>JAFIDM010006943.1:63470438-63490672 GCA_023159025.1 Thereuonema tuberculata
TAATTAAACTTACAAATTTTTAATTTAATTGATTAAGTATTAATTAATAATATTATAATAATTTGCTTGATAATATTAAAATATCAGCACCTATATAACAGGTATACCATTACTTTTTAAAAGTATACCTTACAGGACTGTTAACATTAAAAAAATAAATAAATTTGCATGATTTTAATTATTTGGATTCATTTATTAGCTTTAGATGATTTTTTTATGTTTACTAATTCTTTTTTTTTTATTTGTATTGACTTTGTATTGTATTGTACTTTTCTTACAGTAATATTTTTCTTTCCTTACAGTTGTCCCCAATTATTGGATTACTGCTTTGGATGAAGGCAAGATTTTACATTTAATAGTTCCTATTTAATATTTAACATTTCTTGGCAATATTTTAAGAAACGCAATGATTTTTTAACTTGGGCCAGAACGACTCAAATGGATTGAATTACGACGTCGTATTTGGAAAATTTTATACTCAAGGCGATAGAACCCACATCCATTGAAAAATGTTTTAATAATATCTTAATTCTTACGAATGAGAATCTGGAATTTGGCACGAAGTCAGAGCGGGAATTGTTATTGATCCTTTCAACGAATCCTATCCTGAAGAGTGATTATGAAGCGTCCCATAATGTAAAACCCGATATCAGTGACTTCTCATTGATTTCACTCTGTTAGGCTTTAAATACAAATAACATTGGAAATAGTTCTGAAAAAGATCATGTTTGATTACAGTTAAAAAAAAATCTTAAAAATTTAATACATCTGAAGAGAAAAATGAATGTCGTTGACTTCACATATTTTATTGAAAATATATTTATCCATAGGATTCGAGATCGTCAGTTCATATCCCTTTAGTATGTCAAAGTATAACGTCTAATCGTATCCATTTGATTTTGAATTAAGTGGAAAAAAAAATCGATATTTTATAAAGGGAGTTAACAATGTTGTAGGATTTAAATTTTTATTTTTATTTATTTTATTTTATTTTATTTTTTGCAAATTTAAACATTACAGTCCTACTAGGCATACTCAAGTACCTGTGGTGTAGGTGCTGAGAGTAGTTAAGTATGGTTGTAAGTAATAAAGAGTACATTAATTACAGTGTTAAAAATATTAAAACAATAAATAAGAACAGTACATAATTACAGTGAATTAAAAATATTTCATAAAAAATAAGAACAGTACATAGAGTGAATTAAAAAATATTACATGAAAACTAACGAGCAACAAATACAAGATATAAACTAAAACAAGATATTAAGATATAGTTTCTTTAGCTTTTCCTTTTATATGCTGCAAATTATTTTTTCGTTGATTATTTTTCTATTAGAAGATTTTTTAATTTTCCGATATTTTTTACATATTACATCTCAGGATCTAACTGGCTGAATAGTTTCGTGAAAATCCTGTTATTGTTTCTAAGGTCGTAATTATTTTTTGGATTTTCATACTTTAATATATTTTTTTAGCTTGCTGCGAGTATTTGTTACATTAGCAACTGTCTTTATTTTATTATTTACAATATAAAAAGTTTTTATTATTAGTATAAAGGTAATTTTTTGTTTTGGAAATAGAATTTTGTGTTGATTCTTAATTGACGTTTTTGTTGTTCGGTTAGAGTATTACTAGCAGCAAAGCCTGTCGGCCGAAAGGCATAAAAAAATCTGAAAAATCATTTTATTATCAACTATCAAATATAAAGTAAATGTAATCTAAATACTGTGCTAACTTGTGAACGAAGCTTCTACGGCAAAAATGGTTTTGAGTTTTGAAATAAGCGTAAACAACTGAGTAAGTATGCCAAATTTCATTAAAATGGATGCAGTGGTAACAAAATTATTTGGTAATCAAAGAACGTATGTTTTGTTAGAATTTCAGTTGTCGAGGTCAGTTCCCAAGAATAAATTACACAATGAATGACACAATGAACTAATATTTTCATCCAATTTCAGTACTTTTGATTAAATGGTATCATTGAGAACCGTTGGATCTATCTTAATAGCTTAATTATATCGAGTTACAGACAGATAGACAGACAGCGACGAACTTAGCCAATTTATATGTATATATATATATATTCGATTGATGATTTGATTTGAAACATTTTTTTTTTTTTTTTAATGTTTATCAGACCTATTTAGGTGTACTTCTTACCTGTACACCTGTAATATAGGTTCTAAGAGTTTAATATAAAGGATGGTTTTCCACCCAAAAAGAAAAACGAAATACCAACCATATCTAAAGTTTAATTTATCTAAAGAATAATTATTATTTTTGACTCATAACGCCGAAAGGCATTTAAAACTCACCCTAGTATAATCTAAATACTGCGCTAACTTGTGAACGAAGCTTCTACGGCAAAAATGGTTTTGAGTTTCAAAATCAGCGTAAAAAACTGAGTAAGTATGCCAAATTCTATTAAAATCGATGCAGTGGTAACAAAATTATTTGGTTTTGAACGTATGTTTTGTTAGAATTTCAGGTAAAATTTCATGGAAACAACATGGAATGACAAAATGAACTAATATTTTATCCAATTTGAGTACCCTTGATTCAATGGTACCATTGAGAACCCTTGGATCTATCTTAATAGCTTAATTATATCGAGTTACGGACAGACAGACAGACAGACAGACAAACTTGGCCAGTTATATAAGTTGATATTTAAAAAAAATTAAGTTAAATATTTTCTTTAAAAGCCTTTCAATGTTTTCCATTTCTGTTTTGGTGATATGTATCCAACAGGATAGTCGTAGTTTAATAGAGTCAACGAAAGCCTTGTAAATAATGATTTTTTTTGTTTGAGTGGAAATAAGTTTTTATTGTGGTGAAACATGTAAGTACAGTAGAACCCCGTTTATCCGTGAAGCGGATGATCCGCGAGTGCGGCGAAAATTTTTTTAAATTACGAACCTCAAAAAAAACAATTTTAATCCAAGTCAACAACAGGGAAAATACAATAGGCCCTACAGTGCGAAGGTTGAAAATTAATGACAGGTTTATCGTGCATCGTGATCCTATGGCCTTCTCGGAATTTGTGGATGCAAACGTAGAGCAAAGGTTTCTGCTTTACTGTACAAATTTTAAAAAGTTTTACATATTATGTTTTTTGTACAGTAAGACGTAGTTTTTATGCTGAAATATTTTTTTTCGTGTTTACATCTCATTTTTAGTCTTTTTTTCTGGTTATCCGCGATTTTCGTTATCCGCGAAGCTCTTGCCACCCAATCCCGCGGATAATCGGGGCTCTACTGTGTAAAAGTGTTTAATTTTTTTTGTAATATGTATATAATGATTAGTCCGTGTGAAGTTATTGTTTATGTGAATACCTAAATATTTAAATACATTTATTACATCTAGCTTATTGCAAGAGCAGTTTATTGAAGAATAGTTTTGTCTGTAACAAGAGTTTTGATGTAATTTGATTTGTGGAAGTTCAGTTACACTTTTGTTTTAATCAACATTAGTTTTTTTTTATCATTGTTTATGTGCATTTTATTATCATGTGACCATTTTGTTATTTTTATTAAAGTCTTCTTGTAATCTATTTTGAGCTGTTGATAAATCTTTGTGTGTGTTCAGTCTAACAAGATCTTTCGCATAGGCATAGGCCGTTGATGTTTCTAGCTATGAAAAGAGGGAATTCAAATAAAGGATAAATAGAAGAGGGCCAACCTTGAACCTTGTGGAATGCCAGACTTAATGTTGTAGATCTTACTTTGTTTTGTGTTTAATTTTATTCTGAATTTCCTGTTTTTTAAATAATTTTCTATCAATTTATTGATTTTACCCCTTATTCCTAGATTATGCAACTTCTTCTCTAAGATATTGTGATTTAAGCAGTCAAAAGCTACTGAAACCAATGAATTATATAGACTTTTATTAAGATTATGATTTATAGTTTCGTTAAAGTTATTTAGAAGGTTGATAGTGCTCGAATTTCTTTGATAGGCATATGGTTCTTTTTTTAATATATTGTTATTTATTGTATAGTTAAAAATTACTTTTGATAGATAGGATTCTATTATCTTTGAAACGTTGGATAGAATTGATATAGATCTATAATTTTCTGCATTATCTGCTTTACCCTTCTTGTAAATGGGAATGATTTTGGCTATTTTCCATGCTGATGGATAAATACTCGAATTGAACATAATTTTAAATAGCTCACTTATTAGTTCTCCAAATCTCCTTATATTCCTTTATATCTTTTGTCTTAATTTTATCTATTTTCTTTGAATTTTTGGTTTTCATATTGTCAATTAGGCTACTTACTCCGTATCTATTAGGTGGAAAGAATGCCATGGATTGAAGTTGACTGCTTATATTTTCTCTGAGCTCTTTGAAATCGCATTTACAATTTTCATTGATATTTTTCAATCTGAATGTTTGAGTTAGTTTATCATTTGCTGTTTTGATACCATGCTTTTGTATCAATCTATCGATTTGTGTGTTGTCTTTGATTTTTTATTTATTTATTTCTGAATTGATGATGCTCCAAATTTTGCAGTACTATTGTTATTAATATTTAATGTTTTATGATAATGTTTGGTTTTGGTTTTGTTTATCATATTTTTTACCCAATTTTTTTTCTGTTTGTACTGTTCTTCGTATTTTGTGTTGGTGCTGTTATTTTTGTATTTTTTAAATAATTCATTTTTTTCTTTTATATGTTTATATATATATATCGTCTGTCATCCACTGTTGTTTATATGAGTTATGTTAATCATTGTTTCTATTATTTTCTATATTATTTACGGCTTTTTTATTTTTTTCTTGTTCTATATGTATAATCTGGCTTTATTGGTAATGTTAATTAGTTTGCTGATGATTTTGTTTGGGTCAGTTTCTTTGGTATTTTTATGTGTGTTATAAGTTTTTGTAGTTTTCTCTTTAAAGTAGCTTTCGTCCATTTCTGTGTTTCTTTTGTTGTTGTTTTTATGTTTTGAATTAACGGGCTGCTCATTGAGGCTTTGATGTTCTATTATGATTGGATAGGGGTCAGATACATCAATTCGAATGATAGTTCCAGTTAATGTGGCGTTGCCGTGCTGGCGTGGTCGTGCGGTCTCGGCGGCGGCCAGCCGTGGCGTCCAATGCGCCAGTACCTGGGTTCGAATCCCGGTCGTGGCATGGTTGTTTCTTTTGTCTTCTTCTGTGTGTTGTGTCCGCTGGGGACCCGAAATCTGCTCTGTAGGTAGTGGTCCCCATTTGTCTTCTATATGTTACAGGCTATAGTTAATGTGGCGTTGTGAATTTTTGCAAAACAATGATCTATACAAGTAGCGGAAGTATTTTTTGCAGTTTTTACATTTCTAGTTATTTCGTAGATATAATTTTTAAGGCCAAATGAAAAATAGGTTTCCAAGTATTTTAGCGAAAGTGAATTATTATCTTGCTTTAGAATGTCAATATTCATATCTCCAATAACTATGAGATCTTTACTCAAATCTGATCTATCCGTAATTTCTTTTAGTGTTATTTAGTTCATCTACGAATTGTGGCTTATTGGCATGCGGAGGTTTGCAAATTGCTAAAATTGGGAGATTTTTATTATTAAAGGCATTTTGGATTTTATTTAGGTTATTTTTTATTGTGTAGTTTACATTTTCGAAAGTAATTGTGTTTATATTTAAAGTCTCAACATTGTAGTGTTTTTTGAAATATATTATACCACCTCCTCTTGAATTTTTCTGTAATTTGTGTAAAATATAATAATTTGGAAGATTATAGTAAGAAATTTCTACTTCTTTTATGTTTACTTCTACTAGGATTATTGCTTCATAACTATTTACATTGTTGATATGACTTATTAAATAATTGAAATTTGTTTTGAGGCGTCTGATATCTAAGAATAATATCTTTTCGGACTTCATTTGAGAAGTACGAGTTTCATTATTGCCATTCGAATTAAATTTTCATAGTTGAAAAGAGTTCCCCTGGTAGTGTGATCTTTCATTTTTTCTTAGTTTTGACATAAATATTTTTTTTCTACAGGATTGAACGAGGATATTTCAATTAACTGATTATTTAAAGGAAATTGTTTGTTATATTAATTCAATTTAACGTGTCGTGTATAATTAATAGAAACGGCTAACCATTAAGACACTTATTTACAATTAAAAATTAAAATATTAAAAACCCAAGAATAAAACTATGTACGTTTCGAAATCTGGATCTTTCAGATTTCTTTTTCAAGTTATTCCCCCTCCTTACCTTAAAAAACAATCCTCCTTAGAGCAGGGTTCGTCAGCAAATGAAAATACACATTGAGGTCACTAAAAAACATTGCTTCCCCTTGGTGTCGAAGGATGTAATCAGTAAACAGGAAGACGTTGTCTGCTAATAATTTCGAAGGAGCGTTTCTGGAGAATGTTTTTATGTTTGGAGAAGGAGAATGTTTTTATGTAAGCATAGGCATGGTTGTTGCTTATTTATTTATTGAGATCGAGATTTCGAAACGTACGTAGTTTTATTCTTGGGTTTTTAATATTTTAATTTTTAATTGTAAATAAGTGTCTTAATGGTTGGCCGTTTCTAGAAATTGTTTGTTATTTACAGCAATTAAAAGAATAAATTGATTTATAGTTAGAATCAACTGCTTATATAGTCTTTTTTTGCCGTTGAAGCATAGGTAAATGGTGAAGACGCTGACCTGATACAGCGACATGAACTCGTTTAATCCTAGAGCTGACTTAGGTATTTTCTTTCTTTCTTTTTTCTGTGATTGTTTCCAGGACTTGCTCCAGATTTACTACTTTGTTTCTGGTGCAACTTAGCTTCAGTTTCTCTTCATCCATTGAATACAACAACAGACAACTACATATTACTATTATTCCAATGGATTAAACGTTTTGAATAACGTAGAGATTTTAATGAAAGGAAAACAT
Organism: Thereuonema tuberculata; assembly: GCA_023159025.1. Taxonomy (NCBI): domain Eukaryota; kingdom Metazoa; phylum Arthropoda; class Chilopoda; order Scutigeromorpha; family Scutigeridae; genus Thereuonema; species Thereuonema tuberculata. Next base: position 63,477,335 of record JAFIDM010006943.1, read on the forward strand.
ATGTTTGCTTTCAAATTTATTGTAATACTCCCAAGTTTAGCAAAGTAACAACTATTTCTACATAATTTTGTAATTAATAAAGACCAAACAAGATCGATGATTTTCATTAATCAAAATTGTACGACTATAAATGATAAATTTCTTAAGTTTTCGGGTGCCTGGAGTGGTTATGGACTAGTCTTTAATAATAATTAAATAATGTCTAGAAGTTTACTTTTGAAACTATTTTGCATAAAACTCCTTTGTCCACTTGACAAGTTACTACAGTCTTGTTTGTCTTTGAAAAAGCATTTACATAATCGTATTCTTCTCAATCAACAAATAGTTTTAGATGAAATGAGTCTTTATAGAATAAAATTGTTCAGTTCTGGTCAAGGCTTAGATAAGCTAAACCAGGCTCATTTACACTTGTTTATATTATTAACAAGAAATTTCAAAGGAAAGCAGATTATATGTTAGACCTCTTCTTTTATCTGTAATTCTGAATTTAAAATGAAAGGTTTAAGAAGGAATAACATACTGTGAAGCAAATGATTTCCAATCAAGAATCACTAATTTTTTTTAGTTTCGTTTGACTGAGAATTTGGTGAGACTTAAGCTCCCTGTTTCAAAATATTATCTGATATAAAACAGACCAGGAGGTTTTGAAATTAGTTATTTTTGTCTATACGATTGCATTGTCAGTTTATTTTTCTCAATTGAAGTATTTCTCAATTTGAAAGTATTTGTAGACTATAACTCTTTGAATGTCTTATTTCTAAACGTGGAACAATATCAATACCTTACGAGTTTACGTAAAACTGAAGTAGAGTTTATAATGCAGAATCTGTTCTCATTATTAAAAGAATTTCAGATTGGAGGGAGAATATTTGGCTTGTTAGGTTCTGAAATGGCAGCAGTGTTCTTTATTTGTTTTGGTATTTACAAATATTCTTTCATATTTAAATTATTTAGTCTAACTACTTTCAATTATTTTCTCTTATTATTAATTAAATTAATTATTGTGTTATTCTATAGCTAGTAAAATCTCTCTACATTGATCTCGAATATTCTCTTGGAAAATGCTGACTGGTTTAAGTTGTGTTACGCAAAGCCTTATAGTAACTCGACACTCTGGTATCGAGGAATGTTGGTGGCACCATTTTGTGATCGTTTTTCTGCAGAAGTTTCTGTGATTTCTTGACGACTTGTGTTTTTAGAATTATTCTGCAAATAAAATCAACGTTTTACGACTTTTTGGACTTGAAAATTTTTTTTTTTCTTCGAACAAATTCACGACGGTATTTTTAAGTTATTTTTTTTTTTTCAAGAATCTTCCTTAATGGCATCTTCTTAGACGGTAGAATCATATTAAATCTAATTACAGTACACGGACAAGACTTACTACAGTCGACTAAAGCGCTTGTTGATACTTTAATGATGTTGCCTTAATTCAGTTTGACCAAAAGTTAGTTTTCGTTGTTCCTCGATCACTTTTGCATGCAAATCTCATTTACCTCTTTGAGACGAATTTGTGACCTTTTAATTACTTTAAAATATTCGTGGCCAAAGCAATTCACTAAGTTACTCTTAACAAGCCTCAAAAGGTTGTTTTCAACAGAAACGTTAATCGCAAGCAGTCATTAGATGGAATTCAACATATCTGAACTACATATAGCGTAGAAGTTATCGCTAAAGGCCATACAAGAAGCCACATTTAATTTGTAAACATCTCCGTTCCCTTTCTTTTGCAGCCGAACTTAATAATTAAAACAAAAATAATGTAGATTCATAATTTTTTTTAATATTTGTGAGCATAATTTAATGTTTAATTTCATGTGAACCCAATGAGATGAATTCTTCCTTAATTTTACTTATAATAGTATTAACATTTTTGTGGGTTCGCCCAGAATATAATCTGGGCGATTCATTTTTACAATCGACAAATAGAATTATTAAAAAATCGCTTTTTCGCGATGTGGGAGCTTTGTACATGAAAGAGACGCTATTCGAGATTTAAAAAAAAGCTAAAATAAAAAGACTAAGGATATATTGAAGGAATTTGAGGCCACCACACATTTTAACAATAAAATAACATTTATAAGCAAAAATAAAGTGTTTATGTAATTTGTTTTATTTTTGCTTATAAATGTTATTTTATTGTTCAAATGTGTGGTGGCTTCAAAAATCCTTCAATATGTTTAGCAGAGACACACACATTAAATATACTAATTAAAAGACTAAGGGATCACACGAAAATGTTAATACAATATATTATTCTTTATAAGGATTTCTATTTTATGTCAAAAGCACATAAAATAAGAAACAATAAGGTTTTACAGAATAAAATCGATTTAATTTACGTACATTTAAATAAATTTTGAGATGCGAAGGATTAAATGATTATTTGCTTGATTGAAATGAACTATTTTGGTTCGAATTATGAGAAGATGAAGTTTTTTGCCTTGAATAAATTCAAGCAAATCCAAGACTAACAAGAGTTTATTTTAAAATTTATATCTACCATAGCTAAATGTAAGCAATAAAGAGGAAAACATTAAAATTTTATATAATGAATTAATTATATAAATTAGTCAAATTTTCTGTAAAATACTATTTAATATATTAGCTAAAATATCACTTCTTGCATATCCCAGTTTCATTAGACAATGTACGTAATACATTTTTCCTTGTTTTATAACATCTTCTGACATTTCATTTTATAACATCTTATCTATCAAATAGGACACGAATCTCATCTCAAATTCAGTTGAGAAATCCTCTCCATTCAGTCATGAAGGGGTTGTCAGTCACAGGTAGTGTTCTTGTTTTAAGTGACTTCACTTCAAGGGCAGTTGTTCTTCCTGGTATTTGGAATCAATTTGTCAGTGGTATGTTTTCCCAACTGCAATTTTTCTCTTAATGTTGTAACTCCTTTCCTTGGTTTAATTGAAGCACATATATGCGAGGGGGGGGGGGGGGGTTAGTGAAGAAGGACTTTCGGCAGTGGAATGCTCAAAGGATGAACGAGGCGCTGGGCCCAATTTATACTTCCTCTAAGAAGTTAATAAATAGAAAACAAAAAATTATCGATTAAAGAATAGGTGCTAGTGATGGGCAGTGAAGCCAGAGAGGAAGGGGGCTGTTTGTAAAACAAAGTACGGGAAGATGTGTCGCCAAGATGACTGGCATCGGTTGAGAAGTGCTAGGACTAGGTGAAGGGGAGATGACAGAGGGGGTAGGACAGGATAACCTGCGGCACTCGTACAGAGCAAGGCATTGTTTTCCCTCAGCCCCGGCCCCAGCTAGAGAAATAAGTAAAGTCAACTATTAAGTTACATTAAATGCAAAGACACTAAATGACAAGTTTAAATACAAGAGGTTTAATAAAAAAACAACAACAACAAATTTAGTACCAAAAATCTCCAACAGGGGAAAATATGGCGCTGCGAAGGTTGTAGTACGTATCAGTTACGAATGGGTAATTGCCAAATGAGAAAGCATACCTCAAGTTTCGTAACAATATAGACAACGGTTTTTTGGTAATTACAAATAAGGCTCCATATGACCACCATTGTGATGTTCCACGACATGTTCCCGACGGCTCGCAACATATCGGAATGGATTTGTGGCACCTGTAATATAAATCGATCTTTCAACGTGGGGTATCCGGGACATCTCCTTGATACACAATGCTTTTAAGAAATCCCCACAGCCAAAAGTCATAAGGATTTAGATCAGGCGACCTCGGTGGCCTTGCTGTGGGAAATGCACGGCTAATGATTCTGGTATCAAAGAAAAGTTGCCGCAACACTCGACATTCGATGTGGGATGGTGCACCATCCTGCATGAAGATGGTCGAATCGAGACATCCTCTTTGCTGCAGTTGTGGAACCACAAAGTTCTTTAGCATATCGGAATACGGTGCAGCATTGACGGAACAGGTACCTGGTCCACTTTAGTGAGTTTCCTCATAAAAATAAGGACCGATGATGAACGATGACATACAGCCGTACCATACTGACTTTCGGCGAGTGGATAGGCATCTGCAGACCCACGTGTGGATTAGTCGCAGTTTAAAAGCGGCAGCTGGTGTATTAATATCACCGTTCAAATAAAATTGAGCTTTGTCGTTCCATAAAATCTGCCACGGCCATGCTTCATCCACTTCCATATGCGCTAAGAATCTTAATGCAAACTCAATACGGGTGCTCGTATCGCTAGGGCGCAATTCTTGAACAGGACCGATTTTATAGGGGTAAAACTTCAACATCTGATGCAGGATTTTCCGCACCGTTGAGTTTGGGCTATCCGTTTGCCGGGATATTGCCCGTGCACTGCTGGAACCCTGCACATTCGTCATCTCCTGTTCCACAACAGAGGTTGCAACTTCTTCAAAGTGTTGGAGACTGATAGCTTTGCGTCCCCGGCCTGTTTGCACTGCTAGAGTTCCAGTAGTTTCAAAGTGTTTAATCATTTTTCGTAGATTTGCTGTGCTCATCGGTCTCTTCGTAGCGTCTTCCACCGCCAAAATTACCGAAGGACAGCACTGGCATTCTCGTCCAGCTGATAGTACAGCTTTACTAACAAAGTACGGTCATGTAAGATAAGAGCCATCGAAAGGCAGTTCATCGCAGAGTGATGTGAATTTTCTTTTTATCATGATCGCTCTACACGTAACGCGGTTATGCAAATTAGTGCTTTAACAGCGCCTTATGTGTTCCCCTGTTGGCGAATTTTGGTACTAATTTTTTTTTTTTTTAGAAATCGAACTGCATGTTCCACTCTGTTTGTCCACCGAATATTGTTACGATTCGTCCAATACATTCATCGCAAGAAGGCTCTGAACATCTCACGTTATTTTATGCCCACCCGGTACTTTACCCCGGGTTTCTAACAGAAATAAGACAAAGTAACAAAGTAACAAAAGTACAAAGTAACAAAACACTTAACACTGAATCAGTTGTAACAGTTATGAAACTAAGCCATTGAACCACACAGCGTCCAAGATCGTACGCAGTCCGTAGAGATTCACAAGAACGGAAATGCGGTCAGCATCCAAGCTTACTGATCGAGCTCATATAAGCTAGACACGACCGTCGATTCGATTTGTCTTTTCTTAACTTCGGAGCACAGACGAGGGAAGGTCACATCAGATATGATTCCCAATGCACTCGGGTGAGCATCTGGGGCTCTTTCACTTGATAGGATTTGCAGAACGCTTTCATTGACGCCACAATATCCTTCCGTGAAATAATAATCACTTTCACAACAGTGTGGATTTGAAGAACGCACTTCGACGCAACAGATCCACCAAGAAATGAAATGTTGCCTTTTCAGCTCGCAGGACGAAGGATCTGAAGAACGTACTTTGAAGCAACAGTATTCATAGTGATGCAATTATTGCCTCCTCTCCGAGCAGGCCTCAACAGTTTTCAACAGACTGTGCGCCCGGTTATCGGAGCTGGGTTGGACCGGGCAACTAGGAATCTCCTGTCTACACTTCGTGCTCGCTCTCTTCACACTCTTCCCCCCTGAAGTGACCTCACTAAGGAGAGAGCAATAATTGTTTTTCAAAACTGTCAAGCAACCAGTGCTGGACCACTTCATATGGATTGACCCAATAACCATAGAGCTGACTCAAATATGATGTATCACTTTCAATTTCGGAACTACATGTAATATTTCTGGAGCAGTAGTTCTGAAATTTTTTCACCTCACCAACACTTTTCATTATTATACTTTTATATTACAAACCCCTCCGTAATCATCCAGTTAAAGCTTCGTTCATATAGCCTATAAGAGATGTCCTTACATAGTAGCAAAATTTAACGTGCATTAACATTTACTTTTGTTTTGTTTACTTGTATGAATAAATATGAATATAGGGAAATATAAATAAATAATCACGAATGCATCAAATTAAATTTACACAACTTCTTTAATGTCAACTCTTCCAAAATCTACGCCTACGCAGTATTTCATAAATATTGCTTTCAGGCGTAGATTTGGAAGATTTGTAAAGGAGTTTTGTAAATTTAATGAATATAGGTATTTTCGGAAGAGCATACATATTCTTATTCAGTGTCAGTCATCAAAACCTTTACTTTATTATCTGTAGTTTACTTAATTTACAATTTTAAAATGAAATTTCAAGCTATGAAGTTTGAATGGATTATATATTTAATAAACGAATTCTAATATGTCAGGACTTATATTTGAATACATGATAGAGTTAAAGAAAGAACAATCAATTCTTAAGAATAACTATATTGATTGTTGTTGTATAAAACTGGTTGTTAGTTTTGCTGTTTGTTAGTTAGTCTTTTGGAAATGTACGTTCAGGATTTAGCGGAGTAGGATTTGGTCACTCGGCCATAAAAAGGCCTTTTATATTCCAGCGAATTCCTTCTAGATAAGGTCAGTCTTCGCAGATTCCTCCGTTGGAAGCATCCTTTGCAAATCATCGAAAATTCTCGCACTTTCAAGTAACTGCAAAAATAAGTTCTCAGAAATTGAAAAGGAGTGTTTTTATTCGTTCCATTTTTATTGACGTTGAAGATTTAACGTCGGAATCGAGTGATTTATGAAGAGCAGAAGCGAGCAACAGACTGACAATGGATCCGACACCAGTAATCATTAAATCGCAGAGCGACACCCGCAGTCAATGTTTGTACAAACTAACGTTTTGTATTCACATGCCTTGCAAAGAAAATAGATCATCTGTAGAGGCTGAATGAATCACAATCAAGACTGTTCTAAAAATCCAATTCAACAAACTTTCTAGCTGAGGGAAACTGTTCTAAATACAGATTATTAATGCCTCTGAAGAAAATTACTTTGACGGAGAAAAGCCCCTGAAAGAATTTGAACCTAGATTGTTTGAATTTTGTGTGTGTGCGTGTTGTTATTTTTCATTGTTTCGTTGAAGTCCTGAAAAAAAATTAAAAAAAAAAATCTTCTCGATTTGTAAAATGCAATTACAGTTATTTCTATTGTAGAAATATTTACACGTTTTTATTTTTTAAAATTAATTATTAAATAGCTCATTTAGTTAATAAATATAAGGATTAAATTTAGATTTCGATAGAAATTCGCTTTCATTATTTTTCTCAAGGATCTTTTATCATCTTCACAAGTACAAGTTTCTCGTCAGGGACTCCCACAAAAAAATTTCCATTACGGAAGTTAGATCAAATCCTATCCGTAAATCTTCCAAACTTCATTCACACCATAGTTCGACAACGCTACGCTGACGAATCGAAATATCCCAGAGCCCCGTGACATCAGCACTAGCCTCTCTGAGGTCCGAAGAATATTACGTTATAGCTGTAAAAAATAATAGTTTTAATGATATTTAAAGGAAATAGTACAAATATAATAAGAAAATATAGTAAGTTAGTAGTTGACTGCTTTCAATGTAAGATTTAACTGCTATATTCAAGTTTTATATACACTCCCGTGCAACTAAATCGACTCACTCCTTCAGAGCGCACAAAAAGTCGTATATTTTTTTAAATGGCTTATCCGATTTTCAAAAAACATTTTTTTTTGAAAGCCTAATGTTTTTACTTTACAATGACACCATTATAACTAAAATCTGTACAATATTTTGTTTTATAATGCATTTGAATGAAAACGCAAGCAAAATGCATGCTTAGGAAAAAAAATTGTAGATAATTAAAATTAAAATACAACAAAAAATTCAAGCAAAACAAGGAAACTTTTTATTAATTAATACCACTTGGTTTTGCCTCCTCATGCCTATACGACGGCTTGCATGCGGTTCCTCATAGACCCTATTAAGGTTTTGACAAAGTCTTGGGGTATCCCATTCCACTCCTCCTCCAGCGCAATCTTGAGCTCGTTTTTATTAGACGGTGCCGGATTTCTGGCTCGGACCCTCCGTTTGAGCTCGTCCCACAAATGCTCAATCGGATTCATGTAGGGACTGAGGGCTGGCCACTCCATCGTCTCGAGACCAACATCCTCCATTGCCGAGTGGTTCGTGCTGAATGACACCGGGCATTGTCATGCACCAACATGAAGTCTTCCCCGATATATCCTGCGTAGGGCACAATATGATCCAGGAGAATGTCCTCAATGTATCTTCGAGCAGTCAGACCCCCCTCCGGCCTCCATCAGATATGAAAACAAGATCTGTTTTCCCCTCAAGGGATATGCCAGCCCACATCATGCAGGAACCGCCGCCGTACGAGACTGTTTCAGCAAAACAGCACTGTGAAAATCGCTCTCATGGACGCCGGTAGACCCGGCCTCTCCTATCATTACCATGGAGACACATTCTGCTCTCATTAGTGAATAGGATGGACCGCTATTGCTCGATGCTCCAATTGACGTGTTCCCGAGCAAATTCGAGTCGTGCTGTGCGGTGACTTACGGTCAATTTTGGGCCTCTAGCGGGCCGTCTTGGAGTGAGGTTGGCTTCCTTCAAGCGTCTTCTGACTGTCCATTGACTAAAAGCTACTCCACGAACTTGTGTCAGCTCCTGTTGCAGATCGACGCCCGTGAGATGGCGATTTCACAGTGAAGTTGAAATGATAAAGCGATCGTCCCTCTCAGATGTAAATCGGCGCCGTCCAGTATGTGGTCTCCGAGTGAAGGTACCAGTTTCCTGAAACCTTCTGAATACTCTTGAGACAGTAGATTGGCTCAAGTTTAGTTGACGAGCGACTTCGTTGACTGTGGCCTGCTTTCAACAAAGCAGCAACTGTGCGGCGTCTTCTGGCGTAATATCCATGGGTTTGTGAAAACAATGAATTAAACTTGCAGAGATGTGTACAGATGAACGTCTGATAAGTGACTGATAAGAAATATCGGTCCACGTGGGATTTTATAGGGGAGTGCGGCGCGCAACTCATGGTTTCCGTTCAGACTGCATTTTGCTACGCTTACGTTCAGATCACATTCATTTGGAAAATATTGTACAGATTTTAATGATAATGGTGTCGTTGTAAAGTAAAAACATTAGGCTTTCCAAAAAAAAGATTTTTTTTTGAAAATCGGTTAAGCCGTTTAAAAGATGTACGCCTTTTTGTGCGCTCTGAATGAGTGAGTCGATTTAGTTGCACGGGAGTGTATTTCTTTAATATTTTTATATTTTTAAAATCAATTTTACAGTATGCTGTATATTTTTTATTCTTTTTTTATTGGTCACTGTCTTTGATAGCTTTTTCGTAAAATATTGTGACTCCGAAAACGGCCTTTAATAATCTCTTTAATAATCATGCGGTTGTCCCATTTTCTCCACGTGAATCCAATTTTGTGCAATGTCTTTCGAAGCGATTTTTTTAAAATTCAATTGTTGTCTTGGCAGTCTCATGTAAAATGACTGAAGTTGGATTTTTACCTTTACAGTAGATACCTTGGATACAGCGACTGATAACACAACAATCGAATTGATCAACGTCGTTTTTCCCTGTGGCTGATCAGGCGTTCTTTACGTTGCGTCTATTCTAGTGACTGTGGCTTTCGATATTCCTGTGGCAGCAGCATTTTTTGAACTGGCTGTAAAGGTATCAGAGATCCTCCATTTTTTAATTCCTTTCGGAAATACTTTTCAACTTGTAAAATAATTTTTCGAGCACTGCTCTGTAAAATACTCTGTGGCGACATTTTGAAGGAAATTTAATAATAAGAGCCCTGTGGTTTGAGGCGCGGTTATTTGTGATTGGATGAAAAAATAGATACATCATAATTACGTGGGATTCCTTCCGATCGTCAACTTAGCGTGGTTGTACTTTAGAAAACGTGAAGCACGCTCAAAGTGATCTTGTGAGTTACAATAATAAGGTTCCACGTCGTGACAATAAGTGAAATTCAATAAAATCTCTGTTGTTGCTCATCTAGTGTCTACATTTATTAGCGAGTCCTAAAACTGCAATTATCGAAGCCCTTGTAACTGGATGTGGTTGTTCTTTCGTTGTGATGTTGGTGGTCCATGTAACGAATTATGCCAATGTTCTAAACAACAAATCGATTAGTGGATGCTGCTGTCGCAATATTTAGAAGTCATTTTCCATTTTACATCGAAGTTGCTTTCGTTAAATCAATATATTTTAAATTCACAACTGTATTCGCTGTTACTAAATTTCTTGTAAGAACTTTCTAGTTTATTTCCGTTGAACATTTAAAACTTAACCAGTAGTTTCAGGCACGATCTTATTACTATTACTTGTATTATTCCCGATCTGAACTTCGACCCATTCATCAGTGAATACCGGAAGTCCACACTGGCCTTTAGTAAGATAGTTAACTTTAACAATTTATACTATTACTATTTTTATTATTGTTGTTGCTACATTTCCGTAGAACAGAAGGCCATTGTAAGTTTTGTGCAACACACATTAATTTGTATCAGAGATAAAAAAAATAAAGAGTTAGAACAAATAATATTATTAAACATCTTCCACGACACCAGAAATAAACGTTAAAACACTACATTTATTTAAAAAAAAACATCAAATTTTCGAGGAGAAAATAAAATGCCTCCTCTTTTTCAAGTCTTTTAATAATAATTATTATTATTTGTAAAAGGCTTGAAAAAGAGTAGGAGTTTTATTTTATCCTCGAAAATTTGCTGTTTTTTTTTAAATAAAATGTAGTGTTTTAACATTTATTTCTGGTGTCGTGGAAGATGTTTAATAATATACTTTACAATAGAAAAGGTTTGAAGACGAAATATGGGACGTTTATTTAGAACAAATAATGTTTTAGAAGATTCAAAAGTCTAGATACGCCTGTTTTGTTTGATCGCATAACTCCGAACTATTTATTCTACGTAACGGAAATTTTATGGCACTAAAAGAGAAGATTGATGTAGGTGTAGATTAGATCAAAAGTAAGACGCTGAAATCGTCAGTCTCGAACCGTCGACCCAAAGTTAAGAATCGCCATAACTCAAAACTATTTAAAAAAGCTTGAACGAACGCTACTCTTCATTAGACCTGTTGATTTTGGTAAAGGTTGGACCCATCGAGGAAGAAGTTTAAACAAGATACAGTCAGTTGAATTTCCTCTCGAACGACGTAAAATGAAGAACTACAGGTTAACGGTAGTTTTAGATAACTACTTTTTAGAATAACTAATTTTGATCTTACCTTAAAGGTTTTAAAAGTTGAGCCAAATAGATGTTTTTCTTTCCTCTTTCATTCGGTTAATGAATTAAGAATCTTTTGAAAGTCACATGACGTAAATCATTCATATGACAATGTTGTAAACCATACAAATCAAATTTTTACATGCGACAAATGCTTTATTTAGTTTTTATTTATTTTTCATTATTTTTTTTTTAACTAAATTCTTTACTTATCTTTTAACTCTTGTTATTATAAACTGACCAATACAGTTTTCTGTGAATTATTTTATGGTAGTTGTTACTTAGCTTATCTTAACTAATAGTGTTGGTTAGTGTGAACGATTCCAATATTGCCTAAGCTTCGTATAACGTGACAGCGGTCGATGTCTGATGGAATGTTATATGACGTTATTCCTTCTGTGGTATTAGTGGTTTATGGCGTGTGACGCAACTTTTGAATGGAATAGTAGTGTTTCGTGGTCGACGGTTTGGTGGTGGACCTGCAGGAAGTCCCCCATGTTTTTATAATACTTCGTGTGTCAGTTGCGGCTTCTGAGGATTGTATTCTTGTGCACGAATTGTGTCAAGGTAAATAACGCTTTTGTTTAGTTAAGAATTTACCGGGATATTTGTTGACTATTTGGACTAATAGAAGCTCAGTTAAAATAATTTTACAATATTTAACATTCTGAATTGAGAAAATGTAAGATTTTTATCTTGTATTTCCTTGAATACGTGATTCAAACCCAAATAGTGTTTTCTGGGAATCCTTGAAGTCATCAGAAGCAAAGTGTCTGCTTACTACGTGAGACGATTGTAGATAGGCTTTAGGGGCTTGACCCATTAAAAAAATTGAAGATAGAAACAATTGGAGGATGTTGTCTTTTCACGTTTGATCATGGCATTTAGGAAACATAGATAAAAAGATATTGAAATAAAAAAAAAAGTAGGAGTTTAATTAAGGGAATTTAAAAAAAAAATATTGACGAATTCAAATAAAAGAAAGGCATAAAATTCTGCCATCAAGTTAAAAAATAAAAGTCTTCAAATAATAGATATATTTCTAATTGTATTAATGTATTTTAAAATATTTATATATCTAACCAACCAATTTCTTACTTTCTATTTTAGCCAGTAAATTCCAGTATTGTTAAACACTTTTTACTATCCATGAATAATGAAAATTCAATGAAATATTGAAAAGTTTTTCCAATATGGACATTATCTATTTTCTCCTCCTCCAGTGTCTTTTTGATGGCTCCCTCCTTCCCATCACCGCTATTCTTCAACAATGTAATTTGAATTAAACATTTCGAACACACACATATTCCCATATTTTGTCATTGAGAACCAGCCATAACCAATCTACTGATTACAGGTATTCCGAATTTTAGTTAATTCTTAGATTTGATCTCCTACCTTTTCTCCTTTTAACTGAGTCATTACAAATCCATCACTTTAATTTTACACTTTCTATTGTGTATGCATTCGTATCTAGAGAATACCAAGGTACTGTTTTTTTTTTAATGTTCAACTCAGTCTATAGATTTCATGAATATCCAATAATATTCTTATTGACTTACAGCACATTCTTCAAAATACAGGATTTAATATCAGGGGCGTAGCGTGCCGGGGGCGGTCCGCCCCGGGCGGCAATTTTTTGGGGGTGGCAAAATTTCAAAATCTTGTAATCTGAACTAAAAATTTGAACCATTTCTTTTCATATTTTGTCACACCTACAATTCGGACCGATTAAAATGAGCATGGAACTTTTCATTATTTAATCTGTGATGGAACCGGGGAATCTCCTTTATTTAAGTGACTGTAGTCATCTCGCTCGCTCTAGCGACTGGCAACACCGTCTGTAGGTGTCTTGCTGTAATTCCCCGTGTTTTATTTTGTGCTCGGATTGTTCACGACGAATATTCAGCGAGAATTAATTCTTTCATATAAAGAATAGAGTTCAATATTGTCTAAAAACAGCTGCAACATCAGTCGTCCAATTCAAATTGACTCAATTAACCTGCTACAATTCTTGATTTTCTTTCCAGGCGGCACTTTTTGGAGGCGGCAAAACTTAAATAACTAAATAAAGGGACAGCAAAATTTAAATACCTAAATAATGGGGCGGCAAAACTTAAATAGCAAAATAAGAGGGCGGCAAAATTTAAATACCTCAATAAAAGGGCAGCAAAATTTAAATACCTAAATAACGGGGCTGCAAAATTTAAATACCTTAATAAGGGGGCTGCAAAATTTAA
>JAFIDM010006943.1:63490682-63529723 GCA_023159025.1 Thereuonema tuberculata
GCAAAATTTAAATACCTAAATAAGGGGGCTGCAAAATTTAAATACCTTAATAAGGGGGCAGCAAAATTTAAATACCTTAATAACGACGGCTCTATGACATAAAGGCCTAAGTGACAAAATCTCCATTCCGAGTTATTAAGGGTTTTATGCCTTGCCAGTTCTATGGAAGTAGCTTTTTATGGAAGTAGAATTCTACCAGTTGCAATGAAATTTTCAGTTAGGTCTCTTTTTCATACGAAAGATATGGTTCTCGGATTTCACTTAAGACATGTAACTCAATTTTTACAAAAAATGTCACTTAGGCCTTTATGCCATAGATACCTAAATAAGGGGGCGGCAAAATTTAAATCCTAAATAAGGGGGCAGCAAAATTTAAATCCTAAATAATGGGGCAGCAAAATTTAAATCCTAAATAAGGGGGCAGCAAAATTTAAATCCTAAATAATGGGGCAGCAAAATTTAAATACCTAAATAAGGGGGCAGCAGTTATTCTTTAACAGTTGGCTCAGGTTTACTATGTAATAGAAATTACATTAATAACGTTTGACCTATTAAATGAATGTTTGTTTGCGTAGGTATTTAAGGAAAAAAACGAATGTAGCTCTTATACTTGAAATTTTTTCTTGTTTTTGAATCTGTTCCAGTAGATTTCTAATGTATTTGTACAGTAGAAAATAACCCAACATTTCACAAGCAAAAATTTAGGTAAACATAAGTTTAAGTTTTTTGAAGATATAAAAGTTACCACGAGCTCCTTCTGGGGTTTAGAGTTAGGGCTGAGCTTGGCAAGGTTCTCCAGATCATAATCCATCGATTTCGACCTGTTTTACGACTCGGGGCCCTGAGTTACTGGTCGGGGGTTTAGCGGCGCCGGATGAAAACCCTGTTAGTGCTTCCGGGGCGTCAGAATGCTGCGCATGCGGTCCAGTCCTTTCTCTATACTACCGAACACCTTCTTGATATAAAAATATCCGAGTCTTGCAAAACGTTTTGATTTCAAACCATTTCATAAAATAATAAAAGATTCAGCTTGAAATCTGCGATATTATAAAACTTGATGTTAGTTCATCCCAGTAGTACAACTGCTTCACGATTATAAATGAAATCACCGCAGGACGTTTAAACATTCTAAAATTCAAATTGGACTTCCAAATTGATGAAATTAATAATACAACTATATTTTTAAACATAATAAACTATTACAGAATCTAAAAGAATATGTCGGTTTTTGTGTTAAATAAATACACTTAGTTGTGTTTTTCTTAAATGCTTTCCGTTAGGGTTAAACAAAACTTACTAGATACAGTCGTAAATTTTGATATGAATTTTGATATGTTTCTAAAAACAGAAGCACAAGAGGTAGAAAGACTTTCAGCCGATTCCATCTCTGAAACTAGACCATTGAATTCAGATTTCCGAAATGTCAGAACCATGCATTACAACTCCCAAGTCTCATCTGGCAGGAAATGGGTTTCAAAATACCAAAGAGAAATCGGTTACAGGAAATTTGGAAGAACGCCTTTATGGCAGAACAGTCTTTGAATTGAAGAACATAAATGTTTTCTTTTTTTACTTTTTCTGCTTCGTTCTGTTGCGTAAAGGAAAACTTCTACTACAAGAGAAGACTCTTAACATTTCTTCCTTTGCAAACTGAAGTCAAATCCAGCAACGTTTCTAAAACTGTTTTTTTTTTTAATTCTGTGATGAAAGAGTTAATTCTTTATTTGCTTTAGCCAACATTTGACAAGTTTATCATATCAGAAAGAAGTAAATTTGAAAAAATTACTATTTTAAAGCCAATGCAAATAACATTAAGTTGACTGATTTGGGATAGGCACTTAAAGTGGTTGAAGAACTGTGGATAACACAACAAAAGTTTGCTTTTCTAAAATACGTTAATAAGTTTCCGAATTTTTTTTAATGTCATAAATAGCAATTTCTCCATAAATAGTTTCCTAATTAAGATATAACAGTTAATTCAGTTAATTATTGGAAAAAACTGAACACAAAATTTCTTTAAAGCAAGTAATGCATAAATCGTCGGAATTGCATTGTAGCTTTCCAATTAGCCTCAGTACCGAGACCCCGTTGTTTACTGACTATTCTTAACTGATGATAAGAACATGAAACAGCTGTTCTAGGATGTCACTTAACACTTGGCCTCAATCTTTTTTGTTCATAAGTAATTAATAAAGTATACTGATTAGATCTAAGAATAACGTATCGATGGATACATATAAAATCCCAACTTGTTTCCATACTTTGTTTACACATCGATATTCAGTGACAGTTTCATCGATCTGCTACTCTTCTCTAATCTCTCCACTATAATCGAACTCTATAATCTAACAGTATAATCGAATTTCTTCAGATCTTCTACTCTAATTCTTTAATAAGATTAAGTGAAAATAAAGAAGGAATGTCGCCTCATATTTGTATACCAGTATTCCCGTTCCTAAATTAAAAAGAACGGGAGCAATTTCTTTCCATTAAAAATAAGAAGTATTTTTTTAAAATACTCTAGTTAACTGTGCTATGTTGAAGTTGTTGAATTACTAAAACTTGATTAATAGAGTTCATGTTAAGCCGTTATTATTTACCATTTATTGAGAACTACCAAAAATACCCCTGCTTCGCTCGGGTTACAAAAAAAAAGTTGTTGTGATGTGGATGAAGCAGAAACTATAATTGTGAGATGAATTTGAAACTTTTCCAGTTGGTAAAAAAGTCCAATGGTAGTTACAAATTAATGTTATATTCCTATTTTGTAACTCGATAAGATACAGATATGAAATTAATATCGAGATCGGAGAATATAAGACTTCCCACCCGTTCTGTCCTTCTCCACACGCTTATCACTTCAAATCTTCCCCAGTTGGTAAAAAAATCACTTGATGATTACAAAGTAATGTTATATTCGGATTTTGTAAACTGAAAACTCCGTAAAGTACCCTAGAATAAAATTTGCCACCCTCTCTCCCGTTTACACCCTTTAGAACCCGAAAATAGAAAATTAGTCGAAAACGTCTCTTTTTTTTGACAAAAAAACATTTCTGTTAAATTTGTTGTTTCCATTCCAACTAAAGCGGTTTGAAAGATATGCCTACAGGGAGGGGGGGGGAGAAAGTTTGCCCCCCGTTACACCCCTTAGTCCGAATCCGGATTTATGTTGTTCTTAATTTAAAAACATTTAATTAAAAAAAAAGATAAGAATAATATTATTTATTTCAAAATACATTAAAACCTCGTTAAGTCGTCACCCGGATAAGTCGTTACTCAGTTTAAGTCGTCGTTTTCCTTTGTAACCCGACAATGTCTCATACACAGTAATGTAAAATAACCCTCTTTTACCAGTCACCAAATTTAATTCTACTCCGGATAACTCGTCATCCTCAAAATGACCAAAAGCATCTTTTATCTCCATTTTGCGTGCGATCGTGTTGTCTTTTCAGCCTCGCCCCTTCACTTTAAGAAAGCCAAGCCTTTACGGGAAATTTTCGACCATGCATGTCACTTTATTCCTTTCTTACCACTTCGGAGGATTTGGGTTCTTGGAATCTCGCTGCTAATCATTCAAAGCACACTTCTCGCTGCGACTCTGTCGCGTGTAGAAGTTTTTCTTGACCGCTCCTGAGTGTGACTTCATTTCATATCGAGTAAGCCCCGCTTTAAGGGCTATTTTTTCTCTTGCAATTTCGTGATTACGTTTTTACATGCAAGGGAAACGAAAACTTACCTCGTTATCTTTTAAAGAAAAAAAAAGACTTAATTGCACTTTTTGAAAAATCAAATGTTTCGAAAACAGCTTTTGCCAAAGAACACCATATTCCCAGGACTACATTAAACGATATTCTTTCATCGAAACAAGTAATTGAAGAAGCTAACTGCAAAGACAAAAGAAAGAGAATGAGGAAATCGAAGTTTGACGAGATCAAGGAGGTTTTAGTTCGATGGCTAAAACATGCCAGATCGCAAAATGTGCCGATTTCTGTCATGATTCTCAAAGAAAAAGCCATGGAAATTGCTAAGGAGTTGAACATTGAAGATTTCGGCACCAGCAATGGTTGGCTGGAACGTTTCAAAGACGGACATTGCCTTTCTTTTAAAACGATTATAATGTGATAACTATTAAAAGTGTTTTTTTTTATTATTATTATTTTCCACTCATTCATTTGCATGAATTGATTTCTGAAAATCTTGTTTTTCTCACCAAATCCTACAGCAATTCAGGAAAATACTGTATTTCAGTGCTTTTTTTTTCAAAAATTCCCACTTCGCCTAAGTCGTCACTCCGCTTAAGTCGTGAAAAATGAGTGACGAATTAACAAGGTTTTACTGTAATTATTAAAAAAAAAAAAAGAAAAGAAAATTCATTATCTATTTATATAAAAGAAAAGTTTTTTCTGGTCCTATCTCTTCCGAAACCATAAGATACAAAATACAAAGAAAGTATAAAATGTTAGGTACTGTTCGGTTTTGTTTACGAGAGCCTTCAATGCTTTTGCGCATGCGTCAGGTCTCCGATTTCTTCAAAATAGGGGCGAGGAGAAACAAAGATGGGATGTTTACTTTTTTTTAGTGTTAGTTTACAAGTAGCTATTTGCGCTTTTCGGGAAAGAATTATGGAAAGAATAAATACTATTGCAAAAATGCCCCACGTTATTTTTTTCTTAAAAGCGAAAATGTCCAAAAGAATTTCTTAGGAAAGTACCCATCTCAACGTATCTCCCCTCTGCAGAGTAAAATCGTCTGGCAGTTGTGTCTCTGCCTTTCAAAACCGCACAGTACAGTAGTGAGGATGCTCACCTTTTCATTTTTATCGATGTGGGTGAACTGTTGTCCTGGAAGGACCCACAAAAACATGGTCCCCCGGTGACGGTGTAATAGACTCGCTCGCTTGTTTTGAAAGCAGTCGTTGATTCGGAGAATCCACTTTTACTGTGTGGTTGCGAGAAAGCGATCGAGAGTTGGGTGGGAGAATCCATTTGGTTACCGAGTTGCTAGTCATAAATAAAAAGGAAAGTAACGGAAAAAAAATAAAAGGAAGTAAAAAACAAGAAAAGAAAAAGGAAATAATAATAATAATAATAATAAAACTATTGCCACCAAGCGGATTTGAACCCGATAACTATACCTCTATTTGAAAATTATACAGAAGCGTGAAGGGGATTAAATTAGGGGGAGGAGAAGATGTCTCGGTGTTTCAATTGTAGCCTGTTATTTCCGCAGGGTCCTAAAGAGTAATTCTGCAAAGTTTGGTCCTGATAGGTCAAGGGGCTTAGGAGTGTATAGCGAACAAACAAACCAACAAACGTCCTCCTTTATATGCAATGTAAGCTTATAGAGATGAATCCTACAAACACCCCACCGTCTCGGTATAGTCAATCCATTTGAGGAAGGCAGTCCCCTCAGGCGTTGGAATTGAGAACTTGAAAAAAATAGGGGTGAAAGGGTATCAGGGGTATTGTTACGGAATTAAAAAAAGGCCTTATGTGATCCTTTTTTTAGTATTTTGAGAATTCAGCTCTTCGGAAATGTAGTTATTTAAAGCTGATAATAACGAGATCAAGCTCTGGCAACACTGTTGTAATCTTTCCTCTCTATCCCCACTTACCTTATACCCTTTCTGCCCTATTTTTTTCAAGTTCTCAGTCCCAACGCCTGAGCGGACTGCCTTCCTCAAATGGTTGGTTGGTTGGTTGATGTTTTATGGCGCAAAAGCAGCTGCGGCTAAGCTGCGCCATTCCTCAAATGGATTGACTATACGCTAGTGTATATAGTCCATCTTTGCCGTTCTCTTGGATAGTATTCTAAGGGGATTGGAATAAGCTTCTACACGTTTGTGAAAAATGCAACACCTGAAGGAAACATGTAAATGAAATGAAGCTTACAGGAAATGTAAAGCAGGTTATGATATGCCAATGATTAAAATTCTAGACTCAGCAGCGCCCTCTGACTGCCTTGTAAGAGCGTATAAGTAGAGGACTGTTGTGGATCCAGACAAGTAGTTCTTCATAGTCAGTGAGCTGTACACACGCCTATTGGAGTCAGTAAGCCTCGTCGAAGGGCGCCTTATAAGCAAGGGTTTGAAAGAGGCCGAATAATTGACTTGCGTGAAGGAGAATTTTCATATCGCGAAATTGCTGCTCATACGGGGCATAATGCCCGACAGCGATGCGAGTGTGGAAGTAGAGTCGAAAATCCGAATGTGGACCACAAAATGTGACGACACCACGGGATTATAGACACCTTAACCGCATGGCAGTGACGGACAATCCAGCTTCTTCTCGAATCTAAGCACAACGTTAGAACACTGCAACACGTCTGACATTGTCTGATTCCATGGTTCGATGGCGTCTACTGCGCAGAGGACTGCATAGATTCATTGCTTTGCAGAGGATTCCCTTGGGCCTGAACCATCGACGTCTCAGGCTACAATGGTCTCACCATTGGCGTGCAGATGGCACCATGTCGTGTTATCGGACGAGTTCCGCTTCAACGTGGATTACAATCATGGTCGCATGCTCATCTTGATATCGTCTAATGAGTGTCATCTTCCAGACTGCATTGTCCAGCGTCTTACAACACGAACAATAGGCGTGATGAGTTGCGGAGCAATTGCGTATCATGATCTCGGCTGCTACGAATTGTGGGCACTCTCATCAGCAACCACTACATCAGGGAAGTTGTATACCCTTCCTTCAGCACACTCCTAGATCCATATTCCAACAAGACATCGCCCGATCACATATTGCCAGAAATATTTAGGCCGTCTTCGAAGCAAGGCAGATACCCCTTCCTCCCTGGCCTACATGCTCGCCCGATATATCACCTACTGAACATGTCTGGGATGTGGTCACTCAACAACTAGCCCATCATTGTCATTCAGAAGCCAATACTGATGAACTGTGAACTCCGATGGAAGCAGCCTGGCAGGCGATACCCCAGGAGCACATCCAAGGTCTGTTTGATTCGATGCCACGGCGTATAGCAGCTCCTTTCGCAGCTCATGGAGGCTTTACACCAATCTGATTATTTGCAAGTACTGTTGTTGCATTGCTTGACACTTTGATCGTTTGTTTGTATCACTATTAGGCATGTGTGCAATAAAATTTCCTTCCATTCTGATGGTGTTGCAAATTCCATAAACTTGAGTGTATTTATTAACTTAACAAAAACTCACTAAAAACACTCGCCATTACGATATTTCTGAGAGCCTCAACGGCCTCTCCGTTTTCAAGTAATACCATAACAAAACGGGAAAAGAAATCTACCATCTCTTCTTCCCAAATTATAAAAAATAAATAACTAAAACAACAATCATGAATAAGAATTCCAATATAACAAACATAAAAAATTTGACATGCTCCGCGTAACACTTTACACACGAAGCATTATTACATTTCACTAACATCAATAATACATCGTAAAGGCGAGTGTTTTTAGTGAGTTTTTGTTAAGTTAATGAAGAAGTTAAGTATGATATTACTTTATGTAGTTTTGCTTATAATGAGTGTATTTAATTAAGATAATTAACGTGCGGTAAATAACAATGATGATGCGATCAATACAGCACAATACATATAAAACAAATATTTAAAAAAATGACAAGTTTCGAGAAGCCCGAAGTAAACGGCAGAACAGCAAAACAACAGAACAACAAAATTAGTCGTAAATATTTTTATTTTTATTTTTTGTTATTTGTTTTAGCTTCCTCATGATATTGTACTCATCCCCATCGCTTCAGACTCCGTCTTTCCCTTTAAGCTAATGGAATCTACCATGCGCTGATTGGCTGTCTTGTTAATTCTTTTAAGTTTAAATTGATTCTTTCTATTTCTTTGTTGTTCTGTAGTCTGTTCGGGCTTCTCGAAACGTCATTTTTTAAAATATTTTTTTTATATGTATTGTGCGGTATTTATTGCATTATCATGCGGGTATTTAATTGTTTTTCTTCAGATGAAGTGACCTCGTGTTGTAAGATCTGCTTATTTATCACTTATCCTATCTACATATCTTTTTTTATAGTGGAACCAATTATTGTGAAGTGAAAATTCTTCAAAACTATTGAACAATCATCGTGAGCAGATAACCAAAGCTTGATGTTAAAGTGAGCACAAAAACAAAAGTGCATGAATTAATTGTTATCTGTGATATGGTTAGATTTAATTGTTATCTGTTATATCGAAAGATTTCATGGGATGGTTTCAATGCGTGTTGCCATGCCGAACTGAGTGATTAACTAAAGTGAGTTAGGCGAAATGTACAGAAGTTGTACAATTGAACTGAAGAGTGATAAATTCATATATAACTAGAAAAGATTTCTGGTTAAGCTAATTACAGGTTATATGTATATTAAGCACGAATTTAAGTAACCTGTAATGTTATCTCTTCAGGACGATGAATACTTTATCGAATGACAGGACGTTCGAACCGCTCCGCCATGTTGTATTCAAGTTGTGTTTTCAACGTCAACTGTTCAACGACTTCAAGTTAAACGAAAAATGTGAATAATAATAATTAATATTATTTGAGGACCAGGGAGAATCATCTAGTTATGGAATAATTTTGAAGATGATTATTGCAAAACCAAATGCAAGATTTGGTGAACTCTGTATAGATTAATTATAACATTTTAGAAAGGAATAATAATGTTAAAAGAACTTAATTATTCCTGCCACCGACTCTGGACTGAGAATAGCTTAATGTATTAAATATTTAATCTTTTATTTTTTTGTTTTACAGTTATTAACAGAAACCTGGTTTCCTAGAATGTTCCCCCTGGATTTCCATGATATCATTAGTTCTGAATTCACACGTATACTTATAACGAGGCAGGTGGATGATACTTGATTTTTATTCTATTCAGGGTTTTCCCTCACATTCCATCCTCATCCAGGGAAATTGTGATGAGGTTTAATTAAGACAAGAAAGAAGAAATTACCAAGAAAGAAAGGAAGGAAAACAAAAATGTGTATTTTCACAGCTGGCGTGGTCGTGCGGTCTCGGCGGCGGCCAGCCGTGGCGACCAGTGCGCCAGTACCTGGGTTCGAATCCCGGTCGTGGCATGGTTGTTTCTTTCGTCTTCTTCTGTGTGTTGTGTCCGCTGGGGACCCGAAATCTGCTCTGTAGGTAGTGGTCCCCATTTGTCTTCTATATGTTACAGGCTGTAGTAAGGAGAAATGGTGCTGTAGTTTCCTTTGAAAGTTTCTTCATCTGTAATATTATTGAACTCTTCTTTTTTGTTTTTAAGTCTTGCTTTAGATCTTATTTAATGCATTTCTTCTTTGGAAAAGAAATTGAAAAAAAATCCGCTTACAGAGCCTTTTTTCTCCCGTGGCAAAAACATGAACTAGAGTAATCGGTTTTGTACTTCATGAAAGATAGCCCTGAGAAATTGAGGTGAATCAACTATTATAAGACATTTTTAATCAGTACGAGCTGCTAATTGTTGACTAATTAACATTTCTTTCGATCTTTTTCTTCGGAGATTGGAAAGAAGCATTTATGCATAGAAAGAAGGTTTTCAAGATTCGATTTAGCGGAACCTTGAATTTTCATCGCTAGTTTGTATCCACTGCAGTTTGAAAAGAGCATTCGTTTCTCCTTTTCTCTAACTTTCGCTGAAGTCGTTCTTTATTCATGAAAGGGTTCCAGGGAAGTCTTTGTTCAAAGCTTTTAATTTGATTCTCGAATTGTGTCGACGACTTTCATCAACCCTTTGGAGATTCTTTTCAATTGCTTTGTCTAATTGGTCTGTCTCGTGCACACATTCCCAAAGCCCCATTAATCACTAATCATTCTGATGTCGTTTTTTTTTATTCTCTTAAGAATAAGTTAATTGTATCTTTAAAATCTTTTATTGATATTAGAAATCAAAGCAATTGATAAAATAATTAATTTGGAAATGAAATTGTGACAATCTTTCGTTTGTTAAATTCGTTAAAATAACGCCAACACACATAATTAAAAGTTAAAATAAACATACATACAATAAAATACGACCGGTTTCACAAGCGAATAAAGTCGTCTGGCATCCTCAGGTCATGGTATCGAAATGGTCCTTAATTTTAAAGCCTGAAGAAGAAGACCGCATTAACATAATGCTTGATGACGTTGCAGTAAATCCCTTCGAACCTCAGCTCATTACAGTTCATTTTCGATAAACCTGGGGGTGTGGTATATCCATCAGTTGCACTCTTCAAAGCAGTTCTATTTGAAGCCGAGGGTGACACATTGAATACGATGACATCACAGGGACATTTATGGAAAATCTAAGTATTGTGGTTGCAGGAAAAAAAATCTTTACTTGTAATGGTGTTATGAATCAGCAAGGATACCTGTGAAATTAAAGAAAAGCATCCTAAAAGAAGTTAATCATTAAATAATAAATTAAGAAAATAAGAGTAAAATAAATAAATAAATAAATAAATAAATAAATAAATAAATAAATAAATAAATAATATGTGGTGTTTAATATGCCAGCACCTCATTAAGCATATCAAAGAGCACGCTAGAGCGGTCTCCAAGAGACAAACCGTTTGACTGCAGTACATATTAGTGCAACAGGACATTGTATTGATTTTGAAAACTGTTATAATAACCCAAGCAGCTAACTCTTTTACCAGAAATTGTAAAGAACACTTTTAAAACCAGGTTTTTCATAAATGTTCCTGTGAGGTCATCCTATCCAGTGTGTCAACCTCATTTTCAAATAGAACTGCTTTGAAGAGTTTAACTGATGGATATACCTCATCCCCGCCTAAGGAAAATGAACTGTGCTGAGCTGAGGTTCGATGGGATTGACTGCAACGTCATCAAGCATTATGTTAATGCGGTCTTCTTCAGGCTTTAAAATTAAGGACCATTTCGATACCATGACCTGAGAATGCTAGATGACTTCATTCGCTAGTGAAACCGGTCGTATTTTATTGTATATATATGTTTATTTTTAACTTTTAATTATGTGTGTAGGCGTCATTTTATCGAATTTAGTTACTTTTACACACGTTAAAAAACATTTAGTAAAATCTTTTTTGTTTTGCAAATCCTGTAGCGAAAAATAACAGCATTTTATTCTTAGTAAATGTTAAATCCAACTTAGAAATACATTTAAAATCAAGATTATTTTTCAGATACTTTCTACAACTTACTCTCTGCTAGGATATTAAATTATGTTTATTAGAATAATTTAATTAGTTAGAGTAAAAGAAAAAGTAAAAGAAGTTTTAAATTGCTTGAAAAGATTTTTTTTTTCAAGATTATTTTGTTTATTATGTCTCCGTCCTCAATGTGAATGTGAGTAGTCCTAATTTGAATATGTAAATGAGGAGACTACGTAACGCTAACTTACGTCATAAAACGGAGTAATAGTTTTGACTCTAGTGCGTTCAAGTTATGTGTGCAATAAGTGTACAAATTAATCAGCTCTAAAAGCTCAGCACAAAAGAGTGTTTGACTCTCTGCAGTACGAGAGAAAGTTAGTCAGCTCTAAAAGCTCAGGACTAAGTGTTCATTGGGTAGTGCAATGAAGTGCTATGAAGTCAGCTGTGAAGCGTTGTAAGTTAAGGAAACGAAACGAAAGGAAAGTTTTATGAAGGAACGAGATGATAATAGATTCAGTTTAAAACTGATTATTCAATATAGATCTGAGCAGGGACAATCTACTGAATAGTAACCCAGGTCATTATATTTATTTAATTCAATTAAGTAGAATTATAACTTCATTGAAATGTAAATTCATCGCCGTGGACAAGTCGAAGTCAACTAATCCACTTGCGTGTGAAGAAGAGAAGACTAATGGAATTTGGTCGGACGAGATCAATGAAGATATATTTACACATCAACCCGAGAAGTTATCCTAGTCTAATTATGAAGGACGAAGCAACATTTATTAGGAATACCGTTGTTGTAAGTGAAGACGAAGATTGGCGAATTCTCAACAAGTTCAGCTGAGCGAAATGAAACTTAGACGGAGCCATTTGGAATTAAGGTGTGTTGGTGCAGTTATTATCCGAAGAACTTTGAAAGATTTAAGTGCTACCTTAGAGAATTAGTGTAAGACTATTTCCATTAAGGAAGAAGTATTTTCCCGTTCCAGTTACTAATTCGTATAACACGGAATACTTAATATTAAGAACGCAGCTGACAGTGACGCAAAGAAGTAATTAAATAGCTACGAGTAATTATTCTATTGAGAACTGTTTATGAATTAAATATCAAAGTGAATTTAATTCCAGCTGAAGTTTTCCAATAGTTATTTACCAATTTGAATTAAGAAGAATTCAATTGGATATATCAATAACCAGCGTCATTGGTTACACAGCAGATGAACTTTTCCACAAAGCATTATGGGAACAAGGAATCAGATGTGTGGCAATTACGCGCCATATTTGAAGTTCCAAAAAAGGTGAAGTGTTCATCAATAACTAGGATTAATTGTGCATCAAGAACGGATAGGCGGAAGCACTACGAATATTTGTCATCGCAGCGACTTCGCCAAGATGAAAAGCCAAGCTGAGACGACAAACTGTAAGTAATTAAATATTTTCTTACTTCCATTTTTGGAGGGTGCGACGCCGTTACTTAGACGAAGATACCGACAGAGTACATCGGACTTCGACTGTTTATTAGGAAGTACAATTACTAAAGTACATTTATTCACAGAGGGGTATAATTAATAGAAAAGCCTAAGATTAATTATTATTCAATATCTTTATAAAAATTATAAAGATAAAGTGCATTCATACTAGGGTGAAAGAAACCATTTATGATACGTAGTGCGAAATCATACACATAGGTGAATTGCATTATTGAATGATTTACGTTAACACACAAGGGAAGAGAAAGCCTGAACATATTCACAGAGGTGAAATTAGGAAAGGCCATTCACACTTAATATTGATTTGCAGTGCGTATGATGTGAACTCTCGCGTGTGTGAACTGTGCTGATATTGTTTAAAGCAATCACTATATATATTTGCAGTAATAATTATTATGAAGAAGCGTGCATATTATTATGTTATTAACATTCAAAGAATTACTTTGAGAACCTGTTTTGGCGATAAGTATCAAGTAGATACCCATAAAGGATTTATTATTATTTTGATAGCATTGAGTTCAAGAACTGTAGCAGACTACATCAGAGATAAGTCTATTGTACATATACATATGTCACGTGTAGATATTCATTACAAGGAAATAATTTAAATGAAATGTAAAATAAATCACTTCATGATTTTACATTGGCTTCCCCTAATTTTCTTGTTGCTTTTCTGCTTATTACTATGCGTTCTGCACCTAATCGCAGCACTCTCCATACACTATACCAGTTCTACTCAATTTTTTTTTATCTCAAAGCGCACTTACTTATTTGGTAAAATCTCGCCAGTCATGAAATTTTTCTACTATAATACAATCCTTTGAAAAAGCTCACTTTGCACGGTCAATTTTAAATATTACAACACCGTGAAATGAATGAGAAAAAATTAAAAAAAAAAAGCCGATTTGTATGGGGATTTAGAACATTTTGATGTGTTTGAAGCTAAACGCTTCTTATAGATACACTCAGTATTTTCTTGCTCGCGTGTAGAAGATTGAACAGCTCTAAAATATAAATCGTACATCAAATTAACATTTATCCAAATCAATGAAACAAAATATGGTAAAGAAAACAAACAAGGAATTATTAAGGCTCTTTTCCACTGTGTACGTACGTGTATCCTCTCTCAATAATTTTAAATCATTTTTTTTGTTCACTGCACACTAACGTATGGGAGTCTCGGTCTTGAGCTTGCACAACGAGAGAGACTTCCCTTAGTTGTACAGGAAATGCGTGTCTTTAATTCCACCCCAAACTGAACTTTTGTGTAAGAAACGACGAGCTGAATGAGTTACTAATGAGTTATTCTCATTAATACAATAACTCAAATCTTTTATTGTAAGACAATAATTTCTCTGTAAAATAGATAAATTTAGGCTCTTGAATATTTTTCTCCTGTTCCTTTTTCAAAATTAATGTTGAGTGAAATTATTTTAATTACTTTTATCAGCAATACCATAAAGTTTCGGAAGTTTCGCGACACGCCTAGCGAATCTCTACACGAGGTAGAGAACACTAAACGAAACTGCAATAAATACACCAAACATAAGAGACACCTAACTAATAACATATCAGTCCTCCTCTTGCACGAATAACAGCCTGTACACGCTGAAGCATCGACTTCACCAGATTTTTTTGGAGGCTTGTATTTCACTCTTATTTCATTCAGAATTTAAAGAGTGAATTAATCATCTCAGAGATTTTGACTTCTCATCCTTGCAGCCAGTGGCCTAACATTGGAGGATGCATTGTGAACAAAAATACACTGGTCTGATAAAGCTAATAAATGTTATTCGCCTTTTATTAACCTTAATTACAAACAAATAAAAAAAAATTACAGCTAAAATTATTTATAAAATGTACATAGCGATATAAAAATATCTATACTGAAAAAAAAAAAAAAACTACATTTTATTCGTAAATGCTCAGAAAACAGTTTTGCATTTGAATTATATAGACAAGTCCTGGCAACAATGTTATTAAATCCATTTGCTACTAAAATGGCGTCTGTTGGAATTGTACTTTTTGAGAAAATTCAAATGTATTTACCTTATTACACATTGATTAATATCATAATACATTATTTTCATGTTATAAAATGATTATGAATATTATAAAGCCAAAATATCAAAGAGTACTACTGCTGTTGAATTTTATCAATCAATACAATATCAATTAATGTTTTTCTTTAACATGTGTGTTTACTTTTAATCCTAATTTTAAGCAAAGCAAATGAAATTATTCAAATTGAAGTAATAAGAAACTGTCTATGTAGGATCGCGAAAAAGTGAACAGATTTCTTAATACGATTATTTATGTAAATATGTTTTTGGTTTTGGTCTTAATTCTCTTTCCCTATGTTCTCAATTAATACATCTTGCTTATCTGAGTGTTTCCCCAATGCTTAATTCACTAAAATATTGAATTCATTAATTTTTAAAGAATCTCGTTTTCAAGAGCACAGAGTATTCGAGAAAATGCGATAAGTTTGCTGGTGTCAGTTCAGTTTCTTTTTGAGTTATTTTCCTTTATCAGGTGTTCTGCTTCATTTCTTTCTGAGGGGCTTCCAGCAGACGATCCCAATGGATGATGTCTTATTTTCACTTGGTCGAACACAGGTTGAAAGAGAAACGATGATAAATACAAGCAGTACATCAAAGTCACTACTTCAGAAAGTTCTCCTTCTCAAGCACTTGCAATATAACTATATATTATACAGTTTCCAGTTTTCACGATTTTTCATGATGCAATGTGTGATTTTTTTTCTTTGAAAACAACACAATGTAATGTTTAATACAATATTTTGAAAATTTATTAAAACAAAGTCAACGAAAACTTACATTCAGAACTTCCATTTTCTTACCAATTAAGGGAAAATTCTAAAAGAAAGAAAATTTGGGAAGACTTCAAAATTAAGTTTTCGGAGTAAATGCTGTATTTAGAATGTGCTTGCGAAGCAAATTTTCAAGGACTTTACAAGTTTAGTCTGAAAATATTTTTTAATATGTATCGTAATAAAAAAACCTGATTTAGAAAGCAATTTTAAATAGAATGAAACTCATTCATTTTTTCGTCCATCATATTCAGAAATCACTTAAATTACGAATCTGACCTTTGAATGATAAATGTAGGTTATTCGGTTTTTTTTTTGTTTTTTTTTATGACTTCCGGTCTCTTGGTACTACTTGCCCTCGACAACGGGAGAGAACTGTGAGCTCTTTAAACGTTGCCCAGGTTACAGCGTAGAAGTTAGCTCGCATCATACACCCAGAAACAGGCGAAACACCCAAGAAGAAATGTACATCCATGTCGGCTCCGGGATTCGAAACCAGCTCCCGACATATCAGCATCACGCTTTCGCCTGACCACAGAGACTGTTGTTATTCTTGTGAAGCTTATTCGTGTGAGATCCTAATTTATTGGAAATGAATCCGAAAGTTAAAAAAACAACAACTTTGAATGAAGAAAAAGACATTTTTATCTAAAGTTTGTCAATCCAATTATAATCTTTCTTAAATCGTTTCAAAAGATATTAGATAGTTTCATATGAAATGGGAAAATGGAACATTGTTTCCCCACATCAGAACAAAATAAACAAAAGAAAACAAAACAAAACAAACCTCAACGTTATGGAAGTAAGCTTCAAGTTCTTTACGAATTTCTTGTTTTTTATTGTTTTGCTTACAAATCAAACTATAATTGAATGATTGTTACATAACAAAATTATTAGGTAAGAAACTCTAAAAAATGTCTTTTTGGTTAACCTGCAAATATCACTCACTTCTAGGGAAGTAACTAAAGCATGCTTTAGGTGTGTAGTTATATCGGTTGAAGGATCACTCCTATAGCATTTGGTATCGCCTGGCCATGAGGTTCTTCCTGTACTCTGCATCCTTTTGTTTTGTGAGTTGAATCAAAATATGAAAACGTTGGATGTTCGACAAGTAATGCTTTATGAGTTCTTACGAGGCTTAGCTGCAGCTGAAGCGAAGGGGATAGTTTTATCTACGTAGTGTTTTCGGTGAAGAGCATGTAAGCGAAAGAGCAGTGCAGCATTGGTTCCAAAAATTCAGTGATGGAAATTACAACGTAAAGAATGCTCCTAGAGGATGCCATGAAAAAAATGGGCTCAGCCGAGGAGGTGAAAGAACTGATCGAGTTTGACCTACATCAAAGTTCACGGGAGATGGCTGAGAAACAAGGAGTATCTCACATAACAATTTTACGCCGCCTGGAAGAACTTGGCAAAGAGCGGAAAATTGATAAGGCTACCCCTTACATAATTTATCCTTCACTCCATCTTCACGAAGAAAAAGAGCCTTTCTTGGACAGAATTGTAACCTGTTACGAAAAGTGAATAATGTACGACAGTAAAAACCGCTCATCATCTTGCTGGATGATGGCAACTCCTAAACCGCCTCTTCACCCTCGAAAAATTCTTTTGATTGTTTGGTGATCCACGGCTGGAATTATCCACTGGAACTTTCTTTCCCCGGGAACAAACCATTACAGCTGAGGTATATGTGTCAGAATTGACTGAAATGCACCAGAAGCTAGGAAAAATACAGCCTACACTGGTTAATCGAAAGGGTCTTATTTTGCTTCACGATAATGCAAGACAGCATACGGTAGAACATACCCATAGGAAACTTCACGAATTTAGGTATGAGATTTTGCCTCATCCACCTTATTCTCCGGATCTATCACCAACAGATTTTTCACCTATCCAGACAAATGGGCAACTTTCTGAAGGGCAGGAGAGGGGCATTTCTTAAATACTGATTTTTAAGAAAATAAACCTAATAACAATTCACTTTGAAATTAAAGTGTGTGCGCATTAGGCCTATTAATGGGAATGAAAAATAATAAAGTTGCTTTTAAAAGAGCTTTTCACTAAAACTTTGCTGACGATGGGTTATGTTGAATAATGATGGAACTTTGAATTATTTATTAGTTTTGGTTTTAAATGTTTGATTATTTTGTTAAATGTATTTTTTTTAAATTGTACATTAGCTGATTATTTTAATGTTTCTTGAGGATATCTATGATGCCTTTATGTATTTGCCCTCTGGTGGCCATTTGTGACATCATTTATGCTCAATTAAGCTATTCAATAAGTGCTCGAGGGTTGCAAATGGCGGCGATTACGAGATCAATACTTGAGAATAGTTAATTAGCTAGATCATTGTTAAAGTCCTTTTGATGGATCTGGATGAATTCCAAGAGGAGATTTCACTTAAAAGGGGGAGAACCGCGATTACTGGGAAAACCGTTTCTAAAAATAAGATAAGGAAGAAAGAAACTGAAGAACTTGGAAGTATCTTAAAAAAGTTTACTGAGTTAAAATACCGTATTTGCTCAACTTAAAGCCGCATTTTTTTTTTAATAACATTTTCTTGGAAGGAAAAGAAAATCGCCTTCATCTTATTCTCGGGATATTTCTTGTAAAAACATCTTTTCTGTAATTCTATTTTCAGAGACGATTATTTTGTAAGAAAAACCTCAATTTTTGAAATGATTTAACAAGAATTGATATTCAGCTTTGTTAAATTCCTTGATAATATTTTATTTATAAGCACTCATTTGTAGAATAAAATATTTAGGAGGATAACACTGCTTTGTAATTAACTATTTATAATGGTTTTGGTAAAATTTTTCTTTTATTTTGTTTAGTGCTCTTATCTTCAGTTTCTGTATTAATTATTACGTATTCCGTATTTATAAGTTTTCTGTATCTTGATAAATAGATTCACATCCGAAAGAGGGTCCCAAATTTGAATTGGGATTGTGATATCCTAGCTGTTGAGCCAAAAAAAAAAAAATGTTCCCTTTTCCCTCTAATTGCGGGAAGGAGTTTACAAAGAAAATGATGGTTTTCGAACCAAAAAAAAAAGTTCTTCTGTTTTTAGATGCAAATGAGGAAAACGGAGATCCCAATAAACTTTCTCTGAACGCCAAATATCCGAATGATCGCTGTGATACTGGTATTATAGATTCCATCTAGTTGTTGGCCATTTCGTTATCCTTCGGTCTGTGATCAAGATAGCATTGTCCTACAAAGCTGAAATTTTATTTGAAAGTTTGAGTTCTTTTAAGGAAGATTCCTATTGGTTTTGATAATATCCAGCTAATAACTAAAGAGATCAAAACCAAAATCTATTTCATTTCCATTATCACGATATCTGAAAAAAAAGCAAAAAAACAACCAACAACTGTGGTTTCATGTTGTGCTTGAATTTTTCATTTTTAAGTCAGTTCCTCTGAAACAGAAAGTTACTGCAGACCAGAACTTTTATATTTTTTCCTAACTCTGTAAGTAAAAAGGATTATATTACAGTTTTAACTCACGTGTGTCCGACTATTGTTTTGGGCTGTAAAGGTGATTACCTGTTTTAATTTTTGCCACTTCCTGTGGAATCCTATTTTAAATATATGATTTTTACTTGGGGTAACTCTGGCAAAACTGACATAAAGATCATATTTCGAATTCTTGATTAAAATAAAGCACAGATGCCTACGAAAAAAGGGAGTTCTTTAGAATTGGAAAGAAAAATAATTTAAGCTTTTTTTATTAAGAAAGTTCATTCATAGTTCTCTGCCAAGGGCAGGTCCTTCACTGCAAACCCAGCATTCTCCAATCTTTCCTATTTTCTGCCTTCCTCTTCGTCTCCACATAAGATCCATTTACCATAATGTTGTCGATCATCTTAAATCTTCTTCTGCCTCGAACTTTTTTACCGTTCACCATTCCTTCCAGTGCATCCTTCATTAGGGAGTTTCTTCTCAGCCAGTGACCCAACCGGTTTCTTTTTCTCTTCCTGATCAGTTTCAGCATTATTCTTTCTTCACCCACTCTTTCTAGCACAGCTTCATTTCTTATTTTGTCTGTCCATTTCACATGCTCCATTCTTCTCCATATCCACATTTCAAATGCTTCTAGTCGTTTCTCTTCACTGCGTCGTAATGTCCATGTTTCTGCCCCATACAATGCCACACTCCACACAAAGCACTTCACTAGTCTCTTCCTTAGTTCTTTTTCCAGAGGTCCGCAGAAGATGCTCCTTTTCCTATTAAAAGCCTCCTTTGCTATTGCTATCCTCCTCTTGACTTCTTGGCAGCAGTTCATATCACTACTTATAGTACACCCTAAGTATTTAAAGTTGTTCACTTGTTCCAATGTCTCATTCCGAATACTTATGTTTATCTTCTTTGTCTTTCTTCCGATAACCATAGTCTTTGTCTTGTTTACATTTATCTTCATTCCATATTTTTCACAGCTGTCATTCAGCTGCAGAAGCATATCCCTTAATATCATCTCCTCTTCTGCTAACAATGCCATATCATCAGCAAATCTTATGCACTTTATTCTTCTTCCTCCTACTATCACCCCTCCCATGTTCTGAAAACAATTCTTCACTAACTCCTCCAAGTAGAAGTTGAACAGCGTAGGTGATAGAAGGCATCCTTGTCGCACCCCTCTCCCTATTCCACTTCCCTCTGACAATTTTTCTCCTATTCTGACTTTGACTCGTTGTTTCATATAAAGATTAGTTATTAGCCTTCTCTCTTTCCAATCCACACCAATTTTCTTCAAGATTTCCATAAGTTTATTCCAATCCACTCTGTCAAAAGCCTTTTCCAGGTCCACAAATACTGCATATACGTGTTTATTTTTTTCTAGATATCTTTCGCCGATTGTTCGCAGCAGTCCAATTGCATCTCTCGTACCTTTTCCTTTCCTAAAACCAAATTGCTCTTCTTCCAACTCTCCTTCCACCTTAGAATATAAACGTCTGTTCAGTATTCGCAGAAGAATCTTCGCTGAGTGCGATATAAGGCTGATAGTCCTGAACTCATTGCACTTCTTTGCATTATTTTTCTTCGGTATTGGCAGCAATACTGTTTCCATGAAATCATCAGGCCATTCACCTTTCTCATATATTTCATTGCATAATGATAGTATTTGCTTCTTGTCTTCACCCAAGCATTTAACTAACTCAATGTGTATTCCATCAACTCCTGTTGCTTTCCCATTCTTCATTTCCCTAATCGCTAGCTCAACTTCTTCCCTTAGAATACAATATCCTTTTTCGTCTTCTGATACAGCTGTTTCATCTTCTATAGCTAAGTAATCTGGACGATTCCCTATCTCATATAATTCTTCTACATACTTCTTCCATCTGTTCAAAATTCCTTGTTTGTCGGTTATTTCATTGCCGATTTCGTCTTCTGTCAACCACATGGACTTCTTATTCTTATTTGTGAAATCCAAACATTTTACTTCGCGGTACATTAAATCATATCTTCCTTTTCTCTCTAGATCCTCTACTTCTTCACATTTCTGTTTCATCCAGTCTTCCTTCGCCTTATCAGTTACTCTTCTTAGTTCGTTGTTTAGTTTCTTGTAATTTCTTTTACCTTCTTCTGTGTTGATGTTTTTCCATTTTCTCCTTTCCTCCATCTTCTCCAACATTTTCCCTGTGACCCAAGGTTTCTTATTACTCTTACCTTCTCTGTATCCTATTCTTTCTTCTTATTATTAAGAAAGTGAGGTTCTTAAAATCAGTTACACGTAGAAGATGAGTCTTCTTAAAACTTGGCGGTGCAATTGATACAAGATAAGTATAAGATGACCTTCCTTGAAAGTTCTCCGTGTGCTTTTTCTGAAGAGAAATTTGCAAGTGAAGATAAAAAAAAGAAAAAAAAATCCCCAAAGGAAAGAAAAACAATCAAGCACATGCCATAAAATGCATATTAATCCTAGTTTTAGTAACCACTGTTATACACTTTGATTTTACTAAAATTAATTAGATTGATGTAAATTCAATATCAGAGGATTTACTTATTTATACAAATGGAGATATTCAGTTACGATTACAACTGATAAACACAGGGAAAACTTTGTCTTTCCTTTCTCTTATCTTCATGGCTTTAAAACAATCTTAAAAAAATTAGGGAAAGTAGGCTTCAAGTTCTTTAAGGCTTCTTTTTAATTTGTTTCCTCATTACTGTCGATTGCATTTGTATTATATCACTGGTGAAAATACCAAGTAATTAACGATTTCTGTTTCATTCACTCTTTGCAGGAAATAAATTTATAAAAAAATAAATTTATTTTCAATTTACATTTAGATTGAATTTTTATATTGAAAGATCTTTTCTTTTCCTTCTTACATAGAAGAGAAGTTTCGTTTCTTTCATTTGTCTCGGAATTGTTTTTCTTTGATTATAATGTTGTTTAAAATGATCTTTTGTTTTTCTTATTAAAAACTAAATTATTTTGATTTCTGTTTTTTTTTAAGCTATTTCGTTTAAACTACAGATTTCTTAAATGTTTTTTTAAGCTTCGTGCGTTTTCTTTGTTTTTTTGATTTTAATGAATTTCTTTTCCTTTTTTTTTTTCCTCATATTTTCTTTTATTTCAATTCTCAAAAAAAAATATCTATGTTTAAAAAACTTAAACACGAACAAAATACAAGATTATTATTTCGTACATTTCAGATAAAACGATCGAAGATTCTTTGTATAAACGATAAATATAAATAAAAGAAGTAAATTTATATATATGTAAATAAATATAGAAAGCTTTGTTTCTGAATTTCACAAATTACACCTGTGATTTATTTAGTTCCTTATCAAAATTAAGTTGTTCATTTTCATTAAGAACTTTTTCCTTGCCTTTACCCCAATAAGAAACATACGTAGCCAATCTTAAATCGACCCTTTTGTTTTGAAAAGTTTCTTTTCTATGAAAATAACAGTCATTTTTTTATATTTAAATATTTTGTTTTCAATACTTTTTAACAATAAAACATTTTAAAATTTAAAAAAAAAATAAAGTTATATAAATTAATATTTAGGAATCAGCAGTTTATTGTCATTTTTTAAAAATAAAAAACAAGATATAATTAGCGTTCCAACTTTCGAGTATCTGCTAAGACCAAATAAAAACATGTTAAAAGAAGTAGTTCTTCATTGACGAAAGACTGGTTGCAGCTTAACTACGGGCAGCCCCCCCCCCCCCTTTCAAATTCCGGGCCCCGATTCCAAATGCAATACTGGGCCTTTCCCCCCTCCCCCCATGTTATGAACAAAATCATAAATTCTTAGCCAAAAACATCGCGAAAATACCATACGATTTCATACTTCTGCAGCAGCGGTGGGCAGACTTTGTAAGGTAAGGGCTACCTCAAGTATATTCCAAGTGCCATGGTCACCTTAAGACTAAAGAAAAACGGAATCTCCAAATCAATAACAAAAAAAAAAAAAAAAAAAAAGTCATCGTCAGACTTTTTGAAATTTTACATGCGGTCATCCCATAATGCGAGACGTCTTGCCCACCCCTGTTCTACACTATAAACATACTGGATCTCAGCCCGGGCCCCTTTGACAGATTGGTGCTGAGGGACCAATTGACCCCCCCCCCCCCTTGTGGGGGCCCTGACTACGGGTCTGATTTGTACGAAAATTACAGATATCTTTCTTATTACTATGAAAACTTTGAACTTTGTAGGATGTATAGTTATCACAGATGGACAGACGACAAACTTAAAATTGCCTGTTTAAAGCATTTTAATCATTAGTTTCTTATCTAGCCGTTTTTTTCTCCTACTCAGACTAACGGATGTTACAAACACTAAACCAAACTTGTACAGGTATAAAAATAGTCGGGGACTTTATTTCTGACCAACGGATCATCAAAACAAGTTCCTACCTAGAAAAGATTAAAAAAACCGCTTACTCTTTTTTTTTCTTTATCAAAAGAAGACCAAAAGCGCATTAAGAAAAGGATCAAAATTTAAGAAATTAAGGTAAAAATATATTGGGGATATTTGCAGAAAATTTGACGCCCTGAATTGAAGAAATTGAGATGATATATCTTTGATTTTAGATAGTTGATATTTAATTCGCAGTTTCATTTATTTGTGTGTAACGCTTTGAATCTGTGATTAATGTTTAATTAAACAAAATGATAACGTGGAAAGTGAAATTTACAGTCGAATTAACTCATTTCATACCACGTATATTCTATTAATTTTCTTACTGAACAGCTTAATCTTACATCGAAACATATTCTCCCAACAAATACTTATCTTTTTGACTTGTTCCTGTAATGCAGAAGGCATAGAAACTTCTTATAGACTTGGAAAAAATCCAATGTGAAAATGAACGTTTGTTTTCTCTATGATGAAATACTTTTCATTTGGAACTTATTGGAAGCTACTTTACTTTTTTTAATGGATTTTTACCAAAACGTAAATTTCTCATTTTGAAGTTGTTTTTGAAAACTCTTTCAAAGGTGCTTAAAAGTTTCGTCCTGAATTAACTCCCTCTCTTTCTAATTAGTTGAAATGCGGGGGTGAGTGGCTTCTTAACCGCAAAGAAGATTAAGAACCACTCTTCAATCCTAGGGGCTTCTCTCGCCTCAGCCTTTTTCTTTTTTTTTTTTTTTGAGAACGTTCTTTTTCCAAAGATAAATTTAGTTTGTATATTTAGTTTATTAAAATGAAAAATTTTAATAATCATTAGCTTGGATCATTTTTCGGAAAGTACAGTTGCTGTGAATGAACTTTCTTTTATAAAAAATTAACCTAAAGATTAACAAGAGATTTTTACAAAAGAAATTATAAAAAAATGATCAAATTCCTTAGATTCTACTAAGAATTACTGATTTTACTTCTCCGGATATTGTAGTTCTATCGTTACGTCACATGACTATAAATGCATATAGAATGCATATATTCTTTCCATTAACATCTTCTTTGAAGGTGATCTAGTTTTATATCTGCAGATACCATTCTGAATCGTCTGAAGCCGTCCTCCATATTTGCAGCAGAACCTCACCGCTTAACTTCACCGCGAACATTGTTACGAACGTCGACGCGTTGACGTTTTGCACGTTTACATTCTTGGAGAAGACGCATCGCTCATAGGTACAAAGGATGTTCTGCCATGAAGTTATTCCTATTTATTATAAAGCTTTCATAATACATTATATTCAATCTGTTCTTGATTCTGCTCTTTTAAATTTAATTAATGTAAGCAGTTCTTTAATGATTATGAAAAACTAAAGTGTGTGTAAACAGTATATAATTATAAATTACGTATTAATTTTCAAAAAATATTTTAGACGAAAATATAATGTAAGTTTTTGCTTTAAGATCCCGAGAAAAATTAGTTAAGAT
Source organism: Thereuonema tuberculata (assembly GCA_023159025.1). NCBI lineage: Eukaryota > Metazoa > Arthropoda > Chilopoda > Scutigeromorpha > Scutigeridae > Thereuonema > Thereuonema tuberculata. Next base: position 63,515,469 of record JAFIDM010006943.1, read on the forward strand.
TAACTTATTAATTAAAAATTATTAAATTTATGAATCTGTGAATAAATTATTTAATTAATTATTGAAAGGAGTTTTTGCCCCCCCCCCCCCACTCCTGAAGAAATTCCTATGTCCCTGGTGAAACTCGTCGAGATATTCTCTTCTCGTTGTGTATAAAATCCAATGCCTGAATGAACCATGCCTATATATTGGTCAAACATCCCGTCCTTTATTTATACGATTCGGAGACCACCTTAGAGCCATTGAAAATAATAATAGTCAATATCAAACGTTCACCCATTGCCAAAGTACTAACTACCAAATAGACACTACCTCCGTTACAATCCTACATAGGGAACACAACCTCTCTAAACGCCTTATTGCTGAATCATATTTCATTTCATCCAATCCATGTTCATACAATGCAGCCAATCCATATTACAATATAAAAACGTATTTAAGTTAATATAACCAATCTAATTTTTTTTTTTTTTTTTTTTCCTTTTACTCCTTTTTTTCCTTCCTTATTTTAATAGATTTTCCTCAACCTTCTTCCCCACACTTTAACAACATCGATTTTCCCACTCAAGAAGCCGCATGCGCAATAGTCTCCCTCCGTCCCTTATGTTGCGTCTTTAAATTTAGGAGTTACTGGCACTTTTTACCCAGTTGATGATGGACCCGTGACGGGCCCGAAACTTGTCCTGTCTCGTTTTTAAGTTTACTTTCTTTTAATTTTATTTTAGTCAATTTGTGTGTTTTTTAAGACTTTTTTAATAATTACTAATTTTCTAATGCAATACATTGGCTTTTCAATCTATTTTTACTTTCAAAAAGAACTATAAATAACACTGGTTTGTCAAGGGCATTTTTCCTGGAGCCATTTTATATTATTTCACACCATGAGGATACTTTCGGTCTTCACTTTCGGTAAAGTGACTTTACGCTGATATTTTTGATATTGACCTGAAGGATTAGATGATTTTTGTTGTTGTTGTTGCTATCAATTTTTAAACACATGAAACGTTACAAGATTTCTTAGTAAACATACTTCGGTGGAACGATCTTCTAGTCCCTTCCAATCGGAAGTGATATTAAACAACTTGCCTTACTTTTATTCACTTAAGAAAACAGACAATAACATTCATGTTGTGACATATGTTTGTGGGATTTGTATCAGAAATTGTTTCAGCACTCAGTCGTAAATCAATTATGTGGCTTGGATGTAAGATGCCAACCAATCACATCCATCGTCTTATCTAATATACTTATCTTTCTCTTACTTTTTTTGAGAGATTTCATTAAGTAGTTAAATTCATTTTATAATAATAAAAATATAGAATCAAAGAAAAGTTAATTTAAATTCATACATTATCCAAAAATAAATGTGTAGTTAATTGTTAATCACAAATAATTTTCTTCGATTCTTGAAAACTCTTCACCTTTTAATTAATTAATTGGTACGGTTCGCAACGAAGTGCGAGCTTCGGAATTGAAGCATCCGTGTTCCAGGGAGCGCTAGTGTCCCCAATATGGTGTCCCCTAGCAGACTCCCTAGAATTTCTAGGGATAGATACTGAGGTGGTTTCCTATTTGCCTTCCTCAGGACGCCATTAAGAAATGACGTCAGACCCGAAGAGAAAGTGAAGAAGAGGCTAACAAACACAGGAAAGGAAATTTGAAACATCCATGCTTTCGACCGGGATTTGAACCCGGGTACCGGCATACCGGCCTCATGGCAGACCGCCGCCTTAGATCGCGCGACCACGCTGGCACGACCTCCACCTTTTACAGATAATAATAAAAGAATTTCAGAGTTTAGTTCATTGTTTTATATTTGCTCTACATGTACGCAAGAAATAATTCATAATTAGTAAATATGAAAAATATTTACTATTTTAATATCAAACTCGGTAAATGTTTCAACAATAGTTTTGTTTAATGCAGTGTAGACTTATTAATTTGTAGTAGTTTATTTGAAAATGAAATAGTAATTAGGTTCTCTCTAGCTGCATCACACGTATAATAATAATGTGTAGTTTATTACAATTTCATCTCGGAATGAAGATAGAAATGAATTAATACTCACGAATAGATTAGATGAATACAACATGGAGTCAATTATCACTCATTACAAATGCTAGTTAGGGTAATTTACAAAACTGTTATAATTTAATTAACATTTCAGTTAATAGTTGCTGGTATCGGATTTTTAAGAGAACATGGCTTTCATTAAATTTTGAGACTAGTCTATTAAATAATCATTTAATATTTTGTTTTATTTTCATCAAAAAAAAAAAAATACAACACGTTCTAAAAAGAATTGCCTTTAGTTCTTTCTATGGAAAAATATAAAATTTTCAATGTTTAATTTTTAAAAAAAAATCAAAACGCCTATCTTTTATTGCCAAAATTTTAGAAAAGAACCATTTTTGCTAACGAAAATAATAATGTAAACATTATTCGAGATTTAAAAAAAAGAAGTAGAACATTGAAGTATAAGGTATTTTTGTTTTGGCATTACACATGCATGAATAATATATGTATAATTGCAATTGAACTTCAACTGGAAAGTCAACTGAGAAATTTTTGTACAACTTGCCAAATTTTAAAAAAATTGCTTTTTCGAGTTTTATCAAAGACATGTAGTTTTCGCTTAAAAAACTAAAAAAAAAAATGGCTGAAGTCATATATAACCTACTTTTCTAGGAAGGTGAAGCTCGTAAAAATCAGTCATTCTGTGCATGTGTTTTTCCACCCTAATTATGTTTGAAACGCTGGGTAAATCTTCTTAAAATATGACATGCATATTTAAGAGACAAGAGATGCTCTATCTGTTATATTTGAAATTTTTCTTGTGTAGGTCCTTGAGTAGATATAAGTGAGTGCAGGTGACAAAACTTCTCGTAGTGAAGCATTGTATTTTAATCCGCCTTTTAACAGCATGTTTTTAATATCAGCTCTAATATATTGAAAAATATTGTGTTTAAACAAGTACGTAAATAGCGCAGGCCATCCAGTCACAGCCTTGTGGGTAAGGAGACTGCCTGCCGCTAGACTGAGGTTAGAACCTGGATTCGAATCCCGGAGCGGCATGGATGTTTTCTTTCTTTTTGTCTGCTTCTCTTTCTCTATATTTACCTCATTAGAGAGAATTTTGTGTGAAAACATTTTCAAAAATGTCGAGACCCAATCAAAGTGTAGATTGAAGAAATCGTAGAGTTTTAAAAATATGCTGATAGCACGTGAATGTTCTAGGGAGATTTAATGAGATCCTAAAATCATCTATATTCACCGGTGATCAATGAAAATGTTCACGTTTATTATACTTAAAGATCAAGTGTTTTCACAACACTAGATGACGTAAGATGTGTCCTATAATTTACTGGATTTTGTCTATTTCACAATATCTGTGTAAAATGTATCTGTTGATATAATTGTAAAAATTTATTTAGATTTATAAATTATTCTGAGGAAATTTTGGCATGATTATCAAAATTTTTATTTAGCGACTTTGTATTTCCTCAAATTCATTGTAAATGAATTTTTTTTTAAACTGTATCTTTCTATTCATTTATTGTTCATAGCACCTTCATTACTAATCGAGAGATTCCAAAAAATAAAAATACTGAATAACGGACAGAAAAAAGAAAAAAAGATCTCTCGAATCCCTTGTATGGATTGCATTCTTATTAATAATAGCTCGAGACATATCGGAGATTGTTAAACTGTTAAGCCTATTAAATTCACTTTAATGTTTTTCGGAAATTCGAAATCGTTATTTTTCAAACAAATTTTCGAGAAGTAAAAGTAATTCCTTTAATTAACATAGATATTTTACCTTAATGTTGATTTGTGGAAATATTCTTCCGTTGCCCAATATTGGTTTCTAGTTGTTTCATCTATTGTTTTTCCTTTGGTGATTTAGGCGTTGCACTGATGTATTATTACCTGCCCCAGGTTAGAGAAGTGCCATTTACTGTTGGCATTCATTTAATATTCATGATTGAGAATGTATTGATTTCAGATATCTACTTCCTGTTTATGAACACGAAAGAATGAATATTGTATAAAAGCATCTCTCACGGGAAATGGTTCTATTTTTCCAATGGAAATAAACTTCCAAAGATATGTCTGATTGGTTTCTATATTGAATTTAATCATATTTCAATTATTACTCGTGTAAACAAACAACAATAAGACAATGGATTATTTGAAAAGAATTATGAATGTATTTCATTCTTTTTAGTGCAGGAAAAGTACTTTAAAAAAAAAAAGAAAATAAAAGATAAAATTCCTGAGATACAAGAATTAATACATTTGACTGCAGAGGTTTTCAATTTACAGCAAAAATATCCTTCCTTCCGAATGTTTTTGAAAATTAAAGTTGACAAAATGGAATATTTATTACATCTCACTTTCGTAATTGAAAAAAGCCCAGCTAAATATTGAAACAGCTTAGAATCCGTTAGTTTCGTTGTTTTATCCATTCAGTCATTTCCAACTCTTAATGACCCAAAGGACAAGATTCATCCAATAGTTTCGCTCACTGATGGTTTTGTTTGCGTCCTACAGACATCGGTTTTGACATCTTGGGCTTCGTCTTCCTCTTCCTTCCATCCTTCTAAGCATGCTGGTTTTCTTCCATTCCTCTCCTCATTATGTGACCAAAATGTTTAAACGAAAGTTATTGATTTTGTCTAGAATTGATTGATTTGTTCTTCTGGCAGTGCAGGAAATTTGCAAAAAAACAATCATCGAAATTCAAAGGCATCAGTGTTTTCCTTTCCAACTTTCACATCCATGTATCGCAACAGAAAATACTTTGTTTTCTACAAAATGCTAAAATAGTCCATAAAGAATTAAAACTAATGTTGCAAAATGATGTTTCTAGTTCTTTCGAAATGGGTTCGAATCCTAATGAAAGTTGAAGAGTTTTCCCAGAGCGTCTTTAGTCGAGACGAGGTGGACCACCATCTGTATCCGGGTGGTTTCTTTGCCGGGATTGAAACCGAGAGGACATCAAACTGACCAATCGACCCCAACGGTCAGGAATTGTTAAGAACCCACATCTCCAACGCTCAAATGCACCATCACTGCCATACTGGGAAAACAGGGTTTCGAACTTTTTTTTTTATTGGAAAGACATTGTTTTGTTTGTAATTCACTCCACTCCCCCCCCCCCTCCTTCACCAACCGGGAAATAAAGGACGCAGCGTTTGTGGTTAAATTGTTAAAACCATTATAACCCCTGTTCCTTCACATTCCTAGGAAAAGTTCTGGTCTGTAGGTCTGTAAAAAGATTCCTTTATTTCATAACAAAGCTTTTTTAATAGTTTTCCATTAATCTTGTAAAATCATTATATAAAAACTTGATGCTTTCATTACATTACATATTGTACAATATTTTTGTACTCATATGAAAGAAGTATTATTAGATGAAGAAAAGAAGTATTATTAATGCAAATTAATAATCATTACATTTTTGGTTAATTATCCAACATACGTTCAATATTTTTTTCCAATAATTTTAATTTTCTTATTATTAATTCAATCAAATTCTTTTAAGTCATCAATTTGAATACAGTCAATCCTCGTTATTCGCCGTCTCCGATCCCACGCATTCGCTTGCCACTTATATAAAAATGGAATCCATTTCGCCAAACACTCAGTCTCTGCTTCGCGGTGATGGGCAATAGCCAAAAAAATTCTAAGAGGCCTATTGCACAATGTCGACACGAGCTCCACCAAGGGAAGCTATGGAACTGTGGTCTTCTATTGTGTTAGCAAGTTTCTATGTGGTTCTGATAAAATACCACATGTATTTTATACTGTGTTTGGGATTAATTTATTAAATTTCGATATTGGCAGCAAGACGTAGTGCTAATGAAAGTGTCTTATTAAGCTCTCCTAACCGTAAATGCGTTGTAATGATAAGATTCGTGGCTAAAGCACATACCTTTATAAAATGTATATATAGTATAAAATTGTTCTTTTTAAGAACGGAACACTAAATTAAGTGATAACTTCATTTTTTCCGTAGGATCAATGCTTCAGTAACCGCGGTTTCAGTTATCCCGGGATTTTCCAAGAATGCTATTCCGCCGTTAAAGAGAATTGACTGCATATTACCAAAATAAAATTTATAGGAATAATCTTACGATAAATAAAAAATAAAAAAAAGCCCATATTGAATTTTATTTCAAAATTAGCAAATTAATATTTTGAAAAACTATCGAACTGAATAAGTCCTTACCAAAATATATAAAATATCATTTACATTTATGAAAAAGAATATAACAGCGTATATAAAATGTTTGGATTTAGAAGTAATTCAGAAAAACCTTCCATATTCTATTTTTCAATTTCTATTTTGGATTGTTTGGAATAATTTATAAACAAATAAATTTTCACAAAATAAATTGACTAATTAGGAAAACATGATATGAAATATTAATATTCTATAATTAAAATTCCCAATGCGTGGGTGTGACTTTCTAAATTATTACCGACTAATTAACTATTTGTGTAAATATGCTTGCAAAGTACATATAATATTTACGATTATTAAATAAGCGACGCAATTTATTAATAAAATATTATTAATATGTAGGATTCGAAATTGATTAAATCGTGGATTTCATTCTCATGAATTAATCATGGGATGGAAAAATATTTTTCCTAGAATTTTTTGGAAAAGATTTTACTGAAAAATAACATATAAAAAAAAAACAAGTAGCGAAAGGTTTGCTGTTTACGATTTTCCTAAAATAAGTCGTAGCTTCTCGTTGCTTCAGAGATAATATTCGATGATGATTTTTTTCCCCTGTGCCTTGTTCGGTGAAATATAATCAGAAATGGGCCTCATGAATATCATTGTCTGAGCCTAAGGCAACGAGCTCAAACTGTCCTTATAAACTTATAGCAAATCAGGAGACGATGCTTTCTAATAATTCAACACACAGAAAGAAAAGAAAAATGGAAGAAATTAAGAACATCTGTTTTCTGGGTCACATTCATCTTAGCGTCTGCGTAAAAAGACTGCCTAAGTTGGATTATGTATTGATTTAAATTCTAAATCTCGCTGTTCGCATTCCACAAATGGTAAAACAAATGCACAGCGTTTGGGCTCAGAAAAGTTTGTATTAAAGTTTTTCCCTTTTACTAAAAATAGAAAATTTAATAAATTTCTTGAATTATTGAAACTCTGCAATCGTCACAGAATCAACAGCTTTCAGCAGATACTCAATAAAACTACAGACATGAGAATAAACATATCGTGGAAAGATAATCGAGAAATTTTTGAATAACCGTAAAGAAAAACAGTCTGCTGCCATCTTGTGGAGCATTCTGGAAGTAAAAAAAAAATAATTGGAAATTTAGTCTTTAAAAGAAAGCATAAAAACAAAATCCTTGACTGTAGCTTTTATTTCATGTTACTTTAAAAAAGTTTATTTCAATTTATTAATTCAGTTGGTTAATTTAGTTAATTAATTTATGGTGAGAAAAGGATTGTAGGTAGTCTCGAGTTACGACCAACCGACTTACGAACATTCACACATACGATCAAAACTTTCAGAATATTAAAAATCAGATCATTAAAAACAAATAAAAATTTTCAAAATTCTTCGAATATTTTTTTTGCAAAGAGAAATTTGGGCGTATCTCGAACATTTATAAAAATACTGCTATATAAAAATACAGTCGGACCTCGATATAAGGTCCCCCCGCATATAAGGTCACTTTTCTAAAGTCCCGGCTCATTGAATAGGAATTCTTTGGTATGGATTATTCGATATATGGTCAGATCTTAAATACCGTAATCGCATATAAGATCACTTTTGTCTGTGATTTCAGTACCACACTGATTCAATTCCAAGAATTTTTCCGTGGGTAAGATCTATTATCGGCGTCATTTCTCCTACTGACGGAGGGGACAGCTTTTTCACAAAGCACTTCATCCCCTCAAATTCCAGAAAAAAAGATGATGAAGACGATATTCTTTTACCTGTGTTAATACAAGATCTCAGAAATCGCGGCTGTGCTGTAGAAGGGGAAAGTGAATATGTGAGAATTGATGATGAAATTGCTACCACTTATCAAGCTTCGATTTCCGAAATTGTTTCGCAAGTTTTAGATTCCAATGCATTAGAAAGTGAGGATAACGACAGTGATACTGAAAGTGAAGCGGTGACACAAGCAGAAGCACTCAGAGCATTAAATTTTCAGAAACTACAAAACTTAGAAAACATTATACAAAAGATGAAACTAAAATCGCGACAGTTCTGTATTATGGATTATTTTAAGTAAGGTCAGTTGTAGATCAGTACTTTGCTTGATCATACTAGTACTATTTGTATACAACTTTATTACGAATTAAAATTTTTAAAAAATAATTTCTTTCTGATTCCATTAATTTTAATTGTTTCAACTAAATTAAAAAATTATAATCTAATAAACTGAAATTTTTGTACGTATTAAATTTTACAAAGAATTATACTGTATTTATATAATGCTTATTTATTGCCAAATGTGTATGAATCGGTTATAAGGTCGACCCGCTTATAAGGTCACTTTCGCGAGGTCCCAAGGGGTGACCTTATATCGAGGTCCGACTGTAATATGTACCAATGGATTTACAGACCGTTGTAATAGCTTCAACGATCATTTCCTCTCCATTTTTTCAGAATTGTTTAATCAACGTCTACTAAAACTAGAGCTAGAAGCAATTCCGGGAAAGGATTCCCCGCTCTCTATTCTCTTGGCAACAGTCGTACCTAATGTTTACTATCAAACAGCTGTAGGTGTGTTCGTTTGAAAATGTTTCCTCAATTTATTTACATCTATATATAAAATATTTATTGCACCTATTTATTCAAAATAAATTTAATATTTACTTGACGACACACTTAAAATAATTATAAAAACTTTAAAAAACTTTAAAAAAAATCTCCCCCCTCTGACGATATAATGGCATTGGACTTGTGAGCTTCACGATTATTGGTTCACCTCAACGAGTGGAGCCAATAATTTTTTTTTTTTTTGACGAGGCCATATATTGGCGGAATAATTCCTTCTCCTTCATTCCGTATGAGGATGATTAGCGGAAGCTAATCGAAACATGTTACGGTTTTTTAAAGTTTTTAAAGTTTTTATAATTATTTTAAGTGTGTCGTCGATTTATATGTTCACTGTTTGAATTCACACACGTAAAACCTTTTAACTAATTAATATTTACTTGTTCATGTCGTGAACTGTGTGAGTTTTATATAAACATAATGTATATGCATAATATACACGTTCTCTTTTTTGGGGACATTTTGGACTTAAAATCAAACTGTCGGTTCGAGGCTGTTCGTAACTCGAGACTACCTGCATTGAAAATACAGTTGATCATCCCTAATCCGGAATGTTTCGAACCGAGAATATTTTGAATATTTCTGATTTTGGAATATGTCATGGTGGTTTACAGAGAAGCGAAAAATATTTACTTTCATAAGTTATTTTTTTAGCAGAAAAATCTGAATGCTCATGAACCAAAGATTATAAATTTATTTATTTTAACAAGAGGCGGCAGACGGTCCCTGAATGATTCATTGATTGTGCGGTCTCGATCGGGTTCAAACCTTCTTACGTATAGCCACTATTGAAGGCAATTGTAATATATTGAGAGGAGAAACTCAATATGGTTCCTTAATGATTGAGTCTCACCAAAAGTTGGAACGCATCGGATCAGAATCGTTCAGAAACGCCGCAAGTTGATAATGCATGCATTACATTGGGGTTGCAGGCGAGTCGGAAGCTTCAAGAAATCAGAAATCCCAGGAGATTGTGCGTGCATCAAAGGTTGACACAAAGCACTCAAATACTAACTTTTGAAATGTGGAGGCTAAGTTATTAGGAGTTAAGTTTAATGACAGATTAAAATCCTAAGAACATCATTCCCATTTTTTTCATTTCCGATGTCATTATTATTCATTTACACCTTATTAATATCAATTTAGTTTTTATTTAATATCTTACGTATCTAAAAATCAAACATATATTGATAAGAATTTGCTAATTCCTAATAGAATTTTAGCATACGTCTACTCGTATCAGGCAACCCTAGTTTTACACTGGTGTTTTGTTCCTACAGTGGAGTCGTAAAACGAACCCACTACGTAATGTAAAGAGGGGGTGTGTTCAACACATCGAAAAATATGTTGTTTTTATTTAAATAAATAAGTAATATAAGATTTTATGACTAAAATTCATGTAAAATGTTTACATACTTCCTTAAACCTACTAAATTAACATAAAATAATAAATAATAATTTAATGCATACAGTGTAAGTGTGTCAGAGTACAGTCCTTTTATAAGACATGGGCACGTTTATTTTTAAAAACTTTTTATCATGATTAATTGTAATACGTATTTATCACAGCATTCACAGGCAATCAATTATTGAGCAAAACAAAAGGGAGGAGGGGAGGAACCACGGGGACCGAGCCTAAGTGCAGCTGTTAAAGTTCACTGAGTTTTTGTGGCAGAATTTTCGCTCAAGAAATTTAATTTTTAACAACAAGTTTAATATGCAGTAAATAATGTACATTACAATAAAAAAAAAAATAAGTAAACGCACAAGAAAAAGGAATCACTGATCTGTTTTTTGAAATTTGGATACTGTTTCAGGCTTCCCAGCGTTCATCAGCTGGATTCGCCCAGTATCTTACAGTCAGTGATCCCAAGAAACATATAAAGGAAACAAAAGTCAACAAGAAAATGGCCCTTGATATAGAAAGCAACAATATATAAAATAAGAATAAAAAAGGATAGAAATTTAATCCCCGCTAATAACAACTTAGCTTGTGAAGGATTAAATTACAAAAAGAATACATTTAAATACAAGTTTAACTTGCAGAAAATAATTTATATTACAATAAAAAAAAAGGAATCACTGATCTGTTTTTGAATTTCGATACCGAGAATCCAGAACAGCTGTTTCAGGCTTCCTAGCCTTCATCAGCTGGATTCTTGTGATCACTGACTGTAAGATACTGTATTTGCAATATTATTTAAAAAACTTACATTATGCAATATTTAAAGCTTAGGATTAATTTAATTTAATAAACTTATAATATTATTTTAATTAACTTAGTAGTAATGAAAAAATAGCGTTTTATATATTTTTTTTTTAATTTAAAAGTGAAAAAAATGGTTATTTTTCGATACTTAAAAGCCTACAAACAAACATTTTTTTTTTAAAAATATTGATGGGTTTTAAGATTAATTTTTTATTTCATAGGAAAGCAATGAATACTCAGCTTTTGATTAAAATTCACTATACAAATTGAAGACTGTTTTTGTTTATAATTTTTTTGTTCCGGTTGTATCCTCTGGAGAGCATTCCCTATCTGCCAAACACTTCCTAACCGTTGCGTGTAAGCGCTTCTCTTGAAATCCAAAAATATTATTCCCATTGGAATTGTGTTCTGATCCGATGATTTAAACGCAGACCCTTCAGTTCTCTCCTCCTACGGAATTCCTCAACTGATCCGTTCGGGCCTGTTATGTGTACGCACGCCTTTATGGAAAATCTGGAAAAGGGATAAAAATGTATCGTAAGTGCAAATAAAGAATCCAACGCTATAAGAATAAATATTGAAAATGTATTTATCATTGTATCAAACTTTAACTTCCCACGGATTGCTTTTTTGTAGACATTTGAACATTTTTAATACGATTTATTCTAGTTCTTTTAGGCCATTCAATAAATGCTGCTTTTCTTCTTTCAATTATTATTGGATGAAAGAATCTAAATCCTTCCCTTTGTTCCAAGAAGAATTTCTATCGAAGGCAAAAGAAAAACAGGATTTGCAGAATATTGAAATTTGATAGCTTCGAGATGTTTCGAAGGGAAACAAAATAAAACAAACGGAATAAAACACAAATAAAAAGAAAGACTGGTTTTTCAAATCGTTCTCCTACAAAAGCATTTCCTACAAAAACATAAGATTTTCCTGTGAAAGAAAAAAAAAAAAGAAAAAAGATTGGATTGATGTGAATTGTTCAATTAGTAAATAGCATGCTTTGATTGTTCTTCGATTTTAAATTTATCAGCTTAATCGATTGTAAATCTGATGACGATATTTTCCTCAATAATAAAAAAGGCAGGGACCGTTTAGCACTGTGAAATGAAGCAATCGAGCTTAGGTGCAGTTTAGTCAAACAAAAATCCCACTCCAGTATTACACAAGACGATGTTTTTGTTAAAGTGTTCGATATTTTTTTTTGATTGGATGATTACAGAGAGGATGCGCGAAGCGCAATCGATGCCATCAAAAGATCCACGGAGTCGGTTAAACAATTATTGCTTCGGGTGGTTAAACATCTTAAGACAGACCTGAAGTGTTAAAAGAAAATTGTAAGGTAGCAGGAAAAGAGTGAAAGACTATCCCAAAAATAATTACATCTAAAAAAAAAAAAAATTTATGAAAATCATTACATAACATCTTTGAGTAAAAACAGTTTTTCAAAGTGAAGTTACATGGTTACAACTTTAACATAAAATTCTGTAAAAAAAAAATATGTAAATTTTTAACTTTTTCTTTTCGTTCTTTTCAAACTAATATTAAACAAATTTCATGAAGATCACAAGAACACATTAAAAGATATTTACAATCTCACCTCCCCCCCCCCCTACCTAGTCGACCGAAAATATAGAAAGTTTTACTTCAATCTTAGGTTCTAAGTAAAGAGTAATTTTGCAACTTTCTGCTAAATACAGAAAAAAAAAAAAAGGTAAGGAGTCTCTTTCCACTGTTAACAGAAGCATCGCACCATCAGGCGTAGTCGAGTGCAGTTGAATGTGTTCTCTGTCTCTTTCTCTTTTTTTCATCCATGTTTATCTCTTTTCCGAGTTTTATACTTATACTCCCTCTTGTGGTGTATGATAGCAAAAAGTTTAAGTGGTTGTCTTATCTTTAAAATTGTCTATTTGCCTCTTGACCAAAGAAAATCAAATGAGGAATATTAGTTATAGGAATAAAAACTTTTTGTCGAAGTTAGAAAACTATATTAAAATACACAAATTCATTATCATTCTTGAAATTTTAACCATTCATTTTAAAAAATGTGTTAAGATTATATTACAAAATTAAGATTATATGAAAAAAAAAAAAAAAAACCACACACACACACACAAAGCAAAAAACAAACAAAATAGCGTCTATTCGTTTAAATAATTGAGTCGGTCAATGCAAGAACGTCCCAAGTCCAGGTAACTTTATTTTGAGATAAATAAGAAAAACTGTCTGGATTCGTTACTTTGGATGTTATTGCTGTCAATGTTGCGAGCCTCAGCAAGGCAGTCGCAATGGACTTGAAACGTTGTTGCTCCGTAACCGAAGCACTGATCGTTCAAGAACTGCGCTTTGACCTGCAATTTTCATATTTTTGGACTTGGGACATTCTTGCACTGACTGACTCAATTCTATATTCTTCCTTTTTTCTTTACGTTTTTTCTTATGCTTTTTTTTATTTTTTAGTTATTAAATATTTTGTAGGATATTTTATTTTTCCAGTTTAGTTTGTTTGTTTGCCTATTTGTAATTAAGCTGAATTTCATTAGTTTGCTTTACTAAGTAATTTTTTATTAAAAATAATTCCTTATGAATAAATAATTATATTTACTAAATGTAATTGTAATTAATAAATATAAATAAATATATCTTTTTTATTTATTTTTATTTTACTATTTTATCCTTTTTTATCCTTTTTTACGACTAAATAATTGTATTTACTAAATGTAATTGTAATTAATAACTTTAAATAAATATATTTTTTATTATTTTACTATTTTTTTCTTTTTTAAACTTTTTGTTTTAGTTGTTACTTTTATGTTTTTTATTACTTTATATTTATTTAATTATTTATTTAATTATTTATTATTGATTCCAGATTCCTCCATTCCTTTAATGACATTCAAAAAGTTCAAATATCTCCGCATCCCTTACTTTATCTGTAGGCAGACCCAATTGTCCCGAGAGTTCTTTTTATAACTTATTTTTCCAAGTTAATGTAATCTTAACTCGCTTGAAAAAGAGAAAAGTTCAATTTCCCGAAACGGGAAATATATTTTTATGTCTTAATATGGTTTTTTTTTTTTTTCTTCGCCTGAAACTTTTATTAATTTGATATTTACACATTAAACCCATTCAACATAATCGGTTTTTGGCGCCATTTTTTATGAGCGTCTTCTTTAGTAGAACAGCGTAAAGGTTATATTTGTGCT
>JAFIDM010006943.1:63534723-63557855 GCA_023159025.1 Thereuonema tuberculata
TGGTTCGGGCACGTGAAAAGAATGGAAGATGGTAGGACTCCTAAGGTGTGGCATGAGTTAAAAGAAGGAGGGAAGAGACCAAGAGGGAGACCGCGTAAGCGATGGCTGGATGATGTGAAGCACAGCCTGGAAGAGAGAGGCATCCCATGGGAAAGAATATGTAGAGAAGAGGCTTGGAAGAACAGGGAGAGGTGGAGAGGCCTAGTTAATTCCTAGACCCACAGTTGGTGGAACGGGAAAGGATATGTATGTATGTATGTAGATTAAAAAACCTTTATAAAAAGGTTGAAGAGTATAATTATTCATGTACCTCTAATAGAGAGGTTTTAAATGGGCATTTCGAGTTCCTCCAAACAATACTAGGCTTATTAGATATTTAACAATTATAATATGCAAAATTAATTAATTATGCAATTGTAATATGTAAAACTTTTTATACATTGATAAAAAAATGTATCAAAATTTGCTGTAAGTAATGTGCGTAAGATATATAAAAACTGGATTTGTCTTTTAAGGACAATATTTGAACCTCCTTCTAGGAATTAGGAAAAGGATGGTTCGTTAACACAAAATCAACAGATTTTGGAGATTATCTTAATTTTTAATCTGTTTAATGTAAGTTCTCACTTGGAGAATCATTCTGAAAATGAAGATTAATGTCAGTCAGTGCATTGTTCTTAAAGGCCTCGTATTTTGGCTCTTGTTTAAAAGTGGTCAGGAAGTAAAAAAACAAACAAACAAACAACAACAATGGATTTGTTTGTATCAAACTTTAAGAAGATGTAACAATTAGATTTTAGCGTAGCTTCATTACTGTTATGAGTTATTTTAGAAGAAAACATTCTGTCTGAATAATATTTTTTTAAAGTAATTTTTGCATTGATCTATAACTTTTTATTTAGTTTTTAGCGACTCCGTACACAATGTGTAAAGTTGGGGAGCTTTTAAGAAGATTGTGTCGTCTGTTCGTCCGTCACAATCTCTACAGCCAAAACTATAAGTCGGACAGATATGAGTGATACAAAATTATTGGAAAGCCTTCGATTTGTAAAAAGTGGAGTAAAAATGCGAGTTCCGATCGAAATGAAGTACGTCACCTCTTCTACAGCCCAAACTATAAGTCAGACAGACTTGAAGTATACCTTGTTTACGAATATCTTGTTTAGAAAGTTTATGATTTGTAGAAGTGCGGAAAAATATTATTTTCGATCTGCAGTCACAGGAAGTGACCGAAAATAAAACACGTTTATTAGGCGTCGCTATGGGTTTCTTGCGTTACAAAATGAAACACACTTTTTTTTTTCCCTTGTTTCTTTTATTTTTACGTCGAAATGTCACACGAAGAATATTAATGTTATTCAGAACTTTACTTCGTGAACTCTCTGGAATTTATAAATAATAAAACGAAACAATTCATTAATAGCCAATTTCAATAACGATCAAAGGTCAAATGTCTTAATAATTTATTTCATTTCTAATTTATCGTTCATACAATATTAGTTATCGATTTCTGATGCGTCATTTTCATGATTGTTATACCAATTGAAATGTAGGTTTATTTTAAAGGATTAATATTTATAAATAAAGTTAATCTATAAAGTTGAAATGAAAGTCAATATACAAATATTGGTAGATATAGGATTCGCTGTCTTTTTTTTTTTTTTTTTTTATGTAGGGGAGACCGGGGCAGAGCGGTCCACTTTTTTTTGTGGAATTTTTATCTTTTTTTTGTTAAGAGATTTTCCATTGCATTTATTTTTGTAATGAATCTAAATACTTAAAATACTTTATTCAAGAATCTATATACTTGATTTCATTTCATTATATTCATAAATAAAATTGGTATTAATTCACAAAGCAAAAATGGTAGAGTGGTCAACCTGCCCCGACCACGGGGCAGGCTGGACCACCCCATGGGGCACGTTGGTCCGTGTAAGAATAACAACATTTAAAGTAAGTTTTTTATAGAATATAAAATAACATGCCATTTAGGATATCATGAAATAAAGTTTAACTTAACATAGACTACCACATATCAAGTGAAAATTTAAAATAATCATTATGCAGTTGAAAGTCGTAAATGAATAGCATCAAATAGGTTTACATTGAATTAATTAATCACTTTCACTAGAGAAATCTTCTTTGCAGTTGAGGCATTCGTAAAATAAACCCCGAATATCATTGGCTACGCAGGAACTATGGGCCCATCTCTTGCACTGCGTACATTGAATCCACTCCTGCCATGGTTTGCTTTTTTTTAAAGTTCTTCAAACAGGAGAGCCACACAGCATCTTCATCATCACTAATCATCTGTAATTGTTTCCTCTTTATCCCTTTGCTTTTGCTTCTATTTGTTTTTTTTTTGTTTATGTTGCTTTTAGAGACTGTTGGCCGAGTCATGTTTTTCGTTGCTACTCTTTCTTTAGATTTTCGTTGCTCTTCTAGCAGAGCTTTTTTTACTGGCGGTACCCGTCAGTATTGCCGTTGACCTTTTTTTGTTCTCTATTAAGATTATTAAGATTATATTGTTACTTATGCCATTTTTTAATGCTTTCTAATGTAACAAAGTGTGCATAGAATTTAGATTTAAATCAGAGTTTCACTTACTGAAAAATGTGTTAGTTCACTTAGGGATGTAATTGTGTGTGTTTTAGAATACGCTCCCTCTTCTGAAATGTTTAGACTGATTGGGTGTACTTTTTGCCCGTGTATTTCAGATTCATTAACTGATCTGATTTTTCCCGCCAGAGTGTACTTAACTTTTCTCCTTTTTATTCCCATGGGAAAACGAACCAGATAAAACCACGTGATCACTCAATCAACGCACAACTGTTTTTTCGAAGTTTTTCTTTTTCTTTCGCACATATTGTTTTCTAAATAAGCTCAAACCATTAAAATAATATTTAACCATGAAATATCACAATAATAATATACAAGACTTTACCAAATGCAAAAATTCAAATACATAATTACAACAATACAATTACAAAAAATCAAAATATATTCCCTCAGAGACCAAGATTTTAATCGTGCCATGTTGCCAATTCCACAACGTGACAGTTTCCATAGTTTTTAATTAGAATTTAATAACAGTTAAATGTGTAAATTGACTATTTTCGAAGATTAAGATGCCTTCGCACGAAATCTTCCCCTATTACGGTACTTGCTGAGAGGAATTACTAAAGGGGTAATATCCTTTAATAATATAGGCTACACACAATATATAATAGCCTACGTAAAAAAATATACAAAAAAATATAATATGTAATAATATAATACAATGTAATAGGCCTAATAAATATATAGAAAAAAATATAATGTATAGTGCCAAAATATTTTATTGTAAAAACAGCGGGGCAGAGTGGACCACTGGTCCAATGTGCTCCATGTCGTTCGGTCCACTCTGCCCCATCGCCTATTTGCAGTTTCCTCAGTTGTAACTATCGACTACTTTAAGTATTCAATTCATACTACAGTTAAAATGATCTTTAGATTGCCGCCTTTAATATGCATATTACTGTTGTGTTATTCAATGCATCGCTGAACGGCAATATTAAAGTAAAAACAACACTAAACATTTACTTACCTGAACAAAAACAAAACAATCGATCACTTCACTGTCACCAATAAGCCGAATTCACTGACGCTTTTGTGGTAGCAGCGCCACAATGGCGCCAACCTTTTATCCGATTTTTGGCACATTCTAGCGTCTACACGTATTACTAAAGTCAACGGTCCACTCTACCCTTAGGTCCACTTGGCCCCGGTCTCCCCTATACAGTAGAGCATTGATTATCCGATTATCAATCAACCGAAACGTCGGTTAACCAAAGGCATTTCAGTAGATCAAAAATTTAAAAAATTAATTTGCGAATTAAAATTTTAAAAAAATTTAATTTCTTTTCGAGTGATAGGTCTGATGATGAGACATAGTTCCCGAAATGCGTAACGACAAAAACAACGCAACGAAGTCACAGGACGGATTTAAAATAAGATAATTTATCTAAAACGTGACTTGGACCATAATTAGCAATGTTTAAAATACAATATAAGGTTTTGTGTTTAATATGTATCACTGTTTCTGTGTTTCATATTGCTCCTATGACACTGGTACAATTTTTTCGTAAATGATCGGCTATCCGAAATATCAGTTATCCGAATACCTTCGTGCAGCATTGCTTCGGATAATCGATGCTCTATTGTATGTAATGTATTTTCCTAATGAAATAAGATTTATGAAGTCAGTCTTCTGTGTGTGTGTTTTTTGAGAGAGAGAGACCCCTTCCAATAACTCGTAAACCAGTAAATGAATCCTCTTGAAATTTGGAATGCTTACTTATGGACAATAGACGATTTGTATATGATAAATTCTCTTTACAAATCCTAATGAAAAAAACAAAAACCTTCATACGGCGTGCACGTTAAAACAGCCGCTTGTAACCAAACAATTAAATCTCTGGTTTTCTTTCAATGTCTAATAATCTTTTTAAAACTGCTGGCGCTTTAATTAAACTAAAATGAATTAAATTTAACATTTGAGGATTTAATCAGTTTTTAGCTAATGAAAAATCTGAAGATGAATTATTGTTAATTCGGTGGATGGAATAATATTCAAAGAAAAGAACCTTTTCGTTTCATAATTAAAAATAAAATAAAATTACCAGTGGAAAGTAGGCTTCAAGTTTTTCTCGAATATTTTTAATTTACTTTGATTTTTTTAAATATCAAAATCCAATGGTTATTTTTCTCGTGTAAATAAACTTTCTATGAAAATTTTAATCTTGCTTTTTTATTGTATTTGTGTAGGATTTGAATTATTTAAAATATCTCGTGATATTTATCCTTTAGTTTTCTTTCCTTTTTCCCGTATTTATGCTTCTCCCTAATATTATCCCTTTTCCTTCCTGATTCTTTTTCGTTTCCCACCATTAATATTTTATGGCTTCCTTTAAAAGTACATTCTCTCCAAGAATTTTTCGTTTCTTTCCCTTTCCTTCTTATAGAATTAAGAAATAATATATACATATAATTCTTATATAGTTGTCATTAGAATATAGAAACTAAGAAAAAAAATCTCACGTCTATAAAAGATGTTTAAACTTGGTTCACTTTTATTTTCATTTGATGATTGTTTCTTTGCATCTGAGTTAATGTTCCTTTGAAGGGTAACTCGAATGGATCATAGTTTATTAATCCATTGCATTTGTGGATTATTATTGATTCGTTCATAAATGAGTTACGACAAACAAAGGAATGCATTTTAGTAGGATGTTTGTTAGTTTGGAAACTAAGGCGTCAACTCCAGATCTTATTCATAGTTTGTTTTCTTTTTTTCAGTTTACTTTTTGTTAATATTGTAGATTTGTTGACTGTTTCTGTCGCCAATTATGATTAACTTTACATCGTCGTAGAACCTAATAGATAAATGTAACTGAATAACTAACACTTAATGCCACTCACTAAAAATATTTTAGAGTAACTAATATTGTACTGATGTTTGTGGGAGAGTGGTTGAGATGGAGAAACAACGAGTCAAGTTCTAAAACTGAACTGAATTAATTTATTAAACACAAAACATTGGTTTTTATAGTTTTTAACATAGTGTAATTTTATTGGCTAAGTAAATAAAAATGTTCACAATGATTGGACAAGAACATAACGAATTTAAATTAATTAACTGATTCAACGGCTGCAGTGGAAAAAGAATTTAAAAATAAACAGAACATCAGTAATTAGGAATAGAAGACGAATGCTTTAAAATAAGTAACGGTTAACGATTAAAATGAATAAAATACAGATAAATAATTTCTACAGACAAATAAATGATTTCTAAAGATTATTTACATATAAACTGTTACAATATTGTCAAAGATAATAAAAAAAAAATCTGAATTTAAAAGAGATATAATAATTAGATCTCCTGTATCCAGTTGTTTGGCCATGCCAAAAAAATACAAAAAAAAAAAATCCAGTTCTTGAAACATATCTTTGTGCAACTGTAGGCCAATTTGAATTTAAAAAATTGACATTACATTATTCAACATGAATTATATTCAATTCAATGCGGAGCGTGCTGTGTATCATATAAGGGAGAATCAGCCCAATTAGAACTCTAGTACAGGAACATAAAAACATGATGAAATTATTAAATACTGAGAAATCAGAATTGGCAGAGCACTATTCATTGGGAAATGTCCACATAAACTAGTGCTCTGCCAATTCTGATTTCTCAGTATTTAATAATTTCATCATGTTTTTATGTTCCTGTACTAGAGTTCTAATTGGGCGGGTTGATTCTCCTATATTTTATTCATTATTGTTTTTATGCATTCTTTTCTAACCGGACTTTTTTTTTAACAAAATAAAAAACAAAAAGAAAAAGAAAAATGAAGTGTTTTTAATCTCCCATTCAGTGTTTTCGCATTATATAAAGTATTAAAAGAAATATGTTCAGCAGTTTCAGTTATTGACTTTACAAAAGTATTTCATATAAATGAAAGGTGTCAATATTGTTTGAATGCGGCTCCCAATAGTTTAAATAGTTTTCTGCAATAGTTTATTATAAAAAGTTAAATTGAACCTCGAAAACCATAATACAGTGAAATCTTAAAAAATTCAAAATGTTAAATTACTGATTATAGAAAAGTCTCTACTTCGATAAATAAGAATCGCTATTGAATTTATATACATAAAAAAATCTCAAAATAGCTTTAGGGATGAAATTCTCAGAAATTCTTTTTTTATCTTAGTACATTCCAACCTTCCTTCACTAATCCCCCGCTCACCAAAAAAAAAAAAAAAAAAAAAAAAAAACCCTTTTTTCTGGAAAGAAACAAAAATGTACGAATATGGTTTAAGTAAGATGGATTCTTCTTTCCTTTATGGTGATGCACGTCACGAGCCAGTATTTACTCTATGGCCTTTGCCCGTTTTAGCAGCCATCAAGTGGTCTAAGGAGAGCAAACCGGTGTCAAAATAATCCTTCCCATTTCAAACAGTTATGTAGGATTAGTGTTATATTAAATACAACAACTTAAATAGAAATAAATGCATAGTACCTCTTGCCCTTTGACTTAAATCAATTACAATATTACATAGTATATATAGCTTTTATGTTTTTATTTGTTTTTCTTTTTTGTTGTAACTAAAAATCATTAATTTCATTGTTACAAGATCTCAAAATGTATTATTTTTAATATTTTGTATATTTTTTACTGCAATTTTGAATTGATTTGATTCAAATTATTTTTTTTCTTCTCTTACTTGATTTAAAAATTTAAATTGATATTCTACTGATTTTAATCTGATCTTTAAATAAATTGAAATATAATAATAGATAGATGACTAGCCGTTCCGGCATGGCCGAGCGGTCTATATTGCGGTCTGCCGTGTGGCCGGTGTGTCGGAACCTCAGTTCGAATCCCGGTTTTGGCATGGCTGTTTCGTCCGTTTCTCCCTGGGTCTTACTATCTCAGGGTTTTCCTGGACGGGATGTGAATGTCGTCCCCTTCATGACTTTCACTAGCTTCGCCCTGACGTTGTCAGGTTGAGCTAGTTCCGTGGTCCTTAGTTGGTCAAATTTGATAAAGGAAGGAAGATAGATGACTTTTGAAAAAGCGATGTTCATTTGTCACTTCTTGTGAACGAAGGAGCCTCGTTTTCACCACAGCAGACAATAATCTCATCCTTCAAGAAAATGAATTACGAAGTTTGCTTAAGATAACAATAATAGCATGATAACATGATTATATAAAAAATTAAGTTTACTATTCAAGCCAACTGTAATTAGAATTTCAGTAACTTATTCTTATATCTTATATTGATCGCTTTAATATTTTTAAAAAATTTTACTTGTTCTTTATTATTATATTAAGAAAATTTAATATTAAGACAGACGATATGAAATATAAAAATATGCATATTTTTATCCATTTTCTACGTAAGATTCTAAAATTAGAAATTTTATTTGATAATTATAGTTCCTTCGAATTTTTAATGACAACAGTAATTTCAGTCCCTGGAACCCAAATGACATAGATTTTAGTTTATGTATATTAATCTACTTTTTAGAATTTGTTGGTATTATAAAGTGCACTTTTTTACATCAAAATTAGCACTTAAAGAATTTAGTCTTAATTTGTAGATTTGAGTAAATCTTTTTTTTTTTTTTTGCCTTTGTGAACAGATTTTTTCGAATAATTTTAGAATAAAAATACAAACACAAACAGAATTACAAACCTGTATTCCAAAATAACTTTGAAACCCATTGTTTGGCAATCCTATTAAGAAACTGTTAATTGTAAGTACTTTAAAACATTAAGGATTTCAATTCTCAAATTCTCCAACATCCTTTCGCTTTGCAAGCCTTTGGTTACAGCAGTAAAGGGAGCATTAAAATTGTTTTCTAATGTTTTAATAAAGAAGAAGGAACAGTTTCAGAGTCACCAAATGGGAGGAAGGGATCAATGAATCGTGATTTTTCGACCAAACTTTATTTATTCTTGGAATTATCTACTATTGTGAAGCTATGTTGGGTAAAAAGAAAGAGAACGAAAAAGTTTAACTTTCTTGCAGACGATTGTCAATCAGCATTTATTAGTCATTCTTCAGAATGACCCCCACGGAACTGTTTACTCTGTTTTAGGTGATTTTTTTTTATTTTTTTTATTAGATAATTATATTTCATTAAAACTTAGGTCCAAAGGAATAAAACTGGATTTTTTTTTTCCATATGAACTAAGAAATAACAGAGTGAATTGTTTTTCTTCACTATATCTATGTAATAGGGTTTTCTCTTAACCCACTGTTATAGAAATGTGAAAAATCGGAGCAATTGAGAACGGGGGGGTCAACTCCAAGGAAATAATCCCGGTCTTTATTTTAAACAGAGGGTTGGACTCAGGACCCCCATCTCTTTCAGTGCCTAAAACCAATGGGTTCTTTATTTCTACAGTATCAAATCTTACTAAATTTTTTTCAAATATTTGTTGTTAGTTTTTTTTTTCAATGGAACTGAAATAATGTTTTCTTTACGTTTTAGAAAATATCTTATCTTCGTTTTAGGATATGATAACTTGCTCACCGTAAAATGTAACAATAGCTGAGAATCTCCCTTTTAAGATAATCGGTAACTTGAGTCTTCTTCAGGAGAATTTGACAATCTTATGAATTAAAATATATATATGTGGGCCCGGTAGCCGAGTGGGTAAGGGCGCTTGGCTGCGGGTTGGAGGTAGCGGGTTCGATTCCCGGCCTCGGCGGAGGACGGGCTCTAGGGTCTACCCAGCCCTCTATAGAATGGGTACCGGGTTTCTTTCCCGGGAGTTAAAGGCGGGCGAGCGACGGGCCGACCCCCCCGTCCTCAACTTTGTCCTGTAGGTTTCTGAACACTGGAGCCTACCCTCCAGCTGCATTGCGCGGTCCTCTGGGCCTGATCGCAACTTTAACTTTATATAATATATATATGACTTGATAAAGGCGTAAGGTAAGAAGTCGAAACACTAACATTATCTTGAATAAGAAAGGTTTTTTTTCACTCTCTTATGTTTGATACATTGGTTAGAATAACATTAATAGTTAATGATCTAAGTTTTGGTTTTATTCTTAACTGATGATTTCTATTATTTAATTAAGATTTAAGATTAAATTTATATAGAAAATTTGAAGAAATCAATAAATAAAGTTATTGATACATAGTAATATGTGTGTGAGTGGGTTGATGGTGACTTCATTGAATGTTAGGAATTATATTTTTCTCAAAAGTATAAATAGAAAGAGAGGAAGAAAATCGTCAAAGTCAGTTTATTAGGAAATGAGTTTTTATTTATGGAAATTTATGATGAGCTGCTGCTGTTTACTGGGATTCCGAAATGTCAGAGGCTATAAATCCATTCTTCTGTGTCAAACGCCAAGTTTGAAGCCTCAAAAACGAAGCAAACCCAAATAAGACAGGAAATCCAGGACGTGGTATCTGAGACATTCAGGTGTGGGTTTTCAATAAGGTTTTTCAAACGCGTTACCAAGCAAGGAGCCACGAGCCTCATAAAAATATCCACTGCTGTGATCTGTCATAATTATGGGAAGAGAAGCACGGAGTTATTAAATACGACCCTTTTGAATGAACACCGTTTTCTGGGAAATTTACTGACACTTTTACTGATTCAGAATTTCTGATTCAGAAAAGAGAAATGTTCCAGAAATGGTAGGTTAAGGGAAGGATGTTTCCTGAACTGAATTACATCCATTTTAGCCTACTTTCCTAAGGAAAGCGAGGTTAAAAAAAAAAGTTCCCTTAACTGTTCTTTAAACAGGATAAATGGATCTTCTTGCAACTTGCAAGTATATTTATGGATAGGATACGATCTAATTTTATTTGAAACATTTTCAATGTGGATTTGTTTATCGAGTGAAGGTGATAAAATTCCCATAGAAAATATTAGAAACAAAGGAATCAATTTCTGTCAAATAATAATGAATGTAACTCCGTTTAGTAATGTACGTACTTTAATGAGATTAAAAATAATTGGACTTAGAATAATTTAATAGTATTTGTAGATTTAATTCAGTTCCGGGAAATGGAAAATTTGAAGATTGTATTAATGTTCCAGCCGTTCTGGCTTCGCCTAGTGGATTGGACGGCCGCCTCTCACCAGAGAAATGTGTCGGAACCTGGGTTCGAATCTCGACGTCGGCGTGGGTATTTGAAAACTTTCCTTTCCTGTGTTTGTCTTTCTCTTCAGGGCTGAAATCATTCCTTAATGATTTTCTGAGGAAGGCAGCGGAAAACCACCTCAGTATCTTTCCCTTGGTATTCTATGGATTCTTCTGAGGGTTCGCCATGTTAGAACACTTAGAGATTCGTAAAACACGGACCTTCGACTGCGAAGATCGCACTTCAATGCGAACCAAACAACAACAAAATTAATTTTCCGGAAGTATTAAAAATATTTTGTCTTTTTTTTTTTTCCTTTCAATCATCTTCAACATAGAAAATTAAATATCAAAAAAACCACAATTATAACGAAAATAGACTCTACGTTCTTCCAGGAATGTCTTGTTTTCTTTAGACAAAAATAATATTTTTAAAAAATCTGCTAAATTAAAAATGATTTTCTTTAAGAAAAGAATAAGAAAAGGACAAAGAATAAAAAGATTTAAGCCAACCATGTAGGATGCATAGAGTAGGTGAGGCTGGATTTTTACTTCTAGTTCCACAGATACATGTTTGAATGGACAGATTAAAGTCTATGAAAATAACCACAGTAATGTTTTTCTTATATCTTCAGTTCTGAGAATGTCACGTAGCTAATAGTCTGAATCGTTGAATCTGATCATTCCAGTGTTTCGATAATAAAAAGTGTATGAGGCTAGAAATAAAAAATGATTTAAAAATGTAATATTTCTCTATTACGTTCTGTTAATTCTTTATGGAAAGAAGCCATGTAGAACCTCGGCTACCTTCGTTAGTTACATTGAAGTGTAATCTTGTTCAATCGTCTCTCTTTCTGTTTCTTAATAGACTGAAAGATATCTGTATCTGTAAAACACTCGCCAATGAATACAATCTTATTTATCTGGTGGCGATTTCTTATTTTTTTTTTCATCACTCCCTGCGCAAACTTGTTGCAAAATCTTTTCGTAAAATTTTTTTTTCTAAATCACAGACCATAAGAAGCATTTTATACTATTTATACCAATAAACAAACGAAAAATAATCTCAAATTTACGATAATACTTTTAGACAAGCACATTAATATTAAAATAAATATATAGATATCTAAATATGATGTTTCAGATTTATTTGATCAGAGTCCCTTGTTCAAATGATGAAAAAGAGCCTCCGGTGGGTTTTAATGTGATATCTACGAGGATGAGTGAAGCTAAATTTAGAAATTGCGTATAAAACAACACCAGTAATAAGGAGTCTGAATATTTGACCACCATTAAGTACCGTGCTCTCTGGTGAGCGCTTTTGACCCAGACCTACGCTTCCGGTGACGTAATAATGACAACCTGAAGCTTCGAAAATGGCAAGTCGGCTGGAAACTTACTCCAAGGAAGAAGTGTGGTCAGTTATCCGTTTGATACACGCGAAGGTGAGATTCCAACAGAAATTCATCGACAGATATCCGAGGTGTACGGTGAAGGCTGTATGTGGAAGGCTTAGGTTTATGACTGAATTGAAAAATTAAAGAAAGGCGTCGCTTCCCTACACGATGTAGACCGGTCTGAGAGAGGAAAGACAGCTGTGACGCCGGAAAACATTGAAGCCGTGGACAAACTGATTCGGTATAATCGTCGTATCACCAGTGACGAAATAGCGTCAGAAGGGTCCATCAGTCACGGTTCTGCGTCTACAATCATTCATAAGGAACTGATTCCGAAAAGTTGTGCCAGATGGGTTCCAAGAGGTTTGACACCAGAAATGAAAGAGGCTCATGTCAGGGAAATTTAGATCATTTTGGGGAGGAAGGTCTGGCGTTTCTTGATCGAATTATCACGACTGACGAATCATGGACGAATCATCCTTTCACGCCTGAGTCAAAAATGGCAAGCAACGAGTAGGGTCATTCTTCATCACCACCAACCAGAAAATTTCGGGTTCAACCTTCGGCTGGAAAAGCGAAGTGTTTTTCGACAATAAAGGAGTTACTGTTGAACACAAGATGCCGAGGGGCACGACAGTCACAGTGCAAATTGCTGTGACTTGCTGGAGACTTTTGTGAAACCTGCTATTCGATCCAATCGGCGTGGACTGCTGTCTCAACGAATCCTTTTGCTGCAAGACAATGCTCGCCCACACACTTCGAAGAACACCAAGAGAAACTGATGTTTGAGTACTGCTACATCCTCCTTACTCGCCAGCTTTAGCACTGTGTGATTTGCACCTTTTTGGACCACGAAAAAAAAAAGCATCTGGATGATCATCGATTCAAAACAAATGACGAGGTGCAGAAAGCGGTGTACGAGTGATTGCGAGAACAGGACAAAACCTTTTATTCTGCTGGAATCCAGACACTTCCAGGCTGGTGGCTTAAGTGCACTGAGAAGGGTGAAGACTACATTGAGAAATAACATTATCCGTTTTGTTAAGGTTCATTCCAATTTCGAATAAATACCATTTTCTAACTTTAGCTTTCTTATTTAATTTAGTATTTATGCCTACAATATTTTTCTCAAGCATATGAAACTATTTCAGCGTAATTAGGGGAAAGTCGGGTAAGATGACGAAGCGTGTAAAATGACGAACTCTGTATATCTCCGACGCATTCATAAATAGGAGCACCTGTCCAAGCACTTTCTGAGACTCAGGTGATTAGTAACGAAGTTCACTGCAAGGAATATCGGGCCAGATTGTTTTGTTAGCAGTAGCGACTAAGATGTGTTTGTTTAACGTGCGTTTGTAATTTTTGGACTTCACAGCCTAAGGAATTACTCGACTATATTAAGTTGTTTTTGCTCTTTCTTAAAATATTCTCAAAATACAACTCATAATGTAAAGAACCATGTGTGGTGTAGGTTGTTTACGATAAGCTACAGTAATGATAAATAAGTTCTAAACTAAATGGGCGACATGGGGTAAGATGACGAGAAGTTTGCTTAGTTTGTCAACTTATCCAACATGTTTTTCAGTACCTTTTATGAATAGCTTTTGTTCTACTTTAAAATTTTGTTTTGAAACTGAATTTTAGTTGCAGTTATTTTTTTCTTTTGCTTTAAATCCTCGTGTATGACTGTTTATCTATGAATGTTTTACGTATTATAAACAACATGCTACGAAATTATACAAGGAGAAAGTGATACACAGGGGAAAGTGGGATAAGGAGACAATGAATGCAGTTATTGCTGAAGTAAAAGATAAAACCTCAAGTGTAAATGCTGCAGCAAAGAAACATAACGTCCAGAGTCAAACTAATGTTCTTCTAAAGTTTTGTTGTACCTAATTCTTCAAAGTTTTGTTTCATTACCCCTTAGGTGGGGTAAGATGACGAAAATTACTCTTTTTGTTTGGTGAAATATTTTTCATAATTCGAGAGGAGATAACAGCATTTCATAATTTTTTATTGAACATAAAGGTTAAAAGAAGTGTCCTTTCAAATTTCAGGTTTTTAAACTACTTACTGAACCTAGGGAAAAAATTTGAAGCTTAAGTTCATCGTCTTACCCTACATCTTATGTAATTTACGATACTGATTTTCTATTTCGATAAAATTTGTATTGCCCTCTTAATAAAATTGATAAGGATAAAATTGTCCTATGCTGAATTCTGAAATATATTTAGTAAGTTTTGTTTAGTTGCTTGAAATTAAAAACAAGTTAAAAAAAATCGTATAACAACTTAATTCTGTACATCCTTTCTATCCTTCCTTATGTCTCCGTTTCCTTCAGGTTGGTAACTTAATCTTCTTTTGGGATTTAAGACTTCTTTCTTGTGTGATGTAAAAGTTTTAAGTTGACCTCAGCAGACAAATTAGCGTCATTAGTTCTTCGTTAACAAAGTTTCTTTTTATTTCGCGTTAGATTAAAGCAAAATTGTCAACATTCACTAATATCAAATGACGTAAGGTTCTCTCATTGCTTTCAATCGCTGTCAGTCTCTCAATTGAAGACCATCTTGGCTAAAAGAGCACAAAAATGAAATAAATAAAAACAATAGTCTGCATCTGTCGTACTTTGTTTATTTATATATTTATTTTACTGATTTTACTTTCAATTAAGTTATTAAATCAAGAAGTTTCGAAAAATGTTTGGAACCACTTTCTGTAAAATCATCATCATAATTATTTAGAGCAATTGGCGGCCTTTTTAAAAAATTAATTTTTTTAAAAAAAGTATATCAGAGATAACTGATCAATGTGGAAGGTTTTTACCGAAAAACCAAATTTCAGATTCTTATCAGCAATTTAAAACAAATGTTATCTCATTCGTCGCCATCTTGAATTTCTCAAAAATAAAAAAAAAAATGTTTCAAATAAAATCCATAGTCTATTCTTTACAGATTTAAGATTTAGATTTAGTTTTTTGGGGCATTAATTTATTTAATAAGTTTTCGTAGTAGTTCTCAGAACACTTTTTTTTAAACTACATTTAAAAAATATTTGATTAACTCTGTAGGATACATTGTAATGATGTTTGTGGAAGAGTCTTTGAGATGGAAAACAACGAGTCAAGTTCTGGAACTGAACTGAATTAATTTCTTAAATGAAAAACATTGGTTTAATAGTATTTACATGGAAGAATTGGATTGGAAGATTAATTAAAAATATACATAACGATTGGATAAAAACATAACGATCTTAAATTAATTAACTGATTCAACGGAAAAGAATTTAAAAATAAACAGAACATCAGTAATTAGGAATAGAAAAGCAATGTTTAAAATAAATAACGGATAACGATTAAAATGAATTAAATATAGATAAATACAGATAAATAATTTCTACAAAAATTCAAATAAATGTAATTTCTAAAAATATTTACATACAAACTGTTACAATATTTCTAAAAAAAAAAATATTCAGTAATAATTCTGTTTCTTTCCAAAATACAGACTTATTTTTAATCTTCTTGAATTCTTAAAAAAATTTGAAAGTTTCAGTCGGCCATTTTGACAATCGAAAACCGACTATCAATAAATAAGATAATAATTTCTATCATGAATGAGACTTTCTATCGAAAGAATAAGGAAAGCTAAACAAAAATTTCTTTACATCCGAATTAATTTACAATGCTTTCATAGTCGTCGGTACTAATTGATTTAAACAAAATGGAACGAAAATAGAAATCACCATATTTTTTTTTTTATTTTACTAAGTTTACAGTGTCAGTCCTACGAGATCCTCTATTAATAGGCTCTTTCTGTAGGATCTGTATAATATATCATTTTGAAGGTTTTACAGATAAAATACATATAAAAATTTGTTATACAATTATACAAATATTGTTAATTAATAAATATAATAGTATTACTACATAGCAGTATTAATGTCATCATTAAATTAATAACAATTCTAATTTTTTTTAATGTTTATTCTTAAACCATTACAATCCTAAAAAGAAACTATTTTCTTTTGAACATTACAATATGCAATGTTAAATAAACACTTAAATATCATTTTTAGTTGTGCTAAATTAATAACAGTTCTGGATTTCTTTAATGATTATATTAAAACCATTACAATCCAAAAAACAAAATTATTTTTTTTTTTAATTTTTCAATATGCTACGTTAATTAAATAGCTTTTTTATAACTATTACAATCCAGCCATAATTTTTTTTGAACATTATAGTATGCTGTGTTAATTAATCAATTAAACAATATCATTTGTAGTACAGTAGAACCTTATTATAACGGACCCTATTATAACGGACGTCGCTTATAACGGACAGTTTTAAAAAAAATCGGCGGCCTGATGAGCGAAGTGAAAGACTATTTAAATTTTGTTATTCAATATGTTGAACAATCGGCAAATGAAAATATGTTTGCATATTATGAATACTTACGGCACTTCCGTCAGTTATTAACTGAAGAAATAAGCAGCAAACAAACCCAGCAGAAAATAATTATTTTTTTTTCAAACCAATGAATGTAAGCAATCAACATGAACCAGGACCTTCTTGTTCTAAAGATTAATGCAGTGTATACGTACACATCTTTTTCAACCTACTATGTTGAAGGCTGTTTTTTATTTGATATATTAAACACTTTCTAGCTAACTATTGTACTTTCATTGATGTACACCCTGCTGCATTACACCCCTATAAGAATTATTTGTTATAAACCGGACTTTCATTAAAACGGACAATCTTCAGCCCCTATTAGTCCGTTGTAATGAGGTTCTACTGTATTACTAAATTAATAACAAGTCAAAACTTTTCTTAATGATTATACTTAAATTATTAAAACATATAATAATTTTTTTTTTTGTAATTTGCTTTAATTTTTTTTTTTTTTGAAGTGTTTTTTTTTTCTTGAACCTCAGATTTAATGTTTTCTGAATATAGAATATCATTATCAAATTAGATCATTAATACAGGCATCAAAATATCAATCAAATTTATACAATAACAAATAAACATTATCTCCCCAAAAGAAATATATTATAAAATATATTTATTAAACAAATTTTTGGAGATGCGAGATGGTAGAATCATGTGTGGATGATAAAAGGTTGATAAAATTTGAAGAATTGAAGTTGTAAATTTAAATAAATAGAAGAATGGTTAGAAGTAATAATAGTTTGTTAGTCAGGGGTAAGTGATTGTCAGAAGTAATATTGTTAATAATGAGTAAATGATCGTTGTTTTAAACTATGTCCAGGACCAGGAGTATGTATATGGTACGTGGCATCTCTAAAATCATTTCATTGTTTAGAAAAACTTTCCGAAAATTCATTTAATAAATACACTTGAGAGAAGAAAAATCGCATAGTTGCATTTTTTTACTTTTTGTTTTATTTTCCTCGCGATTATGAATCAAAATAACGTCAAATTAAAGATCGTTCATCACCTATCCAATAATACCACTTAAGTGTGTATTGTGTGTCAGCAGAGTGCTTTTTGGAGGAGTCTCCTAGCCTACCAGAAAAACCTCGTTTTCGTACAGCCTGGGAAATGGTGGTTAAAACCAAATTCAATACAAACATTTTTTTAAAACAATCTTTATTAATAACATGTATTCTCTCTTCTAGCCTTAATTATGGCCCTCATTCGATTTTTCATCGATTTTATAAATTTGGGGTGTTATTCTATTGTTGTTATTATCGTGGTTTTGAAGGGACAATACACACGTAAGTGGTATCATTGGATAGGTGATGAAACGATCTTTAAATAGACATTATTAGGATTAAAAAAAATTGCGAATCACGAGGAAAATAAAAAATGCAACTGTCCGATTTTTCTGCTCTCAAGTGTATATTTTATAATATTATTTTTTTGTGGAGATGATCTTTATTTGTTAATATGACAATAAATAGAAAGGAGATAAAAAAGAAATATGGACTTAAAACACATTTACATTTACTTAAAACATGTTGAAGTGTCGATTTCATAATTCTTTGTTTTTTTCTTTGGAAGTTGAAAAACAATGAAATTTAGATAAATCTTAGATTTTCAGACTATTACACTTTCAGCTAGGAGCAAAATTCCAAATTCCTAATAGGACTTGATAAATCAGATATTGAATAATGTATTCTTGAGTCTAAGCAAATGACAATAATAAGTTACTGGGTATTCATATTAAATTTTTGAAAAAAAAAACAAAACAAAATAATTCGTAATTTTCATAATTAATATTGCTAGTCAATTACTTCGAATGTCTGTGCAGTATATTAACCGTAAAAAAATGTTTACAATCAAAATTACATATGAGCATAATAATAATAATAATTATTATTATTATTATTATAATTATTATTATTGACATTAACGATAGTTAACTATATTAACTATATTAGTTGTATTCCTCGTTATAACTAGTAGGATGGAAAGTGAAGGAGCCCAAGCAACGAGAACGACTTCAAATTGGAGGCGGGACTAAAACAAAAAGGAGTAAGTAGAACCAACATCAAAGTTACTCTTTAGGAAGAGTGATTTTTTTCGAAAAACCACAAAAATTCAAAGATAAAATTATCTAAAATTATCTTAAATAAAATTGCGTCCCATCCTTATTAAGACGAAGTCAATTATAAAACAATTTTCCAATTTGGGTTTAAAATTCTAAGTCAATTGTCAACAAGAGAACATGCAGAAGCCTCTTTACTCCTGGCTTCCACCAACGCATTCGGTGGAGAATTAATTAGAACCCCAGTGATCAAATCAAAGGCCATGAAATTTAGAAAGATGATGAATGTTTTGCTCTCATCAACGAAAACTAATTATTAATTGATGAAAATTTAGCGAATAACAAGTGAACGCTGTGTTGGATCTTAATCTTAAATAAATCGCCAACAATTAAAGTTTTACGTGAACCAAGATTATTAACAATTGAATAATTTACCACCTAACCTACAACCATAAAGATTAATAATAATAACTAATAAAAATATAAATAAAATAAAGCCAAACAATGCAGTAAAGATGAGAGATAACAAAATACTAAATTAAACAATGTACATAAACTAAAAATAAGGAATTACTCAGAAATAAGTCCCAGCAAATTAAAAGAGAATTAAATCAAAATGTCTGAAAAGTAAAAATAGATAAATTAAGAAATAAGCAAAAAATAAATATATAAAATTAAGAATGTTAATGGGATTTTTTTTTTTTTTTCAGATTTGATTTGACAAAATAATTTGAAGATTGGCGAAATGTCATTTTAAGATTATTTAACACTATTCGTCTAACTTTCATTATATGTATAACTCCCAACAGGCTGTGTTAGTTCTCCTCATTTCCTTACTGTCGTCCTATCAGTTAAATTCGCCGAATTCTTTCTCCCTGTAGCCCTAATCACCCACCTCTACTCTCATCCAATGAAGCTAATTGAAAATCTTGTCTCTGTTGCTTCTTTCTCTATCTTTATACTTGTATACTTTCATTTATATCTCTATGGTAGAGCACATGCAGTAAACATTCTAAATGCATCATTATAACATGCTGTGTTAATTTAAAAATATCCTAATCGTAGAAAATTTTTTAACAATAGTTCATAACTATTTACGATTAAAATGCCTTCACGTGACGTTTCGTCACCGGTCTGGGACTTCCTCCGACGTTTTGTTTCTGTGGCAGTTGAGGTTTATGTAATATTCAATAATTTGATTGGAAATACCATTATTATAGGCCATATCGACATATATGGCCTATACATATATTACATATATTATAGTCAATACATATATAATATACATATATTATAGTCAATATCGACACAAAAAAAGGCAAACATCGCAAACGCGCATGTATCTACGATTTTTTTATATGTTGTTAGTACCCCTGAGAGTAGTTTATACCCAAGTTTGCAACCCTGAAAACCTTGTGCTACTCCTGTGGTGATCGAAATACTGCGACATTCGGGCACTTGTGTCAGTTTTGTCGAAAAAAACACCGGAAGGAAGCGTTTCTCGGGTATCGTCACTCTATACTTTTGTAAAGCAAACTAAATTTGCTAGAATTTGAGCCCAACACGAGCTCTCTAGGTCCATTGGTTGCGGAGATATAGCCAGTTAAAGATGGGCAACTTTTTCCAAAAACTGGAAAGTTATCGGTAGGGTCATGTTCCAAGATACAAAGGTGCTTTTAGCTTTACTCAATATTTTTACGTCGTCAAAATCTGGCTCATGATTAGTGAGTTGTTTATGTTTATAAATAAGGGATTTATTAGCGTATTTGTCTTTATAGTTGTACTCGTGCTGGTATCTTCGTTTAACCAAACTATGGGTTGTGAACCCTGTAGACCATTTATCATAATCCCTACACCAAATACAATAAACTAAATTATTTTGTTCCATTTTTTTTTATCTTTATTACAATTTGAGAATATATTTTTTTTTGTAATTTTTATTTATCACTAGTATTTTGTATTTATTCAGTATTTTCTTAATACTACTATTAATTTCTTTCGTATCTAGAACAATTGTATAATTCCTATCTCTTACTTTTTCTTTCTTATTTATAGATCCCGTATTTTTTACAAAAATCAAACTTGATTATTTACTCTTTTCACTGCCACACTCTCGTCTCTGTGCGCGAGTTTCTCTGAGTTAGAGATATCCGAAATCTCGGAGGGAATTCTGAAACACCCTGTATGATAGTTTCGGTCTAACATTTGTTAATACTCTTAGCACTCCAACGAGAAGAAAACAGAAAAAAAAAAAAAAAACTGAAAGGTAATTTTAAGTCAACTCAAAACATGTTCGTCTGTGATAATGATAATTCAAAACTAAAAATCCTAGAAAAGCTGAAATTTTAGTGTGTTTCCTTTATTAAAACAAAGGAAGACCTTACATTTCGGACCAAAAGAAAAGGAGCTGTGCACAAAAAAACCTACCGATATATTGCCACTATAATTCAGCAATTCTAGTTGAAATTTTGGAGTTGATTGAGGTGTGAAAGAAAGATTCCTATTAAGTTTGTACAAATCGGACCCATAGCTAAGAATTGGGCCAAAAACCGTCAACGTAGGGAATGAACAAGTAGTGTTATTTATTTATTTATTCTTTTTTAGATTTGATGCTAGTATTTAAAAATTGCCTCGAAAACTATATCTTATTTAATAAAGAAAGCCGAATAATACTTCAAAAAAAGAGAATAAAGGGTCTTGCTCATTTTTCCTAAAACTTAAAATTAAAGAAAAAAAATTAAAAATTAAAATTAAATAAAAACACTAAAATTAAAAAACAAAACAAAAACAAACAGGACCGTTTAAAGCTAAATTAAAGCTGTGATGAAAATAATTGAGGTTTTTGAGTTTGGAAAGTGCTTCCAAGATCTCCAAACGAAAATCTTGCGATTTTTTTTAGTAGAAAGAAATTTTATTATGGATGAAAACCTCGTGCAAACAATCATTTTTATCATTAATGATTAATTAATTAATATTGTCTGTAAGACGTGTCCTAAGTAAATAGATAACAAGTTATAAATTAATAGATAGGCATTGCACGATACAAAACAAAAACAGAGAAATATATGACATTGATTCCAGGTCTTTATTGACTGGAAGCAATAGGACACTTGTTTTAAAGCCATCAGTTGCTAAAACCTTAACAAATGTTAAAAATATTAAATTAACAACATAGAAATGAGATAAGCAATCACACTAGTGGAAACGATTTCATTGCAGCGAACATTTTAATATTTGTCAAATAATAAGTAGAGCACAAGTTCAAAGTCGATGCCAGAAACGCATCCCGTACCTCTTTTTTGTTTCTTAAATTTTCAAGTTTATGAATTTCATAAGACAGAAGAATAAACTTTTACACAAAAAAAAGCAAACCAACGGTTAAATTAATTTAAATGAATTTTCAAAACAGTCTAATATTTGTCCTATTTCTATTTGGTTATAATTTTTTGGTTTAAGGTAAAAAAACAAACAAACCAAAAAAGAATAACAACATACATATACGTAAAAAATATTTCTATATTAATAAAATATGCGCAAAAATATGAGTGTAGTCATTATTTGCCAAAAGCCCATATGTATTAGGAAAAGATGGACTTCATTTCAAAAACGGTTCAGTGAGCAAAGTAATATAAAATCCCTTGAGATGGTAGAACTGAGATCACAAATTTAAATTTGTAGACCTGTGAATGGAAAGAGAGCGAATCAAGGCATTGACGTCTACATTTTTAACTTCAAAACTTAAAGATATTTTTCCTGGTTTGACTGAATAGGCAGCTCTATTGCGAACACGTCTGAGTTGTTTTTATTCTACTTCTTATTATTATATAGAATGCTTCATTATTGTATTTTTAAATGCAAAATATTGTTTCATTTACTAATAAAGAAAAGTAAAAGGAGCCTCACTCTCTTATTCTCAAAATAATATCGTTATTGGGTTGGGAAGGAGATAAAGGTTAACACAATGTCAAATAGTAGAGGACCCTTACCCTGGTTTCACGGGAAAAATAGTCGATTTAGAAAACTCGTTCAGTCCTGTGACGTATGTTTGTGACGCATCCGAAACGAGTAATCGTATCTTGAGTGAATTCACGAGAGAAGAAGAAAAACCAGTTTTTTGCAATGCATCCTGGGATCGAGTTGTCGTGCAATGCATCCTGGGACTGTGCTAAACCAAAATGGCGCCAACCAGCAAAATTATTGTTTCCCAGCAAGGGCAAAAATAAACGTTTGTTTTTATGTTTATGTTTATGATATTGCAGCTCCAGAGGCTCGAAAATATCAATTTTTAATTTCATATTAAATTATCAATTTTGTTCTTGATTTTCTCGCAGGTTTTCTCTATCTTGTACGATTCATTTAATTCTATCTTCATTTTTTCATAAATTCGACGATTTCGCTTCATTCGCCTCAGATCATCAATATTTTCTCGATACATTTTCAGTAAAATTATAGTTTCACCTTCGCTCCATTCTGTATGTTGTTTTCGTTGAGGCGTGGTGGGAACGATGCGATGGCTGCCATGTTGGAAACGACTTTTCTCGATAGATCGACTTGCCACAACTCGGACAAC
>JAFIDM010006943.1:63562855-63573133 GCA_023159025.1 Thereuonema tuberculata
CCAACGCCCCTTCCTCAATCTTCCAGATATTTGGCATTGCTATCATTGTCACCTCTTAACAACTCCCGAACGGAAGGTCGGATCGATAAATGGATTTCATCATTGTGTTCAGAGGCGCAAACAACATAGGAATATGGTATTTTCATTGGCCAACCCCCACCCATGTTCGAGATATGTGCCATTGTTTTCATTGTATTTCCACTATTAGCTTAAATGTCAGAAATACAACCATCTCATTTTAGTTGTCAGCTATAGCTTGATCGGTGAAGTCATTTGCTGAAGGTTGTCGGTTCGAATCCGTATATCTACTGGTTTTTTTTTCTTCTCTTAATCTTTTTTTCTCAATGTCCGCCTGGATTTTTTTTTAATATTTGTTTTTTCTTGTTTTCCTAATGTTCTTTTATTTTTTTTTCTAACTTTTTTTATAGTTTCTTACGTTAATGTACTTCGTTTTTTTTATTATAATTTTTTTTTATTATTACTATGGGTCGCCCTTAAGTTTATGCTTTAGCACAAAATTATATTCACTTGTTTATTCGAATTATTTTCATGCTGTCAATATGCTTTTCATAAATTTCATATTGTTACTCCCTAAGGTTTTTAATTTGCATTGTTGAAGTGGAATTCAATAGACATCGTTTCTTTGTTAGTTACTTTTTTTTTCCGTCTAAATTTTACTGAAATTTATTAACTGCGTCATCTTCTACGATTTTAACATTTCTGCCGAATTCTGTAGATGATATCTTCAGGATAACTTTTAACCAAACCACAAATAATCGTCAGTGCAACGAAGACTTCAAATATCCTGTAGGACACCCTCTGTATAGTCACTATATAGACTGGCCGTGATATCCTTTTCTACCAGGATCATCTGAGACTGTACTAAAACAAAACCTAGCCTAGTCTAAATTGTAGTTAGTTAGAAGTTTTTGCGTTTATATAGATATATTCAAATTTTTTTAGAACGCCCAAATTTACTTAATTTCTAGAATTTCCTTTTATTCTACAATTATTATTCAGTATCAAATAATTAAAGTACTATTATTAACTAACTAAAACAAAAAAATAAAAACAACAACTTTAAATGCCTTCAGAATAAAATGTTCATTAAGCTTCGATATTCAGAGCTTTTTTTTCAAATAAGTATGAAATTGAAACTAAATAAAAAAAAGTAAAAGATTAAAACATTACTAATTTAATTTAATTAATTTGAACTTTGATCAAAATTCATCAATCAATCAAAATAAATACTGTTAGAAATGAAATAATAATAAAAAACTAAATTTAGAACTCCATTCTGAAACAGGTCAAACTTTTTCATTCCACTTATGAAATTATACATCAGCAAATTAATATTTTTCTTCTGTTTTGTCGTTTGATGATGATCTTTTGTCCTGAACATGAGATCCTCTAAATGTCTGTTGTCTCTTACGAGCAAAAACTGTTTAATTCTTAATCAACTCGTGAAATTAGAAAAAAACAAACAAATAAGACCCAATACTTTTTTATTAAGTTTTTTCACATACAAAACTCTGTGTCTCTAGTGTAAACCTAGAGAGAGACAAATGATAGAACGAAATACTTTCTCTGTAACAGCTGTTTTTCTGATGGTTTTATTGTCGTACCTGAGTCTGTGTGATTCAGTATCGTGGGATTCGATGCTCTTTTGTCCCAAAACTAATCTGAGCAGGAAATAGAATAAAAGACATTTTTGTGAAGCGCCTTGAACTTCACTGGCAACGCTGTACAACAACACAAGCGAATTCCCAAGTTTACATAAACGCCAAGCAAAAAGAATAGTGAGCGGAAGTGGAAACTATGATAGGGACGTCATCCAGGAACTGTTTCTCTCTTTCTTTTTTTTTTTTTTAGAAATCGGTGTGAAAGAAAGTGCATTACAAGATGGTGATGACATCAACTGAAGATCTGACAGATTTTGATGTTTCGCAAGTGGCATTCCAAGATAGTTTAGAAAGTTCTTAAGAAAACCTACCAACCAAAAACTAATTTCTTTCTTTTATCATTTTACAACAGTGATTCTCAAATTTTTGTTCTGGCGCTCTTTTTCTTTTAATATTTTAGCAAAATTCATGCCCATCCCTATCATACTACAAAAATAAAATCTTTAGACAAGAAAAGGCCATTTTTATCTAATTTTTGACCATAAATTTTCATTGTATTTAATTGAAGTCAATTATGACATCGACTTAGTCATAAAATAGCCACTAGATGTCACTGTTATAGTTTAATTAGAATAATTGGAAACAAGATAAAAATTAAAAGGACACGAAAAGGCTTCATGTCTCCAAAGAGGACAATCCCAACCATCGTCCTTTCCAAACATATTGAGATAATGGAACAATGACACATTTTTGTAATTTTCACATTCTCCTGAAGAAGACTCGAGTTACCAGTTCGAAATATTGAGTAATATTGAAGGAGGAAGGAAAATATTTCGCTACCAATTTCTATTTTGTATGTTGATTAATAATGGACCATGCCTACTTCAGATCCAAGATAAAACATTCTGAATTTATATTCTGAAATTTGGAATTTATTACTTCCCTAATTGTTCTTTCTTCGTTGTCAGTTTTAAAATGAATAAGAAGATATAGATAATGATAGAAGTAGTCAATTTTCAATTTTAAGCTAATTTGAAACGTGAAGCCATAATTAATAAGAATATCTAATTTCTATTTTTGAATATTTTCTGATTAATTAAAATAATTTAATTAGTTTTACCAAAAACCATTAAAAGCAGAAAACAAGTCATTAAAACATTAAATAACAATTAAGTTTTAATTAACTAATTAATTTAATTAATCAAGTTTTAATTAAGTTTGCAACAACAACAACAACAACAACAACAAAAACAAAAACAAAGGAGCAACGACGAGTCAAAGAAATTAGTTTCATTTTCACTGACTTTATAATTGAAGTATTACTTACATTAAAATTTTATTTTTTATTAACAAAGTCTCAATTCGATTCATTCCAGAAACATCATTCCATTACGTCACGTGTTTCTCAGATTTTTACGAAACTAAATTTGAATTAAATCAATTTAAAAAACAAATTTAAGATAAATAAACTTAGGGAACAATAAGCAGTGAATGATACAAGTGAAAGTGTAATTACAAAATTTAGTTACAGTCGGACCTCTATTTAACGAACCTCTATTCTGCGAATTTCTCTATTTTCCGAACTTTTCTTTGGAACCCAGAACATTTTGCTAATTTCTTCGTAAAATGACCTCCAAATAGCGAAGTGCATTTTCTATTTAACGAAGTTTTTCGTGGTATCTATTTTTTTTTCCTCATTGAAATGTTTTTATTATTCATATTTACTTAGAGGAAATGAAAGAAATGTGGATTCAGCTTAGAGAAAAAGAAGAAATTAACGATGATGTGCTGATTGATGATTATCTTTCACTTGATTTTGAAGTTGAGACCTCGGAAACACTAATTGAATCGGATATTTTGGACAATGTGAAAAATAAAAACAATACAGCTATGAAGATTATGAAAATGGAAATGATCATGATGAGGAAATAAAAAACTTCTTATGATGAAATGCTAAAATCATTTGAAACAATCCAACGCGGATTACAATTTGAAGAAAATACTGAAGGGGTTTTTGATGCATTGGAAAGATGCGAGACACACTATAAGCAAAAACACTTTCTGTATTTTCTTCAAATTGTAATCCGCGTTGTTTAGTCAAAATTAATATTATTTTTTAATAAAAATTAATTGCACATGTGGTAATGTAGGCTTTATGTTATTAAAATTATTACTTTTTTAATAATATATATTGTATTTTAAATCTGTTTTATGTAGTTTAAAGTAATTTAAGGTGAATCTCTATTTAACGAAGTTTCTATATAATGAACTTTTTTTCGGGATTTAGCGACTTCCTTAAATAGAGGTCCGACTGTATTTCAAAAATAATATTTACTTCAAATATTGTTTTTGAGCTTTAATTGTTGTTTTAATTAATTAATTTTTGATTAAAGTAACAACTAAAAATAATATTCAGCTTTAACTTCAATTATATTTTTAGAACCTCATTTTTAGAATCAATAAATTTAAATATCAATAAATTTAAATATTTTTGAAAATTAGTCCGAGAACTTAACCATTAAGCTATAACAGACAACTGAAACGAGAAGGTTGCATTTCTAACATTTAAGCTAATAGCGGAAATCCAATGAAAACAATGCCAATGATCTCGAACATGAGGTTATGTTGACCCCTGAAAATACCCTATTCCTATGTTGTTTGGGCTTCTGAACACGATGGTGAAGTCCGTTTGTCAATCCAACCTTTGCGGTTCGGGAGTTTTTAGGGGAGTAGAATGACAATAATGCCAAATATCTAAAAAATAATGGGTGGGGTTGGCCCCTGAAAATACCCCATTCCTAAGGCATTTGGGCTTCTGAATATGAAATCTCTGAATTTTTCCTTTCCTTTGAATATTATATAACAGTGCGTTTTATTTATTTATTTTTTATTCTCTTTGAATTTTAATAGATTTAGAAATTAAAATGAGCTTAATATTAACAAAAACAAATAATAATCAGTTCGTTTTCTTTATATGACATTGGTTTCCCTCTTTTTTTCTATTGAGGCATTTATTATAAGAATATTTCGTGGTGTGTTTTAATTTTTAATGTTAATCAGCCGAAATATATGAACGTAAAAAGTACAATTTTCACTTAATGTTTGATGATAAGTAAATTAAAATCTCTTATTGCAGGCCAATGTGGGTCTTCGAGATTAGGTTGCGAAAAATCCTCTGGGAATTAGGAAACCGGTGCAATTGGAAAAGGTAGAATTAAATATTAAAGTTTACTAAATGTCTCCTGCGTTATTTACAAGTTCAACAAAAATTTGGAATTCATTTCAATTCCGGTTTATTTCTGTTATTTTAGTTCACATTAAATGGTTTTTATTTAATATCAGTTATTTACTTCCTTTGATCTCTGAAAGCTCCATTCAGTCGCTTAAATATTTTCATAAAAACCTATTTTTTTGAAATTTCTTTCGTTAGTTGTTATTTGAAGAGCAATTTTTTTGATGAAATCTATAATTGGCTGTTTTCTTCCTACTTGTGGATTACCATTGTTATTTATTTGTATTTGCTGATGGATTACGTGTTAATGTATATATTGCGTGTGATTTGATCTTGGGTTCAAATTACTAATTGTTCCTCCAAACATTTCACGATAAAGGAAAAAGAAGTAGAAGTAATGAAAAAAAAAGATTATGACTGAATATGGAAATTACAGAGAATGTTACTTGAATAAATAAACGTTAATACGTTTCTTTTCAATTAACGTCGATGGACATTATTCAGATTAATATCTTCTGGGAAGTTGTTTTAGTGTTTCAGTTGAGGACAGCCTGGTTGCGGAAATTCGCGGACAGAGGGATTCCTGTTGTGCTCGGATGACATCACCCGCATGCGCAGTTATTCACTGTATTCGTTGCAAGAAATTTCTGTATAAATTGACTAACAATTTTATGTTCTCTCACTTGAGAAGGCTGTCTCTCGGCAGTGAAACGTTATAATTTCTTTCATGTTTATAAATTGTTTAGTGCTTAATCAGGTGTATGGCTCTATTTTTGATACCAATTTGATACCATTCTTTCTTATTATTTTATTCTTTACTCATAATCTTCAAGGAAGCTAATTGTATTTTTATATTCGTTCACTTTAGAATTCAATATGGTGCCGTGTGTTCAATTCTCGTCTACTACACAACTTATCCGGAACAATTATTAAGAAACAAGGATGACTCACGGTTTATCCAGATATTAGTGTTATCGTGTATGATGCAAATAAAACAAAATATATTAATTCTTTCTTATATATTGTTCTGATTAAATATTATCGATCTGAAATCTTGAGGTTTATTTCAGTTGGATATTCTTCCTTTTACATCCACTGATTCATCTTTCAGCAGACTTGAATCCGACAACCAATCTTCTAAAACACCAAAAGGAACGCCATTTTATGAATTATTCTTCATCCTCTTCCTTTAACAAAAGAATTCAAATATGTCAATGCCTTTATTATATTTTTACATATATTCCTACAAAAACTTTATCCGTGGTCCTTTTAGGGTTTAAACTCTCAATAAACTTGAATTATATTCTCCTTTTTTATGTCATACCAGCTGTGACGTTTTTGTAAATGTTAATAGTGTAT
The DNA here is from genome assembly GCA_023159025.1 of Thereuonema tuberculata. NCBI lineage: Eukaryota > Metazoa > Arthropoda > Chilopoda > Scutigeromorpha > Scutigeridae > Thereuonema > Thereuonema tuberculata. Next base: position 63,569,069 of record JAFIDM010006943.1, read on the forward strand.
TATTTTGTTTTCGTAATTTCATTTATTTATTTAATTGTCTTATTTAAGTTCTTCTACCTTTAATTAAATATTGAATCTGTTATTATGAAGGAATCAATCTGTCTAAAGGATTACAATTAAGTAAATAAGGTTTTTTAAACAGATCTAGAACTTGCTTATTTTTTTTTCTTAATTATTATTGTGTCCGATAGATAAGTGCTGTGGAGGAATCGCGTTCAATTCCGGGAGGTGGTCGGGGATTTTTCCACGTTCATCTCTCCCTAGACGGGTCCTAGGGTTTACTCAGCCCTCTGAAGAATTGATACCGAGTTTCTTCCCGGGAGTTAATAGGGGGCAGGAGTAGGAATGATTTCCCGATCTCAACTTTGTCCCGATGATCAGGAGCCTTATCTCCGCGACCCCAAGGGTCATGCAGGGTTATTTTATTATTTTGAGATACAGTTGGATTGATATCGTGCTATTATCTCCAAAGGCCTTGGCCTTATCAATCCTCGGATCTTAATATATATATATATATATATATATATACAGTAAACTCCCGATTATCCGCGAGATTGGGTGGCGCGGCAACCACGGATAAGCGAATTCCGCGGATAATCTGAAATAGGACGAAAATCAACACAAAAATGCTTTTAACATGTTTTATTTAATTTAAAATGGCAGTACATACATTACAATCAATTATTTTATTTTATTTTACTTTCTTATTTTTCAACAAAAAAAATCGGTTAATTGTCTTTGTTTTTTCCGTGGCGAAACACGAAAACCCCCTACTTGGACGTCGCTAAATGTGCCTCTTTTATTGTTTACCTTATTCTAGATTTAATTTTTTTTTTTTGTTAATTCCGTAATTTATTGTACATTAAAAAATGGAAACAGGAGAGGTCCGCGGAAAATCGGGAGTTTACTGTATATATGTATACATATATATATAAAAGTTTTCGGCAATCTACTCCTTTTATAAATAGTCCAGTTATGATTTTTTTCTCTATTTATGAATTGTTATGGACGTTAAATTTTGCTTTTCATTGAACTTATGATGTTTCTTGTTTGTAATTAAATTCCTTAGGGTCTTTCAGTGAAAGGATAAGGGCTTAATACTGTGGATTTCACAGGATTTTTATTTTTATTTGATTATTTTTTATCTTGGCGGCCCATTCGCGGGATCGAGAATGCTTTTACCTTAGCTTTCGCGCAAACTGAGCCTAACATCAAGGGTAAATTCTGCTGATGATTCCTATTAAGGATGAAACAGCTGTTCAGGATTCCGGATGCTGCCGCACTGTGGGAAGGCATATTTACTGTTCATTTGTGATTTTTTGTCCATATATGAATTATGGACGTTAAATTTTGCTAGTCATTTTAATCAGTTTGTACTTCACAATATATATTGTGATATTAATCTGAACAAAGTCCATCGACATTAATTGAAAAGAAAGTTATTAACGTTTATTTGTTCAAGTAGAAGATTAAACTATAAGATAAATGATGCAAGATTTTCAGTGAATTTAGAAATGAACTGTTTATTTAGTGTTGAACTAAATATTTAAGACATTTGTGAACATGAATAGTTGTTTAATATAGAAACTTTTACGAAGCTTCAAGCATTTGAATGGAAGAATTTATAAAAAAATAAAAGTTTATTTCTTTTTTGCTGTAATTTGTTTCATTGAATATTACTTGGGTATCACATTTGAGAATTTTAAAAGAAATTGGCATTGATTGAAAGGATAGAGACTAATAAAGGAGATGTATTGTAGGCAGGCAGTGGCTGTAAAAGTAGGAGATGATGAAACTGAAGAGATGGGTATTGGAAGAGGAGTTAGACAAGGGTGTTGTCTTTCACCAGTGCTTTTTAATGTACATGCAGAACAACTCACTGCGAAAGCTTTAGATGAAGCAAGAGGTGTTGTGATAGGAGGAGAAAGATTGAAAACCATTAAATATGCAGATGATCAAGCAGTGTTGGCAGAATCAGAAGAAGAGTTACAGAAAATGATGGACAGTATAGTAACAGTTGGGAAAGACTTTGGAATGAACTTAAATGTGGGAAAATCCAAGGTGATGACAATAAGCAGGCAAGAAGGTAATGTTAGTATATTCTTAGAAGGAAAGATTATATAGCAAGTAAAGGCTTTTAAATATTTGGGAAGTCTGGTGGAATTGGATGGAAGTTGTACTGAAGAAATAAGAAGCCGAATAGCAATAGATAAAGGAGCATTTGTAAAGGTAAAAGCATTGTTAACAGCACAAAGCATTTCAATAGAATTAAGGAAAAGGTTTGCTAAATGTTTTGTTTAAAGTGTGGTGTTATATGGTAGTGAATCATGGATTATTAAAAAGAAGGAAGAGAGATTTCTAGAAAGTTGAACTGTAGCTATGGAGAAGAATGTTAAAAGTGAAATGGTCGGACAGAGTAAAGAATGAGGACGTTTTAACAAGAACAGATGAAAAAAGGAAATTGTTAGAAACCATACGCAAGAGAAAAACATCTTGGTTAGGACATGTGCTACGAAGAAATTGTCTACAACAAAAAATAATAGAAGGAAAAGTAGAAGGAAAGAGAGGAAGAGGAAGAAGAAGGATTGGAATGCTGGATGATGTTAAAAGGGGAAGAAAATATGAACATTTGAAGGAAGATGCACAGGATAGAAGAAAATGGAGAGCGTCCAATTGAAACCTGTCGGAAAGACAGTTACACCAGAGAGAGAGAGAGAGATCACATCTAAATAAAAAGAAAAAAAAGAAATATAAGAACTTACCTGCTACAATCTACATTAGTTAAATTGCATATTAACCAACAGTTTTAATTTTGGATTGGAGGCTAAACAGATTTAGGAAAGACAAGAAACTTGAATTATATAGTGCTCGCATATAAACATCTGAGTCAACAGAATAAATATCTCGTATTGGGTCTAGAGGTCAATAAATGCAAGTGGCTATCTTTCCGGTTGAGACTCGGAAAAAGGTAACTTATAATTGAAGATTTGTGAGCTATCTAGTGTAAAATAGAATTAAACTAATTTCCGTTTAATTTGTGCATTGTAGGAGTAGATCCTGCTTAATGAACTTATTTTCGAAAATTAGGTTCGGGTATTACCATAATCTTGGTGTATGTTTAATAGGAAGCGCAAGTATTTTTAATATATATATATATTTAGTTAAAGATTCCTTCTTTTCCACGGGCTAGCCCTACGTGACAACGTCAAGGTGAGGATAGGAAATTCCAGAAGGGGGGACGAGATTCACATCCCGTTTAGTTAAAGATTATTAAAAAAGATGTTTATGTTTATGAAAAAAGTATTTTGGCAACTTTTATGAAGGTTCTGAGTGGACTTTCAGGAATATTCAGTCATCAAGTAATGACCAGTCATTTCAGTCGATAAAACAAACTGATATGCGCTTATACGTCGGTTCTCTGACCCTTTTTATAAAATATGCGCACTATTTGATTCAAGTTCTTGTTTTTCCTAATTTTTTTAGCCTACACCCCTAAACCAAAACCTTATCAGTGGGCATTTCAGAGTTTAAACTCGTAATAAACTTGAATCATAATTCTCCTTTTTTTACGTCACACCAGCTGTGACATTTTTGTAATACTAACTAGTCGGCTACCCGTCGCTTCGCTCCGGAAGCCTCCCTTATGTAACGGAAAACAATTTTTTATTTATTAAAAATAACACACACACACACACACACACACACACAAATTACATCAAGGAAACTAAAACTAAAATTTTTTAAAAGCTTCTTTTTAATTTAATTTTTGATGTCTATATTCTCTCAATCTACGACTGCTTTTAGAACCACCTTGTAAATCATATATCTATGATATATTTTTATTTTTTACAGAGATTAGAATGTAGGCCTAGTGGTCTAATGGCTAAGACGTCTAACTTCTGAGCAGTATTCTACCTAATAGAAATAGTGCATCTTTCTTTCTTGACTATCTTTTTTTTTATTCCTATTGATACTTTTCAGTCGTTTTCGAGTTAGAAATAGTGATGGTTTTTGAGTTACAAATAGTGATTTTTCAGTATTCTACCTAATGAAATACTGCTTCTT
>JAFIDM010006943.1:63573533-63610822 GCA_023159025.1 Thereuonema tuberculata
TTATTGATGGGGGAAAGGAAAGGAGATATAAGTCAAAAAACCATATGAAGAGCGTTGTAGTCCCTATGGCCTAATGGAAAGGCATCTGACTTCGGATCAGAAGGTTGCAGGTTCGATTCCTGTCGCGGATGTTTCATTGTAAAAATTATTTCTATTTTCCATTCGCTCAGAAAATTGCGCCGGACAGACAGACAGACAGAGAAATAAAAGATTTTAGTAATATAGATTTGGTGAAACTTTTTTTTTGCTTTGAGAAAGTATGTTTTAATCTAACCACTATTATTATTATTATTTTCAATGTCAATCACTGTATTCAAAATTATTATTCCCGTATTATTTTTTTTTAATAAATTACTATCCAAATTATTTTTGGTTATTTTATTAAGAAATTTTCTTTCTAATGCGTTTTAATCCAATCACAATTATTGTTAGAAATAAAAACTAAAAGCCCGCATTGTTTGTGTCCTAAACATGTAGGCTGTCGTTGTACCACGTTTTTGGGAATATCTTGGAAACCAGTATAGATGTCAATTTAAACATCACATGACGACTATCCACTGCGACAAAGAGACAATTCTAATGACATATCAACAATAATTGTAGATGCTGTAGTTTTGATGCTAGATCCAGCCGAGTAAAGGGCAACAAGAAGAACAGGAACAAGATGTGAACAGTGAAAAAATTTCTAAAGTCCAGATTTTCGTTTTGGCTAGTCGGATTTTAATTATTTTTGATTTAGTTGTAGATTATGATGTTTTGATCTAATTTGCAAAATTTAACTCAAATATAAGCAACAGGGCTCGAGAGCTATCAAAATTTCGCAATTTAACATTTTTGGAAATATTTCGGAAACCATTTGAGATATCAAAAAATGCACAGAACGAGGGAATTCAGCGACAACGAGATGAATCTAATGACATATCAACCGTAATCCTAGATGCTGTAAGTCCGGTCGACTATAAAGGGTAACAAGAACAACAGAACGTGAACAGTGGAAAAATTTGTAAGATTCAGATTTTCGCTTTTTGATTTTAATTACTTTTGCACACGTGTAGATTATGATGTTTAGAACTAGTGTTTCCGTACATACGTAAAAGGCTTCTTTTATTAAGGGGGTAAGTCCAAAATGGATGCAATTTATTAAAAATAAAAATATTAAAACTAAAAAGATTCAGGAAGTTTTTATAACAGCCAACAATTAATACAGATTCAACCACTAACAGGTATAATTTATTTTTTAAAAAAGAAGCTTTTTGCAATGTTGTTAAAATGAGAGGAAGGCACTTAACTATTTTTAAAGTAAGGCTATTTATTTGTAATGATAGTAATTAATTCATATTAAATCTTTTTCTTTGATTTATGAAAAACTTAGAAATCCTCCTGATCATTTTGTAGATGTAATCATGATAACGGAAGGAACATCTTCGTCAGTGCACATGATCTGGAATGTTCACTGGACTGACCGCTGCGCCCTCTGTGTTCTCCAACCTGCAGCTTTTAGAGATTGGAGGAGTGGATTAATGGTTCGTTCCTGGCGTGCGTGAACCCAGCTTTTCTAGTCTTACTAAGACTCTTTCCTGAATTAACGGCTGTCAGAAAGTGTTACTGATTGTGGCACCTATTATCACCTGAGGCCTCGGAATTTGGAGCCACCTTCTGACCAATACTACGTTGCTTCCAAATTAATTAAAGCCAAGTGAAAAACTATCTTTTTTTTTTCTATATTTTTAGCTTTCTGAACCTCATTAGTTAATAAGAACTTAATTGATTAATATCTACTTAATTGTCATTGACTTAATGATAATAATTAATAATTACTAAAATGATTACGATGATTATAATAAATCAACACGACTTAAAAGAAATTGATGTGACGTCATTTTGACCTCTTTTGACGAATGACCTGGAAAGGAATAGAAAGAACAGAAAAAAAGAACGAAGATAATCTAAGATTAATAAGAGGTTTCGTTGGGTTAAATTAGCTTTTAAAAAATATTAATAAAAACATTGATAGTTTAAGAAAATTAAACACAAATTTAATAATTCTAAATAAATATTAGAAATTTTAAAAAGTTAAAATGTAAAAATCAGTTTTTAGCGACCCATTTGGTAGCTATTGTGTTTGTCCGTTCGTCCACCACTAACAACTCCCGAACGGAAGATCGGATCGACAAATGGACTTCACCATCGTGTTCAGAGGCCAAAACAAATATTTAATAAAAATAGGAATATGGTATTTTCAGAGGCCAGTGCCCTGCATGTTCGAGATATGACATTGTTTTCATTGGATTTCCGCTATTAGCTTAAATATTAGAAATGCAGCCATTTCATTTCAGTTCTCAGCATTAGCTTGATGGGTAAGGTTTCGGCCTTATATACTGAAGGATGTCGGTTCAAATCTGTATATATTATTTTTTTTCTCTTAATCTTTTTGTTTTCAATGTCCGCGTAGGGTTTTTTTTTTTTTTTTTCTTATTTTCCTAATTTTTTTTAAATTTTTCTTTACATTATTGTACTTCTTTTTTTTATTATTATTTTATTTTTTTTATTATTATTTTATTTTTTTTATTATTATTTTTTTTTATTATTATTTTTAATTTTAAATTAAAATACTAAAATAAATTAATATATTAACAGAGACGATAAGTTGTGTATATTGATTTGCAGATCATCTATTGTATCATTGTCAAAAAGAAAGGTTCATTAACATTCTCGGAAACATGAGCAGTCACAAACAAGAGCATAACATGTGAAAATATTCCTAAATTTCTTCTTAAGTTCATTAACAATTCCTCTTAGAACTAAAACACTTGAGTTTAACATATTATTTGTCCATTAAAAGTTCACACAGTTCACTTATGTTAACTTCTAAAGTTAACATAAATTATTAAAAGTTCAATTAAATATCGTTGAAAATAGTCCTCGAAGCGTAAGCTTAATCTTCAACCAATGCTTGATATCTTAATAGTCTCAACTTATTACTGCTGTAGTAACCAAATAACTTGACATAGTCCTTGAAGGGTAACTTCGGTCAAATATATCTTCGCTATGAATAAATTAACTAATGTCACTTACTTCAGTTCTTCCACAATCCTTTACGGTTCTCTGTAGATACTTTGCAGCACCATTAATCCTTGGATTCCTCTTTACCAACTCATCCGGTAAAATTGTCTCTCAAATCCAATATGGCGCTGGTCATTCGATGTTCATGAATTCTTTTATTATTATGTTTTGGCACTATTAAAAATTAACTTGACATGACTGTTCCATATTGCCATTATTAAATTTTCACTATAAGTAGAAGATATCAATCTTCTCAGTTAAGTCATCAGCGGGTAAACCTGACTGATGAGTTCTAACATGGACGAAACAGCTGTCCCAGATTGCTATTGATCACAACTGAAGCCGTGACTGAACCTCGTATTCATATAGATCTATCTGAATACGATTCACTCACTTTAATTACGCCTAATACGACCTTTAAAATAAAAATTAAGTTAATCAAATTTGGTGAGTCTTATGAATCTTTGCTGAAATGTATTCGTCCATCCAGTCGTATTTTTCTGCTAATTAGTGGATTACCAGGGGTTCCTCAATCAACTCGTCTTGGAAATCCCGACTCTCATCAATCGCAGACAAGGTTATTTTTACTATATTTCAAAATATAGAATATCTCGATTTTTCTTTTACTGCGATTCTTGCTTCTATCTTTCGTTTTTACCCTTGGCTTAAAAATATAGAAATTTTATTCTAGAAATATTTTTTTTTTAGCCAATGCCCGGGCTCTTAGTATTTAAACTATTGGCCTCAACAAGAGGCGAGTAATGTGAGCATTTAGCCGACGAAACGTTGCCCAGGGTACGCCATAGGAGGCAGCTCACGCTATACCCGCAGAAACGGACGAAACACAGAAGGAAAAAGTTACATCCATGCCGACGCCGGGATTCGAACCCAGGTTCCGACACATCGGCCTCACGGCAGATCGCCGTCTAGACCGCTCGGCCATGCCGGAACGGCTGTATTCTAGAAATATTGGAGGAAGGGAGGGGGGAGAGACCAGGGGGTTCAGTTTCAATCTATCGATTTTTTTATTTTTTTTTAACTGAATTCCATCTAGTCTGTGTTTCGTTCAAATTCTGGCACAAAGAAAATACATCCACTTTCATAGCCAGTGAAAGTATCTTAGCTCTAATTAAAATCTTCTGAAACTGGTTTTGTGAAACAAGAATCAGCCTATTCACTATTAAGTGACAACAATCGAATTTGTTTCAATCATAAACACTTTTGTAATTCCGGAAGAGAAATTGGAAAGTGCAGAGGAACAAAGACTTCAGAATTTATTTATGTAAATCAGAAAAATCTTATCGGGACACAGTTTAAAATACATTTAGAAAAGTTAACCTGTACCATAACAGGCCCCTGGGTGCGAGAGAGGTGTAGGTTCCCAGTGATTCCCGAGCAACGGGAATAAAAATGTATTTAAGTAAGATATTTATATAAAAATTTTATCCTATCCAGCTTTTCTCCTGGATAGTTACTGAGAAAATTAGGCTTAAGTGTTGACAAGGCTTAACTAATCGGCCGTAAGACGTCTTTAAAGAAAATTAAACACCACGTTCTCTCAATTTCCGAACTAAAATAGAATGAATGGCTTATTAAAAAATACCTTATGATCCTGTTATTCGTAGTTTTCCAGAGTCTTAATAATGATAAAACTGTAAAGCAGGTGAAGTCTAATGACTAACATGAGAAGGCCAGCAGTCCCAGATCACATTGGAAAAATTGAATTGAATTTTTTTGTAACATTTGCATAAAGTGTCTTTAAAACCTATCTTAAAATTCGAAATTCGAGTTAACGACATTGCTTTGTTTAATAGTTTTTTTCTTTCTTTCTCATCTTTGTGAGAAAACAGCTGAAGTATCATATTCTACAAATTATTTGAAATTAGATTCTTAAATATATAATATATTCATTATTTAGGCCATTTAGTAAAAGTAATATTAAGGATTTTCCTTTATGTATATTTTTCTTAATCATTTAGCTACGTTCCATCTCTTTATGATATGGAGTATAAACATTAAATGAAAGGACTAAACACGCCAATATACAATAATATATTAACATCAATACACATTCCATGTTAATATATTATTGTATATTGGTATGTTTGGTCCTTTCATTTAACATTTAGCTATGTGTTTTAATTATACCTAGCACAACAAACGTATTTTCCCGCCCTTCTTCATGGATTACTTTTTATTTGGCGAAATCTGGTGTCAGTGGATTCGGTTAAATTATTTGACGATGCACTCTGGTGGTTCCGTTCAGTCACTCAACCACAGACAACAGTTCACCATCAACTGTCAACAGAGGACAAGAGGAAAGGACTCAAAAGAAGAGAAACGTCACGTAACGAGCTAATAAATCATGAATCTTCGACAAAGGGTTAAAACGGGCAAGAAAAAGTAAATAACTAAAAAACTTAAGAACAATGGTAGATTGAAGCTTGAGAAGTTATCAAGACAATGAATGTAAATAACAATAAATAAGAAAAACATCTTTTTTTACACATGAATTAGTTTAAATGATCTCTATAGTACTTTCCGCTATGAATTGAAATACAGTATGTCGTAGCATTTTTAAAGCATCATACCTAATAATAAATTAAGAACACAATAACCGAACTTCAAGAAATCTTCAATATTTTCAATATTTCTGTTCTCTAACCGAGAACTTTCTTCAGGAGAATACATATGAAAGGAAGAAACAAAATATATTTCCTTCTTTGGCAACAAATAAAACAAAATTTGAATAAAACAAAACTTTCATATCATACCAATAAGAATTCAGAATGTAGAGATTGTAGATGGATTTATATAGGAAGCACTGAAAGATCGTTAAAGAAACGAATACACGAAAATGTGAGGGCGTTTAGAAGAAAGAATAAAGCCTTATCTAATTGGGCTGATCATTCTTTAAAATTCAATCATAATCCTGATCCGATTGTAATTATTTACAAATCATGAAGATGAGAGATTCTTAATTAAATCCTGTTTCATCAATTGGTGTAATTGTTTTAACAAGAGAAATCTTTGAAAATCAAAGAGATTTCATTTGGATTTTTTAAAAAAATTATGGATTGTAACAACATTGTGAAAGCAAACTTAGGATTTAATTGATGTGTAACAATAGTAGATTAATTAGCAGTTAGTGTTTTAACAGATATTATTAACAGTTGAAATATATGTTGCCATATTGTATCATTTTGTATTATTATGTATAACATTTCTGGAGCTTTCTCGCTATTTTATTGTTATGATATGAAAGTTTATGATTGTTTATTCAATTTTTTTTTGTGTTGTCAAGGAAGGAAATATTTTGTTTCTTCCTTTCATATGTATTCTCCTGAAGAAAGTTCTCGGCTAGAAAACAGAAATATTGAAAATATTGAAGATTTTTTGAAGTTCGGTTATTGTGTTCTTTATTTACGTCGTAGCGTTATTTTTACTGTCGCTCAAAGTTACATTTTACATGAAACATAATTTTCAGCCTAAGTTATAAAAAGATAAACAATACTACCTTATTTAAAAAATGTAATTTTTTTTAATTTGTTTGCTGCATTTTGCTTCTGGAACATCTCTTCTTAATTAAACAAACAAATCGTGCTCCTGAGAAAATGATTAAATTTCTACTCTCGAAAAGATCTTTTTTTGATTCCATGATTCAAGACGATCCCCTCTTTTTAGTCTAAAAGTGAAATGTTTGTTTTATTTATTTCTTTTCTGACAGATTCAGAATTATTTTAGCCTCCTTGTATTATTAAAGTCGGTTTCTCCAAATAGTATTATCTGATGTCTAATTCAAATGGATTTAGGAGTAGCTCACTACTGTTTGGGAAACGGGTGGTCTAGGTACTTTAGCTGAATGGAATTTAGCTTTAAATATAGTTAGTGTCCTTGCATCCTTTTGCGATTCGTCATTGCTAGATAGCTCTAATTTTTAAGTGGTTTTAGAACTTTACTATGGAGAACTGAGTCTCATAGCTGAGGTTAATTTTGGACACTTCAACTACATGTTTAGATTTTGACGCGGTTCTTGAAATAACAACTTGGCGTAAAGTTTCTTTGGTTTTCTCCAGACTGACTTTTTGATACTACAAAAGGCATTTGGCAACAAATCCATTCAACAACGGATCAGAATCTAAAATATAAAGTTATTCAATAAAAGTGAGAGACCCAAGATATATCTACTTGCATCGCAAATAAAGCTGGATTAAAGTTCCATCATTGAGACTTAAAAGAAAGTTCACAACATATATAAAAAATGTTTGGATGATTGACAGAACTTTTTGCGCATCTTTCACGTGAAACTTTATTGAAAAACAAATTCCAAAATTCAGTAATTCAAAAGTACAACGCACAACTGATTGTTTTTGAAATAAAAAAAAAAACTGATGTTTTATTCAACTAACAAATGTATTATGATTTCCGCTGATTGAAATCGACTGACAGGGGTTGTGTGAATGTAGTTAGGCAGTACAGCAACACATCTGAGACTACAATAGACAGACTGGATGTCGACTCACATGTCAGTAAGTTTACTTTGACATTGAAGCCTACTGGGGGGATCAATCATTGCAATTCTGAAGTTTTTCAGTCACTAAAACATTCCACCAGAGCTACTAGCAATGTTTTACCTTCCTCTGAATACAACAGTGTGTCAGTATTTCTATCAGCAGTGTTTATTTTTATAATTTTTAGCAGTGGTAAATACAGTTTCTTATAAGAAATTCGAATACCGGTCACAGAAAAACAATGGGTGAAAGACAGTTTCTGATTGCACTTTTGAAGTCATCAATTCATTACAATTCCATATAACATAAGCATTGTGTGAAAAAAAAACAAAACTTAACAGCGAAATTAGAATAATGAGTCTAGACAAGAATGATCTGATGTTGTTAAAAACTTTTTATTATGATATCTTAATAGAATGTATTCTATTAAAAAAGATTAAGGCCAACATACAAATTAAAAAGTTTTAAAAGGTTAACTTAACACATTTAAAAGAATAAATTACGTTTCCGCTGGGCTCAATCAGCTGTTTACCAATGAATTCCATCAACTACTGCGACTGCCTAAATACAATACTAAATCAATCAAAGGCATGAGGTGGTAGGGTGCAAATACAGTGGCTTGTAGGTGCAAATTTACTGCAGAGTCATCTGTTGAGGAATGTAGTAACTGGATCCGTGGGATGATTACACCGGTGAACGGGGGAAAAAAAAAAATCAATAAGTACCGTATATGCTCCAATAAACGCCGAGTCTCTTATTGTCGCCGGTCTCTAATAAGCGCCGGGCTGCAGAGGGGACAGGGCCAAATAGTAGCCGGTCTCTAACAGTAGCCGGGTCTTTGATATTTTCCTACCAGTACTAGTGTAAGCGTCTGTATCTTTATAGTCGTGCGTAATACCTTATGGTACATTGCCTTACAAAATGCCGCCGAAACGGTCATTTGACATTGCCTTTAAGATTCGCGCGGTGAAATACGCGAAAGAAACTTCTGGTGAGGCGGCCGCCCGTCATTGCGGATTCGAACCACGAATAGCAGCGAAAGGTATAGAAAGACATTGCCATTTATCTTTAACAGTCTTATATAGCATGTGAAATTCAAATAAAGTAGCTGTTTGTAATATTAGCCGGTATTTATGTGTAAAAATATTGCGTTCTGAAGGTTTTTGTTAATAATGGCCGGCCTCTAATAGCAGCCGGTCTCTATTAAGCGCCGGGAGCCGAGGCTAGTTTTGCAAATAAACGCCGGGGGCCTCTATTGGAGCATATACGGTAATTAAATTAATGATTATTAATATATAGGGAATAGTTTAGTTGTGGGTAGCATTCTTTTCTTTCCTTTCAAACCCGTAAAAATAAATGGATTTAACAGATATGGAATCATTGTAAACATACGACTGGGTTAGAATGAATAGCGATTCTTTACATTTACGTAAGAAATCATCGGTTTCATGGGCTAAAATAATTGAATTTTCAAAATCCAATTAGTGATTACTTTTTCGGACGTGAGTTGCTGTAAGATAGTTAAAATCGCCTGTACGTAGGACGTGAATAGGCTGTGACACACGCTCGAAGAGCGGCTGACAGGTTTCGCCAATGCATTGGCAGTCGGTTTCTTTGCAATTCAGGACATAAACGACTCCCCATGGGTTATCAACCTTAACACGTGTCTTTTTATTAATATTAGAATTAATGGTGGAGATAATCTTTGAAGTTAACAAAATTCCGACTGGATTTAAAAATTTCTTTAATGCAGGAAATAAAGAGAAGTGAAAGGGTACTGAAATCAAAAACGGGTTTATTTCCGGGTGGAGATATTGGCGGGATGTAAATCCGGTTTACATGGATATTTGGATCAAAGGCTTTTGCATCACTCCGAGGGTTTTTTATGGTTAATGATCTATCATTATTTCGATTAAATATTCTTTTCTTTCCTTTTAATATATTTCACATCAGTTACACCTATCAATAATATATTTCACGTTAAATTTACCTATCACAATATATTTCACATCAATTATAAACTATCAACAATAGAATAGATCTTTTAATAAGTTTTCTGTTCATGAAAACATTAAACTTAAAGATCTTTTCAGTGATGGAAGCCTTGATGGTTTCCCTGCATAGTTCCACGATCACTTAAAATGAGACATTCCCATCTTGTAGACTTATAAGAAAAACGCCTGTTTTATGTTTTATTTTATTTTATTTTTTGACTCTTTAAAGTGGTTCAATTTTCTTTTGCAAACGCATTGGACGAAATATGGTCCTCCCTTGTTAGACTGGTTCAAAGCTACTGAATTTACTAAGTTTAGTTTACTATCACTCTGTAAAGGATATGAACCCATTTACAACAGCGCTTTCTTTATAAATGTAGTAGCGTTGGATTGACTGCTGCAAAGGTATTAAAAATGAGGGAAATAATTGATTATTGAGTAGGCATAAAAATACGACAACTAAGGCTATCTAAGTCTATCAGTCTATCTAACACTGAGTTGTAACTAAGATTAAGACCTAAGTAGATACATAATAATGCCGTGTCTACCAAAAAAACTCATTAAATCGTAACATTAGATATCATCGCTGCTTAAGGACGGAATTTCAAAAAAAAAAATTGAAAACTCCCAGTTATATCTGAAAATTATATAAAAAAAATCTCTAAAATACAAACATTTATTCTCTCTATCTCTTTTCAAAAAAAAAAGCATCAATTCAGTTCCGCGATCAACTCTGCTTTTTATCCTATGTTAAGAAAGACTGGGATTAGAATCCAAATTGATTGATGGATGGAAGAGGTAAGTTAACAGAGCATCTTTATTTTTGAAATTCAACATTTTCGAGAAGTTATTATGGACCGAGCTTCTAGAAACTCTTTTAGAGGACAAAGACTTTTTTTCCTAATAAAACCAAGTTTTTCCCCCACAGAAATTTGGTCTCCCAAATTCAATTTCATAAAAAAAAAAAAATAACTGAAGTGTTTTGACTTTAATGCTACTGGGCTGTGTCTTCCCAAGAAAGGTAAGACTTCAATTGTCAGTGAATTTTATTTCACATTCACCCACTTCTCCCCACCCCCAAAGCAATCCTGAGAAAAGAATTTCTCTCTTTGAGCCGATGAATGAAGAAGAATAATTTCTATCAGTTACTTTTTTTAAGACTAGTTTTCATGTAATAGAATTCATTTGCACGAAGACTAACTAATTTATTATTTTTTTATAAATGGCCCATCATTTAATTTCTTCAGACCCATCATTTACTTTATTCAATCCTTTTTTTGATAATTGATAAAGCTGTATTTTTTTTTAAACTTCAAACTGTACAATAAAAGATTAAAATCAAGTAGAAAATGGAGATTCTGATTTCGAATGAAAATAAAGTGTAGGATTAAAAAAACAAATATTAAATTCATTAAATAAGATGCAATTGATGCTCTTCACTTTCGAACCTCGCATTGTAAGACCAAAAAAAATTAATGATAATGTTTGTAGTTTTTTATCCTTAGATCCGAGTTTACCAAAATCAACTGAGGTTTTCGTTATAATTACTTAGACCGTGTATTGAATGTTTCAGCTCAGTTGGACAAATATTTTTGAGTTACTTTGACCAGTGACGACGGAGAATGAACGAACGACTTTTACCTTCTCTATTGTTCGGATCCATATCAAAATCAGAAGGAATTTTCCTTGTAAAAACATCACAAGTGCCCGTATCTCTAAAATTTCAGCTTATTTATAGTTATATATAGTTTTTAACATACAGCAGGTATTGAATTTTAATACATATTTTGACAGTAATTGTCCCAAGTTATTTACTTAATGCCCGATTTTTGGCAAAGACAATCGAGATTTCCTCGACATTTACCTACATCTAAAATTTCAGCTTTAAAGGATATGTGGTTTCTTGAGTTATCGTTACCAATGATGAGTATTTCACCTTAAAATTGAATTTAAAAAACTTTTTTTTTTCTCCGACGCTTATTAGGAGGATATGTATTAACTATAATTACAAGCGTTAACTTGACAAGTAACTAATACTAGTCGAAGCAGCTCAGGGAGTTCTCTGTGTTCTTAACTGGACTTCACTGCCGTAGAGGGAGAACCCGCTAGAGGAGTTCCATAAACAAACTGTAAATAGTTATAAGCTTGGAGTCAGGAAAACAAACTTTTCGAGACGAGACGAGAACCCTCTCCCTGAGTCTTGTCGACAGGAAATTGCTGTAGTTACTGCCTAGTTATCTGTCCAGTGATAAAGCGTAATAAAGCCACAGGCTCTCAAATCTTTCACCAAGATCTGCCCTTCCTGCATTTTAGCTGAAATCGGCATTCACTTCCAAATTAACAAGATCCATTGCTGACACAAAAATATCTCAGAATTGAAGTAAGTGAAGATGTAATTCAAAGATTTTTTTTGGGGAGGAGGGGCTTAAAATTTTAATTTAAAATTCTGAAACTAAAGTTTTTCTTCGATTAAACTTTATCATGAAGTTAAACTCAAATTGAAGAAATATTTATTGAAATGAAGATTGGTGCTTTTTACTTTTATAAGCAATGATAACAAACTTTTATGCTATTTATTAATTGAAATAAATCAGATACATATATTCAATCAAGAGGATTGTTGTTAGTTAACCAAGTTTCCGGAATCCTGATCATTCTTCTTTTTTTGCTGTATTTTACTCACTGCATTGCTCAAGGACTGTGATCAATGTGATTCTAATTCTACAAGAACCACCCCATAAAAGGAAAAAAATATGGACCTTCTGATTTATTTCGAAATACAACATCTTGACCAAAGTACCTCAAGATGACGAAAAATTTGTGAATATTACTTCTGAAAAATCAATATTTAAGAAACAGAATATTTTTTTTAAAGGAAAAACAGAAATTTACATTCTATTTTCTGATATAGTTAATACGAAAATGTCTAAATATCGTCATCGTCTATATCATTTGGTTACAGCAAAGTTCATTTAATTTCTCAAAGAACTACTTTGATCAAAGAAGTAAAGTCGAAATAGAGAAGTATATTTCCTTCCGTTGATTGTTACTGAGTTCTGTCCAAAATATTGTTAATTTTTCATTGAGTATATTCTTTCATTAATTTGTAAATTGCATTAGATTTTCAATAAGAGTTTAAGGTGATTTAAGTTTGGCATAATACCATTTGGTGTAACCATCCTTACAATTTAAAATTTTAATTTTGCATTTCAATAAACTATTTCAGTATTGCTAAACTCGTTCTTTATATTTCTTTAATTAATTTATTGAAAAGAATATTTCACCACTATTGCTAAAATAAAATTGAAAGTAAGACAAGTTACTTGAAAACGTTTTTTTTCTCTGCTATTGTGATACACCAGATCGGTTCCAGACTTTGTCGTTTGTGGAGAAAACCCTTCGTATTAATGCATACGCGTTCTAAGGAAGTTAAAACGAAAGAGAATGAATATTCATTCGTTGTATGAATAAAACTTTAAATGTTCGGCTTTCCCCAAAATCATTCATGTGTCTTCGTCAGAATGAATTTCAGAGAAAATCCAAAAAGTGAAAACTCTCTCTCTGGGACAATAAAATCCATCTAAGAAAGGAAGCATTTCAAACTCAACTTATTGTAATTGACGTTATTTTTCCATATTTGTGCAGTATTTCTTAGAAATACAGTGTGCCGTAAACCATTAATATCGTAAATATATATCGTATCGTAACTACGCCACTGTTCTCGCTCGATATTACTACGGAAACAGATGCAAAGCGCTATAATTCATTTTTTTAATCTTTCTGGGGTGTCGAGATCAATCGGTGAATGGTTATTGTTTTTGGCGATTGTACTTCAGCGAAAGAAATCAGCGCTCAGGGAATCAAGTCGGGGATTATGAAGTAAACAAACTTACAAGAGATAACGATAAGATACGAGTATATAATCCGCAGGTTTTCGAGGCAGACTCGATGGCAAATGCTTGTGTCCCTCATAGAATGAATGCAACCAGTCTTTCATCTTTCTTTTCTCAATGTACGATGTTTGCCATTTGCCAGGCTTCTCTTTTCTCTTTTGCAGCGCCATATTTTCTCTTGGTGAAGATTATTGGAATTTTCATTTTTTTTTTTTTTTTGTGGTAAAAAAAAAAATCTTTTATCCCTCTTTTACAGTTGTAGTTGGTAGTCCCTACCAACATAGTCCCTGCATTCCGTCCAATTGCAATGGGATTTGAAACGAGATATTGCAACTAAAAATTATCAGGTTTTAGTTTTGTTTTTACTTAGTTTTGTTTTGTATGATTTTTATTTTAAAATATGACAAAACTTAATTTACAGATGAAAAACTGTAAAAAAAGCCATTAAACTATTATTATCCCAGCACTGTTTATATTCCTGTATTATGTCATATTAGGTAGGTGTATTTCTTTTTCCTCATTCTTGGTCTTAGTTTCGAAATCTCATTCAGAGTAACGACAAACTCAACTCCACAATTCATTATTGCTTGTATCATTTTTTTTACAAATCTTTTTAATTTTCATTCTTCCTGTCTTAATGCGGAGAGTTATTTCACTTTTATTCGATCAATTTCAAGAGCGCGCGCTATCTCGCACGTGACGCAGCATTCTTGCGTTCGATTCAGATGTCATAAGCCTGTATTTGATTATCTGGTAGCTGGAATTGTCTTGTTTTCTAAATATGCCGCCAAAAATCCCAAATTGAAGGAAGGGTGCGTTATTGCCCTTTCCAGTGCTAAATATGCCGCTTCGAAAATTGTGGACATGTGCAACACCGAAATTTTCATGTTTGCAAGTCCACCGTCAACCGAGTAACAGCAGAAAGTCGTATGAAGCCCATCAGCCAAGATCGGGGTAAGCCACAGGACCGAAAACGACACCCACGACTGGCAGCAACTCCTACATTATTAAGAAAGTGAAGGTTATAATTGTCGGCGAGAATCCTAGCACCCAAAGCCTAGGTTGCCCAGGCTGTAGGAGTTTCTCAACCAATGGTTGCACGGATAATTAGGCGTGATCTGCAATTAGAAAAGCAACATAAAGCTCTCGTTCATCGCCTACTTCCTCGACACGTTGCTGAAAGGAAGACCAACAGTTGAAAGCTTTACGAGCACCATTTATCGGGAGAAAAATGGAAGTAGTCACTACTTACGACGTATCTACCTTAGTGGATACCAAAAAGCCAGGGCAATATTTTATCGCCCTTTTGATGCCAAAGGACGATCCGAGTGGTACTGCGAATGCACAGAAAACTTTTCGAGAAGATTCATGATTGTTGCGGGTTACAGCTACAGAGGAAAGTTGCCGCTGAGGAAAGTACCTGCAAAGGTCAAGATTAATGCTGCTTTTATCGAGAGCATGTCCTGGAACCCTTGTATCGTGACGTTATTCCCTCATTGTACGGCAGTGACAAAAAGAAAGTGTGGGCTCTTCAGGACAAGGCGTCGAGCCATACAGCTAGAGCGACACAACTGTAAATGGCCAATACGGCTACTGAAACCGAGTACGAGCAAGCCCATACAGTATGATTCCTGTAAAATCGCCTGATGCATCTCCAAATGACTTCTGCGGGTTCGGATTAGTTAAACGGGCTCTGGGAACACGACGACCGAAAGCAATAGAAGGGCTTTGGAAAGCTTGCAAAGAGGAGTGGAACAAGATCCCCCTCTTCTACCTCCAATGCAGCCTTCTTCAATGGAAACTGCGATGCAAAGCCATTGCCAGAATACAGTGGCACCCCAACGAATACAACCGGTGGTGGAGAAAAGGGTTCTGCTAAGTCTATGACATGATCAAAATCGACCGAATAAACGTGAAGCAACCCTCCATACACACGATCCAAATTTTGGATTATATGATCTAATTAAAGTATCGGATCTAAAGTAAATCATTTATATTGATTTTAAATACCTCCCTTTCGATAGCAACTGTTTGTCAGTGTTATTTTGTTCAATTTAGGTCAACAATGAATTAGAACAAACATAGTTCTGTGCAATGCTTACATTTCCATTGAGTAGTAGACTTTTAATGGAAAATCATGATTACAGCATTGAAAGTATTCGATAATGCTCGGAAATCAGATTTACAAAGGGTTTTCTCAAATGTAATTTAGACAACATCTTTTTTTATATGGATTCTTGTTGTGAATGTGAAACAAATTCTCACGGAAAAGTGGTAAGAATCAGTGATATCTAAAAATGGATATTAATTTATTTAGTAATCCACTACTTTACAGACGCTTTGATTTGATTAAGATTAAAAAGATTCAGTTTAAGAATGAGAATCTATTACTTTTCTTTTCAGGAAAAATAAACTGTTTCTACTCTTAGATTAACGTTTGTCTAAAACATTTTAATTTACAAGCAAACGTTAACCTTTAGTTTGTGTGATTATCACGACTTGAAACAAACTGGAATTACAAGTAATTAAATTGAAAGACAACCTTTAAGGAAAGTCTGTTTCTTTCAAGAACTCCTTATTATGTTTGCTGTTATTGGAACTCTTAAAGAACATTTTGCTAAGTTCGTTCTGACAAGTGTTCTACAATCTTAAGAGAAAAACAACTTCTTCCTAGATTCAATTCCGGAATCTCGGATCTCAGGAAGGCAGTTAAAAATAGATAAAAAGAAATCATTTCAAAAATATATTTTCTTAATCGCTTGGAAGTGATTTTGTTTTTCTCGAACCGATATCTTTCTCATATGAAAAAAGTAGATGAAAAGCTTTATTGTCATAACAATAACTATAATAATAATGAACTCCCGTCAACAAGTGTTTATGGTAATACAAAAATTATATACTTAACATAAAAATACTAAATCTTATATGGAAACTTACTAACAAACACATCATACATCATGGATAAGTTGAAAAACAAATGAGCACATTATAATTTAAAGAAATAATTAAAGAATATCAATAAATATAACAAAATGGAACATTAGAACACATCTGTTGCTTTATGTATAAATCCTAACTTTGAATAAAAGATATCAATCAAAACATAATATTAAAGATATAAGTATTCTAAGAGATGATAATAATTAGTTCGCAAATTTTATCTAAGTTTAACTTAGTTCTGTTTCTTTGATATTTCACAACCATTTTTAATTACTTTTTTTTAGGAATCTGCTACTTTTGATCCATTATTTACAAAACAGTTATTGAACGCGTGAAGCCGGTCCTGTGTTTGTAATTTTTGATATTTTTAATACATTTAATTTTTAATTATGCGTGTAGGCGAGTTATTCAGGCACGCGAAATCTCATACCATTATTTAAAAGGCCTATTTTATTGATAATGTTTTCCAAAATAAAGTTTGGGATTTACTCTTCATAACTATTATTTATATCAAGATAATTTAAAATTCGTTCTATTTTGAATTCTTTAATTATAATTGCGGGAGTTCACATTCCTTTTATTAAAAATGATATTGTAATGGTATTTTTTTTTATTTATTAATTTATACAGTGTGTGAGCAGATGTTGAAATGTCTCGACCTATTAAACATTTCTTTCTTTTAAAAATTACTTAGAAATTACTAAGTATTTTTAAGAGAATTTATAATTGCCAAATAATAATAGTAAAATAATAATAAACCAATTGCAAACACTGGACATTACTGATGCAGCTCTTACGGCAGTTGGACGAAAATACGATGAGAACTTACTTGTACCTTCCAAATTGGAAATTTGCCAAAATGGAAACTGGTTTAAACTTCATTCTGTCTTCAATATCAGAGTCTATAGAAACTAGACAAAGTTTATCAGACTAAAAAAAAGCTATCGCCAGATCTAAGTGATCCCTGAACCAAGGAATTAAAAATCAAGTTGAAATGGTCTTAAACTCCATCACTAGCAGTGATACGCTTTTTGGATTAAACTATATGAAACCAAACAACGATCCATGATTCGTCTCATGAGAACTCTTTACCTAAGCAATTTCAAGGTAAAGTTAACGTTACAGAGTTATTTATGCTATCCTCTGAGTTGTAGAATAAAACTGATCCTTCTATACCTACAATACAAACATGTATCATGAAAGCTTGTCAAATAATTGATTACCTTAATGTGAATGTGAAACCGGCTGTTATAAAACCATATAGTGATATTAATGATATTCAAACAATTGTTTTAGCTTGACAACTTTACACGCTCTCGAAAACTTGCCTCAAACCGGCAAGTGATTCGAAAAACTCACACTTGCTATAAATAAGATGAGCTCCAAATTCATGCAAAGAAGCAAGTCGACACCAGCGCCCTTGGCGGCGAGAAAAAATTATTTAAAAACTACCGTAGTATTAACTTCACGCTGAAATCTGAACAGTCTTTGTTCGAAATTTCAATCCCCAGCTGCATTCACCCCATTTTTCTTCCTCCTTTTTCTTTAACTCTGCTGTGAAATAAATCGAGAATTATTAGCAAAACTAAGCTGCAGAATCATCTTGTTTGTGGCTTCGACGACTGGCAGTTTTAATCGCGATCTCAACGAGAGCAAAACGAGATTTTCCACATGAAGTTCTCTTCCGTGTAAAGCAATACGACAAACGGCCAGGGCAACTGGCAAGTGGCAAGTCTTTGAGCGCGTTTGACGCAAGTTTACGAGAGAGTGTAAAGCAGCCATTAGACTGTATTAAGGAAGATAATCGAAATGCAAATATCAAAACAACAACTTAAGTATTTCGAAACCTAGCCTAATGAGACTAAATCCAATGATATTAGAAGTCAGATCTCAGAATAAATGAATTTCTAAATAGGAATAAGAATAGAAAGTGAAAGAAGAAAGTGAATAAAGTAGGCCTACTCAAGAAGCAAATTAATACCGAAATAATACCGAAACTGGAACGAGTATTAGAATACTCTTAAAAAAAATGATCTTTTCAGACTAGTAAAAAGCAGAAATATCCACATTTTATAGACCAGCCACCTTTTAAGATTACATATCACTGTTGTTGCATCTCAAGAAACCATTCAGTTTGTAGTAAACTGGAAGCATCTTCAAGAATCTTATTTAGCTTACAGTAAATTTTACTGACAATATAGAAAACGTCATTTGGATTAGATAACTGGATTACAAAATAACCAACATTGAAGGAGAAATCGAATATTACAAATATCTCCGGATATCATTAATATTTCATACGTAAATAGTAAAATACGTAGATAGTCTAGCCCACAAAAATTGAATACCGAGTTTAAAAGTCGGATTAAAAATATGCTAAGACGAAAATATATTAATGAAATGTAATATGCAGTATTCGAAGAATACACGGAAATATACCTAGAATCAATGATGGTAGAAGATTAATGGGTAGAGTTACATATAATCAAATAAATTCTCTCCTAAATTACTTTCACGCAGAAGAAATATGTCATCTCTATAGTCTCCAGCTTGATGAAGTACTTACACCACCACTATTTCTTTAGCAAAATTTATAATGTGCGGTGTTTGAATTACAAAGAGACATTGAATGGTCACACAATCCACTACAAACAGATCTTGCTATTCTTTAAGTAGCAATGAAAGTGGCTTTTGAATATCTAGAAAGAAAGATTTATGATGGCTATTCAAGTTATTCCAACCAGAAACCACCTCAAATACATTTTTAAAGATCCTACTGTAATAGAAGGTAAACATAGAAGATGTGGCGGACGTAGCCAGACTGTTGATCACATCCTATCAAGGGATTCTTCTTTAGCTCAGAGTGGTTCCGTTGGCGCGGGACACAGTTAGCTCACGATTTACCTGATAATTCTATTAGGCGTTGTATCAATATACAACACGGTTAATTGATACGTTGGACATTTTTTAAAATTCAGACTTTAATTTAAAATATAACATTAATTGGTATTGATCACGTGATTTTTTACCAACTCGGGAACTTTTCAAGTGAAAGGGTGTGGAGAAGGCCACAGAGGGCTGGGAAGCCGTATATTCTCCGATCTCGATATTAATTTTGTTAATAAATAAAGCAACGCTTCCCGAGCGAAGCGACGGCTAATACAATACTAATAGTAATTAATTAGGAAACTGTTTTGAATTTCGAAAGAAGAAGGTCTTGATAGGAGAAGAAAATGGGGGAGAGGGAAGGGATAAAATATCGATGGGATGAAGGTGGAGAATCTTAAAATGATTTACAGATAATCACCACCTAAGTACGACAGGTTGTGAACTCAGGTCACGGAATTAGCGACCCGTCCGCCCAGAACAGTCCATTTTCCAGACATCGGAATCTTCTCATCGACAGATCCTAAAGGAAATCGAAAAGGAATTTAAGGAAATTTTCAAATTCAAAATTAAGCAACAAATCTTTGTTAAGAAGATGCAAGAGTGTGGGATAAAGAGGAAGGGAAATCATTACGACTTCTGCATTGTTGAAGTTTAAATTATTTTAAAATTTTAATGACAAAAAAGGAAAAATAGAAAAAGTTATTTTTATATTTCTTCTACAATGGTTTCAGTCAAATTTACGAGTTGTTGTACAGGTGCTTAGATAATGTTTGGCGACTTCCCAGCCTCGGATAGGAAATATTCGAGATGGATAAAAGAGGCCAAACAATTTCTTATAAGTTTGTAATTTTATCATTAATTTTTCTTAATTTAAATGTATTTAATTCGTTAAGTTATTTTTTTAAGCTTAGCAAAATAGTTTTTTAGCCTTATCTACACTGCAACTAAATAAAAATAAAATAAAAAATACGCCTAGATTTTAAAGATTTCCGTTTTGTTGTTTTAACTGCTTTGATATTCACAATAAAGTCTATTAAGTAAGAATAAGATAATAATAACATTTTGTGTGAATAACTATTCAGTTGACACGAACTACGACAATCATTTAAAAATGCGTTGAGAATTTTTTATTCTAACAGTTTTGATGTAACATTATTTCTAATGTCACTATTAATGTTTTAATACAACAATGTTATATTAAGCCACTTGTATTCTAGTGTGATGCGAATGGAGGCTCTGCGATGAATTTGAAATTCAAATCGGATGAATGTGAATCGATATCACGTGTAAATTTAGGTCTACGAAAGTTCGCTCGTGTTTAGAGAGAAGGAGAGGGAGCTTTTTATCAACTCAGTGTCTCTTGGATGCTCTGAAATTTTTCTTAAAATATTTAACGACGAAGAATTAGTGGTGATCTCTGACGCACCTGAACTGTGGAATATTTTAACACAGAACAGACAACCTCCACAGGATGTCGCAGTACAAGGTCTTTCTGGAATTCAGATAAAACTGCGTGTACCTCGTATGTTTTATCAATTTCTTACCACGCTTTCATTTCCTCTATTTATTTTTAAAAATACTGAGGAGTCATTTCAAGGCAATGTTATTACGAAAATCCTTTGTCATAATTTTCTTCTGACAGAACAAAATAAATGAACCTTAATCTGTTTAATTAATTTTAATCATTTCAAAGCAGATGCAAATTCGTGGATTAGATAAAAACATTAATAGCCATTGTATTTATGACATCGAGAGAAATTCTTTCTTTCGCTTCTAATCCTTTCTTCTAGGAGTTTTTGCCATTAATTTCTACACGGAAAGAATCTATACGGAGAAAAATTCAAATACCAAAATTGGATCCTCTTTTGTTCAAAAATATGCCCGCCATTATTAAGAAGATCTATACAGCTGCTCAAACACAGAAACAAGCAGACACTGATTGACTGAGAAACAAACCACTTATTCCTAAGAAAGTACAGTTAAAAAGAAAATATTATCTCTTCAAGAAAATAACAAATCTGAGTTTTAATAAATCTCAGACTCTATGAATAAGAATTTCATGGTACAGCAAAATTACAATATTTCTTATAAATTTACATTACTAACAAAAAACGAAGTATATAATGTTTTTCTATGTGTGTTTTCCCTTTTCTTTGTTATGTCTTCTTGCTATGTTCACTATTAACTGTGATTCTGTTTTTCGATTTTTGTTACTATTTAATCTTGATAAAGAAAAAGAGATTTTTTTTTTTATTTCTTCGAGAAGTTCACTTAATAAAGCTGATGAGAAGTTTTCAGTAGGTTTCTTGTTTTTTTTTATATTCTTTCTTACAAGAATCAAGATAAGTTTTGCTTATGTTCACTGCAAATAACAAATTTATCTGTAACAAAGTAAGCGAAATAATAATTCCCAATCTCTCGAATGATCAATTAGAAGTTAGCATACGTGTAATAAGTTCAATTTGAGTTTGAAGAAATTCCAAATTTTAAAACACTCTTACCACTTTCTTTTGAGGACGGCTTCTTGTGTCAGTAAGCCACTCTTACATTGGAAGGAGGAGAAATAACCGCGAACATTCCCCTAACCTTCTGGAGAATTGAACCCGGCTCTTCTAGCCCGCAGTCCAGTGTTGTATCCATCGGATCCATTAGGATTAATTTCACACGTGTTTATTTATTAAAATCAATAACTAAATAGAGAAAAAAAATTCACAACTGGACAGGAAATATGCCTTCGCACCCTGAGCCATTTCCTGTCCAGTTGTGATTTTTTTTTTCTCTATTTATGAATTACTATGGACGTTAAATTTGCTTTTCATTAAATCAATAACTACGAAATAACTTAAAAACCATTTAAAACTGAACATTTAGCCTTATATGCATACGGTTTTTAGCTTCGTACCCATTTGGTAGCTATTGCGTTTGTCCTGTCCGTCCGTGTCTGTCCACCCCTAAAACCCTCGAACAGAAACGGATTTCATCATTGTGTTCAGAGATCCAAACAACCGCTATTAGCTTAAATGTTTTCAGTTGTCAGCTGTAGCTTGATGCTTAAGATATCCGGCTCATATATTAAAGGTTGTCGGTTCGAATCCGTGTATCGAATTGTTGTTTTTTTTTTTTTTTTTTCCCTTAATCTTTTTTTCTCAATGTCTGTGTAATTTTTTTTATATTTTTTTCTTACTTTAATGTACCTACTCCTTATTATTATTTTTAATTTTTTCCAAATAATAATAAAAAAATGAAAAATATTAATAAGTCGCCCTTAAATTTATGATTTAGCACAAAATATTTTCACTTGTTTTGATTTTTATAATCTTCATCGAAAATTCAAAATGTATTATATTATTTATTAATATTGAAAAGAAAAGCTTAATTTTTTTATCGAATTTAAGGGATATCTTGAATATATTAATTCTTGAATAATGAAGCGTAGTTTTGGAAGATAGACTTATTTATCCAATTTGGCGAAACTCATTGATTCTAATCTTAAAGAGAAAAGAGAATAATAATCTCTTTTAATGACATCTTTATTTTTATCATTATAATAAATTTGACGGTCGGTTATTTTTCTTTATGATTACAATAAATATTTACGAATCTTAACAATTTTAAGCAAATATATGTTTTGCTTAAAAAACGTATATAAATATAACTGAAGCGATTCTTAACGTATCGGCTGTTTTAACCCGGTGCCGTTCCTGCACAGCCTTATGGTGAAGGCGATGGCCTGTCATGAGATTGATATGTCTAAACCTGGATTCGAATCCGGGCGGGGGCTGGAAGGTTTCTTTCTTCCTTCTGTATTTGTTTCTTTTCATAAGAGGCAAAGACTGATTGTCACCTTACAGGTACGTCCTGGATATGCAAACGACAGCAGCATTAGTTATCCCCTCCCACCCATACAGTGTAGCTCTATGGCTAAAGATCCGAAAAATAGAGTAGGTGAAACGCCACAATAACAAGTACATAACCCTTTTTTAATGTCTTTGAAATCCATGTTTGAAAAAGGCTCTGTATTGAAAAGAAACAATATGAAATTTTTTTAATTATGTTTATATATTCTTTTTAATTAAAGGGCATCTATATTTTTTAAAGATTTCATTGAACAACTTTGAAATATAAGTTCTTCAATGCAATTTTTTTTTTTTATTTAAATGATTTTTGTGGAATTCTTGTATCGCATTTAGAATTCTCTGAGGAAAATTACGAAAATCATTTAAATAAAAAACAGAAAATTTGCATTGAAGAACTTTGAAATATAAGTATTTTAAAGTATTTAAAGTATTTCAATGAAACCTTTAAAAAATATAGATACAATTGTTGGAGAACAAATTTATTTGGTCAGCACTTAATGAAAAATAAACTATTATTGAATTTCTTTATAGAACTCACTTATACAAACCGTCAGCCTCAAAATTGGATCAACTTTCTTCCACCAAAAAACTTATTACAAAATTAGTGAAAAACATAAACGAAACGTGGTTTTTTTATTTATGAAGTTCCCGTTATTTTTCCAATCTTCATTCATACGTTAAACTACTTTATTTTAATTATAAATTTAAAAACACTTTAAAAACTTAAGAAATACTAAAAATAATATACATTGAAAATTAAAATCTTAAATTTAAAAAAAAAGCATTTCTGTAATATGAGATTTAGGCTAAGTAAACATAGAACGTAATAACATTGAAATAACAAAAAACTTACTTAGTTATAGATGAAAAGAGCAAATAAATAAATGTTGTTTGAAAATTTATATTAATTTAAAATTCTGTTTATTTGGCTGGTCAGAGAAAACTTTGCTGTTTTGCTAAATACATAAAACCATGAATGTCTTTTTGGAGTTTTGTTCAGGTCGACGTGTGTTTAGCAACGCATTAGGAATACTTTTTTTTTTTCCATCCCAAATGTAAAGGAAGTAGCCACAACAATCTGCTTCCATAGATGCGTCTTTCTTTTAGAGAAAATTCCAATCGAAGAACTTCCTTCCAATAACATGTGTTTGTGAAGTTCTTTGGCATGACAATGAAAACACTTTTATTATCTTCATACCCTGGCGATGCAAAGACGAGTGAATAGATATTGAGAAAACTCCAAAAATGAACGAATCATTAAAAGCTGTTTTCTTTCCTACAGGTCTGTTCAACTGAGTATCGTAAACTTAAAATCTAAAATTTCACGTAGACTTCGACACCGTCAGCTCAGTTCGATGACATTTACTACATGACACCTTCGTTGAGATCATTGTGACTGGGTGCGATGGTTTTTTTGTTTTTTTTTTCAGTTCTAATGCCAAATATTTGAGACCGAAGCTCAATAGAAATTGACTTAGAATGTAATACTATGTTATATCTTTGAAGACCGTTAATGTTGTTCTACTGATCATCTATAGCTCTTCTTGGCAACGATTTATAGAAATTTATTTTTAAGCGGGAAAAAAAAACAAAACAAAAAAAAAAAACTGTCTCTTTAAATCTTGATTTGTTAAGTTTTAGAATTTTAGCAGATTTTTGCAAATCATACGAAACCTAGACAATCACTTTTCAGGTATGAATTTAAAATTCGGGAAGTTGTGGATCACATTGGCCTTACACAACAAATTTAGCAACTTCCAAATATTAAAAAGAAAAATTTCAATAATTATTATCCTCAAAGTTCATTAAGAATATTCAGGATATAATCAATAAAAAACAAATACTTCATTAAATTAATACTTTATTTCTGTTTTTTTAACTTATCAGAAAAAATGGCAAGAAAAAATTTTTTTTCCCATTCGGTAGATTGATCAATTCCGATTGTAACATCATACTATTAATAGGCAAAAATTATACGGTTATTTGTAAATTTGTAAGCAGAGTCGAAGAAATAACCAATCACAATGCAGCATTGGAATACGTCAGTCGTGACGTCACGCCCATTTGTAAATATGGCGCTCTACTATTCGCCCCACTTCAGCACGACGGAGCGCGATTACACAATTATTATCCGCGTATTGAGATTTTCTTCCAAACATGAAATGAAGTTTACATTGAAATGCATGAAGTTCATGCGTCAAAATTTTTCAGAGTTCGTAAAACCTCGGTTTTTACATAATTCCACAGCTTCGGCTGTTACCCCACTGAACTCTGGGATAGCCGCTTGCTCACTACTCAACAGTAGGGAAACACGTGCTGTCATTGTTGTCCAGGAAGGATGATTGGTATTGGCTGTTGGACATTCGTTATTGTTATTTTTTGAAACTGGTAAATCAATTTTTTTTTTGTATTTTTTTTTTTTAACAAAATTTGGCTTAGCCTTTCAAACTATATGTGGGCTGTTACGGAAGTCAGGGCTTTTAAAAAAAGAGCTTTTAACATCTTTTTCAATCTAGTGTTTTTCAAAAATTTCACGGTATTTCAAAAATGTGGAATTTGTTTTACTTCCGTGGATATTTGACGGGTCTTCCTAGTTAACACTGATTACTCTTAAAGTTCAAGTCTGTGTTTTTATTATTCGTAAATAAAGGTATTCAGTCTTCCAGTATTTCTTCAAAAAACTCCAAAGAAAGAAATCACAGTGAACACGTGAATTGTATATTGAGTCGACACTTGTGCATGACATTGGCAAAAACAGAGAAACAAAAAAAAATCATTTTTATTATTTACCTAGAAATAATAATAATAATATTTTTTTTCATAACCATGTGAACATCGTCTAGTCTATCATTTTTTACTTTTAAATTTCTTCTTACTTTTTATTAATTTAAAAAAAAATCAAGAAAAACATGCAACAACAATAAGAATAAACTTATAATTATCCTATGGAATTTACAAAAAAAACAGTAATCGATGGTATTTTTTTCTT
Source organism: Thereuonema tuberculata (assembly GCA_023159025.1). Taxonomy (NCBI): domain Eukaryota; kingdom Metazoa; phylum Arthropoda; class Chilopoda; order Scutigeromorpha; family Scutigeridae; genus Thereuonema; species Thereuonema tuberculata. The sequence continues at coordinate 63,599,670 of JAFIDM010006943.1, forward strand.
AAACCCAAACTGTAATAGTGTTATTTAGATTTAAAATAAAAATATTGGATATTTTTAACCCAATCTAATATTTTGGGAAGATGGAATGACTGTTAAAATAAATATCGTAATTTTCCTTAATAAAATTTTAATAATAAATAAAGATTCTCAAGGAAATTAGTATTAACATTGAATTCGATTAGGCTTAGTTCATATTTTTTTTTTAATTATAAAACTCTCTTTACCTGGATTAAAAAATAAGGAGATATCCAGAAAGAAAAAAAAAGCCCCTGCTTCGACCCAATTATTTTCCGTGTTCAGAGTGAGTGCGCATGCGTAAGTGTTGATCTCCCCTTTACTTGGGACCTCCCGTGTAAAAGCGAGTGGCTCTCGTCTCCTGCGCTGCTTCGAGCGGCACCGTGCAACAAGCACAGTCTCGCGGCTCAAAGTAGACTTGACGGCGGCAACACGTGCTCTGTGGTCGCTCCGTACAAACGCGCGTCTCCCGCACGGAAACCCGGCACAGATTGAATTCTTTAGTGATTCAGTGATCGTAAATTGCCGTGATACGCTGTGAGGTTTTTCCGAAAATTGGATTTTGAATTTTTTTTATTTATTTTTTTTCTGCCCATGATTCCCCTGAGCAGAGGTGCCTGAACTACGATGAGAAATATCCCGTACTATTGGACGACGACGTCCGTCGCCTTGGCGTTTATCACATGGGGTAAGTAACTGCTTAGTAATAATAACTTCTTGACCGTCAAAACACGCAGGTGTAATTATAGGTTGCTGGGGTTGAGTGGATCCATTAATACCTGGTCTATCGCCTCGCTTACAAGATAAACAAAATACTTGACCGATATTAAAATATATTTAGACTATTTTATTTTTCAAAATTATTCTTTCCTCGAACAAAAGTTTCCTAATCGTCGTTTCTAAATATTGTATTTCCCAACGATTAAATTTTGCAATTTCTTCATCATTTGTTCCTTGCGTGAGAATTTGTAAGCACTTAAATGCTTTCATATTTTGTTTTGTTTGCTGTCTTGTTTTGATGGTTTTTCCGTCATTAAATTTCTAAACAATCATCATTCTCTATGAAGTAATGCACCTACAACATTATCTAACAGTAGCAACACGGAGTCTAGTTTCAACTCATTTATTAGTGATTTTTTAAACCAAAAACCATTTGGTTTGATTTTTAACTTCATTATTTTCAATTGTTTAATGATTTTATTTTGTTAATCATTATTTTGCTTGTTTTATTAGGGTTAGTTTTAATATTATACAATTTTTAAAATTCTATTGAAGCCCAAACTTAAATTTTCTGGATTAAAAAAAAATATTGATGTGTCATTACTAGAATAACTATTTATCAATTATTATTCAAGTAATTTGTGAATATAACAATGTAGAACTACTTTTAACAAATAAATAATAATAAATATGTTAAGTTATTTACTTAACACTTTTCTCAATGGAATGAATTTTAGGTAAATATTAAAAGAAATTATAAATTTTCTTTTACAAACTTTGTAAGGTGTGCATTATTAAATAAAATAAGCATAAGGAGAAAACACAAATTAAAATACTAAAATAATACATAATTAAACAACAACAATGCATAATTATAAATTTTATTATCTTTCAAAAAAACTATTTTTCTTAAATGTAATATTTGATAATGTTTTATTTTGAATAACATTATTGAATAACGTGTACATCGTAATAATGGTAAATCTAGCTTCTAAAGAAATAACAATAATTTTCTTACTCCGAAGTTGTTTATTTAGGAATAGGTTCTCTCCATTCGCCATGAGGGGGTGTGCGTTGCCTTTTGTTATAAGAATGCTTTTCTCTATTATTATTATTATTATTATTATTATTATTAATGCAATCAGAAATTCACTATATAATCTCAGATCCGTAAATAAAGTTAGCAACGTTTATAGTTTAATTAAAGTTTAGAGATTATAGCGGCTAGTTAAAACATAATTTTGAAATTATCACGTTTTTAGCTTCGGATAAAAGTGAAATTCTTCAGATGATATGTAAATTGGAGAGGAGATTTAGAATATAAAATTCTTAGTATTAGTAGTTTTTTATTTAAAAGCTAAATAAAATAAGAAATGCTAAGAAAGGAAGAAGTAGCTAATTAAGTACACTGTAATAAGAAACATAAATGTTAAATAACTACTTAAGTGCAGTCTTACTTTATTCTTAAGAAAGGAAGAAAAACTGAACAAAATACGATGAAATTCTATTAGAATTATTACAGAAAATTTTATAATTGCCATTAAATAAAAACTTCTGAAGTGGAACAAATAACTCTTTAAATAACTGCATTTTTAATAATATTCTGTTATTTGTAAAAAAGAACAGAAAAAAAAAATTATTTAGCTTTTAAATATAAAACGACTGGTTAATACTAAGATACTATAATACTATATTTTAAATCTCTCCTCCAATTTATATCTCGTAAGAAGATGGATTGTTATTCGAAGCTAAAAACGTGAAATAACGTGAAACTTAAAAACAATTTAAACGGAGGCAATACAGTTAGAACTAGTTTGATGTTTTGTACTTTACATAATCAAGTAAAATGATCATTTTAATGATGAAATTAGAAGAAATACTTATTTTAATGGAAAAAAAAATCGCAGCTGTCAAGTTTGCTTTGATGAATTAATGTGATTACAATTTAGAATTTACAACTTTGATTAAGACTTGATATTAAATCGGGGCATTTTTAAAGAATAGTTAATTGCAGAGCCTGGATTGGAGGAGGAGGATTGCCAAGATTTACGACCCAACCCTCACCAGTAGTTAGCATCGTTGTCTCAAGTGCGTTTTAACACTTTGTCTTTCAATGAACCACACCTCTTAATTATATCCTGAAAACTTTTTAATTAAAGGGTTCTTTTTTTTTTTTCCCCCTTCGTCAGAGAACAGATCGTGATGCTTTATATGGCAGGGCCTGAATTGATTTTTTTTTCCCCTCAGAATAATTCGAAATTAAATTACAGCTTCCGGATGAACCGAGAACGGACGACATTCGGAAAAGGATTCGAAGATCTCCCATAACTCGTAAATGCATTGCCTTTGATGGATGGACTTCGCCATGAAGGAGATTTTAAAAAGGCATTTGGAGCGAATTATTTATCTTAAGCCTCCTTTATTTGGAGACTGGAATTAAGCAGTCAGAGGGGGTGGATTTCGATGGTTGTGGAGTTATGGTCTACACGATATTCCTCGATTAGCATTTTCCTGGAGGGATTCTCTTTTATTTATGGGTTTGAAATGACTGAGGGCACTCGAGGGTTCACGGCCCTGACACTCTTGTGTTCTCAGATGTTGTACAAATAGTGTTACAATGCCTTGAATAATGGAAGCCACCAGCTAATAGCTGAAACAGAGACTGCATTTTGAGTTCTCTTCAATAGAAACTTCAAAACGTCTGCTTTAACCACAACCTATTTAATAGAAATGTACGTCTTGTACTGAATTATTTATAAATTTTCTTTTTCGCATTTCGATTTTAAAACTATATTAATCCTTGAAATAATCCCTTGTATTCACAACATCCTCTGGATCTTTGAGTTCAGGGGATAGCAGAAAGAAAAAGAATAAAATAAAGAAAGTTACTAATGTATTGTTTATATGTTTATAAAATAGTTCTTTAAAATTATCGAAATGTTTAAGATGTTCTTGAATGTTGTAAGAAAACGCTAGTAAAATCGAGGATATTAATTAATGAGCAATATTTAGTTAAGTAAATTAGTAACTTCTGTAACATAAATTTACTAGACTTACACCGAAGGAAAAGCAAATCTTCATAATAATATCGAAAAAAAAAATTAAAAATGGTTCTGGACATTTCATCTTTGAGAATAAGCGTTGTGTAACAATTACGCTCCAGTCCAGTAGGATGGTATTCTATTGATCATATACTAGCTATTTAAACTATACAAGTAACTTTTTGATTTTTCTCAACTGTGTAAGCTAAAAATAGTTGTTGCTGAACCACCTAAGCAAAGAAGTTTTTCAAAAATAAATTCCCTTTTCTTATTTAAATGTTACATTTTTAGTAATATTACATAGAATGGTAAATTATAGAGGAATCGCAACTGTTTGGATACAATTGTACAGTATTTGAAATGTAATGAAACGATATATTTGTAACCAATATTAAATGTTAAAAGCTAATGTTAAATCAAATATTGAAATCTCAAATTTAAAATTAGTACACTTGTTGTTTATTTTTCAATTTCTGATAAGTTTTGCCGTGATTGGAAAATAATTAAGAAAATAAGTAAGATTTTAGTTGAAATATTTATTTTAGGCCACTGTGAATCAAAGAATGTTTCCTTATAAATCCCTAACTAAACTCGAGATCGGAAGAAAACCAGAAAAACAAAAATATTCAGTTGAAACATTCTGCTTTCAATTGATCTGAACTGACCAAAACGATTTCCTATGGTCTGCATTTTGCGGAATTAATTCGACTTTTGTCACTGGATTAAATTTGTCAAAAATGCAGATCATATAAGTATTATGAACTTGATAATAAAAAAATAACAATATATTTTGAAATTTTAAAGTAAGGTTTAGAGCAGCGATTCTCAAAGAGTGTGCCACGAGAAAAAAATACAAAAACAATAACAAATATTTTTATTAAAAACAGGTAAATAAGAGAAAATATAAAATGCGTATTAAACACTTTGAACAACGTTGTTCACTAACACAAGAGAAACAAATAAATTATAATTAATATAAACTGGGAATGGTTAAAGTTAATGAATCAATCATTTTTATAATTTTGTACATCATTTTTATAATTCAATGAGAAGTATGGGCTTGTTCACACTGGCACAATTGCTTAATACGGGATCGGATACGAGTAAAGCAACGAAAAAGTTTGGAGTTCAGAGGGATATTTGAAGAACGTTTAGTGTTCCGCCGGATTTTTCCAAATCCGTGAAGCAAAAAAAATTGAGAAACACTGGTCTAGAGCTTGTAAGTTAAAAAGAAGCATTAATGTGTAAATATATCAAACGATTTAGGAAAGGCGTACCTTTGATCACGTGCAATTATCAGTGCTTTTTCTTTTGTACAAATAGAGGAATCATATTAATAAGAATAATTAAATTTATAATACATAAAGGAAAAACAGTTTTAGGATTATGAAAAAAGAAATTCCTACCAATTTACTTAATTAATTTTAAAGTAACTTATTTTATTCTTATTATATTATTACTTTAAATTAAATAGCGAATGAAATTTCGTGATTGCTATCGGGCTGTTTTAAATAACTTGATTTGCGGTCTAGGTTTTCTACAAACTACAACAGCATCATCTATCTTTGCCTATTCTCTTTATTATAATCTTGAATTACTGTCGTTCTAACTGGCATTTGTTGACAGATATTAAACACTAAATTCCAATTGATTATTATGCTTTTGTAGAAATTCAACCCTGTGGTTATTTCCTTGGTTTCATTCAAGATCATGAAGCCAAAGGCTATAAACCTGTCCTCTCCTAATGGGGTTTTATCAATTGAATGAATTAATAATAAGTTTACATTTATCACGGTATAAAAAACTGTCGTCGCCTCACCTTCTTTTTTTTAAATGTCTATTAGTTAATATTTTATAAACAAATCCTTATATTTTTTTTTTGGATTTCCTTATATTCAGTAAGTATTGAAATTCCTTTCTAGACTAAATTCTAGATTGTAATGTTAATTGCTTCTCTTCTACCTAAAGTAGTCTAATTACTTTTATATTACCAAATATCATCCTAGTAATAATGGATCACTATTCAACTATTATGAGGTTATCTCGATGTTTTCCCGTTTAAACCCCAGGGAAAAAATACATATTAGTGTGATTATTTTATATTTTAAATATAAAAATAAATTAAATAAAATATTTTTTAACTTAATGGCATTGTATTATTTGCAACAATAAGAATGTAATTATTCGAAGGTACAAGTTTAAATTGTAAATTTCTTCGCTTTGTTTCCCTATTTTAAAAAAACCCTTTCGGTTCTCGTTATTGCCGCTTGATGGCGCTGTATTTTACGGTATAGCGCCATAAGTTATCTGAGCATTATTGAAGATTATTTTTCCAAAGAGTACGTTTGGGGACAGACAGAGACAGTGGCCTTTGGGGGCCCGGGGCGGGAGTTCCATTATTCCAAAACCAAAAAAAAAAAAAAAAACGGAATCTCCAATTCAACAACCAAAAAATTTTTTAAAAAAACGGAATCTCCAATTCAACAACCAAAAAAAATTAAACAAAACGGAATCTCCAATTCAACAACCAAAAAAAATTAAAAAAAACGGAATCTTCAATTCAACAACCAAAAAAAACTAAAAAAAAACCGGAATCTCCAATTTAAAAAAACGTTGTAAAGGGGCTGGTAGGGGTACTTGGGTGGATGGGGCCCCTAGGCTGGCTTTTGGGGCCCCTCTCAGGCGGGGACCCGGGGCGGTTCGCCCCCCCCCCCCTTGCAACGCCGCTGGACAGAGATCGTTCTCCTTCCAATTCTACGATACATATCTGAAAACATTCGGAACTAAAAATTACATATTTTCTAGTTTCTTTGTTTTGTAATTCGAATGACAAACAGTGATTTTCAAGACACATTCTTTAATGCATACATGCGACAAAATGTGATTTCCTATCTATTTTGCCTTTCGAACGCAAATTCTCTAGTTACGCTTCTGCCCTTTTCACCTGCGATACTTCCACCTTCTTTCTTCGTCATTCTCTGTTCATCTTGGTTTCTCTTTCTTACACAATAGAAAAGGAGTCTGAATAGCGGTGACTCTAGAATACTTATCCAATAACAGCAGCCTAGGTGTATTGTGGAGTGGAATCTCCATGACTAATAATCCACGATGGATTCAAAAAAAAGTTGCATACAGATATGCAGTATTGAATCTTCTTCATCGCAGTGTATCTACTATGACTAATATTTAATCCTAAGAATTGCTTATTTTTATAATTATATAATATATTATATAATTATATATTTCACAATTTCTGCCTTTGTCGAGAGCAATGGGAAAAAAAACTTGGGGGGGGGGGGGGCGGCGGCTTCATACAGTTCTTAAAAGAAGGGATCAGTAGCTTCTTTGAAACTAAAAGAAACATTTTCTTGATTTTTGTAATTTGCTTGTATCTATTGTTTTTCTTAATTAAAGCGCGCTATCTGACTGAAGTCTTTCAGAAAATCGTCGGCTTCATTAACTCAATAGTTGATTTTTGTAATTTTTTTTTGTTTGAAATTTTTATCCCTTAAAGTTACTAAAGCTTACAAGATTAATCAATCAATTAATTAATCTGGGTTAGTAAAGTTATTTTCAACTACATCCTATCATTATTAATATAATCTGTATGAAGTAGAAATACTTTTTAAATAAATGAAGAAATGAAGAAAAAAAAATATTTTTGAAGATTTTTAATCTGTATTACTAAAATCTTTTATTTCTGTCTGTCTGTTCAGCGCAATTTCCTTTGAGAATGGAAAATAGAAATAATTTTTACAATGACGGGAATCGACCCTGCAATCTTCTGATCCGAAGTCAAACGTCTTATCCATTAGGCCACGGGGACTACAACTCACTTTATTCTGTTTTTTTTTTACTTATGTTTCCTTCCCCTTCTCCCCATCAAAAATGAATGTGTTCAATCTTCTTTTTGAATCTCAAGATTGTTTATTTCCGATCCGTCTATTTATTTATAATTCGAAAATGACAATTAGAACTATAATTGTTGAAACGTTGCAATACAGTAGAACCCCTCTAATCCTTCACCTTTGGGACTGGGGGTATGGTCGGAACGTAAAAAAGGTCGGATTATCAGAAAACACAGAAAAATGCGGATTTACAATAAAATATACAGATTTACTGCGTTGTCAAGCAGTTCAAGTTTAGGCTTTCTCAAAGTTTTGCGATTCTTAAGAGCGTTTTCACCATCTACCGTCACTGTATATGCAAATAAACAACACAATGGCGCAACGGGTGGTGAGTCACCGACGAGTCGGGGACAAGTTCGGCCGGCTCGAGCACGGTCGGATCAACCGGAGTGGCGGACCAGCCGAGGGCGGACGAGAGGGGTTCTACTGTATTTTAAATATTCTTACTTAATCAAATTCTATGTGAGTTAGAAAAACAAGCGCGTGTACATGGGAGATAGCCTAGTTGAATTAAAAGATAAATTTCAGTTAAAAATCAGTAAATTTAATAATAAAAAAAAAAAATCATAAAATTTTTGGTAATTTTGTGAAGTTAATCTGAGCATCTCTTGCATTCTATAATATTACAGAAAATATTTGCGCTTTGAGATTTTCCCAGTCCTAATGGAAACATGTGATTGAAAATATGAGGGAAAGACTTCCTCCTATCTCAGGTGTTGTCATTTACGTGGAGGCGAAGTGATTGTTGTTGGTTATTATTGTCAGATAGATTTATCTAAGCTCAATGTCATTTTTATAAATTACAGTTTATCCAAATTAACTTATATATTGGAACGAAAACTGAATTCATAATTTCAACCGCAACGCATTTACTGCTTAATGTGAAAGGTTTATTGAGACTAAGGCTACTTTATTCTGTCTTTTAACTTATCTGGTAACTCTTCAGTAAAAGGAATGGTAGGCTAAATACTGCTGAAGTCAATTGTTTCTGTAGAAGATTTAGCAGAAAGATCTGGAATGCGATCAATGGAATGACAGACGAACAAGCCTTTGAAGAACTGATATCAATACGAAATGCGATCTACAATTTTCACTCCATAAAGCCATTTTCTACGTTTCTCTTAATTTTGTTACTAATTTATTTTTGGAAATATATAAATTTGTACGGAAAAATGAAAGAAAATGAGCGCTGTTTTCACTCTTTCTAGTTGTGGTTGCAATGATTATAATAATTAAGGAGCCTTTCGATGTTTTGTTTAACATTTTCTTAACTTTGCTACTGATGTTCAAAACAGTTTTGACATTAATAAAGGATAAATCTTTTTTGGCAAAATGAAATAAGCCAAGAAATATCGCGTTGATTTTACAGCAATCAGTAGCATCTTGTTCATGCATTTTAATGCTAGTTAAATAAAAGAGAAATTTTAGAAGAATGTTTTAAAACATCCCAAATCTTCACCCGTAAAAACTGTAAAAGGGGATCATGTCTTTTTTTATTTCACTGAAGATGGGCAATGTCTGCACTGAAGATGGGCAGTGTAGGATTACGAAGCTGAGGTAATAAAATGAGTCCAAATAAACTCATTTGACAAAGGTGGTATCTTAAGGAAATCCGAAAAATTCCGCCGGGATTGAATTGAGATCCTCCTGTCCTTACCACTTGAGCCACTGGGCCCGAATGATAATGGAAACACTTGTATTGGAAATAATTAATCAGGTTCAGAACTACGGCTCGTAATAATGCTTATTTTTATACTGATATTTTTCAGTTTTAAAAATGCTTCTTCTAAATAAAAGGAGCTAGCAGGCAGTCAACTTAACAATCTTGAAATAATAAATAAATACTAGGCCATCTCCCGTGTACAGATTGTTCATTATAGATATTTGAAGAAGAGATTTATTTAGATGGACGTTGGTTGATATAGATGTTAAATGAAGATCATAGCTTATATACGATACTCCTGGCGACGAATTGATTGTGAATATTCTTTCGAGTGAAGATAACCAAATTCTGATGACTTGTGAATCTAGAAAAATTTTCCTCTTTGGCGGAGACTTCAGACAAATTTTACCTGTAGTCAAGAATGGCTGAGATTACGACATTATTAACAGTTCTTTGAAAAGATCTCATCCTTTCTCTCGTTGTCCATTTCGATACTAATTGATTATCGATGATAAAACGATGGTTTATATGAGATAATCCAAGAATAATCGATTCCAATGAAAGGGGTTAAAGCAACATTTTTGAAGTTTTGAAGACTCTTTTCAAGCCATCTCTTTTTCAAGCATAATAAAATTGGAATAAGTACAACAAAACAAAATAGTTGGAAGCTTAAACAAATTTCAAAAACACGTGAATCAATAAGTTTAGTTGTTTTTACAAAAATATACAGTGGAGCACCGTTTATACGTTTCTCGTTTATACGTTTTTATCGTTTATACGTTTTTTGAATGGTCCCGGCAAAATCCAATGCATATTAACGTTAAATAATTTCATTTATACGTTTTTCTGAAATCGCAAATTTCATTTATACGTTTTTTTCAAGAACTCGAGAAGAGAGAAAATGCGCATTTCAACCTCAGATTACCATCTGCCGATTGTCCAGTCTTAGAAAATTGCACTGAAAAACCTCTGCCATGTTTTCAACAAGCTTTGGCGAGTTTTAACACCATGCAAGCCTACTTCCTTAGCAGTGATTTAAATGATAAAAGATGGCACTTTTAACTGTGCACAATGAACTTTTTTCTGTGCATTCCAAAAAAGCCCCTCAACCTAAAATAACATAATATTTTGTAAATGCTGAATGAATATGAATAGTACTAGTTGTACATTCGGAATAAAAAGTTTAGTATTACTTACCTCTTGTATTTCATTTTCATGTAATGTTTTAATTTACCTCTGACTTTTTATTGTTGGTTATTACGAAATTGTTCGTAACTTTTGTGAATTTCATTTATACGTTTTTTCATTTATACGTTTTTTTTTCTCAGTCCCTTGAAAAACGTATAAACGGTGCTCCACTGTATTAATAAGGTACAATTCAATTGTTAAAAGCAATAATAATAAGAAAATAAAATTTAAGATAATCTAACAAAACTCGGTTCCAAAGAAAGCAGTTAACGCATTATTTTGAAGTTCAATAATGCTCATTTTGAATTTGTCGACTTCCTCGTGACAATAAAAAATGAAAAACCGTTTTCCATTGTTGCACTAACATTGGGGCACAACAACAACACAACAATTGCGGAGATATAAGTCAAAAAACAATATGAAAAGAGTTGTAGTCCCTCTGGCCTAATGGATAACACATCCGACTTCGGATCAGAAGGTTGCAGGTTCAATTCCCGTCGCGGAAATTTCATTGTAAAAATTATTTCTATTTTCCATTCGCACAGAAAATTGCGCCGGACAGACAGACACACAGACAGAGAAATAAAAGATTTTAGTAATATAGATTCTTAAAAAAAA
>JAFIDM010006943.1:63611222-63686617 GCA_023159025.1 Thereuonema tuberculata
CTAACTTTAGCTAAGTGCCGTGGTTTGACACCTAACTTATTACAGAAAATATTTGCGCTTTGAGATTTTCCTAGCCCTAATGGAAACGTATGATTGAAAATATGAGGAAAAGACTTCTTCCTAACTCAGGTGGTCGTCATTTACGTGGAGGCAAAGTGATTGTTGTTGGTTATTATTGTCAGATAGATTTATCTAAACTCAATGTCATTTTTAAATTATAATTTATTATAAATTATAGTTCATCCAAATTAACTTACATATTGGAACGAAAACGGAATTCCTAATTTCAACCGTAACGCATTTACTGCTTAATGTGAAAGGTTTATTGAGACTAAGGCTACTTTATTCTGTCTTCTAATTGATGTGGTTGCTCTTCAGTAAAAGGAATGGTAGGCTATATACTGCTAAAGTCAATCGTTTCTGTAGAAGACTTAGCAGAAAGATCTGGAATGCGATCAATGGAATGACAGAGGAACAAACCTTTGAAGAACTGATATCAATACGAAATGCGATCTACAATTTTCACTCCATAAAGCCATTTTCTATGTTTCTCTTAATTTTGTTACTAATTTATTTTTGGAAATATAGAAATTTGTACGGAAAAAGAAAGAAAATGAGCGCTGTTTTCACTCTTTCTAGTTGTTGTTGCAATGATTATAATATTTAAGGAGCATTTCGATTTTTTGTTTAACATTTTCTTAACTTTGCTACTGATGTTCAAAACAGTTTTGACATTAATAAAGGACAAATCTTTTTTGGCAAAATGAAATAAGCCAAGAAATATCGCGTTGATTTTACACCAATCAGTAGCATCTTGTTCATGCATTTTAATGCTAGTTAAATAATAGTGAAATTTTAGAAGACTTGTTTTAAAACATCCCAAATCTGCACCCGTAAAAACTGAAAAAGGGAATCATGTCTTTTTTTATTTTCTATTGAAGATGGGCAGTACAGAAGATTTATTACGAAGCTGAGGTAATAAAATAGTCCAGATAAACTCATTTGACTTAGGTGGTATCTTAAGGAAATCCGAAAAATTCCGCCGGGATTGAATTATCCTCCAGTCCTTACCACTTGAGCCACTGGGCCCGAATGACAATGGAAACACTTGTATTGGAAATAATTAATCTGGTTCAGAACTACAGCTTGTAATGTTTATTTTTATACTGATATTTTTCAGTTTTAAAAATGTTTCTTCTAAATAAAAGGAGCTAGCAGGCAGTCAACTTAACAATCATCATTTCTTGAAATAATAAATAAATATTCTTAAAAAAAGAAAACCAGTTGTTTTCGTAGAAAGACTGATTAAAATAGAAAGAGTCATCTTTGTTTTAATTCTTCCAAAACATTAATTAAACATTTTCCAATTTTCTCCAGGAAATCTAACTCTAATGAAATATTATTTTTCATCAAAATCCTGGTTATTAAAATATTCGTCATCAACTGCGTAAATAAGAAACGGAAAGGGCATTTATATTTGTGTGTCCTTTCCAAATTAAGTCATGAAGACCATCTTTTGAGTCTTTATTAGGAGTGGGAGGAAGGTCAAAGGACTTTCATTTTTCTGACTTATCAAACAGTAGATTTGTTTCCTTTTAAAAGGAATTTAATTAACTTTTTTTTAACTTCCAATATTTTGTTTTGAAATCAATTCAAATTCATTTCAGATTTCCATAAATACCTCATAAATTTTCTTTAAATTTTTCTGTTATTAATTTACAAATTTTTAATTTTTTTTTTTCTTCAGTATTAAAAAATTGAATCATCCTGAAGTGAATAATTTTAAATTTTATAAATATATAAAAATTTTGAATTTTGGATCACACACACACACACACACATATATAAATAAAATATGAATGTATGTGTGTGTATAATCAAATCCAAAATTCAGTGGCTAACCTCAAAAAAATGTTAATAATTAATGTTGAAACATTTAAATACTTTGCGAGTTGCAGGCCAAGGAAATTTTGTGTTTTCTAATTTTATTAATTTTTGTTTTGTATTTCTTTGGGGAGAAGTCCCGCTCTTGTGAGCAAGAGCCGGGATGGTTAACCTTTCGCTCCTCCTGAGCATGTTATCGGTGGAATTTGGCTGGCTGATGAGCACTAATAAGTGCGAAACGGTCCGTCCCAGTCTCTGCACGATGACAGCTCGGGGGTGCGAATCCTTTGCGTAGTTTGTGCGTGTTCATTGTGTTTCTTAATTAGTTCACTCCGCACATTAAAGAAAGTTTAATAACATTTAAATACTTTTTCTTACTTTTTGTTTCTTATATTTTCTTTAAATACTTTTTTTTCATTAGTATCTTCGTAAACATCTTCAATTGATTATAATTTCGAAAGGCAGAGAGAGAGAAGCTTTAATAAACTTTAATGTTTTCAAAAATTATCAACAGATGGCGTTTAAATCCGATTAAGCCCTATCACATAAAATTGTGGCAAAGCTTTTATTCAATATAAATGCACGGAATTTGAAATCGTTTACTTTGATTAATTTTAACTGTTTATCAGCAATTATAAATTCACCTTCAGCATCTTATTTACAAAACACTCTAGAAATTTCGGGCCGAGCTGTTAAGATTGCAAACTTATATTAAATATTTAAAATTACATATTACATTCCTAAGTACTTTTCAGTATCATGGTAAAAAAACATCATTACTGGTAAAGTATAAATTTAATCGTGAACAACTTTTGGAATACAGCAAATAGAAAAATTCAATGAGGATTATATTTCTATATTCCGAAGATTGTGGTTTCCTTATTTTAGTTAAACTAAAAAAATAAGTAACCAGCGCAGTCAATAATTTATTTGATTTTGTGCTTTATTTTGATCTGTATACGCAGTATCGTAGCAAGGGCGGCCAGCTGAGGCCCAGAAGCTGTTGAAAGAGAATAAAAAAAAAAATGGATTTATTTATTATTTATGGTGTTTTCTTAAATTATTCGTCACGGAAGCAAAAAAAAAAAAATAACAAAAAAAAAAAAACAACAACAACCTCCCCCCCCTCCCTCCCTTTGCTACGTCATTGCACGTAGTCTGATTTACGCCGTAGTTTTGTTAGTAGTTGGGGTACATCAGCATCTGCCTGAAATCTGAACAATGTTAAGCGTTTTTTTCACTGAATAGTGACTCCCCATATTTGAACCTTGTCGAATTGTAACAGTTGTTGATTTCTTTAGTGGTTGTTGATCAGTCTTTCGTTGATTGACTTTTAACTCTTAATAAGTTCGTAGGTTTTGTCTTACTTTTTCTAGTTTAATACAATAAAAGTTTTACGTGTGTTAAAATTATTTTTAGTTAAAAAGCTTAAAAACACACAATTACAATATAAAATACATTACATATCTTGTGAGGAATATTTCGGGCACATGTGCTGTCAACCCATTTTCAACCTTTTCTAGTTTAAGCTTTTACTTACTGTATTACAAAATATCAATGTAAAGCTTTTGTAGGAGTGTCTGAGAGCAAAGGAAGAAAGGATCCATTCGTGTAACGTGGGTGGGTAGCGATTGTAACCTCCACTCCCTTCTTTTTAAAAAAAATAAAAATAATAATTAATACTTATAATTACCTTCTAAATAATCCTTGTTTTCAAAATTATGACAGATAATCGAATGAATGTTTAACTAATGAAGATAAAGATACTCTCGTCTTCACTTTGCTTAACGAATATATCCTTGTGATGAATATCTTGAAAGATCCCCGTAACCTTTATTTCAATAAACTTCATTCACTTGAATCTTACACTAATATAAATGATTAAATAAACGCTTCGGATATCTTGAGTATTATTTGCAATCTCAACTTATAATATAGGCTACTAATAAAATTTAACGTGCCGTTATAACAAATCGAAAAAGTCAACTATATCGGCACATACATAAAAAGGGATAAAAACTTACATTAAAACATGAGCGTACGTATTCGAAACTTCTATTTTAAGTTCCATTATCAAGCAAAAGAACTGAGAAAGGCACAATGAATAGTCTTAACACGCCATCCGAATTATTTCCAAACGTTTGGCGATTGGCCACCAGGTGATGGCATGTTAAGACTATTCATTGTGCCTTTCTCAGTTCATTTTGCTTGATAATGGAACTTAAAATAGAAGTTTCGAATACGTACGCTGAGGTTTTAATGTAAGTTTTTATCCTTTCTTATGTATGTGCCGATATAGTTGGCTTTTTCGATTTTATATATAATATCTGAAACTAAAATCAAATATAGATTAGAAATACGCTATATGGCCAAAAGTATCCAGATACCCTTCGGACGAAGTGGATCGGGCAGGTCAGGAGGTTTGATGAGTCATCGGACGCTATAAAAGCGTTGATGGGGGCTTGGGCGATCATACTCATTTTATCGGGAATGCAGAATTAAGTCAGGCGAGCTCAGTGACTTCGAGCATGGCATGATAATCGGATGCGTTGTAGGAAATGCTGCATGTACCGAAATCAACTGTGAGTGATGTAATTGTAAAATAGAGACGTCGAGGCAGTGAAACGACAGCTGCAAGAAATGGTAGACCAAGAAACCGTACTAGTTCGTGTCGCTAGCAGCAGGACTGTTCACCGAGAGCTTAACCACTTGGGTTTTCACGTCCATGCGGCCGCTCACAAGCCGAACATCTCTGCCGTCAA
The DNA here is from genome assembly GCA_023159025.1 of Thereuonema tuberculata. Lineage (NCBI taxonomy): Eukaryota > Metazoa > Arthropoda > Chilopoda > Scutigeromorpha > Scutigeridae > Thereuonema > Thereuonema tuberculata. Next base: position 63,615,869 of record JAFIDM010006943.1, read on the forward strand.
TGCGAAGCGTGGTTTCAATGGTGCAGAGCTCGCCGCCATTGGACTGTGAAGAAGCGGAAAAACGTTCTGTGGAGTGATGAATCTCGCTTCACGATCGACAGTCCGATGGACGCCTGAGGGTTTGGCGGATGCCCGGTGAACGCTTCTTATGACTGCATTGTGCCAACTGTTAAGTTCGGTGGCGGCAACATAATGATGTGGGGGTGTTTTTCGTGGTTCGGTCTGGGTCCCTGAGTTCCTATGACTGGCAACATGAACTCTGCAATGTATCGGGCCATTCTGGAGAACGCTGCCCTCCCAACTCTGTGGCACTAGTTTTGGGAAGGCCCGTTTCTCTTCCAGCAGGATAACTGTCCCGTACGTGTGTATTCCACAACTTGACTGGCCGTCTCAGAGCCCCGATCTCAACCCCAATGAACATCTGTGGGACGAAATAAAAGTCAGATTACGTGCCCACCCACATCGCCCATCTTCCGTGGCCGGACTCACTTCCGCTGTCATGGCTGTCTGGAAATCAGTTCCTGGGACCACCTATCGAAGCCTGTACACCTATCCCAGACGTGTACAGACTGTCATCGATGCAAAATGGGAACCGACATCATATTAATACGTGCCTTAGCAGCCTTCGCGTCACGACCACGAGGTGTCCGGATACTTTTGGCCATATAGTGTATCTTCTAATCTAGTGCATTAACTCTGACGCATAGTATTTAAGTTGTTTAACTTAATCCAAATTCATCAATCCGGAGCAAATAATATTCCTGCGTGGTATTATAATCAATCATCTTATTCTGCGATGACCACGTAAGCACTATCATCTTAATAAACCATGTTCACAGTGGACGAAACCAATCCGGAACAGATATCTTCAGTTCGGCTCCATTCATTGTATCCTAGACGATCAACATAATCCGATCTTTTATATCTTGAATGTTTATCACCGAGGAAACCGTTAACCTTCCTGGAAAAAAATCTGTGGACGAATTCCAGAACCTTACTGTTGAACAACAAAAGATTGATCCTGCACTTCCAACAACATCCACACGTGTTTATTATTCACACGAGTCTGATACGTTATTATTTGAAAACATCAGAGTTTAAATTTCTCTTTTAAATGCTTTCCTTAAAATAAATTGAAATTAAATCTATTAACGAATCAAAATTAAAGAGGTTTCGAACTTGAGTTAACTTTATCCCAACTTTTGCATCTGAAAATCAAAACATTCTAAGATTTTGAACCTCTTTGTTGGTTAGAAAATGCATCACTATTTGTAAACCCTCCCCGTCCATCGAAAAAGGATACAACGATTCTTTTTCTTCATCCATTTATGATCACAGAAAACCTGTATTAACCTAAATTGTATGGTACAGTATTTTTATTTTTTTAAATTTCATTTCCGAAAAGTGTCACAATAATTGAAAAATTCCGTTTACAACAAAAAATCTGTTTGTCATTGAGATTATATAACGAAACACACAATTCGAAAATTCTTACAAGCATTTCTTATCGGTTGTAGATGTTTTCATAATAATGAGTTTCATGAATCATTCAACTGAGAAACTTTTTTTTTTTTTTAAGAACTGGTTTTTAAATGAAATAAACAAGGATGTAAATAGTAGTAATAATTATGGTTTTAATTACTTGTGACAGTTACTTCTTTACGTAACCATTCGTAATTATTTACGTAACTATTTAAACATAACTCAATATATCCAATGTAATGGCTTCTGTTTTCAAAAAATGAAAAATTTAATAAGATAAATATCTTTTCTAGTTATTCACTTCATATCCAATGATGTCAGAGTAAGGAAGTTAGAAATAAGTAGTACTGAATAAACATTAGAAACTATATTCGGAGCAAATCTTTTGGTAGAATTCTGCCACCAAAAAGTTTTTTTTTTTTAAACAACGTGAATTAAAGACGAGAACGAATTGAAATAAGTTTAGCTTTAGATTTATTGCTTTGCTTAGAGATTATCGATTTAATCTGATTGTGGATTAGGATAGAAATAAGTAAACTACATATATAAACAAAATTATACAATAGAAATAAATAAAAATAAAATACATGCATAAACAAAATTTTGAAAACAAAAATATTGAAAGTTTTTATTAATGGAATCAAATATATCAAGGAAAGCAGATTTAACATTGTTATTCAGAGCGACTTTTAAGTAAACAAAAGTAGGAGCTTTTGAAACATCGTAATGCTTACATTACTTAGTTGTTTTTCATTTTTCAAAGTAGTTTTAAGTATACATAAATTTCCATTTTTGTAATGTAATATTGACAACCGATTAGTCCCAAATTTTGACTTAAGTCACTAAACCGATGCCTTAAGTCTCCTAAAGCCAATTATTACAAAGATTATTTTCTGTTTGTTAATTTAAGAGACGATATCTGTCTTAATTTTCATATCTCTAGGCAAGACTTCAACTGAATTAAATTTTTTATCATCCGTTAAATGGTTTCAAGTGAAAATTTTCTTTCTGTTCTAAACTGTTTCCTTTTCTAGAAGGAATGAAATAGCCCTACTTGTTAAACATGAGAATAAACCACGCCCTCCTTTTTAAATTAAAACTAACAAACCCTTAATTCCTAATTCGTTGAAGAATTTCTGGAGAAAATGAAACGCCCATCGAGCGCTAATTCCACCGTCGCGTCGTTTGGGCATTTTTGCGATGTCTTGCATCTGTCAAGAGTTCGAATTCCAGGATAGGTAGGGATGTTCTTCCTTTCTCTTTCCTTCTCTTTCCTTCATTGGAGATTTCCAGTAAATCTCATCCGTATTTTCTCTCCTTCCGAGGTTTGTGAATGTACTTCTGACACAGCCTAGCCTCTGTTGCTCTTTCAGCTACAATAAAAAAATAATAACTAAAACAGAGGAAAGTTTGATCTTTGGTCACTTTTCACTTAAATGTTTGTGTCAGAGGATTTTCGGCTAATTTCTTTGTTTTCGTGGATGAAGCAGAATTAGCCGATAGTTGTTGTTTCTTGACAAATCAAAAGTTATTATGTATTATAAAATAAGGTTATTTACACCTAACTTTTAATTCCTTATTTACTGATCAGAAAAATAAATCTTATTTTGAATTTTTGCTTTATATGTAGATGCTTATGTCAGCAAAACCTAGACTTAGTTTTCCGGTTGTTTTCTTGCTGTAGTAAATTATTCAAACTAACCCTCCAACCAGTAATGGAAAGGTTTCTTAAATTATTTTAATCGTGAACCAAGATTCCTGCTCTCATTGGACAGCATTGTTGTTATGAAGTTTGTTTTAACAAAGTTGTTGCTAAGAACAGCTGTAAAATAGAACATATTATGTGAAATAGTAATAAAAATTTACTAAAGGATTTCTACTAGGAATACATAAATTGCGGCTCTTATTGTTTGTCTTTTTTTTTACGTAATTTGTAAAGCCCAAATTGTATTAAGTAATTTCTACTATAATATAGATAATTTTATAGTTTTAATTTTTAATGGGGAAAAATTTAATAGACAATTTTTATGTTTTAAATGTCTTTTCTTCTCTTTCTTTTTTGAAAACTTCCTGTTTTGAAGGTGGGAAGAAGTTGATGGATCTATTGGGTTGGATCAATTGGGGAAACAATGACTCAAACGGAAAATTAAATGGAGAAATCGCCAACCGGACAATAAATATGCCTTCGCCCATAGAGCCATTCTCGTTGATGTTGGCTCTGTGGGCGAAGGCATATTTATTGTCCGGTTGGCGATTTCTCTCCATTTATGAATGATTACGGACGTTAAACTTGCTTTCTATGGAAAATTAAATATTCCTGCATTTTTTTTGTATGTTTCTCGTCCATCTTTTTACTTTTATTTTTCCCGGCTACTGAAGATAAGCTTTCAAGTACACATGAGAATCGCATACGAGTAATGAATTTCAGATTGAGAACCACTGTTCTAAATAAAGAAAACATCAGATTCCGATTCTGAGAGAGGAAAAAAAAAATAATTTATTTCTTAAAAAATATATTATTTTTTTTTCCCAAGCGAGACTAATAAATAAATAAATAAATAAATAAATAAATAAATAAATAAATAAATAAATAAATAAATTTAAAAAATTAAAATATTAATGTGAATTAAGCTTTGACATTAAAAATAATAATAAAAAAATGGTTGTTCTGAAAATTTTTTCTGTTAGTTATAAAACATTAGTACTAGTTTTTGATTTGTATTTTTGCCAGAACGAATTTCTTATCTCAAGAATTGCTCTTCGTTAATTCCAATGATTGCAATGAATCGCGCGTTGATCAAAGACCATTATTTCAGGCGATTTGTAAATGAAATTGATAATTGATATAAGGTACGTGATCTGAGAAAACAAATTTCATTTTTAAAAAAGGTTAATGGGTTAGTGAGCAGCAGTTCAAATGGTTAATGGGTTTCTTAACAATGGGTTTCTACTAAGGTTCAAATTTCAAGACTCGCTGTATTAAATAAACCAAAAACCTTCTGACGAAACCGAAATATTTTTGGGAGCTGATCTAAATTGGGCTTAATAAATGAATCTGCACCTAGTGATCCAGAAACAGAATCTAGAGGATATTCGAGAAGGTTCGCTTCCGAAGGCAGTTCCTCTAATTAATTTGCTTTCTCTGAAATATAAATTTTGCCTAATTGAAACTGGCAACACAGAGAGAGCAGTGAACGGAACAGAAATAAACAATAATATTTACTTAGAATGAAAGTTACTCACTTCAAACCGAACAAAACTATTCAGTGACCTAAATTAGGAAAGTTGTTTTTGATCTAGAAACGGACAAAATACTTTTGAATTAAAAGGGATAAAATTCAGTGAATGAAGTTCAAAATCCAAGCTATTTTTATTTTTTTTCTTACGTCTTTTTTTTAATTTTTATTACTGTTTTTAATTTTATTATTATTATGGGTCGCTCTTAAACTTTATATAACTTTAGCACAATTTTATATCCACTTAGCCTACATCGTTTCCACGACTTTAAACAAGTGTAAAACCTAGGATTTCTTTGTAAATTGTATTTATGTTGATATTATGTTGTTGAAATTTTTCTTCTCCTGAAAAAAAAAAAAAAAAAGTAAATTCGTATTATTTGTTTAAAATGTTTAAAAGCCGATTAAATCTTTTTAGATCAAACCGAGTGCTAATTAATGGCTCAGTTAAAAGAATTAATATCGATTGTTTATGACAGAAATCCATTAAGTATCTTCAATACTTTTTATGGGAATTTTTATCACAATTCTTCTATTTCTAACTTCTCGATATAAGGAAAAACGATATAAATAAAGTTGCATTTATCTCTAGTCCATACACACTGTCCGGTCACTTTATTAGGTACACCTACCTAGTAGTATGTTGGGTCTCCTGTAGCCCTCAAAACAGCCTGAATTCGTCGAGGCATGGATTCACAGGATGCTGAAAACGTTGTTGAGGTATTGTGTACCCTACAGACATGAGTGTGTCACGCAGTTCCTGAAGATTTGATGGAGATGTAGGCCTGGAGCGAACCCCACAAATTTTCAATCGGGCTGAGATCCGGAGCCTGAGCGGGCCACTGCGGTAAGGAAAAGTCATCGTCATATTCCTCAAATCATCCCATAGTGATGCGGGCACAAGGGCATTATCCTGCTGGAAGTAGCCATCCGCATGAGGATAAACGGTTAACATGTATGGTTGCACTTGGTCATCTACGATGTTTAGATACGCTGTAGCATCGTGAAGTGCCTCCAGAGGCATCAATGGACCCAATGTGTTCCAGGAAAACATCCCTCACACACCACGACACTGCCCCACCGTCTTGAAAAATTGTTGTGAGACACAGCATTTGTTCGCACAACAGGGTGTACCTAATAAAGTGGTCGGGCAGTGTATAAGTAGATCAAATTTCAAGAAGATCTCTTAAATAGTTCGAAAGTTATTAGTTGGGGAGAAATACACAATTGGACTGATTTGATAATTTTCTTCATCAAATAGGCTAAAAAAGACGTAAACCAACATAACCCTATGGTTGAAATATTATTTTTTTAAAAGTTATTATCACTTACGTTAATTTTTTTAGGGAACGGTGCTCTTAGCTTAATCTGCTTAAAAATATACTGAAATAGTGAGGCAAAACAATGTAGCAAAATTGTATTTTTTTACTTAATTTTTCTGGATTTTTTTTTTTTTTTTTTTAATAATTACATGTTTTTCTGAAACAATAAAGCAGATCAGAAGCAAATCCTTTCTGTTCATTTTTTTATATGAACAATTTTTATATGTATACTTTTCATTTGCCATATTGAACTATCTTCTGCCATCTTTCAGGCAACTTCATAATTCCATCTTCCCAAACCTCTTTATCTTTTTGAGCAAAAAAAGTTCCATGTGCCTTTGGTGTCTTCCAGGGAATTGAATTTTTCCAATAAGAGAATTTTGTAAAGACTGAAATTAATGGAAATCCGAAGGTATAATGTCTGGTGAATAGGGCGGATGAATCAGAACTTCCCAGTCAAGTTGTAACAGTTTTTTCCTGTTCATCAAAGAAACCTAGGGTCTTGCGTGTTTATTGTCTTCCATCTTCAATATTAGATTGGCGACACAAAATTCGCCAATTTTGATCAGTTTTTGTTTTAGCCGTCATATCAGCTTGCATCTATCACATTACAATCTAACATATGGTGTCGAATGACGTCAAAGACCCCGAAGCGCTACTAGAGCCAACTAATGTAAAAAAAAAAGAATGAGCTTTTGTATCTGTTTTTCTAATCTAAGAAGTCAAGCTATTCATTCAGACTAACTGTAAAAGATACAAATTTGAAAAAGCAGATCGGAATGCCTTTTTTTTTCGTACGGATCTAGATCCGATCGTCTGTCCTAAAGAGGTCCTCTCACCTTACGTAACATCCTCTCCCTAAATTCACAAATCAAAACTTTTACTTTTTTATTTCTCCGCTTTCTTCTGTCTACCTTTTATGAATGGAGCTGTTTTCCTAAACCCACACAAATCTTTCTCGAAACCCACGCGTTTTCCAAAAGGAAGGAAAATTCTCTGGAGGTTTTTGCGTCGTTAAATTATTGCTGCCAATTTTTAGTAAAGAAAAAAATTCAGAAAAAAATACAATCAAAAACGTAAATAAATTTCCTCTTTAAATTTCTATTTGAATATTTGATCTTTTTAAAAAAATTTCTTATATTTTAGGTGGTCAACAGTTAATTGAACGTTTAATATTTAATTTTTTAATTTAGCTTAGAAATATAACTTTTTTAAAAACATTAAGATGTAACTTACTATGCTCTATTGTTGTTTCCTTTTTAAAGAATTAATGCTTTTAAGCATTGGTTCAGCCGACGTATCTCTTTGTTGACTTAAAGGAAACGATATCTACAGGATTACAATAACTTTTAAATCGACAACAGTGTATTTAATTTAATGATTTTTGTTGGATAAATTTTTTTTATTTAAAACAACAAAATTAGAGACAATATTATAGAACAAGAAAATAATAAAGTCTGTTATATAAAAGTTGTATAATATAACTGTTGTATAAAAGAATTCTATGAAATTAAAAATTGAAATTTTTGATTGAAATTTAATTATAAATTTCATGACAGCACTTCATGTAAATTCGGTCCTAAATTGCAATATTTTAACATTTTTTTTATTTTTATTTATTGGTTTATTAGTGTCGATTTTCTACATTTTATTTTAAATGTGTCAAAGTAAAAATTAAAGGGAAGCACCTCAAAAATTGGCTAATTTATAAATTTGTCAGAGTTGTTTTTTATCATTGAAAAATTTTAAAATTTTAATTACGAAAAAACGTGCTGGGTACCATGTGATTAAAAAAAATGCGATACTGTAGGCTTTCATTTAACTTTTATGTAAGTATGCAGCAAAGAGGCAGATTCGAAGGACCTCGAGTTTTGCGCCCCCACCCCCCCGAATTTAAAAAAAAATTAAATATGAGGTTGACCTCTCGAATATTGAACATTTCTAATAAAAATCTTTTTTTTTTTTTTATTTTACAACTTATACACAGATTTCCTCGCATTTTTTAAAGCTTGAATTTTTCATGACTTCGTAACACGTGATATTAAGTGAGGTCAAACACGTCCCAATAATTTACAAAAGTCGACTCCTAAGGTTAGAAGGGTTATGTAAATCGACACTGGAAGAAAACAATTGGGTCGTACCAAGTATTCGTTTGTAAATGTCTACAAAGATTTTCTGATGGTGGTTCAGTCATTAGAGTAACTTTTCAAGATTTCACTTCAATGAATTGAAAACACTTTTCTGACAAATTAAAAAAAAGAATCAAGCTATTAGGAAGAAACAATTCATTTCGGGTTTTTGAGTTTGAGTTGGATCCTATCCACAGCGGATAAAGCTTGTAAGGGACCCCTGGCTGAAAATTTTGTACATGGGGTCCTTGCATCAAACTGATTTCTGTTTATTGGTAAAAAGGGATCATATTGTAAAGGTGTTTGTGGGAGTCTTGTAAGAGCGAAGAAACAACGAGTAAAGTTTGGAATTGAATTAATTTATTAAACAGAAAACATGGGTTTTTAAAGATTTTACAAAGTTGAATTTCATTGGATAAGTAATTAAAAAAAAATATATATATATATATAGTGATTGGACAAGAAACATATCGAACTTAAATTAATTAACTAATTAAACGGCTGTAAAGGAAAAGAATTTAAAAATAAACAGAACAGCAATAATGAAGAAATAGAAAACGAATGATTTAAAATAAATAACGGTAAGATTAAAATGAATAAAATACAGATAAATACAAATAAAAGATTTCTAAAAATATTTACATATAGACTGTTACAATATTCTGGTCAGATATCGATATAGACACCACACAGTGTTAATAAAACTGGAGAATTAAAAAAACATAAAAAATAAAATGCGTTTTTAATTGGCGTATTTGACACACGTATCAAAAGCACTGACTGTATTTCGAACAAACATACAAATTTCGAATGTGACGTAAATAAGGTGTACTCACGCGAATTCCTCGTTAACTTTTTAATTGTAGTAAAGTTTTTTAATCATATAATTTTTGGGTCCCCTGGCTGTAGCCCAGTCAGTCTCCCCCCCCCTCCCCCAGTGGGATCCATTACAAAGAAAAATTCATTATTCAAAGCAAATTATGATTTTTCTATCTATTGTCATGTCATTATTAAAAAATAAATCTTATAAATAAGCCATTGTTGTTAATGCAAAATCTGTATCATTAACTACTGGGTAATGAAATAGTGCTCTGAAACTAACGTAAAGAATCATAAAAAATTAAACAAGGAAACTTAATTATATTTCGTTATTAGTTATTTAATTACAAACAAAAGAAAATCATGGCATGAAAGTAAGACTTACAGCATCAGTCAGTCGTATGTATGTGTATTTTATTTTTTTAACTTTTCAACCGCTCCATGGTTCTCCTTGAAACTTTACGTGCATAAGAGACGCTGTACCATTTTAAAATTTTCTTCGTGCGAAGACTTATCGAGAAATTTACGCTCGAAAATGACCTTTGAAAGAATGATTTCTGTCTTAATAGTGCCCATTAAATCCTTTTGGTAATTAACTAAATTGTAATATGACTCGAATAAAATGCATTAAATTACTTTTATCAAAATAGAAACAAAATTTACTGTTTATATTCAGTAGAATTTAATTTACTTATTTATATAAATAATTTATGTTATAATTTAATTTAATAATAAACGAAATCTGTTAATTTATTTATGTTTTTAAAAAAAACAAACCAACCTTGCATCGGGACAATTCAAATGAAATGGTCCAAAATGGATTGCTCGACTATTTTAATTTTTTTCTTTATTCCAGATTTCCGTTTTTCCTGCAGTATTTTTATTTCGTTTTTCCTGAAATATCAAATTGAATACAATAAATGACAAAACATATTCCCGCTACTCCTTATATAAGCATTGTAAATTGTTATATAATGAATGAATGTTGGTGTCCTGTGAAGTAACTGTCGTGTGAAGAGGTCAGGGTTTTAGGATTTATCTTTGATGTCTTATTTTCTGACGTAATCTTTTAATTTAGATTGTTCTTAGGAACAGAATTTTGAAGTTACTGGAATTAAACTTTGATTATTTAAAAATTATTATAGCATTTAAATTTAAAAATGCCATAATATGATAAAAAACTAAAACTTATTGTTATATTACTAAGTCAAGAAATATAGAAATCAAGAACTGCACACAAAAGACGCTCTATTTTAATATCTGGAAAATTGTGAGACAATTAAGTTGCAAATCAAAATATTGAAACGAATTTATTCAAGAACTAACTTTTTAGAAAATTGAGAATTCGTTGAAATTTTTATTATTATTATTATTGGCGCTGATAACTGAATCCTGTATCTCTTAGAAGCAACTCTGTAGTTCAGTAAACAAGATGGTACATTAATATTTCTTCATGATTCCTTTAGTGCCATAGTGAAAAAAAGAATTCACTAAATTTTATAAGGACCTTACTAACAATAAAACAAAAAAGTGAATAAAAATAATAACTAGAATGGAAAATAATTAGAAGGGACTTCTAACAAGAGGAATTCACATTCAAAAACAGTGGCTAAGTGTTACTACTATTCATTTTACATTTGTTTGACTGTTTATTTGGTGACTAACTTTGAGAATAACTTAGACTTTCTTCGATGGAATTATAAATAATGTTACTTAAAATTAATTGTTACAATTAAAAGAAACTAGTTCTCTCCCGCTAGTCGGCGTTACGGACAGACAGTTCTTTGAAGCGCAGCGTTCCAAAACGACTAATGTTCGGGTTTATTTATTTATTTATTTTTATATAGTATTAATTAAACTTAACATTTTAATAATATTTGATTTGATACAACAATAGTAATGATAGCTTATTTAATAAAAAAATTAAGATAATATGAAATTGTCTTTCTTAAAAATGGGTTAATTAGAATATAGTCCCCGTGGCCTAATGAATAAGACGTCTAACTTTGCATCAGAAGGTTGCAGGTTCGATTCCCGTAGCAAACTTGTGATTTCCAGAAAATAGAAATAACTTCTACAACAATTGCGCCTGACAGACAGACAAATAAAAGGTTTTAGTAATATAGATTATCAATGGCATTAATAACTAATAGAAATCTGAAACGGATTAGAAAAAGACTTTGATCGTATGATGGTGACACTTTAAATTAATTCTTTCTAAAATTCAAATTCAATTTAATATGCCCCCAGAGGCGTATTTACACGAGGGCTAAAAGGGCTATAGCCCAGGGCGGCAACTTTAGGGAGCAGCAAAAAAATAGATAAAAAACAAAAATCCTGTACTATTCAATAATAAAATTAAGTGTCATATTACAAGCAGAAAATGAGGGAAACATAAAAAGAAACAGACATTTCCTGGCTTTTTGGTATGTCTGTATTGTATATGCGAACAGAGCGTATTTTTGGCTTTGAGTGTATATCCCGGGAAATCGGGTGAGTGATGACTGTGGCCGTAGGTTTGAAATGGAAGGGGGTAGACGTTGCATTGGAGTGCTCAGGCGTGGGAGGCGGCGGGGGGACTGTCTGATAGTGACATTAGACCTGTATTTACTTTCTAATACACATCTTCTGCGACTGTTATGTACGAAATATATTCCAATTATTTAAATTAACTTTGATGTAAAAAGTTGTTTAACAGAAAATTAAACAACATATTTTTAGAATTTGTATTAAGGAAAGGAATGCATCATTATGGGCCTATATATGTATATATATATTTTTTCATACTCTGAGTAAGTAAATTCTAACGAATAGACGAGTTGTAAATTATCAGTAACTTAGCTCAAAACTAAACATAAACATCAGTATAGTTTACTAGTGATATATTCAGATAGGAGGGTCAGGAGGAAGGGCGGCAAATCTGGCATAGCCCATAGGCGGCAAAAATGTAAATCTGCCTCTGTATGCTCCCTTATTTTGACAAAATATAGTTTGTATTTGGGATTCAATAAATTATATTTCCTCTCCTTGAAGTATTTTTTTCTTCTTAATTTTCAGATAACAGGATGTTTCTACCTCACGATTTTTTTTCATGTTTTGATATAACATTTTTGCACTTACCGTTCATTAGATTAAAAAGCTTCGACGGATTCAATGGTAACCAATATCCGGTGTTTCCGTGGTTTTTCAGGTGCGCACTCTTTTCTGAGCATACACAGTCCCTGTTCGATATGCGCAGCAAACCCTTTTATGTTTTTAAACAATCAGTCGTTGTCCAACAATGGGTTTATTAAGCATTTGAAAGATAAAAGCTGTGTATTGAAAGCTGTGGTTGTTGAACAGTGACAATATAAAGATCTAAACAACCTTTTTTGTCGGAATTTGGTGTAATATTCAAAAATTGGATAAGTTATAATAAGCTTTTTTTTTTTTTTATAAAAATCCGAAAAGCTTTTTGTAATTTTGTCTTTTAGCCTGGATTTAATAGTGGGTGGAGGAAAGAATTTTTTATCATCCCTACTCAGTCCTACTCCATTCTTAATTTCTCGGGTTCTGGTTTAAAAAAAAAGTTAAAAAAAAAAAATTTATAAAAATCAGAAGTTTTGAAAATACGTCGGGAAACCTTTGTTTTTTCGTTCGCGATCCTAGTCCTTGTCCTTGGTAGGACCTTAGAAGAGTCATGCAAGTTTTGACCGCATACTATGTTTTATGTAGGAAAAGAGACAATTCATCTCGAATCCACAGGCTCATTGGCAGCGAAGATATAGGCTCCAGCGTTATTACTGCAACTCGAGAGAAAAAAAAGATCAAACAATCGATCAATGCTAATCTGCTTTTTAATCCTCGAAACGAAACCGGTTTTAAAAAGTAGTTTTAAAAAATCCGCAAATCTGACTTAGTCACGAGCTTCTCCCGGAGTCACAACTAAAAGTGTACGAAGTTCTTCTGACAAAGAAACATCTTTTTATATCCTATACATATAAAAACCTGTAAAAACAACATATGATCCTAAGAGGTGGGTGGGTGCTTTTTTTTTATTAAGAATCTTAGGCAATCGCTAAAAAAATACGTGATCACCCATGTCCAAGAGATAGAAAAAAACATGAAAAGGACTAATGTGGGATAATAATTAAACAATAAATGGAGATTTCTTGTAGTTCTCAAGGAACTTTCTGCGCCACCTATTCAGAGCCTTTTAAGTACTCATCAGCCAGAACCAGTCATTTCAATAATATTTTAGCATCCACTGTTCGTATTAGTCTAATCATGTATTAATTAGTTTTTAAAATTTCGTATATTTTTGTTACTTTTTTTTTTTTTTTTTTAAGATTATCTCGACAATTTCACTGAAACGAAACGGGGGGAAAAAGAAGAAGAGAGAAAAAAAAAAGCCCTTAGGATCCAGAAAAGATGGCGGCGTCAGAAAAATACAAACGGAGATAGAATAAGTTTCTACTTAAGTATTGATTTAATAAAAAATGTTTTTTCTTTTTTCATGTTTTTTGTTTCTCGCTGTCGAGATCACGCCGTAAGACGTAACGCATGAATAACTTATTTTAAAAGACCCATAACTTTCGCCTTTTTTCTTTTCCTGTTATTGGGAGTTGAGCCAAACATACAACTGCAATAATTGTCGTTCAAAAGGAAAAGGAATAAGTTATTGTCATAAAACAACAACAAAAGAAGTCATCAGAAAAATAATTTTTAAATATTTGATTCTCTACGATATAATTTAAAAGATATAGGTTTTAAAATATTGAAGGGGGGGGGGGGAAGGAATCCATTTTTATCCAAACGCCCTGGGAAACCAACATCATTTAGTGTGCGCGCGCTCCCTAAAAACTTTTCAATTGCTGGATGAATCTTGGCGTGCACATTTAAGGGTAAAAGACAATTTAATTTTTTTCCGTGAGGTTAAAGAAATTACTATGAGAAATTCACAAAAGTTCCCAGAGAAAGGTTTAGACAATGGATTCCTATCGATATATTTGATTGTAATCTGATTTTTAATCTTGGTGAGCTTTAATGTGATTAAATTAATTGGATTCAGAATATTTAAGTATTCAATTATATGTTGTGTTCTTTACTGTTTATTTGAGAAAATGAAAAAATTATGCTCTTCAGCGTAATTCAGCAGATGTAATGAGAATAAAAAAGAAAGATCTTTCGTTTAGTATCGTTTTCGCGAACTTGGAAAAATAAATATTAAAAAAAAAGCAAGAAACATTTTAAGGAAAATAGGCATCAAGTTCCTTCAGAAACTTCTTAATTTTTAACTCCCTTCCCAGACACACCATAAAAAAAATAACTAATCGTGTTAGGAATCAGTATCCTTTAATTTAATAGCTATAGCTTAGTTTAAAAAAAAGTAATGAATAAATTAGAAATAAGTCAACATTAAAACTTAAAATTTATTCAGTATAATATATTGCCTGACAGAGAAAATGCCACAACATGATGTTAATGCAGTGCCTTGCAAATTGCTGAGTGGATGCGCATGTGCAAGTTATACAAATGATTAAAATTTCTGGCCAATCACAGGAAACGAGCGCTTGATACAAGCAGACAACGAGCTTGTGAAGCCGTCATTCAAGACGTCGTCCCGGCTGCGAGAAGTGAGTGTTTTTGCTGTTACTGTGTCTGGAGAACGAACAAGGAGTGTTAATGCCTTTTAGACGCCGTTGTTCGCAATTTCGTCAAACGGATGCGTTCACGAGAGATTTCATTGTAGGTCTTTGCCGCTTGGTCCTTGCGCCGTAATGCGGAAGAAACGCAACATGATGCAACAACCGTCGGTGGCATTTGGAGATAGTGGTCCCAGGAAGAAAATGTGAACCGTAAAAGTGGGACCGGAGCTTGGAGACGGACGTCAAAGCGCATAGATCGTTGTATCAGATGTCATGTCGTAGCTCACTCGCAATCCACGACTGGCGACGTTTTGCGAAGTGTACAGGAAGTTTTGGATGCTTTTTAGAAGATATCAATATTGACAGTGTCGCGCCGATTGGCTAAGGCAGGTTTGTTGTCCAGCCGTCCGTTTCGAAAGCCATCGTCGTCATCGCAGAGCTGGTGGGGTGCAGAATGGAATAGTGTATTGTTCAGCGACGAATCCCGTTTCTGTCTCGCCAATGATGATCACCGTGTGAGAGTCTGGAGGCGACGTGGCCATTGGGCGGATTCCTCTGGCGTTGTGGAGGGCCACACAGGCCGTCAACGTGAAATTATAGTTTGGGGTGCTGTCAGCGCCAATAGCCGCTCACCTTTAGTAAGCATTATGGGCACATTAACGGCTCGTCGCTAAGTTGATGAGGTGCTGCGGCCCTTGGCACTACCATATTTGCAGGGCGTCCCATACCCAATGTTTCAACAGGATAATGCCCGACCACATACAGCTCGGATCAGCCTACATGATTTGGAATGTGTGCAGATGTTTCCTTGGCCAACCCTATCCTCCTATCTCTCGTCAATCGAAAATCTTGGGACACCATTGTACGTCTGTTGAATACCCTCCAACCCCTACGAAATGAAGATGAACTGTGAACTCGGATCAACACCATATGGTCTACGATACCCCAGGAATTATTCGGACACTCATCGAATTGCTGCCACGTCGGGTTCTGCAATGTATCACCCAAAATGGAGGTCCCACTTCTTATTGACCAATCTGTATTTTACGCCACTGGAACCTTGTCTATATCTGAAAATTAAATCATTTGTTCTGCATCTGTTTGGCTATCTATGCAAGCAATTTATCCTGTTTTTAAGCATTTCTTCATGGTATTGCGTTTAATCTGTTAGGCAGTGTATATCGCCCATTCTTTTGATCACTCGCTTTCTTCAATTAAAATAGTTTTAATTGCCACAGATAGTCTTAGTTCAAGTATATAGGTATATTCTCAGTTCGTTTCACTTGTAATAGAAACACTATTATTTATTTTATAATAAAAATATATTAATATGTTCAAAGTTCCTTTATAACGTTGAATGTTATTTAAACCCGTGATTATTTTCTTCAATGAAGGGCCGCGCGGTTGGCGTTGTCGCTATGACATCGGCCTCTCACGTCTGAGTACCGGGGTTCGGTTCTCATGTGGGTTTCGTGATGGTGGATGATCCGCGCTGGGCAGGTTTTCTCGGGGTTCTCCCGTTTCCCCTGCACTTCTCCCACCACAGTTTCTCAGTCTTTCTCTCCATTTGTCCTTCTTTCCGTGGGTTAGTACAATAGATCATTGGTCGCGGTGCTTGGCTTCTCTGCCACCCACATTCAGTACATAAACATTCTTCAATTAAAAGCACTGCCTTTACTTGAATGTAACCGATGTTGTTCGAACACTTTTCTGAAAGACAAATAATCCTCTTAATTTCGTAGCATTTAAATCCTTTTATCTATAATTAAATTCTCTTTATTAATCCATTTGCTGACTTGTATTTAATTAATGACTGTAAATAGAACGATCCAGTTCATCAAGAGGGCAACTCAGTTCTATAAATATTCTATCGGTTGAAAGTCATTCAATGAATAATTGTAAGTGTACTTAGACCGATCCAGATATTATTTACACACTTAATAAATATCATATGACTATTCTTTTCAATATAACAAGGATTCATCCAAAATAAACAATGTTCCGTTGCTTCAGCTGAAATAGGCAAGGTAATTAATGCTTTTAGACAGTGTGAAAAGCAAAGCGGCCCCATAATATGCACAATTGTATGAACAAAAAGCAAGAACATATAAATGCAAGACCGTTCCTTTATGTTTTACAGGCAAGCTATAACCTAGGGCCGCTAATACAATGCTTAGTGCATCATTTGGACATATGAATTTATGAAACAATACGTTTGTAAATATTAACATGACGTCCTGTTGGCAATTGTTAGTATTATGTATGAAGCATCAGTATTATTACTGTGTTAATTGTTATCATTATTACTAATACTGCTATGAAAAACGTTAATTTGGGGGGTCAGAGAGTGGTCCTACAGGTCTGATTTTTTTTTTTTAATTTCATGGTCACCTACTTTTTGATCTGAACACAGTAGATAAGGTTTCATTCAAATATCTCGAACCGTATGGCCGCTACAGAATGTGACAGACAGACAATACTAAAGCGAGAGCGGTTCCCTATGTTAACTGTAACATGGGACTGCTAAAAATGATAATTTAAATTTTCATTTCTTCATTTAATATCATTCTAAATCGTTGCATTACGAAAAAATACTTATTAACACCATAATCATGTATTGTTTGGATGAATAGTCTGTCTTTTTACTTTTTGATGAAATATTCTTTTTTCCTAATGTCGCTATATTATCAACAGTTGAAGCCTTTTTGAAAACAGTCAAATGTTTGATCTTTATCCATATGCATTGTACTTCATGCATTGCATTTCATTATTCAGCTTCCATTGTTTTGTTAATGCATTGTTTTTTTCACTTCTCATTTCTAAATTTTTAATGGTATATGCATACTTCATGTACTTTATTACTCATTATCTCTACAATTGGATATCTTACTGATATCCAAATAAGATAAATATCCTAATTAGATGGATATTGATATCCTAATCTATATTACTAAAATCTTTTATTTCTCTGTCCGGCGCAATTGTCTATTTCCTGTGAAAAAATTACTACAATGAAACGTTCACGACCGGAATCGAACCATTTGATCCGAAGTCAGACATCTTAGTGTTGTTGGTTGTTCAAACTGACTTCGAATGGTCAATGGTTGAGACCAAGTGTTTACAATGTGATATCTCAGACCGTATTGGCGATCATCGGCTGAGAATCATAAACAGTTATGCCTCAATATGGAGGTCATTAGAATTAATGGCGAAGAAGAATGAATTTAATCCAAAAATTAAAACTAAAACAATACATACATTAAAAAATAGGAAAATTCATTTGCCAGCCTCACTAGCCTGAAAGAATGAATTTCCTTTAGCATAAAAAGAAACCTACAATATGTCTAAAAATATATCATCATCAATGGTTGAGACAAAGTGTTTACAATGTGATATACATTCTTCTTTACTATTATTTCTAATGGATCGTGCATTAAATATTTCCAAAATCGAACAGCAAAGCTCGTACATCGAATTGTGATAGATATTTAGATTGCGCCCAAATAGCTTATGTTCTAAAATTAAAACAACTGATCATGATACTTAGCAAAGCAAATACATGTTTATATAACTTAATATCGTTTTATTGCCTGAAAATTAAATATCATTGGACTACTTTTTAACTCGTTTAACTACAAGCGTTGGACTACAACTCGTTGGCGTAAGTTGGGCAGTGTAGGGATTTCAATGATATCGACTGAGAGTGAACATAGCTACAGTTTCATTGATACTTAGAAATTATATATCGGGCATTAAAGATATCCTAATAGAAACGAAACCTTAAAAACTTTCCAGAAAAATTGAAATAAAAGTATTTGGAATCTCTCTGAAATTCATATTTAATAGCTGAAAAATAAATGATTCGTGAGCTTGAAACAGAAAGTGGACCGGAAATTCTTCAGTCAGAAATAATCTAACTTGAAGCAGATGATTTTTGGTTGATTGAACCATTTAAATCTGATTTATTCAGTTCGTTGTCAAAATAACTAAAGAGAATTATCTCATTTAAAAGAATACGCATAATATCAGATTGACCGTTTCATTGATATCTTTCTCTTAATTTACTAATCACTTTTAGATTTTAATTATTATTGGGATGAAACTAATAGGAAATTTTAAGAACTACTGAAGGAAAAAAAGTTAATGTTGTATTCATAGTCTGTGACTACCGTTTGTAAACAATCTTGTTTTCTTCAAATTCTCTGCAATATCTTTAAGAGAACTCGGAATGTGAAAAGAACTACTAATGAATTTTCCCTTACTCTGAAACAAGATCTTATAAAAGGATTGTGTATCAGTGGATTCCCTTTTCTTCTGAAGGAGAAAGAGCTAATGGAATAGCTACACACACTTACACACACACACAAAAAAAAGCTGATACATTCTCAACAATTGATAGCAAAGAAAATAAAACCCATCTGAAAAATACATCAAGAGAAACAGATAAGGTTGCTTCTTGTTTTGATGTGTTTTCAGATATAGTTCAGTCATTGAATAGAGATACAGTGGATACGATCCTCCCCAAATTCTAAATGGAAAGAAAGGAGAGAGAGAGACGATGTTTCGATTGAGGCACTAAATATTTAAATAATATATCCTAGCGATAGATCAAAATTTGGAAATAAAATGTATAATATATAATAATAAATAAGTCATTAAAACTTTTATTACAACTAAAATCTTTTTTTTTTTACTTTATATTGCATTACAAAATAATAGAATTAAGACCCTTGGGCTAGAGCAGTGGTTAACAACGCCGCATATGGTGGAGGAACTTGTGGAAGTAATTAAAGTATGTTACTTTCATTTTTGTTTTATTTCATGCATGTTCGTCATATGACATGGATGCTTTGTTTTAATATCATGTATAAGAAGCGTTGTTGTGTGAGTTGGACAGTACTCACGAGTTGGCGCTGCTTGATGGCTAAAAGCTTTTTTATGTGAAGCGATCTGAGGTTGTGCTGGGATAAGAGGCATTGAAAAATAGTGTTAAAAACCCTCTTAAGTTTTGCCTTGAATTTTGGCAAAGGAATCAGGGCTTGTCCGATAGTGGGAGAATAGATGGGTATCATCTATTATTATCAACGGTTTTGAATCGAGATTGAAGAAGGCATCAACCGAGAGTTGTGGGCCTATTTGTGCATCTTAGGAAACCGGCTATGGCAACAAGTCTGATTTGGGATCGACTTCAATTCAGCGTTATACAATTCAGGATGATAATTGTATACAGGCGACAACTTCGCAGGTGAATCATCAAGCGTCTTCCACTCCGTTTTCATTTTGTCGAATGCTGATACATGAATCGACAAATATGAAATGTTTCGAACATCGTCTGTCGTTGGTTACCAAGGGATGATATTTCCGTTGTCATCTAGAACTTCGAAGACGAGGTAGGGAGTTTTATTTTACCTTTCATCTTAGATGAAAGAACCGGCTTATTGAACATTTTAAAAGTGACTATTCGTGAATTCGAACGTCCAGTATTCGAATTGTAATGTCGAGGTTAATATGTAGTATGTTTTAAAGTTAAAGCAAATTTAATCATATTGAAATTGAGAATATTTTATGGATTAATTTTGAGAGAACTTCTGATAAAACATATAGTTATTTAACCGATATTATTTTCAGTGAATTCAACATAATGAATTGCGTAAATTGATGTAATCCAGAATTATGTTAATGATTGAATTCTGAGTTCCCGATTTTACATTGTAATATAATTTAAAAGATAATGTTTTCAGTTCATAGCTGAGTAACTGTTTAACTCAGAGTTGCTATGAGTATTTAATTTCAGAATTCTCACTGAAGAGAAAGATTATAATATTGAATTGATTCTTGCTTGTATTTTTGATTAATTCAATTGAATCTATGTAGCAGTTAATGTTAACTCCAATATCATAGGAGCTAGTATTTATTTTGGATGGAAGATGTATGTAAATCGCATTTCTTACATGTTATTAATTTAATACCTGCCAGAATTTAAGTTAATTGAATTTTGCATGGCTTATTGAGTAATTATATTTAGCCATTGAATGTAATGTAATGACTGCTATTTTATGGGCCAATATCTTGTAAATAAATGTGTTGAATAGTTTTGATATTAGAATGATTCTTTTATGAATATCAAGTGGACATACTTAATAACTCTGCAATCACATTCATCTTAATTTTCTATTATGGTTGATAACTTTAAATATTGACTAGGTTCTTGCAACCTCTTGTTTATTAGTTAATTTAATCATTTTAGATTATTTAATAAATATAGAACTCAACAGAGGCCGCGGCCGCATCCCCGCCGTATGCGGCAAACATATGAAAGCAGCAAGGACGGCGCTGTACAAGTACGGTAGAAGAAAATCCACTCACCAGGATTCGTGGAAAGAAGTGACTTAACGCGGTCCCGATGACGAGGTGGGGGACGCCTCGCCGGGAAGGTGTGAGTGAAGGACGGAGCAAGCTGCAGGCGTCCGGGACGCCCGGGGTATGGAAAAAAGAGATAGAGCGGGGACAGAATAAACAAGACTAGTTAAGAAATACTATGATTTTAGTGAAATTCTAAAAATATGTAGCATTAAAATAATGCACCAGAATAAACAAAGCTATAGTTACTTGGAGACAGGGAGAGCTGACCAATCCAAGCAGGCGTTGAATACAACAACCAGCCAATCGCCGATAAGATACATCGCTTTTAAAGGAAAAGTTTAATCCACTTGCACTGATTTATGTTTATATGTTTGATGACAAACAGCGTTATTTTTATAAGTGACAGTTTTCCTGCTAAATATCTGCGTGTCATAAGCATTTGAATTAATATTACCATATTGAAATCACATCTGATGTTTTTTAAATTTTTATTTGGTGTGCATTGGAAGAGGCTTATACGGCGAGTATATCCCAAACTCTATATTTTAATGGAAAAATTGGAGTCGTCTTATACGCCGGACAATACGGTAAATTAAAATCCCCACTCAGACTTACGGCTTTAATGAGCATACTTAACAGAATAGCAATGATTACACTTTGTGTTCCTTGCTTTACTGAAACTTTTGGTGAACATTGGTTATTCAAGAATAGCAATTTTTTCCAGTCTACAAACCAAGCAGTCTTTCTTTGCTGATATTGTAGCCATATTAGAATATTACATGCTTACCCTTAATCATATTCCCGAGTGACGCCACTGAAGGCAGAAAAACAAAAATTACTTTTTTGGAAATCTGTCTCCAGATTTCCTTTTGTATTGCAGATGGAAGATTCCTTGAAAATCTGGCCCAGGAATCTGTTATGTTATGGTCCATCAGAACAATAGCAGAGGAGTTTTGATTTGGTAGAAGTTTTCCTAGATTGTCTTTACATGTTAGTTTATTTAAATAACTTAAAATGACAGTGGGAAACTTAAAGGATTAATTTTAACTTCGAAAGACCAATGGATTGATACAAGAAAAATTCTCATCACTGTTCATTTGCAGACCTTCAGGTAAAGTAAACTCCTAGACGCTCAGCTATCCTTCGTGTAGTGGGAAATGAGCTAGTGTTAAGGGACGTTGTGGGAAATGGAGACCAAAATAATTCTGCACCTTTTTAAATTGGAACAAAAACGCCAAATTTTGAAGAAATCAGGTCAGAAATTTCAGGGTTCATTTTTGAGGGATGGGAATTAAAATTAATGTGCTTAGTTTATTTATGATCCAATTTAAAACTTATGTACCAATTTTATGGAAATCCGTCCAACCGTTTTAACGTCTATTTGCGAGGACAGACGTTTGTGATTTGCAATATTATCGTTTTTTTTTATGAATCTTATAAGAACGAAACATATTTTTAAAACATAGGGACTCTGGCTTACAAAGAAATTGAATGAAAAATAATTCCAATATTATAATAATTATGTAATAGTAAAATTAAAATATCAACTGAGTTAACACAATTGCAATAAAGTACTCTTAGTTCACATACACACCCACATGTATAGAATCTTTTATTACATTAATTTTTTATCTATATATCTTTACATACTTTGTCTTTTATATATGTTTGTATGTATGTTCTCTATATAATTTTATATTCTTTGACTGATCTGCATAATTTGCATAATTAGTTTTTGCATAATTACTCTACTATCTTGTGGAAAATATAGGCAACCTTGATACTTGGCTAACCCCAATCCCCTACCAAGAGGTTGAAAAGGGATGAAATCACTGAAATAGCGCCACTTTGCAACTTGGTGGCGACGATTACAACAAAAATATTTTTTGTGCATAAATCTCTTCCTCATCCTCTCCAAAGTGAACACGAAATTTGACATGAGTGTTCTTTGTAAAAATCGAAATGATACGTATTAGATGAATTTTTGACATTCAGATCCTAACTGATGTAAAAGTGTGGGGGGGGGGGGGTAGCAATCTTGCGTTTCTCCAAAACCGCTTGAGATGGGAACCGAAAGTTATGAGTTTTTTTTTTGCAAGATGTTTTTTTCGATATTTAGCCCTAAGGAAGGTGGGAAGGGGGAAATTTTGTTGAACAATACTTTGCCGGGTTACACAATAAGAATATAACATTAATTTTTACTGATCACGAGATTGTTTATCAATTGGGAATGATAGCAACCCGAAGGTTGCCATCAGCGGATATGTAAAATGAAAAAGGCATGTCTTGGTGCTCCTTATCTCCCATCAAGATTTATAGTATGTTTTGATACATCCTATATATGTACATACATATTATCCTGGAATTTCTCAAAATTATCTTCATTACAATGAGTAGAAATATAAACTCTTAGTAAATATGCTATTAAGATTTTGTATTCCTATTCATTGTAACGGGGTTCATTTTGACAAAAAAAATTCAAGATTATGTAAAATTCAAAGCATTAAAGAAAAAAATCGCATTTTTTAGAAATAATAAATGGACTCTTCCTCAATGAATGTGGAGTCTACTTCATCTGTTATGGCGTAATTGGAGCTCAACAGAACGAGAAAGCTTCACTGGTAATATTTAGTTCCTTTGCAATTGCTTTGAAACTTGAGGTTTCTTGTACTGTTTTCATTACTTCTTTTTTGTTGTTCCTCTGATTAATTGCAGACAATCAATAAACATCATTGATTGCTTAAGCAAACTCACTCAAAGAGCACTAATTAATACAGTGGTGTGCGAAACTTAAGGCCGAGGCTTGTTTTGACTGCAGCGTCGTATAGGAATGGTCTGAATATGTGAACTTCATATTCCAGGAACTCCATTACTTAACGAAATGGTGAGGTGAAATAACGCCGACACAGCAGCAGTTGCAGAATTGGTTTAACTGCACTTGATGCCATGATACAAATACATCACTGTCAAAGGCGGTATGGTGAGAAGAGGAGATATTCAGTTGTACTCCAGTACTACGCATGTGCTCTTGTTCCTATATTGTTGTGTATTATTCCTATTGGTGCTGCTATAAACGGCATTATATTAATAAATAAGCTTAATGTGCAGACATATGGTTTAGTGAAAAAATTAAAACTGCACATAAATAAACAAAAGGTTCTCCCTGAGCTATCACGTCGGAAATCTGGGACAGCTGTTTCAGCCTTATTATGCTTCTTCAGCTAGATTTACCCTTGATGGTAGCTCAGAGTGCAGACAAAGATGAGGAAACCATTTCAGCTCCCCGAAATGGACCTCAAACTAAATAACCGTGCACTGCACGACCTCAAATTTTGTTCCGGTAACAGTTGCTCTGATTCCCGACATCATAGCTCAGGATGTAAGATCCTTTTGTTTATTTTTGTAGTTTTAATGGCGTTATATTACTTCGTCCTTCAGTTTTCAACACCAGTGGTTTGCAGGAATGTCTCACACATACACACACACACAAAAGTGTCATTGTGTCATCGTAAAATTGAAGTTGAAGCAAACTTTTAAAAAATGAATTTAACTAAAAAAATTAACGACTAAATGAAGTAATGTGAATTTGTTTTTTGGTTGTGACTTGATACACAACTAATAAGCGAAACTATTTTTTTTTAATTGATTACTGATTTTTTTTTTAAACTTTTCTTTTTTGAATAAAACAAAATTCAGAGTAATTGTGATATGAATTTTAAATAACAATTTTACATTGTGCAGGATTCACTTTTTATTTATTTGCTCGGAATTAATTTTTTTTAATAAATATGCTTTGATGTTTTTTGCATATGTACGAACGACCTCTATTTTTGAATAAAATCGCTCATAAAATTAAGCTTAAGTTTTTAAATATTATCTTAAATTTTAAATAGTTATATTAATCCTCGATTTTAATTAGTTAACTAATTAGTTTTAATATTACATAGTTATATGAATAATCTTAATTTTAATAGAACTTAAGATTTATTGATCAATTTAATAAAAACAATTCAAAAGTGCTAACATTTACTTGAAAACATTCAATTTAAGTAAAATTCTTTCTAAGTTATTTTCAGTTGCTTTTAAAAAAGTCGTGATAAAATTTTAAGCTGATATTTATTCTCTTGTGATTTCCTAAACACACTATTCTATTAATATTTGTTATAGGAGAGTAACCAAAAAAACTTTTATATATAAATTAAAAAAAAAAATATAACAATAAATTTTAGTCATAAAATTCTTTCGAAAAGGCCTTTTTGCTTCTGAAAATATGTCAGAGCCTTCAATGTTTTCCTCTTTTATTCTGTGATTTTTTTTTAAATATATTGATTTCGTCATAGGAAACTCTGGATGCAAATAAATTCCTTTTTGTTGAAAGCCATCTGTTTACAGTTTCCTGTTTTTCCTTTCCTATTTTTCTCCGTTCTTTCCTTTTTTAATTTTTTTTTGGTCTCCTTCTTTTTTTGATGCCTTCAAAAGAAATGTTATTTTCGACAATTCTGTCAGTCTGTCTGAATATGTCACACAATTGGACATTTTGAATGAAACTTCATATTAGTTTTTACAAAATTTCAATGAGGAGATCTAAGATATTTTAAAAATCGATAACTTTTAATAAAAATATTTTTGCATTAAACTTTTAACGAAAAGCTGATTTGCAAAATTTTTGAAATTTGTAATTTATATTTTATTACTTTTTTTTTGTAGAACACATTTAATAGTTACATCGCACGGCGAGTTTTATTTTGATTAAGGATATTTTTAGATTCGTCAGATTTGATATTCTGACCACATACTTTTTCCATTGACTTTTTTTTTTGTTTTTAATCTCCTTGAACATTTGAACTTCAAAACTGAACAAAGCAATGCTGTAACTTTTTTTTCAAATGATTGTAGTCCATTCATTACATTGTGAAGCCACGTGATTACAGTTAACCAATCATTATCATTTCCTTTCTTCAGTACTTATTGCTTGGTCTCGACTGGAATGTCGTTCTAAGTTACTTCCGGTGTTTACATCCTATTTTCCTCGCCCTAGAACGTTTTATTTTGTTATATGTTATATTGGTTTTCCATATTAATAATATTTTTTGCTTTATTTATTTATTTTCGATTTCATAAAGTTTGTTTTTAGTCGCCATTTCTGTTATCGATGCCGGCCGCTCTCTTTTCATGCTCCGACGTTTCTAACAATGGGCTAGGCTTAATGGTGAGCGAGGCTTCATTGAACACTGAATGAGATGAATCAATGTTGCTTCAGTCTTTTTACGATAGAGATAGACACAAATAACATTCAAATGATTCCTGTCGATTGACCCTTTAAGAACCAACTGACCATTATCTGACCATTTATCCTGACCGTTGGATTACCAACAGCATGGCCTGCTCGTTCCCCTGATTTACACCCTCTGGACTTTTTCGTATGCGGTTATCTTAAAGCATTAGTGTATACTAAACCGGTACCTAACGCTCACGCACTGAATGATCGCATAGTGGATGGGTGCAACACAATTCGAACTGCACCTGGCATCTTCGACCGTGTTCGGCAGTCGATGGAACGACGTTGTGTTGCGTGCATTGCGGCCGGTGTAAGACATTTCGAAGCTGAGCGTCTGTACGGCCAAACCTCCGTATTGTTGCATCGTTCGTATCTTTGAAATAAAGCATTTCCAGGCCCATGTTTATATGATATTTATTCGTTGTTTTGCATGATGGAATACAACCTTAAAATTTGGCAGACATTTCAGATACACCCATATATATGATGTTAATGCTGTAACTTCAAACTAAAGGATTTAGAATATCAAATCTTTACCCAAATTATTTTTACATCGAATTATTAATATTCAAATATCAGGTTTAAAATATTTAAAAATCTGTATTTACATTATTTCAATTGTTCGACAAGAAAATCTATTTCATTCATCGTAAAGAGTTGATACTTTGAATTTCAAAAAAGTTCACTTTTATGAAAAGAATTGTTTATGAAAACTAAACTTGCTACACTCAGTTATGTTCACCACCCTGTATCTTACACTCTAAAGAGTTGGTCCCGTACACTACTACTAGTTCCAGTTTTTTGTTGACTTAATGTTTCTTTGTAAGGAAAACTGTTTGGTTTGATCTGACAACATGGCAACAGTGATTTTTAAAAATGCTAATGTGGTTGGATGGATAATTCTTTGTATTATAATGAGTAGTCTTAGATACCATTCGAGTTCTTAAACTATCTTCTGTTAAATTTCCATAATTCAAATTTTCGATGGAGTTTAAGATTTCATTGCAACTAATGAGAATTTTTTTCCCCTTTTTAAGTAGGGAAATTTTATTCCTTTTTTTTTTTCTTTCTTTTTTGCTTTAAAAAAAAAAAAAAAAAAAGCTTGGGAAAATAAATTAATTGGGTGTAGCTTTCAAAAAATGAATTTTTAAATGATTTAAAACTGAGATGTTTTAACTTTAATTAATACAATAAAACTACCAGACAGATGTCTGGTGCATTATGGTATTGTAGAAGTTTTACAGTATTAAAGTAATTTTGACATTAATGTCTTTGATGAGATGTTTTAATTTGAACGTTCTGAAAAAGGATTTTGAATAATATAAAAGAAAGAGATTAAATATAAAAAAAAGATAAAAGAAAAGATTTTGAAAACAGAATTACTTTTTTACACTGCTGTGGATCCCTGGATACTTAACACTAGTAATTGACGAACGAAAACAGTAGATTTCGATCCTTGGATAGATTTGGAGGAAGTATCAGAAAGACTCCTTCCTTGATAGCAATGGTAAGCTTTCATTTCTTTTTCCATATCTTTTAAGTATCCTTTCGCAAACACCGGTGATTCAAATAATATTAATTCAGTTTCTACACTGATGAACAGAAAAATTGCAATGATTGGATTTGGTTCAAAAGTGTCAACAGATGAAAAAGATTGGATTCTTGATGACGCAGAGACTTCATTTCATAAGAAGTAGAAATGACAAGGAGTTGCTTACCTCCAGGAAAAGTGATCCTTTAGTTTAGACAGGTTTATTTATAGGAGATGAGTAAGGACAAGCACGGTTTATGTATCTTAGGATTACATAGTTATATTCCCATCAACACCCTTCTACTCCAGTAGAGCAGCTGATAATTTTTTTGTCGCTTAAATGTCTTTAATTTGCATAAACCAGTGGTGCCCAACCTACGGCCCGCGAAGGTGTTACATGTGGCCCACTGTTTTATTCCGGTTTTTTTTTTTGGTTGTTGAATAGGAGATTTCGTTTTTTTTTTTTTTGGTTGTGACCCGCGAGATTCACAGCAAAGTCAATTTTGGTCCCCATATTACGAAAGGTTGGGCACCACTGGCATAAACTATATCAGTGTATCCTGACAGTAAATAATCGGCTTATTTTTTTCATTACTCGGATGATATCATAAGACTATTTTCCTGTACACCCGAAGTGTCTTTAATTCGGAAAATTAATCACACATATCTTTAAGTGTAAAGCACTTCCATTTCAAACTTTTCGATAACTTTTGTTTCTATGAGTCAGTTATCTGCCATCTGTTTCAAATCCAATCTGCAATTAAAATTACCATACCTCTACTGAAATAGGTTTAAGCGTCAGAAACAAAATGAATCCCACTTTTCTCCTTGCATGTTGTAACATATCAATTACACTGGACCATAACATTGGCCGTAGAAAGCATTTTCATAATGAATGATTTATCAGATCAGCTTTTGCTCGAATAAAGGCTTTTAAGAAGTAAAAATCTAATGGCTGAAGATGTATGTACATTAATAATGGTTGGAATTATTTGACTTGTGTCAAAATCATTTCAGAAGAACATTCATTAGTTGGATTTCCTAAACATCGAGTAAAGAAACTTTTATCATTTCGCGGTCGTTTCTCGAATGTACGGATTTCTTGCTGCGAAATGAGGGCAACGAATACCGAAATCTTGTTTTTGGCGATTGGGACTTGGCGAATGTTTTTCAAATTTCCTGGCGAACAGTCGATTTCCTAAGACAATACGAAATCTATTGTGTTAGGACAGTGGATCCTTCAAAATTTCAGAGAAAAGAAAGAAAACACTGTAAGTAAAACTACTAATTTTAAGCGCCACTTAATTATTTTGCGACCTGCGTGAATATTGGAGAATTAAGAACACGAAATGAATTCCTATTGCTGCTGTACTGATCCTGGCTGATGAACGCGAAAACAGCTGTCTGACGATGTCACTTGTGAGCCCAACGTGTGCATTTATATTTAAAGTCTATTTTAAATTTTATCATCTATAATTACGAAAATTAAAAAAATTAAGAAACAAATTGTCTCACTTAACTGTGAACTTCAACTTTTAAAAATTAGTATTTTCATATCAACAAATGTTGATTTGTTAAAGTTGAACCAAATATGTTCGTAAATTATTATTAGATTAGGGCCAATTACACGAATCTCAAGTGATTCAAATAAGCTAATAATAATAAAAAAAATAAAAGTTAAATTTTAAACCGAATATAAATTTCTTCGATTTATCAGTTTTTGGAACTTGGAACTATATGAATGTTGGCAAGTTAAGTGGAACCCTACAAAAATATTGTGGAACCCTAGTAAAAACCTACCAGTTTCAGAATATCTCCAACTCCCTCTATTCTAGTAAATGCACTCCGTTAAAAAAAAAAAAACACTCGACGATTCTGATTTCCGACTCCGCAGCTCTGATGAAAATAAGCTTCCTACCACCGTCAAGCTTCGAATCAAAGTAGCAGAGGGGAAGGGATTCTTACAGGCTCAAAAGCCATCCAAAAATTAGTTTCCCTGTATTTAAAATGCTTCAGGGGAAAACATCCTTTCAATTTCTCGGTAAATTATATAACTTAATATTGGATATTTCAAAGGAATAAGAAAGGCTTCCACCCAAAACTTTCAGACTGAACAACGGCAAACTCAAAATTTATGTCGATCGTTCCAACTATTATAATTATAATTTGTTACAACCAAATTGTACCAAAGTTAAGATAAAGAAGAAATGGTCTTCATCCTCGGCGATCATTGCTATGAAACGGAAAACTACAATCAAAATGTAAATATAAAATAAAAAATCCAGATTAAAAAAATAGAACGATATTACTTAGCAATCTCTGGATTATTTTCTTAATTTAATTGATTAACTGGATTAATTAGATCTCTGGATTATTTTCTTATTGGAAGGATCCAATGTTTTCGAGGGAATGCTTTCATGTTTTCGAGGGAATTGGTTAGCAATAGCTTTTAAATATTCTTGGGAGTGGATCAAAATTTTAAAATTTCTTCCACAATTATAAAAAATTAACTACCCATTGCTTAACAATATTAATTTGACGGAAATTTTTTAGCTTGGAAAAAGGGAAATTACCTGCCCCCCCCCCCTCTCTTTCCATCTCCCAAACTAGATCTATCTGTAAACTTTTCGCCGTGAAAATTATCAGTTATTCTTCTTTGAATAGAATTGTACTGAAATTCAGGAGAGGTCTTCTGTGTTGAAGAAAAGTTGTCTCCTTTATAGTATCTTGTGATTCCTATTGAAAAAGAACTTCCTGGTTTTAATCATTAGACCATCTTTATTAGGAACAAGGGCCGTAGCTACCACCGGGGCGACCGGGGCAATGCCCCGGGGCCCCCGAGCAAACGAACGAAGAGTTTTTTTGTTTTTTTTTTAGGAAAGCATAATCACTTGTTGCCCCGGGTAGAGCCGGCATTAGAGGTTTTTTTTTTTTTTTTTTTTTTTTTTTTTTTTATTGGTTGTTACAATAGGATTGTCAAGGGCCCCGCAAACTTCATCTTGCCCGAGGCCCCGCACCCTCCTAGCGGCGGCTCTGCCCCGGGGCCCCCAATCCTCTAGCTACGGCACTGTTAGGGACTACATTAATGATTTGATTGACTAAAGTTCTAACAAATTTAAAAGGTTTAAGTCAAACCAAGGTTTTTGTAAATGTCCGAAATACTTAACACATTCCAGCATATGATGGTTCTTTCAACACTCATTTATAAGAATGTTGATTGTTTGCACCGGAAAGAAGCCAGCAATGACTGCTAATGTTAATAGTTTATTTCTCGAGGTCTAATGAATTGATCAGGTGTCCTCCCTTAGCCTTTTAATTTCCTAGATAGAAGAGAAGTGTAGAATATTGGTGTAATTTGGAATCCAGCGTAAGTTTGGAAAATATAACTTGATCATCTTCAAACGAGGAGGTCTAATGATGTTAAGCAAATCCTTCATAATTACGAGTCGCTAGATCGAGGAAAACAAATCTAATGTTAAGATAAAAAAAAACAACAAAAGTTTGTATAATAAAGGAAACTTAGTATAAAATGACTATTAAAAGTAATTGGATCTTAACGGGAATAAAGATGTAGTGGGTGCAATCTACCTTAATTCTTTGTATCGAATTTGTCATTTGAACAATTAGTTCTGTTCTTTCTTGAATCGCTATTGATGATTCGTAGTGTTACACAATTTGTCAAGGCTTGTCCTAGTAACAAGGGATAAGAAGAACTCCCTTAATGTCTTTTACTAATTAGCATTAATTTTGGAAAATTTTGTATTTTTTCCAAATCTTGTGCTCCTGCTTACAAAAACAATGTAAGTCATTTTCCCCGAATGGATTTTTACAAACTAATCGGTAGGTAAAGGGCCAGGAAATAAATTGAGATCATCGAAGATTCGAACCACTTTGTCATCAATGATTTCTTTTAAGTGTATAGTAAAATAACAAGATGTAAAGTATGATCTGATTAATGCAATTACAGTGGAACTATAGTATTGGGCGTGACAAATAGTAGTAAAAGATAGATACCAGGCGTGGGAGCATTAAAAATATAATGAAATCTCAGTTAATTGTAGACAATCATATTTGCACTATTTACAGTTTAAAATAGTAAAAAAAAAAAAAAAAAAAAACACAAGTTAAAAAAAATCACAACAGTTTCAAGTTCTCATGCTTTTATAGTGGGGTGGGAGAGCCAAAAAAAATTTCAAATCTGGCAACCAATGTGCCCCTTTGGATTCAGATAGTACATGGGTAGACGAGTCGAAAAAGCCCGGGACACAAATTTTCCTGGCCCTCTAGCGGATTTGGCAGCTCATGAACCGGAAGTAAAGTGTTTAGCACTAACTCGGAAAGTGTATACACGATTCTGATTAAAATAAGCCTCCTAGAGCAAAATATACATAAGAATGACCCCACCCCCCGTGGGTTTCGTGATGGTGGACAATCCGCGCTGGGCAGGTTTTCTCGGGGTTCTCCCGTTTACCTTGCACTTCTCCCGTTTCCCTTGCACTTCTCCCACCATACTTTCTCAGTCTTTCTCTCCATCTGTCGATATTTCCGTGGGATAGTACAATAGATCTCCGGTCGCAGTGCTTGGCTTCTCTGCCACCCACATTCACTACATACATACATATATACATACATACATACATACATGACCCCCCCCCCCCCCCCAATATGGCTGCAACTGGTGAAGTTGCAAGTGACCCACCTTTGCCAACTGTCAACCCACAGTATACTAACCATTATCCTGCCTTCACCCCTAGGAAAGTTTTATATCCTTGGCTAAACTCTGTCCTGGAGAAATTGCATATTCAAGACATACAAAGAATAGAGCAAGTGCCTAGAGTATCGTTTGCTGCTTTTCATGCAAAAAATGAATCTGGTATAAGAAAAATTAGATGTAAAGCGTCATTGCTTCCACTTCTAAATGACGACATTGCGACACCAGCAATGGTACTTCATATGATGGATATCACAGTAATGGCAACAGCAAAATTAAATGGAAATCAAACACCCGTGATTATATGTGACCTGTATATGCTATTAGGAAGCAAGTACAATGGAAATTTCCTGACAAGTATGGCGAGGATCGCATCATATTCATGATGGGTGGCCTTCACATCGAAATGATGGTCATTAATTTACTTGGCAAGTGGTTAACTTGGAGTGGATGGAATGAATTAGTAACAACCGCCGGTTTTGCAAGTTCTAGTGTTGCAGAATTCTGTCTCACATCGTCGCATGTAAAAAGATCTCGCTATGCACATAAAATTACTTTAACTGCCTTTGCTTTATCTACAGGTACAAGCATTCAACAAAGCATGTGAAACAGATTCCAACATCAGTGACCAAGGCATTGAACTGTGGATTTTGCGGATAACATCTGAATGTCCTCAGTTCCAATGCTGGAATACAGTCATCGAACTTGAGTCCCTTTTAGTCCAACTTGTATTGAGTATTCTTACATCTAACTTTACAATGTTCGTGGATACTTTGACTCAGTTATGTCCGTGGACATTTTCATTGGACGCAGTCCACTATTCTTTTTGGTTGCCAGTATTTGTACGCACTCTACAGGACCTTCCAGAAAACCTGATATACATGCTGAATTTCTTCGTGGCAAGTTTACGAGCACCAAAACTGCTACACCCTTTAATGCAATATATGACAATCAGCTTCATGAACACAACAAGAAAGTGATACAGGGTGAAGGTGGAGCTATCGGAATCCTTGATAGCTATCGGATTCCTTGATAGTGAAAATGCTTGACTTAAGTGGATGGTAGCAGGTCCTAGGATCAGTTATTTAATTGAGGAATTTGAAGAGAAATCAAATTCAAAAGATGATAATATCGGGGGCGCAAAGCATGCATTTCAGAAAAGGTTCTTGGCCCATGCCAAAGAAATGATTAACGTCTTGTTCAGAAGGAAATCCGTTCCAAGAAACTGATTTGGTGTCAATAGGTAGCAGCAAAATAATTCCAAGTGTCGAAGCTGTCAAGTGTGTTACGGAAGCATTGCCTATAGGTTTTAAGCAGTATGATGAATATGTTATGTTCCGTCTCGATAAAGTTCGAAATTCAATTCATGAAATTATTCCTCGGAGCAATGTTCACATCTTCAAGACTACAACAAGAAAAATCGATAAGGCAAAGTCCAAGATTACTAACTTGCGTAAAGACTCCAACTTGTTCTGCAGAATGGATGTCTCATCTGAAGCACGGGATGGGATCATTGATGATTTCTTTTCCCATGAAAATCAAATGTATCCACCAACTATTTCAGATGATGGCAAACTCCGAAAACAACCAACAAGTGGGATATTATAGACTGCATTCAAACAAAATATGACATTAGCTTTAATAACAGCCAACCAAGTGTAACTGCTAAAATATTTGATGGAGCAGCCGTAATCCACATGCTGAATCCTGGTATTGCCAAAACATTTTCAGGATACTATGAAAATGTTTTCAAACCATACTGCAATAATCAACTGAAGAATACTTCACGACTAGATATGTATTCGACAGATATACTAGAAACAGTTTGAAGGCAGATAACCGAGAATCAAGAGGAAGTGCCATAACTATTAAAGTCGCAGTCTCTACTGCAATTCCAAAGCAATTTAAGCAATTCCTGTGTGTTAACGGAAACAAGACACAATTGTTCCACTTGCTAGCTAAGAAAATGGTGGGAAATGAGTATCCAGGAAAACATGTTGTCTGTACTTATGATGACCGGGTCATCACGTCAACAACTATGGATGTAGCTAGCATTTCTCCCTCCTAACACGAAGAAGCTGATGACCGCCTACTTCTCCATGTTAAGCATTCAGTAGAAAGTGGACATTACTCACATTTTAATACGAACTGTGGACTCGGATGTAGTGGTTATTTCAATATCGCTATTCTCACAAATACAAGATATTGCAGAACTATGGATTAAGTATGGTTGTGGGAAATACAGGAAATTCATTCCAATTCATGAGATTTGTGCAAAACTCTCACCGAGAATTTGCAGAAATTTGTTGACCTTTCATGCTGTAACTGGTTGCTTTACAGTTTCGACATTTTGTGGTATTGGCAAGAAGACAGATTGGAAGGTCTGGATGTCATTTCATGAAATTCATTGTGTGTGGCATCAGCTCTGTACAGGCACCTCTGATATTGATGATGAATGTCATGATCTGTTGCAGCGATTTGTTATTCTACTTTATGATCAAGCATCACATCTTCAGAGCATCAATGACTGCAGACGAGTGTTATTTACAAGAAAGAATCGAGCAATCGAAAATATATCTCCTACAGCAGATGCTTTAATACAACACATCAAACGAGCTACTCTCCAAGCAAGAATTTGGAACAACAGCCTCGATGCAAAATACACAATACCTTCACCAAGCAACTGGGGATGGTTAGAAACTTCGGGAGGATTATACCGACCTGTGTGGGCAACAATTCCAGAAGTGTCAAAACACTGTACATGCCACAAGCGATGCACATCTTGTAAATGTGTTAAATTGAGACTACGATGTACCAAACTTTGTATATGGGAAGGACAGTGCTCCGACAGTGATTGGTAATCAAAACTGAATTTCAATCATTTGGATGTTATTGTATAAGACAGCAAGATATTATATTTTGGTATTGTGGCCGACATTATATTAGTGTATTTCGATATTAGTGTATTTGACTACATATAGGATATTATTGATTTTGGATATTAAACTGGAATAATATTGTATTGTAAATTCGTTTCTTTCTCATTCTTGTATTTATGTTTTAAACTTGTTACATTTAAGCCTTAAGTGTGCCTCAAATCACTGATTTCAACACTGAAATGAAGGTTTGGGGGTCGTACTTATGTATATTTTGCTCTAGGAGGCTTAGTTTAACCAGAATCATATATACATTTTCGGAATTAGTGCTAAACACTTTACTTCCGGTTCATGAGCTGCCAAATCCGCTAGAGGGCCAGAAAAATTTGTGTCCCGGGCTTTTTAGACTCGTCTACCCATGTACTATCTGATTCCAAAGGGGCACATTGGTTGCCAGATTTGAAATATATAGGCATAATTTTCAACTCTCCCACCCCACTATTAGAACCCTTTTCCATTGTTGGTGTCTATTTGTTGGTGAATTCCGTTGGATTCATCTTCCAATCGTCCTTGTGTTCGTTATCCGGAAACGTTGTCAAGGGCTCCATCTGTTAACATATTTTGTCGTCTGTTTGCTTGTGGTCCTGATTTGAGCGTCGTTTGTTGATATAAAAAAAAATAAAAAGTTGATAAAAAAAGTTTTGTTTTTCCTTGTCAATGAACTAAAGCCTATATTCCAAAACAGTTAATCCAACAAGACCTAATGATTACTTAAGTTTTTATATGTGCTCAATAAGATAGATAAAAATACAGTCTGCACACAAGCATAAAATAATCACTAACAGTCCATAGCTTTCGCCTCAGTATGACGAGGCTTCTTCAGTGGAAGAACTGAAGTGGACTGAAGAAGCCTCGTCATACTGAGGCGAAAGCGATGGGCTGACTTGTATCATTGATTGAGTCAGCTTGGTGTGAAGGGCTCTGTAACCCTTAGTTCCCTACGTCGATCAGTCTTCACAAGATGCGTTCCCAAAGTTACCGACGCTGAACTCAGGAAGCACATCTGATGGTAATTGGATGGTGAGCCGACGTGATTGAGCAGTGTGGATCACTCAGGCAGAGTTCAGATAGCGACGACTCCGAGACCCGATTGTCATTGGATCATATCAGGAGAACCCTTTTTCCTGTCCGCTGGCTCAGCGCTTCTCATCGTCCAGTCTGTGCTTCCCGGACATCAGCAAGCATCCCTCCTTCCCCTCGATAACTTCTACGTACTGTGTGCTATCTCCAGCGGACTCTGTACTGTTCAGGCGCCTTAAAATAATAATTGCTATTTGTACAGGATATGTTGTATGTATTTTCTATTTCTTTTGGAACATCGGGGTAAAGTACATCCTTATTCTACTCATATATATATATATATATATATATATATATATATATATATATATATATATATATATATATATATATTCTTTTATTATCAAACCTCTGTATTTTACAATTAGCTATCCCGTATTATTTATTTGTTGTAATTTTGACATTGTATTTTATTTATTGGCACTTGCATTGGCCAGACAACAGCTCAGTTGGGTGTTGAGTGCCGCAGATCAGTTCTATTTGCCATCTCCCTTCCATCACCCCTCTGCTGCGGGTAGACTGCGTGGCGTCACCCCTCCCTCCCCCTTCTTTATTTACAAAACAGTACCCTTCCCATCTGGCTTCACTGCCTGACATCGCCATATTCACTCCGAATCCTCAACCCCCCGTTTCCTTATTTCTTAACTCTTTAAACAAGGTAAATTTGGGCCCGGCGCCTCATTTAGCCATTTAAACAATCCACTATAAATTCCACTATAAATAAATTCTCTTTCTCCTAACCTTCCTTTTACATGTTCGCCTACAGACCACGGTAAGGCGTTACAATAATACAGAGAACAAAAAGGGGGAGGGGCAGCATAATGTCATTGCTTATCTGCATGTCATAGCATGGGTTGCCACGTTGGAAAATTTCCCTCTCCGAGATCTGCTCGTTGTAGTAGTCCTGTGAAGTGACAATGAGGATCGATTCCATACATCTCCGCCTATAGGTGAGTCAGACCTGGCGAACACACATGGGTGTTCGAAGTGGATAACGTGGCCTGTATCCCTCACGTGACAAACCGTTCCATAAGTAATATCCTTTCATGCAAGGGCTCGACGGTGGTCCGCTACCCTATCGACTAACGGACGCCTGGTCTCTTCTCCGTACTAACACTCCTGACCAAGGCATTCCAAAGCGTACACTACCCCTTTTTTCTTTAAAAGCCTTCTTTGTCTTTTTGAATTTGTTAGTTAAATTACTGGTCATATAGCGACTAAGCGATATTATAATGATGTTAAACGGTCTTATAATGCTCGCCAAAGCATGAAACACCTGTAAGTGAAAGTCTACCGACACGTATCTGGCAACGGTCTTAGGAGCGCCGACAGGTAAATCATTACAAATCTTCACTAATGTCGTCGCGGTACCTCTAAATCCCATTATCCAAACCATTGTCCAAAAGAACTCGTGTCATGGTCGTAACTTCTTACAGAAGTTGTTCCAGGACAAGCGAAAAGCCCTGAAACTGACATGCGTGTAATGCTACTTTTAAAGGAGGTCAGGCTAAGTAGTATAGAGTAATACCTGAATATTATGGGTTTGCGGTGCACATTAGTGGAGAAATCCGACTCATTAACCGAAGTCCACATCTACAAAGGAAATGTATCCCTCCCTTTCAGTCCCCATGGCAAACCGAATGTCCGGATGAATAGCTAAGAATGTATCGAATACTTGTTGATGATTGGTATTCGTATAGAAGAGGAGGTCGTCCACGTGTCCTTTCTTTCACCATACATAATTGGATTAGAGCTATTAATTTCATGGCCATTCTTGTTTATTGTCAGCAAACCACCTGACCTTCGGAATTTTTGGATGTCGCTAAGGGGTGTGCTTCCGAAACGTGAGCTGAAACCGCTCCTTCACTTATGTAAGGCTTGGTCCATCTTTTCGTCCTAGACCGTATTAACGGTTGTAACATTCGACTAAAAATATCTTTTCTTCTGTCCTCATAACTGTTATTGTCTCGAGTATTTCAAACCTAATACCATTTACTATTCAGTTTCTATTCAAATAGATCGTGATATTCAAACACGCCCTATTTTTGCTTGGGGATATGGAATGTTTCACTGCTGTTTGTTTTGTCGATTACTGTATTAATCACAAAAGCATTGCGCCTTAGTGAGCTTACTGTTCGTCCAAAAGCCATCTCCTTCTTAACAGTTTTGAGAATAAGACTATTTTTAATCTAACCACTAATTAAACAAATTGAAAGGATTATTACCAAAGACTTTCCTCCAAGATGTCTCCAAAAAAATATCATTTATTTTACTAAGAACTTCCCTACAAGTTCAAAAATGGAAAAAGCTAGGATTTAGGATCAAGATTTCTGTTTTGATTCTTCGAGACTTGATTTTGAAGAGTTCTTTTATAAAATGCGAAATAAAACATTATTTGCACTTTAAAAGAAAAGTAAGTCTTGGAAAAGAAAGAGAGAAAAAAGGAGGGGGGGGGGGATGTGAGGTTAAAAACCTGATTAACAAAAGATAGATGGCAGTAGTTGTGTGAAAGGAAATGATAGAGGTAGAGATTTATTTTGACGAAAGTGGGCGATAGGGATAATAAAAGCTAAAATTAATGTTAACAATTAGAAAATTAAAAAACAGAAAAAAATAATTAATTAAAAAATGTTATTGATTTATTAATTATTGAAAAATAATAATAAATTCAGAGGTGGGAGAGGGTGAATTAATTAACAGGGGTGCAGGAAGGAAAATAAATAAACAAATAAATAAAATGAAAAGGGAGGATATATCTTAGATAGGCTTTAGTAGTACAACCAGTTCAGATAAAATATAAGAGTTGTGTCTATTGATTGAATAGGCTTTGGCAAGGATTCTTTCACGATAGTGTGTATGGTGAGAAATGTCTATTGCATATGGAAAGGCAGGTATGAGTCTTGTATCGAGGCAATGTTTTATATTTCACGATTCTGATATTTTAATTGCAGGTTAAACATTATTCATTCAATTCTTTTACAATCCTTTCATGGTAGAACTTCAGCAAATCAGAGTGAGAGAAGAGTTGAATTGTTTATTTTTGCGTAGGACTACACTAATAAATATCTACATCAATAAATAAACAGCGAGGCTCTACAAACATTAGAGTTTTATAAATATTAGAAAAAATTCTGTTTGAATCAGTTTTCTAAAATAATCACCATTCCAAGTCGTCAACTATATAATAAGTCTATTTCTAACAGAGTAATATCGTTCCTTGCATGAAATAAAAATAGGGGAAGATTTCGGATCATTTAAAATTTAAAACATTGATGAAAAAATCTATTCTTTCAGAAGAGTATCTGTGGTCTAGGATTTGAGTCACGCCAAAGTACTATAATAATAATTTAATGCCTATAGAAATACTTATAACAATATGTATTGATATGTATTGATTACAATATCAATATGATTGTATTCAATACAATTTTGACATCCCAGGTGCCTTAAGGGGGACTATCAAGAATACAAAAGGGTGTCGGTATCGAAGTAAGAGTTGAAATAAAATAAAAGCATTACATGGAACAAAAAGGAGATTAAGAAACTGGATTTAAACTATTTCTTTTCTTTTGAGGAAGTTGTATGTCGAGCAAATTATACAATTTAAAATGAAATACTTGAAGACGTTTGCCTAGAAAGAGGAAAGAGAAAGAAAAAAAAAGAGGAAAATTACAATCTATTATTGGGTACTGTAAAAAGCAGGATTATATATATCTATGAGGATTTATTAGGAATAAGTTGAGTGATTGATAAGTGCTGTTTAAATTGGGCAGGAGAAGAACAATCACGAATTCCCTTTGGAATTTTATTCCAATTTAGAGGAGCTGAATAACTGACTGTTCATCTTTGATAGTGGGATCTTGTTTTGTTAGTAGAAGAACAGGATTGAGTCTTAGTTTTATAAGAATGGGAATGGGATTAAGTATTTAAAGCAACTAAATAAGTAACTGATAGTTTTTCGTTGATAATTTTTATTAGTGAAAAGAGCCAACTGAAGCATATAGCTATGATTGAAAGGATAAAATTGGTTCAAGAACACACTTAAAAATAAAGATATTTACAATAAAAACATGATACTTATTAAAAAATCCCGGGAACCGGTTTTCAGACCCTTCTACGTGGTCTTTCGTCAGCCTAACGATCCATGCTCACGTCTTCCTTAAATGTATTGGAACTTGGTCATCAACCAATCCTAATCGTTATTCAAATGATTTACGCAGTAATTTGATATTATTTGTTTTTGATACCATCATCATCATCATCATCATATTCCAGACACGAAATTAGGCCAGTGTTGACCCATTTCGGTTCCAGCTACACAGGGTCCAGAAGGCGTTTCTGTGGGCGTCCAGGTCGTCTTTTTCCCTGAGGTTTGTAGTGAAGTATTTCATAGGGTATTCTATTTGGTGTCATTCTGGAGACATGTTGTAACCATCTATTTCTATATGTGGAAATCTTCTCCTCTATTGGTTGTAGATTGAGTTCTTGGAGTATCTCCTCATTCCTTTTGTGATCCAATAAAGTATATCCTGCTGTTCGTCTTAAGAATCTCATTTCGGCCGCTTTTAATCTACTGATATCTTTTTTTTTTTTTTTTTTTTGAGAACCCAAATTTCACTACCATAGAGGAGAGTTGGTAAAGCTAGAGTTTTATATAATTTTATTCTGGAATGTTTTTGGACTAAATTGGGTTTTAAAATGGAGTTCAGCAATCCTAATATTTGTAAAAATTTTGTAATTTTTTTATTTATATCGATCTCTCCTTCATAAGAGATGTTGCACCCCTAAATATGAGAAAGAATTAACTTGTTCTAAAATCATGTTTTCAATTACAATTTTGCTTCTGATTGGATAAACACCTTTAAATGCCATTATTTTGGTTTTATTAGATGATATTTTCATGTTAAATTTTTTTTATAATTTCATTTAACTTAAATAAACATCTTTGAAAATTATCTTCAGAATTAGCAATTAATATGTGATCATCAGCAAAAAGAACAGTGTTTATTCTTGTAGTGTTTGAAGTTTGGATTCCAAATTTATAATCTTTATTCCAAAGACGTATTATTTCATCAATATATATATATATATATATATATATATATATATATATATATTGAAAAGAGTAGGTGATAAAGGG
The DNA here is from genome assembly GCA_023159025.1 of Thereuonema tuberculata. Classification (NCBI taxonomy): domain Eukaryota; kingdom Metazoa; phylum Arthropoda; class Chilopoda; order Scutigeromorpha; family Scutigeridae; genus Thereuonema; species Thereuonema tuberculata. The sequence goes on from JAFIDM010006943.1 coordinate 63,657,523, forward strand.
CAACCTTGTCGTACTCCTTGGTTTATGGCTCTATATTCAGATCTAGCTTTATTGAGTTTAATGTTCATTGTGTTATTTGTATAAATATTACAAATGTTTTGAATGTTTGGAATATTTCTTTCTTGTAAGATTTCAATGAGTTTAGATCTAGTGATCATATAGTGGTATAATCTATAAAAGCGAAATGTGTTTCTAGATTGTATTCTCGTCTTTTTTCAAGCAATAGTTTGATCGAGAAGGCTGCATCTATACAAGATCTTCCCTTCCGGAAACCATTCTGGCACTCTAAAAGGAACATTTCGCTTTCTTGTTTTAATCTTCCATTTAAAATTCTGGTATATATTTTATAACAAGTATTTAATAAATTAATTCCTCTGTAATTATCTAAATTTCGTTTATCTCCTTTTTTGAAAATCGGCAGTACAGTACTCCTTCTCCATTCATTTGGTATATAGGCTTGTGTATAAATATTGTTTAAAAAATTTAGTAACCTTTCATGAAATTTTTCGCCAGCATATTTATACAATTCTGAGTTTATGCCATCTTCTCCAGTTGCTTTTCCATTTTTTGTCTTCTTCAAACCTTCAATTAATTCTTCCATTGACAGTTCATCTACAATTAGGTTGTTGGTCTCTACTATCTTTTCAGAACACGTTAATATTATACCAAAGTCTTTTATAATAATTTAAAAATTATTATTGGTTTTTGATGTCAATTTTTTGAAAACTTTACAGTACTGACCCTTTTTTTATTGTCTAATTGTATTTTTTTTTTACAATTATCTTTATTTTTTATTTCTTAAGTTTGTTTTAAATTTTTTTCCAATATTCTCTTCCTGTATTTTTCAACTTTATGCTTAATGTTGGGGTTGTTGATATATGCGGGAATGTTTATATTTGGAATTTTATTGTTATAAGGATTTAGCACTTTAATAAAATATGATTCTATAGCTTCACGAGTTGTCGTATTGGTTTGTTGTCCTAGAATAATCGTCTATCCATAAAATTTGGTTTATGATTATAATTTATACAATGTTGGCAAATTAATGATGCATCTTTATCTTTCGTTTGTATCGCATATTTATGGTTATATAAGCGATCTTTAAGTTTTCTTCCAGAATTTCCAATATAAAAACAGCTATTGTTGGTGCATGAAACTAAGTATACACATCCTTTTTTTTGGTCTGTTCGTTGTTTTTTTTCTATAATACGTTTGGAAATGTTATTTTATTGCTACGTTTGAATGCTATATTTATATCTGTGTCTTTAAATATTTCCTTTACTTGTTTTTTTAAATTAGGATGGATATTTTCTTTAATTTTTAGTTTTGGATTATAAATTTTTTGGAGGCTGTTTTTTCATGTTCTTATTTATATAAGATCTTGAATATCCACATTGGATAAATTGATTGGTGATTATTTGTATTTCTTTTTTAAATATTGTTTCAGAATAGCTCAATTTAAAGGCTCTGTATAACATTGTATATAACAAATTCTCTTTATAAATGTTCGGGAACTGACGAATTATGAGGAATAACTAACATAGAAGCTGTGGGTTTTTTTTTTATAAGGTTCAGTGATTATTTTACTTTCAATTTTAATTTTGACATCTAAAAACGTTATCCTACAGTAAATACAATATTTGAGTGAATAGAATTAAACTCTTTGAGTATCATATGTTGATTATCTTGTTTTGTAATGATAAACAAATCATCAACATACCTTTGATAAAATAGGATCGGAATTTGAGTAGTTAGAAAAAAAGAATTTTATATGAATTACGGTCGGCCAAACCAAAGAACGACCGTGGCCCCAGATGTCGCAATAGTAGAATTTGAATCGATTGTGTATGTCAGAGTTTATGGCGGGAAAGTGAACATTTAGGGAGTTTGAAGTTTACGGAAAAAAGACGATATTTATTTTCTTGAACTATTCTGATTTCTCATCAAATATAATTTCAAAAATTTATTTTTATTCATTCGTTCGTTTCAATCGTTCAAAATCAGTCTCCTACCTTTCCCAATTGGTTTTTTGACGACATTGCATCCCTAAGATCGACAACACGAAGACGAAGATGGGATTCGTTGACTCACGTCTCGTCTAAAAACAACGACACTGCGATCGAAAACAATTTCTCTGATGTGCCATAAGTAAGCATGTCATAAGACCTTTTCGAAATAAGAAGTAACAGTAGCAATAACTTCCGTTGTTTTGCTTCGAACGGTTTTCTGTGTCAGAGAGTCGCCATTTTTAATCTTCTCTCTACAAACAGATTCAGTCCTGGAATGATTAAGAGATCATGGGTGTAGTTCAAGGTCAGAGTCGTTCTTTGGTTTGGAGAACTGTACATAGCTATTTCTGCCATTATGCTCGATGCTGGTAGACTCATGTTGTGCATGGAGATTCGTACGAAAGAGTAACACCTACATATCTGAAGGATTGAACTTTTTGTAATAAGGAATTGTTGTAAGTGATAGAGAAATGTTTAGAGTTGAGTAATTTAGTTCTTTGATAGAAAAACATGTAAACCGTTGTAAACGGTTGTATTGAAAGTTTTAGGTCATTTGAGGATAACCAAGATTCAAGATACAGAAGTGAACCTCGTGCTTAAATTTTTCCACGTTTTTATTAGCAAATAGAAGGGTTCTAATAATAACAATAAAAATATATACGAAGGGAATAAAACCATTAAATCGATAACCTTCCTACATATTTACAATGTCTTTCGACCTTAAGGTTTGAAATATTGAAAGTGGGTTTACTTCTGTTTGAAAAGCAGAGGAGGTAATAATTGGGAGCTTCCTTTCAGATCATAGACACGCTTTCGAATGAACTGATTACCGGCATATTTATACAAAGCAAATGGATACAACGTTTCGCCATCGAGAGATAGCCTTTTCAAGTAAGGGAATACAAAAGCCAAGGTGAATTTATACAAAAATTACATCACGAAAGAACATAAGTTGATAGTGCGCATGCGGGATAGATGACGTCAGTGGAGCTCCATGAGACACCCTCTAATCAACCAGTTGGCAACGAGGAAAAAAACCTATCAATCACAGTGACTGAACAGTTCTCTTATAGATGAACTACTTTTTCCTTTTAACTGCTTACATGAGGGGATATTTAAACGCCTACTATACTTTTTTGATGTTCAGATGTATTTCAGAGATTGTATTAAAAACGAGCGTTAATCCTGAATTAAATAAACAGCTTAAATGCCTTCGTATTCAAAAGATTAATCCAATTAGATTCCGACGAACGTATTAACGAGATGAAGTCGTTAAGTAAATTGAGGTGCATCACATAATTACATTAATAATCATAATATTTAACATCTCCATTAATTCGGATTTCTCCTGAATAACATCCACTCTATTGGAGGGAGCCTTGGGATTTCCAATCGAAACAGCAACTACACGGGAATTATGGTTGAGGAAGAAAGAAAGTAAAAACAAAATAACTTAATTGTCTTTTAAAGACTTAATGATTTGCAGAACAGAAACCTAAGTACTTTGCCAAAAAGTAATATCTGGATTCAGTCGATAGCTGTTGACTGTAGTCGGTCCTATTAGTTGGTGGGTGGGGGATGGGGTCCATGCTGAATCCCTGGCCCTGGGAACTTTGGAAAGCTTGGTTTCATGGTTTTTATTTTATTTTTATTTTTGCTCAAAAAGACAAAAACAAAACAAACCGAAATTATTTTCTATTTATTCACTCTTGTTTTGCATCACCAGGAGGATACATTTGAAGGCTCCTTTTGTTTGAATATTGCCAATGAATATTCACTAATAATATGTAACGTTTCTGTAAAACTCTAAGAAAGTGTTTCTCAAACTTGCCGAGGATCTCTTGAGACCTTAGACAGGTCAATTTTTTTTTTCTTATGAACATATTTCCTATTCATATATTAATTTTTAGATATGCTGATTAATATCGTACTTCCGTTGTTAAATCTACAACAACAAATAAATTATATCTTCTCTACATCTAAAATAAATACACGAAAAATACAGGAAGCGAACAAAACATTGCAGTGATAAAGTTCTGCAGAAAAATAGATTATTTTTTAAGAATTAGTCCTAGTTAATATAAATCAGGAAGTGAAGTTAGTAACTTTTTATTCTTATCACAAAGACAACATCCGAGGAGAAAAAATAAAATGGTAAATATTATCATCATTAGTTTTACAACTCCAAGTGAGTCTGGCCTTCCTTTAGGAGATTCCTTTTAATCAAGAGCTTTCCTCACCACCTTCTGATTCCCATCTTTCTTGTATCTGAATTTATTTTATGCAGTCACCTTGACCATGGTTTTCCACCTGTTCTTCTTTGTAGTTCAAGAGCTGTTTCGGTATACCATGAAGTTTTCTATATAATCTCCCATCATCTCCTGTTATTTTACTTGTAAATGGACCTCTAGTTCGGGCCGAAACATAGTTAATTTTTAATTATATGCTTTTTAATTATATTTTGTGTGTTGGAATTTTATTCATTTTAAAAACCTGTAACTACATACGTAAAAAACTGCTTCATATTATTGATAGTTTGTCTGTTAAAATATATAAAACACAACTCAGTTAAAGAAAAAAAGTAAACAAACATACAAAAAGTTTAGTGGAGCTCAATAGTTTGAGGAATTTCTGTTAAGCAATGAATCTTTGCTTTTATGAGAAATACTTCATTACATTTCTCCAGGCTACAAAGTTTAAATACTGGAGCTGTAAATTTACGAATTCTGAATGAGAAAAACTTACAGTTAACTCCTGAAGGTAAGAAGTCGTTTCCTCTGTCGCTTTCTGATTGACAGCCTTTCTTTCTGTGATCACTGACCAATAACTGATATCTAATATGTCTGACCCTCCTGAGGTTTTCCGATTCGTCTCTGAACGCGTTCCATTTGATGATCACTTCACTGATGGTTTGACTTGGAATGTTAGCAATTGCACGAATCGACAGACAAATATTGAGATCATTCGACAAGAAAATCCTTCTTCGAATCAAAGTCAAATATCTTTAATATCACTCTTCATGATATGAAATAGTTTAGTCTACATGATCATACTAGTTTCTTCTATTTCTCAGTCGATTGTTGCTATGGGAAACGGATTTAAGAAATACAATGTGCAATTTTAGCAAATGCGCTTCCGACGAAGTTTTGTTTTTATTGCAATGGACTGCAAAAAATGTAGGTTTAATCAAAATTCGAAACGATACGGGTTTTCGTTGTTCATGCGTTATTCTGGAAGATAAGTGAAACTGACAAATTTGGTAAAGATCTGTTGAAAAATGGCGACGTTGTTTCATGACAAGCAAACAACCAGACAAACGCAGAAACAAACTAACTTTCATGCTATATATAATTACCGGTAGTTTATATAGAAATTTTAATAAAATATTATATTTATATTTTTAAAAATATATACAAATTTAAATTAGAATTATTTATATTACAATGTAAATGTATATATAAATATTATATTTATGAATTAAATATAATGTGTCTAAAAATTTACATTGTGATACATAAATATATCGAATGTAAATTTGTATACAATTTTTAAGAAAATTAATTAATTTTTTATACGTAACGAAAAACGAAATCATTGTTTTTGTTTTTGTCTGAAACGAAAAACGTAATCATTTTTTTTTCTTTTGCCAGCTCTATGTACTGCTTCTATTATTTATTGTTCTAATGACAAGCTTGTTACAGTTTTTATTAAAAAAAATTCTAAAATTTCAATCAGCGCTTATCGGGTTACTCATCTGAATGCATTTTGATGTTCCTTTATTCGAATATCCTTTATGCAATCCAGCAGTTCTTTTCGTATAAACTCATCATCCATTAACAAAAATCTAATGGGATTAGGTCTGGAGATCTTGATGGCCAGTTAATAGTAGTGCTTCGACCCGACTGATCCACCATTAGAGAAGTGTCATTGAAATTTATTATATCATAAATCTGAATGAATGAGGAGTCACGCTGAAAGCGCAAAACAATGCGCACAACAGTCCGTACAGGCAAAGGAACATCCTCTGGTTGCTACAGCAATTGATTTTGCAAAATTCTAAATAACTTATTTTTATCATATGATCTTTTAAAATTACGGTACCAAACCATACCATACATGATAGATATATTGAAAATTACTATTACCGAAGATTTTTAGTGATGATGGATTATATAAGCTTATTGATTCCGTAACCGATGAAAATAATTTCATCAGTGAACAGTATATATGGAAGTACTTGACGATTAGTTTGTGGCTATTGTCACCATGCAGTAAGAAGTAGAGACTTTTCTGACCCTGCTGGGCCCATTAAAAGATCAGAAAAGACAAAGAACGAAGAAATCTCAATAAACTACAGATTAAAAATACGCTTTAATTAAATACTCAAAAAAAAATACAATAAATATAAGAAAGCATGACGAAGCAAAAAAAATCATAACTTAAAATTCTAAGTCCAACTTATTTACTGATAAAATTCTATTTCCCCTTCAAAAAAACAAAAAATGCACACAGGCTAAATAAAAAAAGACTATTGATTGACAAAAAATCAAGATCTGAAGTGAGATCAGATCATAAAATAGGACCGGGCGGGTTCCAAAAACACTAACAGTTTATTAAGAGGTTCGTAATTTAAAAGGTTACAAAGTTCTCTTGGCTGGCTAGAATCTTCCTTGGATTCACTACGTGCAACGTAAATGATAATCGTCTTGATCCAAAAACTCCTAGAAATTTCTTGTAGAACAAGTCTCTGAGTTAACTTAAATCTTTGCTCTTTCTTATAAACCTTGAATCCAAATTGAGTTCAGGATTGATTGGTGGAATTCTCCCAGCTTTAGTGAAAATAAAATGACCACTTACTTTTCTTGCCGATGCACATAGGGGTATTTGACTAATCTAGCGGGACAAAATTATTTATCGTTCTCAATCGTTTGGAAATTAGTCGGTTACTCATTTTTTTATATCTATTTTGTATCTGCTTGAAATGCATTCAAGACAAGGGCGAATATAAAAAGGATGGGGGGGGGGGATCAAGGCCCCCCCCCCGAAATAATGAATATAAAGAAAAAAAAAATAGGTAAAAGCAAAAGCAAAGGGGAAAGAAAAACATAGTTCTTTTAAGTAAAATTTATTTAATAATTACACCTGGGAAATATATATCTACTAATTCAATAAAAAATAAATAACTATCATAATTATATTTTAAAACTAAGAAATATAAATATTAAATGAAAAAACAGTCTTAACTTTCTTCACACATTAACATTTCTAATATTTCCTTCATAAAAGAATTTCGTTTTTTCTTGATAATTATTCGCCTTGATGCAAGCAGGGAATCTGATGATAACAACAGCCTATTTAATTATATTCCCGATTATCCGAGTTAATGTGGACCAAGACTACCGAAAAACTCGGATAAACCGAAAATTGTAAATAAAATAAATCGTCTAGATTTAAATGTATTTTAACAAATACAAAAGTTATACAGATACATCACATACAATTCACATTGAAAGAGTTCTTTTACTTAAAAAAATCCTTAATAATTTTTTGTTTTACGTTACTTTGGCGTTTTTCTGCAGCAATATTTCGGCATTTTTTTTAAGGATAACCAAGAATTGTTGGTGTCGAAACCATTCCCCGATTCCGGATAGGGGTCATATGTCACACGAACGAAGATTATTTTGGGAAAAAAGTAATCCTAGAAACATTTGATAGCTCGGTTAAAGCGGAAACTCGGATAATCGGGGTTTTACTGCATCTGTATTACAGTCTACTCTAAAGACGAAATTTTGCCTATGTAAACGAAATGTTTATTTCTGCCTTCTGCCGCTTCTTCAGACAATTGTCTTATTGGCAAAAGGGTATTCTTCATTATTACAGAACCATTTATTAAAATTTTCTGCATGGTAGGCGTCATATTATGCCTACCATACAGTGCAACCTAAAGTTCAGCAGTCTGGTATATTTCTAAAATTTTTGTACATCTATTTTGTATCCGCTTGAAATGCATTCAAGACAAGGGCTAATTAAAGGTGGGGGGGGGGGCAAGGCCCCCCGCCCCCGAAATAATGAATGTAAAGAAATTGATTAAAGTACCGTAATCTGAATTATTTTAATGAATCGTGCATTTATGCAATAATGAATTCAGCATTTAGGGCAAATTACCCAGCATATCAGGGCAAAATTGATATAAAGTATCATTACTTAACCTAACCTTGCATTAATCTTGCCCCCCTCAAAAAAATATGTATTCTATATTCGCCACTGATTGAAGAATCACTGATTTTTTTTTGAAGAAAATAACATCCAGGCCTGTTATTTCAGCTGTTAACTCAGGATCTTCAAAAAATCTTTGTCTTGTATTCCCGTCGTTAGTGTTCCCGAATCCAGATTTTTGACATTTGAAATCGCTCTACATGAAGGAATAGGAAATAGTAGGAACCAATTTTTACATTTTTACAAAGTAGAATTATTATATTTTAAGAATATATAAGAATCACAGCCGGGCAATGCCGGGCACTAAAACAAAAAGGCTCCCCAAACTATTGTTGTCGCAAAAAATAACGGAATTAGGAAGCCTTTTTTAAAAGCGCAAAAAAAAAAAAAAAAATGGTGAGGAAATTTATAATATTTTGACTATAAAAGAAAGTCATTTACCAGCAGTTTCAGAATCCATAACTAAAATTTCTTTTTTCACAACAGAAATTAAAAAAAAAAATTATTGAATTTTGAGTTGTAAAGCACAAATTTCGAGAACCGACAACCACTTGCGAGCAATGCCGGAGTTTCGACTGACCCTGTCCTCTGTAAGTTGGGGTGGGTGAACTTAAAACAATGGGGTTGGGTTTCCCAACTATCTGGCTTTCTAGGAAACTATTTTTTTTTACCTGAGTGCAATTCTGAAAATTCGACTTTTGGCCAGCTAAATGTAACAAATACCCCACTGTGCGATGCACGAAATTCCATTCTCGTATTTTACGAGTTCGTTCAAATACGCCACTCTGCCACGGAAAAACAACTGCTCCATATCGTGATCTGTAAACATTCAAAATGGCGTCAGCTCCGTACCGTATCCATTCGAAATATCCATTTCGACTTGGCTGGGGGGATATATTAGCTTCAGTCTATCCATACTCTGGTTACCTGAAGACTTCCAGCATATACTTCGGATTCCATTACTTTCATCCAAAATCGGGCAACGACTCGTTGATATTCTTTTTTTTTTTTATTTTACGACTAACACAGGGTTTTTTTGGGATGTTATTTCGTTTTTTTACACCAACAATCGAAACTACTTAACACTCCTCTCCGCGGACTTAACAAAGAAAATGCTTAACACACATAACAGAGATTGACTTAAAAAAATATTCCTGCGTGCACGAGAAAGATAATAAAAAACTAACAATCCCAAAAATTAAGGGGAAAAAGAAAACAGTCATAAAAACAAATCGTGACAAAAGTCCCCCCGTCCACACAAAGTCGACACCTCAAGGTGAGACTGAAAAAAAAAAACCTATTTCCCTAGATAGGCATGAGCTACAGGAAACGGAAAAAAAACTCTTAAAATTATTTTAATAAAAGGAATTATGTTAAAAATTTTCAGCAAAATACAATTGCAGATATTTTAAGAATAAGTAAGTCATTATAAACACTATAATTTACTTTTACATGCACTGAATATCTTTAAAAGTCATTGAATTTGAAGCTCGTGCATCTGTTTAAAAATTTATTTATTAAAAATAAAACTATTTACATTTAAAAAACATTGTACCGGTTTCGGCCCAAGAGGAGCCTTCTTCTGCAATGAGTAATTACATTTTAAAAGATTAAATTTATGCAAACAATGACTATGCAATAATTAATTTAAGCCAATGAAAAGAGGGTCCAGTCTTCACTTCGCTTCATGATGTCACTACTGGCTGCATATTCTTGAAACGTCATATAAGTACGAAAACATTATTACTTAAGTTAATTTTAGAAATTCAGTTCAAAAAGGAATATAACAAGGAAATTAAGGGAAAATGAAAATGACAGAAGATAATTACGAGGTACACTGAAAAAGAAAACAAAAAAATGAAAAATCCAGCTGCAGATTGAACAAAAAAAGGATAGCTAACGATTATTAGGATACTCATTGAAAGCTCTAAGATCAGACACATGAACTCTCCTCAATATTTTAGGATTCTCTTTGAGTTCTGCTATATAATTGACAGGTGAGGTAATTTGGCGAATAACAAAAGGGCCATCATAGTACGGAAACAATTTAGTGGATCTTTTATCTATCTTGGATGAGAGATGATGAGATTTTATCAAAACAAGATCACCTATCTGGAACACGGCATTCCTCCTTCGTAAATCGTAATGTTTCTTGTCTCGCATCGCAGACGGAACACGATATTTTCGGATCCTGTCTAAAAGTTGTTTTAAGTGATTATCCTGTGTTTGCTTCCAATTGAAACGTTACTCGTCGGAACTCGCTCAAAAGTGACTCTACCTGGCAATATCTCCCTCAGTAGCTTACAATATGCTGGTGAGTCTCCAGTCGCCTCACTGACAGCACCTCTCATGCAAAACAGGAACTGATCTAAGTCAACATCCCAATTTTGATGCTTGCCTTTTAAATAACATTTGATCATCGACTTGACCGAGCCAATATAGCGTTCTGCAGGGTTGCTCTGCGCATGGTAGGGCGAGCAGAAACGATGACCAACACCATGATTTTTGCAGAATTCTTTAAACACCATCGACCTAAATTGAGAACCATTGTCATTAACTATGATCCGAGGAAACCCGAAACGGAAAAATACCTCCTTCAAAAATTTGACACAAGCTTCCCGTGAAGCTTGTCGCATTGGTTTAGCCTCAATCCAACCGCTAAAAGTGTCAACAACCACCAGAAGGAATGAATTGCCCATCCTACTTCTAGGAAAAGGTCCAGCAAAGTCTATAGCTAAGGTATCCCAGCGGTCCCGTTTTTCAAAAAGTTGACCTAGTCCAATAGGTCCTTCCCGACTGCGCTTTACTTTTTGACAGATCTCACAGGATTTGACATAACTGCGAACACTTTTAGATAAACCTGGCCAGAAGTATCTATCACGAATCTTAGATAATGTCTTAAATACTCCTTGATGACCGCCTACAGATTTACTACTGTGCCAAAAGGATAAGACCTCGTTTACTAAATTTTTGGGAACTACCTTGACTTCAGTAAAGCCTTGACCATCTCTATTTTTTTTTAGCTTCACGAGAACTCCGTCTCTGACCCCAAACATTCCACAACCGCTTTTAGGGTTCCCTTTTTTCCTTAATTGATCAAGTTTTTTTTTACAAAACATTTCTTGCCGTTGTTTCGAGATCCATGTTTCTGGTTCAACTTTTAACATCCGGCATTTAGCACGGGATAAGGCATCAGCCACGACATTTTCCTTCCCTCTTCTGTGCTGAATTTCGTAATCGAAACCCTGAAGTTTTAAGCTCCATTTAGTAATACGACTAGAAATCTCAGATCTCGAGGAAAGCCATCGTAGAGCACTGTGATCCGAGATGATAACAAAGTGAGTGCCTTCGACATATTGACGAAATTGAAAAACTCCGTACACAACTGCCAAGCATTCCAACTCAGGCATGGAATACCGTTGCTCCGCTGAGGAAAGTGATCTACTCGCGTACGCGATTACATGTTCCTTGCCTTCTTGCATCTGCATGAGATTGGCGGATATGCCCTCAGCCGAGGCATCACAACAAATGTGAAACGGCTTGCTGAAATCAGGTTGGGCCAGGACTGGTTCACTAGCTATGTTCTTTAATTGCTCTAAAGCTTGTTGCTGCTCCTTATCCCATCTCCATCTTGAACTCTTCTTCAACAACTCTCTGAGAGGCCTAGTAATAGAGCTGAGATTAGGGATGAACTCATGACAATAGGCGCACATGCCAAGAAAGCGCCTAACCTGGCGTACATTTTTAGGGGCAGGGAAATTTACAATAGGCTCCACTTTCGAAGCACAAGGTCTGAGACCCTCGCTGTCTACTCGAAAACCCAAGTATTCGACTTCTTCCATCCCAAAGGACGATTTCTCGAAATTCACCCTCAAATTATTTGCTTTTAGATGGGCTAAAAGAGCATTAACAACCTCAATGTGAGTGACCCAATCAGGAGTAGCTACAAGTAGATCGTCGGCATATATGATGATAAAGTTTTGCCACTCCGAACCAATGACTTGGTCTAAGACATAATTGAGACACGAAGCTCCGTTTTTCAGCCCGAAAGCAACTACGTTCATGCAATAAGTTCCAAGACCTGGAACGGAAAACGCTACCTTTCGTTTTGACTCATCATCAAGGCGGATCTGCCAATATGCTTTAGTTAAATCAATAGTGGAGAAAACCCTAGCATCCTTTAGCTTACGAATAATGTCGCTGATTTTTGGCGCATAATAAGTAAACCCTGTGGTGATAGCATTTAAAGCACGCGCGTCAATAATAAAACGTGGATCTTTGTGTTTATATTTTTTCAAAAAATAAGGTAGAGACCACGACTGACAATCCCTTCCTTCTCCATATCAGAAACTAACCTGTAAATAATATCCAAATCGGCAGGGGAGAAACTGTACGGCCTAATTTTAACAGGTGGGTGTTCTTTAGTATCGATATGGTGAATATAATGGGGGTATCTAGACCTCATGTCTAACTGGTTGTGTTTATGGACATTCACTATCTCTTCAAGATGAGTCAGTTCTGCGGAGAGAGCTTTATCAGAACATAGGGACCGTAATCTAGTTTGCTTTCTCAAATCAACTACACGGCCATTTTCTCCAAAGTTTATCGAAATTTGAGAATCCTTGAGAAAATCAAGACCTAAAAGCCCATCAGATCCGCCACCCGGCAACGCTAAAACTTCAATTTTGTGCAGTGAAAAATAAGCATCAGTTCCTTTATTCGCGCTCAGAACCCCTTTCAGGATAAATTTCTGCCTGATCTCGATTTCTTCACCATCAGCCAATGTGAGTTTAAAATTGCAAGGGATTTTTTCAAATCCTAAGGATTATAACAGATTCGTATAACGAGCATTTATACATGAAACATCCGCCCCAGTATCGAGATCGAAGGTGAATTCGAGGTTATCCCCAACATGTAATTTTACTCTTGGACTGTCAAAAGATACAGGACGGTTGCTGATACTACGAAATTGAAAGCTTTAATTTCCATCCCCAACTTCGACAATACTAGGTGTAGTGCAGTGCGTTTCAACTCTTCGACCTTTAGCACCTCGTAGACTAGCCCTGCTAATAAGCTTATAGATTGGCTAGCCGAATGCAGTCCATCATTCCTCTTACTTTCATCCTCACTCGAATCACCCATAATGAGAAATGTCAGACACGACAAATACAAAAAACCTAAAACCCTAAAGATGAGTAAACTACCAAACAGCTCACACTACCCGCGAGCAAGAACAGAGACCGAACTTCAGAGAAATCAACAACCACGCTCTGCTACCAATGTTCTGTCACCATGCAGTAAGAAGTAGACTTTCCTGACCCTGCTGGGTCCATTAAAAGATCAGAAAAGACAAAGAACGAAGAAATCTCAATAAACTACAGATTAAATATACGCTTTAATTAAATACTCAACAAAAACAAAATACAATAAATATAAGAAAGCATGACGAAGGAAAAAAAAATCATAACTTAAAATTCTAAGTCCAACTTATTTACAGATAAAATTCAATTTTTTTTTTTTTTTTTTTGAATTCCAATAATTTCTTTAATTTCTGTACTATCTTAGTTCAAAGTCACAAGCAACAGTCGGTTAAATAAGATATGATAAACTTAAAAGATTGGAGAAGGCTTAGTTCAACACAATACAAAATCTAAAACTCTAAAGTAATAGAGAACTGTTTTTACGATGTTATATGAAAAGGATGTGACGTCATTTTGTGAAGTTCTTTTGTAAGAAACAAAGTTAATTTAAATTAGGAAAAAAAAATTAAAGAGTATTAAAAAGTCAAAAAGATTGATCGTCGGAACTGATGACTGATACTAACTGATGATCGCCAAAGATCGTGAAACAGCTGTTCCAGCATAGAAGACCAATTTGGTCTCATCTATTGTTATTGAACAAATTGACTTTGCAACAGACAAAAGTCATGTAGCAGCAGCGATGCCAACACAAAAAAAATCGGAAAATTCCTGTTTCGCACTTTTATGGAACCTTTAAACTGTAACTTGGTTGCAACTTAACCCTGCAGATTTTTCAATGTTAATCAAAATGTAAATAAACGTGGATTGCGGTAAATTCTCATTATAGCTTTTTTTGTGAACAACGAAAATCATTCAGATACAAAGAGATGATGGTGATGCTAGAATCTTCCTTGGATTCACTAGGTGCAACATAAATGATAATCGTCTTGATCCAAAATCTCGTAGAAATTTCTTGTAGAACAAGTCTCTGAGTTAACATAAATCTTTGCTCTTTCTTATAAACCTTGAATCCAAATTGAGTTCAGGATAGATTTGTGGAATTCTCCCAGCTTTAGTGAAAATAAAACGACCACTTACTTTTCTTGCCGATGCACGAAATTCCATTCTCGTAGATTATATATTCGTTCAAATGCGCCACTCTGCCAGGGAAACACAACTGCTCCATATCGTGATCTGTAAACATTCAAAATGGTGTCAGCTCCGTACCGTATCCATTCGAAATATCCATTTCGACTTGGCTGGGGGGGGGGGGGGGATATTAGCTTCAGTCTATCCATACTCTGGTTACCTGAAGTCTTCCAGCATATACTTCGGATTCCATCACTTTCATCCAAAGTCGGGCAACGACTCGTTGATATTCTTTTTTTTTTTTATTTTACGACTAACACAGGGTTTTTTTGGGATGTTATTTCGTTTTTTTACACCAACAATCGAAACTACTTAACACTCCTCGCCACGGACTTCACAAAGAAAATGCTTAACAGACATAACAGAGATTGACTTAAAAAATATTCCTGCGTGCACGAGAAAGATAATAAAAAACTAACAATCCCAAAAATTAAGGGGAAAAAGAAAACAGTCACAAAAACAAATCGTGACACTATTGAATGATAAAATTCTAGAATTAATTCACTGTCCCTGGTTCATGAAATGTTCGTCTTAATGGCGTTCCTAAAATATCGAGAACACTTATTGAAAGTCTTCTGGTGCTAGTAGATGTACCATTTCAAGGCTGTTTTGTTGTTCCGTCACACTTTCTTGACGTGTTCATTCAGATGAACCCTGAGCACTGGGAAGCATTCACGCAATTTATTGACAACTTTGAAACACCGATTCGGAATACAGCGCATTGGAAACTGTAGACTGTATTCAACAGCAGCACTGTTAACATCCTCAAAGAAGCCAAAAATATACAGTAAATACAATACAGTTCGACATTTGTGAAGATCTCTTAATTGTATTTCAAGCGTAAAAACTGAAAAAAAAATTCCATTATTATAAGTTTTACATAATAGATATTTTTATCGGAAAAATATTTATTAAACTATTTGCATGTTTCGTAACATTTTTGTTACTTTTTCAAAAGAGAATCAGATAAAAATAAAACACCAATCACTTTACAGTAAAAATATTAGCTAACAAAGGAATCAAACTTAAAGAGAGCAATATTAAAAAAACTACAAGTAAAAGAAGCATTATACATTCAAAAATTTCATAATAAATTATTAAATTCTCTTTTGAAAATGTAATAAAAACATTACGCAACATCTAAAAAGGTTAATAAAAAATTTAGAAACAATAAGAATTTATTTTTTATTAATCATTGGAAATAAGGAAACCTGGGGTATTTTCTTTACCATGAATTATTCTTGTACCTTTCTTCTATCGATTTATCTGTAAAGTCTTTTATCAAGTGGGGAATTAATGAGAATCCATTGGTCTTCCAATGAGACGACAACTGATGAAATATTGGAACATATTAAATGTGGAAATGATTACAGGGTCATAGATCCACTATTGAACGGTTGCCAATAACGAAACGTAATGATGAAATATCATTCAAATTTCCGCAACCTACAATTTCCAAAATGATCTCGTGAAACAGCAGGAGTCAAATTGTAACGTCAAGAACTACCTGATAATAATAATGTAAAATAGAACAAGAGTAATTTTGTTGGGGTGCCAATTTTCAATTATCGCATGAAAAAAATATGGACATAAATAATGCTTTTTTTTTCCATTCCAAATTCCTTCTAAAAATATCGAATTGAATAACTTCCCTAAAAAACTTCAACTTCCTTAAGATAATAAGTAATCTTAAATCAGTTTGTTTTTTCTTCCAATCAGTTGTGGCATTTTTTGTTTTGTTTTTTGTTGGAAGTCATTCATAATGTTACATTAGAACTACATTATGAACTATATTATATATTTAATGTAAAAAGAAAGCTTAACGTGCATTGCAAGTATTAACAAAACAAATTTTGTAATGCACCTAAGTAAATAAGGATTCTCGCACCCCTTATCTTATTTATTTTTTTTTTTTATTTTTTTTTGCCAACGCCCGGGCTTTTAGTATTTAAACTATTGGCCTCAACAAGGGGCGAGAAATGTGAGCATTTCGCCGATGAAACGTTGCCCAAGGTACGCCATAGGAGGCAGCTCACGCTATACCCGCAGAAATGGACAAGACACAGAAGGAGAAAGTAACACCCATGCCACTGCCGGGATTCGAACCCAGGTACTGGCGCATTGGACGCCACGGCTGGCCGCCGCCGAGACCGCACGACCACGCCAGCACGGCATCTTATTTATTTATCAATCCTTATTTACATTTATAATATAACAAAACAAAAAAAAAACAAAAAAAAAATTTGAAATGCACCTATTATGAATTGTAGATCTAACCTATAATGTCTTTGCTTTAGATGTATAAAGTTTTTTATATTCATATAACAAATGAAATTGATCTTTAATCACTGAATTTATCTTTAATTTTTGAAAAATTCTGTTTATCTTTACCTAGATGAATAATTGAAGCGAAATAGAAAGGAATCCATCACTTATCTTTTATAAATCGACTGAAGACATTAAAACACTCAATACAAACATGGAAAGGGCGGGCAACAGGGACACAATTGCAGACGGAAAAATCGTCCTTGTACTTACCAACCGCATTTCCTTTAACTAAATTCTAATGTATTTTATTTTTGATTCCCCTTGTTTTTCACTCTAAATCCAGCTGAACACTAACGAACTGAAAGCGTGATTTGTGAATTACTTGACTTTAGAAAATAGGAAAAAAAATAGGAAAATGCTTTTCAAATACACAAGTATTTGAAGATTTATTAATGCATTCGTAGTATTTTTTTTTAATATTAAAACGGTCAATAAATTTTAAACTGTGAAATGGTAATTAATAAATTAGCAATGTTTTGTTTTGTTTTTTTTAAAAAAAAAAACAAAAAAAAAACGCGATTATCTTATTGTATTTTATCAGCAGAGGCAGTTTTACAGTTTTGTATCTGAGCAGGATTTCATATTTTTGCGCGATTCTTTTGTACATTACGGTTTTTAACTGCCTTAGACCATAGTTTTCATTTTTGTTTTTCTTTTATTTCAGTCTTCAAAAATTGTTTATGGAAGAGGGCAGAGGTTATGACAAAGAAATTCCCCGGGTTAATAGAAAGAAATTCTAAATCTAGAATATAGATAATCTAGTACATAGATAATAATCTGAACTAAAATTAAAAACTTCCACAAGCTTATTTTTTTGGATTGAAAGAGAAAGTTAATTTAATTCAAATCCATTTAATCCAACTGCACTTGTTATTGATATTTAAAAACAGATTTTTAACGAATTTCGAATCGATTTTTTCAAACCATTTGAAGATGAAGTGAGGTAATAATACATCTTCATTTTTATTACAAGTTAAATATATTCCTCCCTTCGAAGACTTGTTTTTAAGTTCATTATGAAGAGTCAAAAATCATCTTTTGGTAAATTTAAAAAGATTTTTTGTTTTTCTAATTGAATCATTTCATTTTTTTATTTGTTAATTGTCCTGTTAATAGACAATTGTCTATTTGCTGTTTTACAGTTGGGTTTTCAATTAGCTTTCTCAGCTGTTTTGTGTAAAGATATAAAATTTATTTACACGCAATGTTTTATGAAAGTTAGTAACTCATTAATTTTCAAGTTTTCTAATTTTATTTATTCTTTTCCTCTTTTAATTGGTATAAATGATTCTACATTGTAGAAAACCAAAAACAAGTAGTTCCCCCAAAACTTCAAATGCTGTTTTTTTATTATTTTCTTTGTTTTGCTCTTTTAAGTCGTAAGCTTTTCGTTTTTATCATTTTCACATTTATTTTCATATTACATCTAGTTATTATAATAACAGACCTGACATCACACTTGTTGATAAGGTCAACAAACAGACCTATTTCAATGACATTGCAGTGCTTATCAGCAAGAACATGCAGAAAACTCACGCACACAAGATCAGTAAATACACTGATCCAGCACACGAGCTCCAGGATCAGTGGAGGCAGGACCGAGTACGTGTTGTACCCATCGTCCTGTCCGCCACTGGTCTGGTACCTCACACATTGCACCACAGCCTCAACACACTAGGACTTCATAAAAACACTTATGCACAACTCCAGAAGGCTGTGGTACTCAACACAACACGCATAGTTAGGAAATTTATGGACACAACCACACATCCCTAACTATTCTTCCAAACTATTTTTTTTTTTTTTACACTTGGCAATATGTGCTTTGGTCCTTGATCCTTCATATTGTCTTAGCTGGGGATATCCATAGTTTGAAACTTTTTCGATAATAATAATAATAATATTAATTAAAATGTTCCACTTTTTGGAAAAAAATAACTTACCATTATTTATGTTAATGTTTATCTTCGGACACGGTCCGGATTAATTGGTTTATATTGTTTTAGAAAGTGGGGATGGATGTGTGAGAGAAATTCTGGAATCAATAGTACAAGATTATTGACTGCTGTGGGTGTTTGGACGGAGACGGGTCCCTTGGGGGTAAATGAGATATCATTGGGTTTTTTTGGAAAAATTTGTAAAATATAATAAAATATTAGATGAAATTTTAAAGTTTAATTAGTAAGTAAAAAAAAAAATATGTAAATGTCTAAACCTGGATTACTTTTTTAACCATATCAATGAATTAGTTAGTATTTTTTTTAATACATTGATAGAATTCGTTTTGTGTAGCTTTCAATGCCTTTCTCATTGTGGTACTGTACTATGGCTATTAGAATTGTTAACCGCGGTAGACTGTTTAAAAGGAAATAAATCCTGTTATTCCAGCACCTGTATCCGCGCTATAAAGCTAAAATTAAATAAAAAAAAAATCTACAATACTGAATAATTAGATTCAGTTTCGTAGTAAACACAAAATAAGCGAGTTCCATATATTTGTGATCTAGTGAACGCTTGCGTTGTAAAGTGCCACTACTACTGATTGGCGCCCAAAACTCATTTTTTTAAAGCAGTTGTAATTCAAGGATGTTATAACAGCTGCCATTATAACGACTGCCATTGGCATACAATGGGTTTGCAGGAGAATAGGAGGCACCCGAGCATGCCCATTGATCCGCAACCGGACATGACTACATTGGATCAATGGCATCGTATTCTTCTGAGCATATTCGATTCAGTATAAATAAACCCAATTTTGTCAATTGTCACTGTTTTCCTCATCTGAATAATGGCAACCAAAAACCGGAAATGGCTTGTACCCAAAATCGCATTTTTCCACAAATCTCCAGGCCGTGAGGAATCCAATGAGGATTTAAACAGTTCCTTGTTTAAAGAGTTAAGGAGTTTACTTTTCTGTTAGAATATTAATTACTAGATGAAATAGTTTTTAGTATTATTATTCAAACTTTTATTTTTCCTTTTGGCGCATCAAGACATGTTCCTTCGCATCTCAAGTGAAGGAAAATTAATGTTTAACGAATTAAACATTGTAATATCTTTCAGTGAGTCTCCAAAAAACATTTAAGAGAATAAAATATTGAAATGTAAATTAATCTTTATCTTTTCTAGGAAAGCGAAGCTCATTAGATCGTTCAGTCTGTATGTGTGTCCGTTTATCTCTCCTCCAATAATAACTTCTGAATCCCTGGATGCATCTTCTTGAAACTTAACGTGGGAATTTAAGGACTTGAGATGATCTAATTTTGATTTTTCAAATCTTCTTCAAAAAGGTCCTCGTCGAGAAATTGGCTCAAGAAGATTCCCACGGAAAACATTAAAAGGCAGATGTGTATCAATGAGTATTAATCCTTTTACTTCATAAATGGATTTGCGCATGATCTCATGTGATTTACAGCTAGTTAATAACGCGGATTTCATTGTTTCTTTCAGAAAATGGAAAATTTATACTGTTTGAAATTATAATTTTCCTTTTTATTGTTTACAAGACTTGAAATAAGAAAGTAAAAGTATGATTTTACAGAAAGTAGGTTTAAAGTTTCCCAAGACTGAAACAGTTCTTAAGAAGGTTGATAACAGATTATCTGAGCACCACCTTTTAATATAAAAATATTATTAATTCCAATAGTTCCAGTATTACCATCAAACTTTTCTAAATTTAAAAAAAAAGAAAAATCGAACATTTTTTTTTTTAATAAAAAAACAATATTATTCAATACATATATACTATTTTACGATCTTTGTTCTTACAGAACTGGTGTTTACTGTAGAAGTCCCAGCAAGTGTACTCGTTTGAAAATTTTTAATTAATTTATTTTACATACAGAATACTTATTGCATCTATTTATTAAAAAATTAATATTTATAAATTAATAAATATTTATAAATTAATATTTACTTGTTCATTTCTTGAGTTACCTGAGTTTTATGTTGACTCATACATAAACTAAATAACTTGTTTTCCCGTTACGACCAATTGTGGGAATGGCACCGTTCGTAAGTCGGGACTACCTGTACATGAAAATAAATTTTAAAATATATCGAAAAAAGTTTTTAAAATCGATGACTTCGTTAAACATACTAATGGAGAGAGCTATTTAGGTGTGAGGTATCCTTAAATGATTCACTTTTGGCATTGTAGCAATATGAAATTTATGAAGAAAGTATTTGGGTTCAACTCCACAAAGATGGAGTTAAAATACACCCTTCCCACAAAGATGGGTTAAAATCCTAGAGCTCATGGATAAGAAATGTAATGTAAGGAGTTAAATAAAAATATCTGGTGTCGCATATCAAGAATAGTACAATAGAATGGGAATAAATTAGCTATTTTTCTTCAAAAATAAATAAGTACCGAGTTAGAAGCAATACCTGGAAGTCGTTAAAGAGATCTAGCCAAAGGCTCCGTGTTTTACGAGTTCTCAGCATGATTCTCACTTTAACCCCTCCTCCCACGTAATTGTCCATCCCTTCTTCCCTCGTTACCTCATCTTTCTTACTGCATTCAGATTGCTCCTGACATAACACTGCGCGTGAATCAGTGTGATCTTTCAATTTATTTATAACCGATATTATTAAAGAATTCTCATTGCAAACTACAAACAACAAAAACTGAAGATATTATACTTTTTTTTTTTAACTATCCATTAGTGAAACATATTTTCACATAAGGTGGAGTTTTTTTTTTCTTTTTCTTTTTTGGTGTAATTTACATTGATTGAAGTAATCTTCAACACTGCTTCTAATGCTGTGTTTATTTGTAGTTACTGCTCCATTACCACAGCAAAAATGCTTCTAATGATGTCTTGTATTCGCGTAACTAAAGAAGAAAAAAAACATTCCGGGAAATAATACAAAATTTCAAATGTATATATAGGAAGACATTATATTGAACATAGAATGTAATTCGCAAATGGAGACTTGCATTAAATCATATTTTATCAAATTTTTCCATTTCTTGTAAATGTAAGAGAAAATAACTTATTTCCAATGAGATCTTTACAATCTAGCTGTGAAAGGAATCTAATTGAAAGAATGTTTTTCACTATTTTGAAGCGAACGAGAGAAGGCTTCTAATTCTTTGTACTTTATTTCTCAAAACACTAGGAATGTTTTTTCTTTAGTCTTAAAGCATTAAGACTTCTTCAAGGCTTTTGAAGCATCATAGGACACATCTGTTTCGAAGAGTGAAGAGTTGGTGGAGATTTAAATGTTTTTAATGCTTCTGAAATAATTTAGCATTTCTTAGTTAAGGAGTTCGAAATACAAAGGATTTTTAAAAAATGTTTTGTGTTTATTTATTCAACTTCTAAATCACTTGTAAAAAGTAAAATTAAATATTCTTAAATGTTTAATGAAATGGTTTTTAGATGGAAACTGTTTTAGATGGTTTCACTATTTAACCAAACTTTCATTTTTGCGATATTTTTATAAAATGTTTCAGAATAAATATTTAACTTTTATTGGACTGTGGATATTTCTAGCAAATTAAAACATAATTTTACTATTCGATTACTACAGAGAAAAACTGGATCCTTAGAATTATTAGATATATGCAGAACTTTTACTCTTTCTTTTCTTTTTCCCAGGGCTCTAATACAATAATTTAAAATTCAAATAAATTCCCGCTCTTTTTGAAGGGTTGGCATCGAAGTCTTTGAAACGTTTTAGGTTATTATTTAATGATAAAAGTAACTTTAGGAAAAAGTAGTGAACACGATGAGCTACGAAAAAGGTTTATATTCGAATTCACTACGAATTCCAAACAGGGAAACTCTCTAAAGCATCCGAATCAATTTGCTCTGTTCTTGATGAAGATATTGTAGTCTCCCAATAGTTCTAAATATTGGTTTCGACGGTTTAAAGCTGGTGATTTTTTATTGTCAGAGACGGAATGTCTATCCAGGAAGGGTGTGATGTTGTTCGAACTCCTCCGGGTGAGTCTGTCACTGCCTAGAGCTATGGTTGTCAATTGAATCATTTCGCCGACGAATTTGGAAATAAAAGACTGTTTACTGTATAAGGAAGCTGGAAAGTTGTTTTTGTTGTGTGACAATGCTAGGCCACATACTGCACTGAACACTTAGCAAACCATCTTTACATTAGAACTGGACAGTTCTCCCGCACGTTGTATCTTCACCTGACTTAGCGCTTTCGGATTACATTTTTTTCTTGTTGATGCAGAACTTTTTAGCTGAACAGAACTTCCGAAATGTAACTGAGATACGAAAATGGATCGACGATTTCATTGTCTTCAAGTCGATGTCTTTTGTTTTAGCGATGGTACCTGAATCTTATCGGGGAGATGTCATAGAAAGCCTGGCCAAATATTTTTATGATTGAATCGTATTTTATAAATTATGAAAATAAAGCTACTAAGACTTTTGTACACATCTAATATTTATTTATTAATAAATGGATTATTTCTCCTCGTTAATTTTTCCTTCTATTTCTTGTTTCGTTATATCTACTTCCATAATAAGCTGTAATAAAGGTGTGATCTTTCATGGAGAGTTAAATCCAATGTACAACAAACGCTTTCAAAATACTCGTATGTTGTCACAGAAGACTATATTTCGTAAGATATAGCACTGCATCAAAAACATTTCTCTACTCCACCTAACGAATAATAAATCACTAAATAAATCAGTGAAATTGTTTCCAGATTCAGATAATTAAAACTCAACCATAACATATTTATGACAGAAATATATCAAAGTGAAAAAATTGAAACATTTATTGTGAAATATTTCGAAAGAGAAAATTAGTTTTTATGTCTTTGTTATTTCCTTATTTTTTGATAAAACTAAATCTCGCACATTGGTTTGTTATTAAAATACAAAATATGTAGAAAGATCATCTTTTTTTTTCTCGATAAATTTGTATTTTTATCAATTTTTTTGTATTTTTTTCTCAACCTTTTAAACTAGCCGGACAAGACTGTTAATGTTTTAACTTTGTTATTAAAAGATTTTATTCAGTTAAATATTATACTTAGAAATAATAATAATAAAAATCTTTAGACCTAAAGACATATTTCTTGTGTTCGATATCTATTTTTTGAAATCCGTAAAATAGCGTGGGGGTGGAAGAACTTTTAGTATTCCCAAGTGTGTTGTATAATACATCCACATCCCAAATCGGGGGTTGGAGTCCCATGAGTCCTATCTTGTTGGACTCCCCATGGCTTGGAGGTTTGGGAAATCCGCCTTCCGGTCCGGGCTGCTTCCGGCGTCAGGTGGCCACTACCCAGCTCAGGAAAATAGTCGTAATTGGTTAGAATTGGGGGCATTCTCTACTGAATCGACTATGTTGAGAACGAATGCGACTCAATGTGATCGAATCCGGATCACTAAGAATGCTTGGGCGGTAATAACTCTCAGGTAAGTCCATTTGTACGCCTGTGGTCACTTTTAACAATGTAAGCGTTCAAAAAGTTAACGAAACTATGCGGGGTTCCTTGATTTTGTTACAACAAAACTGTGAATTGACTTATTTTAATATAGAGGGCGCTGTATGAGTTGGATACAATAAATGAGTTCACTGGTCTATGGAATATTATTACAAAAATACAAATTTTAAATACATTAAATACACATTTTAAATAACGATTTTAATGTATTTATAAACATGACTTAATATTCATAATATTAGATTATTTTAAATTTAGATTGCAAATTCAAAGAAAACAAAAGTACATGCAAAACAAAAGCCAAAAAAGTTGACATTTATTTTTTCAAATAATAAATTAGAAAATTCCAAATAATAAATAAATTTCCATAATAATAATCGTAAGATTTCTCTTATCTGATTATTTGAGTTTCCTGAAAAAAAAATTGAGATTGATTTTTTTTTTTAGGTGTATTTTGTGTAAAGTTTATTCCTTCCTCAATTACACCTAAATGCACTGGAATGTTCACCAAATTCCTGTTTAGATCAGTTTGAAATTAGGTAATCCATTATTAAACTGAACGTTCGCTCATGGAAAGGAAATATCTATTAAATCCCTGTCTGCACTAAACAATTCAAAAATCTCCTAATTGAATTTTGATGAAATTTGTTACTAAATGAATTTATACTTAAAAACAAAAAATTCATATGAAAAATCACTCAATTATTTTGGTTATTATAAACTGAGTATTGATATATCCTTATTTAACAAATAATTTTTTTTTCATTTACAAATGTATTTAATGATTTTTAAAGTTTATACGATTCTACGTCTCTCGACATTTTTTGTAGCACTTTGTAAACATGATACAGAGAATCCAGAATGGAGAAGCTCAACACAACCATGGAGCACCGTCGTCATATTTACTTTACAAAAAGATCGAGAAAGGATTCGCATAACGAAGAGTGAGTAAAGGTTTCTTTTCAATAACCTGTCGAAGCATTAGCGTAAATGTTAAATCCTTGCTCGTTAAGTTTTATTCCCGTTAGCTCAAAACGAGAAAATCGAGACCACGTGACAGATCGATAAGACACTTCCTCTTCTTTTTGTAGAATCCTCCTTTGTTATAAGATGTCACTTTATTATAAGATTTCGTTGCTTACAAATTTTATTTATTCCGAATCCAAGGCAACTGTGGCAATATCATGTTCGGTGCGTTTTTTAAAAAACATTAATGGGAATCGTCCAAAACTCTTATAAACAGATGGCCATTCTAAAGAGGCGATATTTACGTCCAAGTTAACACGGATAGATCCCTCCAGAAATACTTTGATCCCTAGAAAACTGCAAATTATCTTTTCTGTTACTAGGCTTCTTTTATATTAAACCTACTTTCATAGTAAAGTGAATCACTCAGTCTGTATGTATGTATGTATGTATGTATGTATGTATGTCTGTGTTCCTCCTTCAACCCCTACTCCGTCCAATGATGGATCCTCATGAAACTTGAGATGATCTAAGTTTTCTATTTGAAATCTTTTCCAAATATGTCCATAGTGAGAAATCAGAAGGCGACGAAAGTTCCCATAGAAACTCATTGAAATGGAACAATGTCGAAATCTTATACAACGGGTTTGAATCGTTTTAGCTCATCCTTTGCGCGTGATATGATTAAAATTAATCGACTTTAGACAATTTGAATAAAACGACGCGGAAGTTAATTATTCCAGAAAAAATTATTCCGAAGATGAATTCCATTTTTGGTTTCAGCAGATATTCTAATTAGGAAATAATCCTTCGTGTCCTTTTTTACGACTGAAAAAAAAATTAAGGAATAGCATTTTAAAGAAAATGAACCTTAAGGATTTTTTATTTATAGTTTTGGATTCTATCAACTCAACATTTTAATTAAATAAATTACTAAATGTATTTAATACGATGTTTGAATAACTTAAGTTTTATTCCTTTTCAATTTTTAACGACCAATTTGGGAGCTATTGTGATAGCGTTCAAAATCGATAGCTATTGCATTTGTGCTGTCCGTCAGTCCGTGTCTCTCCTCCTCTAACAACTCTCCAACGGAAAGTCGGATCGGCAAACTGATTCATAGTGTTCTGAGGCCCAAACGCAGCAGAAATAGAGTATTTTCAACGACCAAAGCGTCCCCCCCCCGCTCTTTCCATGTTCGAGATATTTGGCATTGTTTTCATTGGATTTCCGATGTTAACTTAAATGCTATTAATAGAAATGCAATCATCTCATTTCAGTAGCCAGCTATAGTTTCATACGTAAGGTCTCGGAGTCGTACGCTGGAGGTTGTCGGGTCGAATCCATATATCTACTGCTTCGTTTTTTTTTGCTCTGTCTCTTAGTCTTTTTTTTTTCTCAAAGTTTGCGTTTTTTTTAACTTTTTTTATTTTTCCTTGTTAATATACTTTCTTTTTTTATTATTATTGTTTCTAATTTTTTTATTATTATGTGTCGTCCTTAAATTTAAGCTTTAGCACAAAATTATATTCAGTTTTTGTAATGTTGAATTTCGTTATTTAGAAAACCATTTGAACCGATCTAATATTAAGTTTAGTAAACATTATAAGCTGCTTGTGGACCTCAAATGAAAGTTTCTTTTTCAGTTTTCGAAAGGAAATTTCTAAGAATTGATAATTAATTTGCTGTAAAATCTTTCTTCAATAATATTAAAATATTTAATATTATCTTGCCAACAGTGTTATGAGTGAAAGGTATAATTTTAAATAAAATTTTAACGAAACTAAAATTAATTATTATTTTCTAAAATATCCTTTTCAGAATTAGTAAAAAATAATGAATGTTTGGTAATTTTAATACGAAGAGGTTGATAAGAACTTGTTGAAATGGACTAGTGGCAGTGAAAAACACTTGTTCTATATTTTACCGATTCTTAGCAGATCAATGTGTGTAAACAGAGACTGAGGAAATGATACATCTACTAATGAGTCGATTTCGTGTAAAACAAAAAGTTACCGTTCTAGGAAATTATAATGAAGCGACAATTGTTTACTTTGTTCCAGTTTCATTTGACTGTCAGGAACTTCGTTTATCTTTCAGAACTTTTTATAAGACGTCTTCTAGTTCATTGTAATATAAACCCCTCTTGACTTACAGCTCCATCTACTGTCAACGTGTTAAAATAAATAATATAGAGATTATACTTGGAGATATATGCTGGACGAAAACATACATTCGTAAAAGTATTTTTTAATAATGAGGCTTGAAAGGGTTGGTAAAATAGCGACAATTGGTACTTAAGTCAAAACATACGTACCATTGATACCGTAATACTTAAATTTACTAAAATTAAAAATTTAACAGTTTTGGGCAAAATATTGCAAACTATTTCTATAGTGTATTTTAAACATTACTGTTAATGTACAGCGAAAAAAAAAACGCGATAATGAAAATTATATATCACTGAAAGAAAACAAAATCGCATACCTAAACAAATATCACTGAGCATTATTTTGGATTTTTGCTGGGAATCGGAGACGGCACCGTTTCGAGTTTCAACACCCTCTTCAGTCCGATCCCGCCCAGCATACCCAGCCCAGTGAAGAGGGACAATACACAAGATGGACAAACGAACACAATGACCCCTCAGTTCAAAAAACATCAAAAATCAAATCGAGAATAAAAGAGGGTAAAAACAAATTCACCCTAGCAAATCGCTTAGCTTAGTAAGAATTTGTTGGAATTAAATATTGGTTAATCAAATAAAATCAAAATTAAATATACAACAAAAACTCCGAAATTCATATCTAAAAAATATTATTAAAATTTCTTACAAATTTTTTTAACTACTTTCTTCTGAGCGTTGATGAAAAACAAAATAACTGTAATTGAAGTATTTTCATATTTTTTAATTTTCTTTCTCCAAGTAAGTTTCCACGATGATCGACTTTAGATTCTATCGTTTCAGCATCAGTTTTAGCTCATAATCCCCCTATTAATCTGTACTGAAATGATCTTACGTACGTATTGTTACTTACGTACGTATTGTTTAATTTGCATTCAATGTTTTTAATTCATTCTAACCGTACTTTCTAATCGTAACAGTTAATAATCGAAATATATAAAAAAGTGCCTAATTCTAAAAGCCCATCTCGAACCATCCAAATGAAACCTATTGATCTTTAATGGAAGGCCTTAATCAGATATTTTAATTTAGCCCACAAAAGCTCAGACTAAATAACTTCAGATATTTGTCGGTTTATTTTTCTTAATTTTCTCAATATCTAATGACCTAAAAAAATACGTACATACATATATACATACATACAAAAAAAAATAAAAAAAAATCACTATTCTCTTATTTCTGTCATTCCTAATAAACACTGTATATGCAGGATGAGTCAAAAGTCAGGAACCAACCAAATACATTTTGTCACTTAGCACTAGAGCTAATCTCAGCATTACTACTGTCTTTCAGATTTTTAGTTCCGAGCTTTTGACTCGCCCTGTATAGCTTTTACTCAACGAACCTGTATTTGAAATGTATGTCTGTGTTTTAGTTATTTAATTTAAATCGCCCAAACACGAAGTAAAAGCAATCTTAGTCGATTAATACATTTTATGCAATAGGTTAGTTGATAAGAAATTGTTTGTTTTAATCCCACTCATCAGTTCCTGTTTTTCTTGCCTTTAAATGATGGTGCTGTATAAAAAAAACCCAGTAAATATAGAAATTACATAATATTCAAAAAACAGGA
>JAFIDM010006943.1:63693263-63724078 GCA_023159025.1 Thereuonema tuberculata
TAAATAAAATATATTTATTAAATATATTTTACTTAATATATTTATTGGTGTAAGATGTGGTTATTTATAATATGACAACTAGAAGAGAAGAGATTAAGAAGAAATATGGACTTAATACTTACAAAAGGAAAGTGTGTATTCATCAGAACAAGGCGTCGAGCCATACAGTTATAGCGACCCAGCCATACATGGCCAATATGGCGACTGAAACCAGAATACGAGAAATCCCATACAGTATCATTCCTGTAAAATCCCCCGATGCATCTCCAATGGACTTCTACGGGTTCGGATTACTTAAACGGGCTTTGGGAACATGACAACCGAAAACAGTAGAAGGGCTTTGGAAAGCTTGCAAAGAAGAGTGGAACAAGATCCCATTCGTCTACCTCCAACGAAGCCTTCTTCAAAGGAAACTGCGATGCAGAGCCATTGCCAGAATTCAGGGGCAATGAACACAACCGGTGGGGAAAAAAGGGTTTTACTAAGTCTACGACGTGATCAAAATCGATCGAATAAACGTGAATTAACCCCCCATAGTAAACCGTAAAGCAAAACTTCGTATTTTTAATTTAAATTGTAATTGTTTTTATTAGTATAATTGCGTTTTTTTTTGGTTAAGTTTTTTTAAATACAAGTTAGTATTTAAATAATAGAAGTTGAATAGCTGGAGGAATATGTTCCTGGATAATAAATTAGAAAAGATGATAACAGTCTCAGCGAATATCATATTTATACAGACATTATACAAGGCGCCGTAATTAAACTGATACCCACTCAAAGCCATCTGTAGCTCGATCGAAATAAGCCGGAATGACACTAAATTTAGTGGAAGACTTGGGAAAAAGGATTCCGCGGGAAAAAAAAAAAGATTATTTCCAAAAGTCGCCGATAGGGGAAATATGGCGTTTCATAAACCTTAGGTAAAAACTGTTGATGAAAATTCATAGGCTACATAGGCTACAACAGTAGTTATTAGCCAGTAATTAGGACTTGCGCCTTACGTAACCTCAGCGGGTGCGTTAAGGGCTACGCACTTCTCCGTCTTCTATTATGTTTCCGTGACGCAATTGCTTTAGTGGTTAGATATTCAGGGTCACCAGAATTGAGTTTCGTAAGACGTAACGGAGATCTTGAAATCGATGAATGTATCCATTATATTTATATAATATACGGTATGTTCGTCGATTTGAAGATCTCCGTTACGTCTTATGAGACTCAATTCTGGTGACCCTGAATACAGAACTACATCACTAAAGCAATTACGTTACCGAAACATAACGGAAGACGGAGAAGTACGTTTAGCCCTTTACTTGTGAAGTTATTTTATCTTCACCAGTCCAATTCAGCAGCCGCTCTTCATGAGTTTAGAACCCGTCAGAATCCAAACTCACGAAGTGGTTTAGTAAAAGTCCGCTGTTAATTAACGCATTGAAGTCGATGATTAAGAAGTTTGAAGAAACAGGAGAGCTTTCAAACAAACAAAAAAGAAAATTAAAATCGGACCATTACAAGCTAAGCTACTCAACAATTTGTATGGTGCCTGGCGGCCATCTTTAACGGCCGCCATTTTGGTTCCTGCACGGATTTGGAAGTACCTCCCTATCTGAAAAGTCACCTTTTGGCATCAACTATTACCACGAAAGTGACATATTCCAAACAAAAAGTGCAGTTTCCTTCCTATTTTCGCCATAGACCCAATGTACTAAGAGGACGGAAACCAGAACAGACAATTACAGACGTTGCTACGATAACTGGATTTGACTTATACCATGGTACGGAAGATCTTGTGGAAAGTTATCCACTTCTATCCATACAGTTGAGCAATTCGAACACAATGATTATAGTAGGCGATTGGCATTTATTCTCACGTTTCTTGCAAGAATGGAAATCGACAATTCTTGGCCCTTGGAGAATTCTGTGAGGAGATGAGGCTCAATCTATATCTGGATGGAACTGTCAACAAATGTCGGATTTGGGCATCCAAATCAGGAAATCCCATTACATTCATAAAAAATCACTGTTTGGGGTGACTGCACAAAAGATTTCATCGTAGGACCACTCTTTTGTGATAGGACCAGTAACCTGTTCCATTACTGCACAAAAATATTTTTTTTCTTTTTCTCCTTCTTATCATCTTCCGTAATTATGTTTTCTATTGATTCTATTAACCTACGTTTCAAGATTTCGCTGTTGACTCTAGCTGTTGTTGATTTCTCCTCTTTGATGATTCCCAGACATCATGAAACAGTTAATCAATGTAACACTTTGTCTCATTTACATTGGAATTCATTTAGCAATTCCAATCTCTTAATTTCAGTTTTTTTTCTACGAGATATTTCGTTTTCGTTCATAAATTGGACATTCTCTCGTCCATTCTTAGAAACTTTGGGAAACCAATATTTAATCAAATTCAGAATCATTTCCTGCATCTTCTGCAAAATAAAATGCAGAATCTTCGCGAATTTCACACTCTAATGAAGATTTAAGAAATCAGCAGCATTTGTTTAGTTTTCTCCTAATGATTCACCAATATTTGAAACCAGAAACCAAAGAAAACGGTTTCTATTGATTCGTTCCATTAAAGAAATCTGTCTTTCTAAGAAATTGTTGATCCATTCCGTGTTAATTCAGGGCATCTCGAAGCGTATTTCCTTAATAATTCAATTTCTCTTTAAAAAATAATCTTTCTAATATATTCTTTAGATATTATTGATTACGATGTCTCACCATTTAAGTTTACTATTTCCTCTTTATTTTTCTGTCTGCACTTCACGTTAAAACGGTTGGACGGATTTCCTTAGAATTTTAATACTTTGCTTATTTGTGTTACAATTTAAAAGATTTGATTTAATTTAATTTAAAAATATAACGAATAAATAAAAAAAAAAAACACACACACACACACAACAAATGTTAAAGCAATTTGAAAACACCGAAAACCAGTTTCGAATCCAAGCTCAGAAAGAAAAACGTAAAAAAAAAAAACATTAAAAAAATATATATCAATATGTATGAGGGGCGTTCAAAAAGAAACGAGCCGGGGTGTGGAATGGACAAACCGGTTACAGAAGGATAGTATCGTTGCATGTATAACCAAGATTGGTTCCGACACGAGTGAGTGCGGAAGTTCACAGCCCGCTGCTAGAGGATCACGGGTGCAATTCATGTGACTAAAAGCTAATAGAAGCATGCGTCAATCGTCCGAGTTGGTCTTCATCGCATCGCACAAACACTTCACCGCATTACAGATGAAACGACCAGGCAAGCTCACCCGGGGGGGTCATTCTGCTCCACGACAATCCAAAGCCCCATACGGCCAACACAATCACGGCATTCTTGCAGAAATTCAAGTGGGAGGTTCTTGATCACCCTCCATACAGTCCAGACCTCTCTCTTGCGATTACGCCATTTTTGGTCCCCGAGGGGCAAACGATTCGCCTCGGACGACGTTGTCAAGCAGTTGGTGCGGAACTGGTTCACAATGCAACCCAGGAATTTTACAAGGCAGTCATTCACCGCCTTGTGTCGCAGTGGGACAAGTGCCTCAACCGCCAGGGCCAATACTCCTGACATACAGGTATTGGTTTCTGTTCCTAGGCCTCCGGCTCGTTTATTTTTGAATGCCCCTTATATATAAATACTAGCAGAATATCCATTCTTTGTACGGGTTACAATGATGTGGATGAGAAAGATATATATTTCCCAATTGATACAAAAATCACATGATAGGTGCAAAGCAACTTTATATTTGAATTTTAAAACTCTAGATTCCTAGATATGAAATTAATATCGGAGAATGTGAGACTGGAAATCAATCGTATGAAGAATAATTTAAAATACAATAAAGTTGCATTTAATTAAATTGTTTAAGAATAAAAATGTTAATATATTCATTCTTTAGCGATCATATTATCAATAATTAATTGTTTGAATGTTTTCTAAATAAAGAACTTGCCGCAATGAATTATCACAAAGAAAAGGGAATTACAGTATTAGTTATTTTAACTATCATTTTTAATCCAATTGAAGATTTTTTTTTTTTTTTCATTAAAACATAAAATATTTAAAATGCTATTTTTGTGAATGAATTTAAACTATTATTTAAAAATCTTTATGAAAGAGATTTTTATCATATTCTTAATATCTATTTTGTATTTTTAAAATTCTATGTAATTTTTTATTAAGGATATGATAATTTTTTTTAATGACTATTTTAGAATGATTTTTTAAAAAATAAAGATTTCTCGCTTACTACTACTAGGATTGCGCTCCTTGACTGTATAAGTAAGAAGTTCTATCGATTTCTTGGTGACAATTCTTAAATGGAAAAAACCGTGGGATATAAATACATCACTTTGACACTAATTCCAACTATGTTTGACGTTTATTTGAGGCAGTTGACGCATATTTATTAGATATTTTCAAATTGGATTGAATATGTCGACAGAAATATGAAATTAGGACACTTTTATTACCATAAATCCAGTTTTAAATTAATTTCGAACTTAAAATTGTTATCGAAAATACCAAAAGAATCAAATAAAAAAAAAAAATCAAGATTAAGGATGACATTCTTAAAAAAAATACAATAGGGTGTTTAAGAGAGTCAAAGACACAACATTACCTGAACGTAAAATATACTTTAAATACATGGAAATTATAAATTTATATGAAAATTTCTAAATGTTAAATTTCAGTTTGAGTAACATAATACACTATCCTATTACCAGAAGAAATTCAACGTCTCTGTATCCGTCTTCAACACTCGACGTATCAAAGAAAATATATTGTTGTGAACTTCTTTGGTCCATGTATTAGAGAGATGAAGCAGATTAAGATTTGAAGGAAAAAACTGTAAAATCGCTCCTTAAATGAAAATCATTCTATTAATTGAAAGGTCGTAGGCAACTACTCTGTGAAATTTATCCCAGATAGGTCAAAGGTTGGAATGTTTAGGGAACAGGTAGATACATACTATAGATTGTAACTATGAAAGTAAGGTAAGATTTGCTGATTTTCGTCGGAATGATTCTAACAAGACAGACGAGGAAAAAAATGACTTACAAGATTACAATTGTTGAAATAAAATGAACAAACAATTATTGTATAAGAAAACAGAAAAGCAAATTTAAATGAATCATCAAATTCATAGGAAAAGAAAACAAATATAACTTTCAAACTATGAAAATATTTTTGTTATAGAAATTTGATGCTCAAACGCAATACTTTTTAAAAAGAAATTGCAATAGAATTTTCACGTCTTTGTGAAATCTGATTTGATTTCTATTTTTTTTTGGAATAGCCAGTAAGTATTATAAAAGTAATAATAATTTTACTTTTTCGTAAGTTGAGAAATCGGGTAGTTCACTTGAATAGGTCAATTCTTTTTATTACTTTGTAAACAATCCTCTATTTCTTCGTTGGTGGTCATTTGGCGCATCCTTGGAAGTAGAGCTTACGAAATCCCTCTTGTGAGATTCGACGTTCGCTCCCCAATAAACGGACTTGAAAAGGATTTTGTGGATTTGTTATCTCTGCTTTATCTCGGATGCGATGGGAAGAGCTTGACTCTCGCCTGGCGAGTGTGTGTTTGCGGGGGTTGGGTTATTGTTGTAACAGATTTCACCAAACGAATTAGTTCGCCCTTTGGATTTACTCAAGAAGTCGACCATAAAAATTGAAAGTTTATGGTTGATACTAAGAAGTTAACAAGCGAAAAATACTATTGTTATTCTTGTCTTTAATTTTTGATTGCTTATTTCATATCGGCTTTTATTTTCTATAGCCTTTTATTGAAATCTGTTTCCTGACCTTTATAGTCTCATTTTTTTGTCATCCAATCCAATGTTTCACATCTGTTGTCTTCCATTCCTTCCGTAATCTTTCTCCTTAAGTCTCCAATTACCTTAAGCAGATATTACAGAATGTTCCTATTTATAAATTGCTTTATTTTTTGCTTCAGATTCCATGCTCATGATTAAATTTAGTGAGGATTTAGTTTTACGACATAAAATTAAATTTATGTTCTGAAATATTCTACTAGCTTAATCTCGTTCGGGGCGGTTTTAAACAATACAATGCTTTAATCTTACTTGAGCTTTTTTTTCAGAGTCCTCTCCTATGAAGGCATTATTTTTAAAAAGCAGGTTTTTGGTAAACGTCTTGTAGCTATTGGTCAAAAGGTATTTTGCAAAAACCGCCAAAATACTTGGACATTCAATTTCGATGCTCCTGCATTTATAAAAAACAAAATCTTACATTCTTCTTTTACTTGATCTTTAACTGTTTACTTTTTCTTTCTTTTCAGAGTTGTTTTGATCTTAGACTGTCAACAAGATAATTTTATGTAATTCTGTTGATGCTTCCTAAATATCTTGTCATTTTCTCTTACTGTTTACATTCAAGTACTTCTCATTTCCGCTATTTTTATTTGGTGCTGTTTTTATTTTTGATTCCTATCCAATTTGTAATATTGTGTTCAGTTCGTTAACAGAATATCTTTTGACAATAAATTATGAACATTGTATATGAATCGCCAGCCCTTTTTTTTAAATCGAATACTGATTACATGAAAATACCAAATTAAAAATATCAAAATAATAATAATAATAAAAAAAATGAGTATAATAGATATTAAACAAACCAACACCAACCTCAGGTTCTTTAATTGCTTGACATCAAGTGAAGATTCGTGAACAAAAGTTGGGAACTGACCTGTAAATCTTTGTATATGAATATTTAGATTGCTTGATATTCTGCTATCCTAAACGTAGTTTCCATTGTATTTATTGTGTATTGAGGGCCGTAACTTAAATCGATTTTCAGATATTAAAAAGAAATATTTGTGCCCACATTATTTGGAGATTAATTATAAATTATAAACGATTTATAATAAATAAAAAATCTTTCGTAGATCAGAAGTTTTAGAAAAAATGTTCTTGTAATCCTAGTATTCGAGTTTTGTTCGATGACAATAAATGAGTAACAATGACTTGTAGCTGTTATAATTAGGCAATAAAAAAAATGGATGCCGATCACAGTACTTGAAGAAGTCTCATGGTCTTCAAGAAATACTTCAAGTAAATATCCAAGAAGAACATAACTGTACTATGTTTATCCCATTATCTCGTAGGGTTGATCCTCGAATGAAAATAGAGAACGAACATTAGTGGTTTATCAGAAGCAGTCCAAAGAATTATCCTTCATAAAAGCGTTTAGAGTAAGCGAAAACCAAGCTTAAGATACTCATGCTTATGCCTAAGTTTACTGTTTGCATCTGAGTTCTATTGAACCTTGAACGAGATTTCTGTTTAGAAAAATCTTGAGTGGACAATTGGAGGATTTGAATTTCCTATATCTGAGGATAGACATCACGCCACCCTCAACTGTCATGAGCCAGCAATCGGCAGAAAGTAGTACACAAAAAAACACCATATCTCCATAACATGTAGTCTATTTAAAAACTTCTCGGAATTTTCGGGATGATAATACACCATCCCTTCTTCAAGCGAAATGAATAATAAATTAGTTCTTTGGAATAACCAAAAATACAAACTAGTGATAAACATGAACACACGTTGAAACAATTCACAATTGTTTTAACAATATGAAATAGCAATTATGCTTTTACATTACTTTATAATTTTTGAAAAACAAATATTAAACAATAAATCCAAATGAACTAACAACATAATAACACATTAGATAAATCTATTATTGTTTACAATAAGATAACTTAGACATTTTGAATCCTTTAATTTAACTAACAATCCAATAATCAAAAAACATCTCAATAATGAAATTCATCAATATTAACCACTTTTTTTACATCTTTTTTAATTAAGTCTTTTACTAATGTAATCGTAGAAGGGTCTACTTTAGCCCCTTCATATCTATTAAAATTAGTTCCTTTTGTACATTTTATTACACAACTCTCTAATATTTTTCTTAGACTTAAATCTGTTTCCTTACATAAAATTTTAACATAGTCCTTCATAACATGCCCTTTATTAATACAATGTTCTGCAGTATCTGAGACGTCCTTATTGGCATTTTTTAAGGCAGTACCGTGCTCAGACATGCGCTCTGCCATAGTTCTTTTAGTCTCCCCCTACATAAAATTCCCCACACGTTCTACAATCCACCCTATATACTATTCTCATTTCATATTGCCCATCCCTTTCATTTATTTTTTTACATAACAAATTTTTAATTTTGTATTGATATTT
Source organism: Thereuonema tuberculata (assembly GCA_023159025.1). Lineage (NCBI taxonomy): Eukaryota > Metazoa > Arthropoda > Chilopoda > Scutigeromorpha > Scutigeridae > Thereuonema > Thereuonema tuberculata. The sequence goes on from JAFIDM010006943.1 coordinate 63,701,492, forward strand.
GAACCCAACATCTACATTAAAAGTCTTACAAATATTTCTCAAAATCATGCTATTATCATTCATATATGGAATAAAAACTTTATTTGTAAATTTACCAATCTCTTTTATTTGAAAGTAGCGCAGTTTGCATGTGGAGAATCTAGGAAATTAAAAACAACCAATCTGTTATCTGTTCGAAATTAACAGTTACTAAAATGGAATCTTATATCCATCCGCCTTCTGTTGTGAAATTCTTGGCTTATGATTGGTGGTTGAAAAAATTCAATAGTTTAATCAATCTCTCTATCTTTTCCGTACAAACGAATTATTTGTAGCCGTTGTAGCAAATACAACAGCTCTATCATTTGCTTGAAAATTGGGACTAAGAATTTAAAGCAAATCTGAAGCATCAACTTAAAAGATGAGGTAACTCGTTAGCGATTTATTACCTTAAAACTCTTATTAAGGTTAATTAACTAGCGTCCATCGCATCAATCTTTAAAGCAAATGACGATGATCTGTCATTAGACCTTCGCGGCGTTATTGGAAAAATTCATGATTGCGAGTGGCGCTCAAAATAATTCCATTAGATCGTCAGAACACGAAATCAATCAGTCCAATTGACTAAAGCACTTCCTCAAAACCATACTTCGATTGTTTGTAAGTTAATTGCCTCGGAAACACAAATAATATCTTGAAATTAGAAGAGAATTATTTGTTTTGAGAAGTTTTTACTAATCATCTTAAAAATTAAATTCAAAATCTCTTGCTTATGTTAATCCGTTCTTTTTTTTGTCATTATTTCTAAATCAAGTATTTCTAAACCAAAACGCCGTTTTACAAAAAAAAAAATCGTAAATGTATTGTTTTCTTTAAAAAACAAAAGTGACCGACAAAAAGATGGCGTTTTACGTCGCGTCGCTTGAACTGATCACCAACTGTTCTATGCAACTACTAGACTACGTCCGAAACGAGTGTTTTCTTTTTTCTAATATATTTGATTTCCATTTTAAGAACTTGTCCTAATGAGGCATTTATTAATATTTTATATCAGTTTTCCTATCAACACATAATGCTTAAAGCTGTTACTACAGCAACGAATTTCTCTACCAATAGTAAGGATTATAATTTCAGATACAATTCTTAATAACACGCTACATCATTAAAAAACATCAACGTATTTAATTCATTTGTCTATTTTTACATTTGCCTTAGCTGGATTTATAATGTAAATTTGTAATGTATTTCATTTAAGGATATTAAAAAAAGTGATTTCCTTTCACTGTGATTCATTTTACGACTGCGTTTTCAAACAAACCTTATTACGGCCACTAACATCACACAACCGAATACAGTGGTACCTCGGGTTACGAACATAATTCGTTCCAGAACTCGGTTCGTAACCCGAAACATTGAAATCAATGAAATAGAGACGATCTGTTTCAAGATGAAAGAATCGTTCCTTTTTATTAACATCCGGTCGTTTACCTGACAAAACGCAAAGAATACGTGTGCTTCACGTATTAAATAAAGAGAAAGAAAACAATCAAATAAATTAAATGTAAAATAATTACATTTAATAAATACATTATGATGTCTTGTTTACATCGGAAAAAGAATCATGTGGGCGCGGAGAGATACTTTCAGATGCTAGGTGAGACGTCTTTGGTGTGATTTGGCCCCGTAACTTGTAACTTTGTACTGTTTGCGATCGTTTGTCTCCAACGATAAACCTTGGTCTCTCATCAACCTTCGTTTGTAACACGAGACAAAAATTTTTCGAAGTTGTTGCTCGTAACCCGAAATGTTCGTGGCCTGAGTCGTTCGTAATGCGAGGTTTCACTGTACCTCCTAACTTTTCTATTGCCAAAAAATTAACTGTTAGTTATAATAAACTGCCAAAAATTTCTTTCTTTGTCTCTTTTTCTTAGAAAAATAGGCTCTCACCAAACCATTAAGTGGATGTGTGTTTTCATATTAACTTTTGAATTATGGATGAAGAAACTGAAATGTACATTTATGGATAAGAAATGATTTAACTATCTAATTGTATCTGAGTCTTTGCTGATGGATTGGCACTTAAAGGACAAACATTCCCTAGAACATAGAACCGAAACAGTGGATATTAAGCCTTTTAACAGTGCATATTTAACTTCTTACTATAGTCCGTTGACTACATCTGTGGAGACACGTGATCACAACCAACCAATCGTTATCATTTCCTTCCTTCACTAGGGTTATTGCTTGATCGGTTCTGGATTGTTGTTGTAGGTTGTTTCCGTTGTTTACAAAGACTTGAAAGAACAGTAAACATTCCAAATGATTCCTCTAGATTGACTTTTGAACGTTTCATTGGAACAAATGAACATAGAGCTGTTTTCAGCAGCCGCCATGTTTAAAACGAATAAATGGAACTATGCGAAGTAATTAATACTCAGTCGTTCACCATACATGGAGCTGTCACAGATATAGTGAATAGACTATAATCTGTGCGCGAAAATAATTACGATTAAAGTTACAGTCGTCCCTCTTATCCGCGGGATCACCATCCGCGGTTTGAAAAAAAAAAATCGAATTCATTAATTTCTTGTGCGCCTGTCTGCACTGGCTGTCAGACAATCATCTCACCTTGTCAGTCGCATGGTTGTTATTACAGTGAAAGCATTATTTTTATGCCCGTGGTATCCTTCCTATAAATTATTAAATAAATAGGCTATTTTGTGTTAATTATTTTTGTTAAAATCTTAATGTATGCACTTTTTAAATTAAACTGTATCTGACGAATGTATATATGTTAAAAACATACAATAAATATGGTTTCGATATTTTCTCGGTTTCGCATGAAGGCTTGGAACCAAATAGCCGCGAATAGAGGGGGAGAGGGACGGGGGGCGAACTACTATAATTGGATCTAGACGCTTATTTAAGCATTTAAATAAATCACCGGAATAAATCTCTCTTATTCTTAACTTCCGCTGAATATAAGCTTTCAATTTTCTTAAAAATTAAGAAAATTGAAAGCTTATATTCAGCGGAAGTTAAGAATAAGAGAGAGACCTTTCGTGTATTATTTTCACGATTTAAATAAAAAAATAACAATTTAAAGAAAAGAGATGAAATAGGTTTTAAAGATCTTAATCTTTGTTAGGTTGTTAAAGAATACATTATCCAGATTTATTTATTTTATTAGAATGCTATTATTTATATATATATATATATGTAGGACCTATCAGTTGGACGCGATAACATCTTCCTGGGAGTCATTTTCAAGAGCAGTTTCAAGAATAACAGTGTCCTATGAACCGGAACGCTTCGCCTGTGGACAAATGAGGGCACCAAGACGTTTATTTGATGAGGATTATAGTATTTCTCCGAAATTTGAAAAAATGCTGCAATCAAGAAGAAATTTGCAGACATTGATTCTGTTAAAACAAAACATGCTGCGAAAGGATTACACACCACAATCACTACCAAAGAGAACCAACACATCATCGCCGAAATTTATCAGGTTATTTGATTGTTGCTACTACATGCGTAATTGATGGTCCAACAGATTTACCCCTTATTTATGAGATATTATTATTTCATTGATCAAATAGAGCATGAAGAAAAGAAACGACAAACACACAAGTTGATTTAAAAATTTAAAAATACATTACAAAAGTTCGAGAGCTTTCGAAGCCTTAGCGGAACTTTTGTAAAGTATTTTTCAATCCACTTGTGTTTTTCTTTTGTGGATGCTCAATTTTTGGCACACGTTAAAATATTTTACACTGATCAAATAGAAGAAGCAAATATTAACACCATTTTTGGCTGCCTAAAAATTGATTCACAAACTTTAAACCGGACACAGCTCTAATTAATTGTAATGAAATCAAAGCACGTGCAACAAAAAAATAATTAGTATTATTGTCCATAATTTGCACTTTCTACTGTTGTCCAACCTTTTTTTCTTTGGACAACAGTAGATAGTGCAAATTATGGACAATTATCGGAAAATATATCATCTTAAGAGAAACTTTCAAATACAACGATAGAAACTTCTCTTGTCCATAATTGTGCATGCCAAGCTCTAAGCTCCATGTAATTCAACAATTATTACATAGGATAGAGATACCTACACCAACTTACGAATTTTAACTAAGAATTAATAAAAAAAGTTTACATTTTCACTGTTTAAAATTTAAATTATTACTTTTTAAAGCATCATCAATATTCAACTCACAAATAGACTGTTCCTGTTCTCTTTTACCTAACCCACTAAATAATCCTACAATCAGCAGATTCAATCGTCTCTTAAACAGGAATATTAATGACGTCATATTCTCAGTCACTATGCAGTAAGTACTGCACATGGGCGTGCCCGCCGGGATATCGGGAAACATTCCGGTGGGCCGGAACAATTTGAGCCGTTCAGAGGTCCCATATGAATTAAGTAAAATCCATGTAAATATTGCCAAACGTCTTGTTTACATTCATGCTACATTTTGCTACTTCGAACTGATTTAGCTAAACATCACGGAAACTTCCTTGAGATTTTCTTATGACTGAAAACGACATGATACTCAAAGAACATCGACTTGGTTATCAAGAAAAGTCCTGAGAATGGAAGCAAAGGACGAGGAGGAGGATTGGTAACATTAATATCTAAAACAACTATAAACTAAGTAATTGAAGATTACTAATACGATGGATTTACGTGCACTGAATATCGTTGATTTCAATAAATAAGCCATACACCTGAATAGACAAAAAATCATTTATAGACATGAATATAATACAAACGACGTTTCGCTGTCGAGAGGCAGCCTTCTCAAGTAATTGAAGACTTATCTATCTTTTCACTACAGTGTCACAACAAAAGATACTTCCGTAAAAGATGAATGTAAGATAATAGTATGATACGTCAAAGACAAGTGAAGTTTGTGGACAGTTGCTCAAAGCACGGATTCAACCGGAGAAGATCTTTTCGAACTGGTTAACGAGGTTCGTAGGGAGAACGGGTTGGACGACAACAAGTGCAATGGCTTATCAACTAAAGGCACAGCAAACTTGCAAGATGCTTACAGGGATTTTCAGTGGTGCTTTCCAATGCTTCCCCTGATCATCTATATGTTTGGTGTTATGCGCATGTTCTGAACCTTGTAGTTTGTAATTCAACGCAGTCGCCAATTCAAGCTGCATAATTCTCTGAAAGTTGCATGGGATTGCGGACGTTTCTACGTGACTCTTGCAAGAATATGGGCTTATGGGATGATTTTGCAACTATCCCCGGCACCGAAGATTGAATAGGAGACACAAGGTGGTCTGTTACCAACATATTTAGTCCTTACATAGATCCCGCAAACCAAAAGTATAATTGATAGCTATATGAAGGAGCTACGTATGTCAGCTTTCTAAAAGTTTTGAATAGCATCAGTAAGAATACCAACCGCAAACCAGAGATTCGAGTCAAGACATCAACATATAAAGAAGCCTTTCTGAAATTCAAGATGATTCTTACTGCTCACTTGAACTTAAAACTTTTTTCCTGCACTAGACTTTGTCAAAATATTTATAGACTACGCGGATGGACTACATGAAGGCTTATCATATGCACAACTCAAGAAGCACTGATATCTTTTGTGAAAGACTGATAATATTTTGAAAGCAACAAACAACTTCATCATTTGTGTAAATGATATTCTGAAAATGAGAAGTTTTGAGTTACTTGTATAGAAGACTCGTTGCCTGCAGTCCACCGAAGGAAACTCATGCCAGGTGAAACAGCGCATGATGAACCAACTGAAAATTCAGTCGACAATTTTCAACGTTGTGATAGACAAAGTGGTAAAGAGTATTGAAGAACGCCTTCTCAAAACTATGCTGTATGCACAGATCTAGCATGCTTGGATAAATTTCGAAGATATCATTTGACAGTTTCCCAATAAGTCGCTCGCAAAGTTAAGTCAACTGGTCATCAAGTTCAATCCGAAAGCAACAGTGGAAAAACTTCCATCTGAACTTCAAAGTCTCGACGCTTCCTGGAACAAGATAAAAAAGAACCTTCCAGAAGAATATTCCCACCATCCCTGACAACGCTGAAACTGAAAATAGTACATATGAAGATGAGAATGACTTCGAAGACAACCAATCACTTGAAAAGATAAGCAAAAGCTGTCCTGTCTGAGTCTTCGAATTACTTGGGTAATATGAACTCTTTTCTACTGCTTACAGTTCGCTGAGCACTGCGAACAAATTCGTTATTATCCTTTCATCGACGCAAGTTGACTGTGAAGGAACATTTTCCAAGCTACAGTATGTGAAGAATCAGAAGTTCCTTAACAGAAGAACACCTTGATGCATTCATGCTCGTAAACATCGAGAAACATCTTTTACCCAAACAGACAAAGAAGAATTAAAGGACCGGATAGAACAAAGAAGTGAACTGTTGACCTCATTTAAGCCTCCGTCTGATTCTCGACTGCTGGAACTGTTTCATTAACAGTAATAAGTATAACAATCGGGCTCCATTTTTTCAGTGCCGCTTCCTAAATTATATAAAAAATTATTTAATTTCACAATATATTCATAAAGTATATAAATAGTAAAATATGTAAAGATAATAGTAAAATAACATAACTTGGAGCAATCTATTTTTTTTTCATTCTTCACCCCCCCCCCCGAAAAGTTCCTGTTTAAAGTTTTTCAACAACGAAGAGAATGGGGTGAAAGGGCCGCTTACAAGAAAATTTTCCGGTACGGTTTTGGTGCCAATCCGCCCATGAACATGTCCGTAGATAGTTTTGTTTGTGTTACGCAATTAATTAGTCTTTGAGACTTTTGTGTGATCGGCATGCATTTACGATATACCATAAATAAACCGTTTCGATTATGGGTCAACCTAATTCATAGAAACTTGTAAGAAATTTGTACTTGTTCAATCGTACAGAAATAATTAATAAAGTTATCCAAAATCCACTAATACTGTAATACGAGTATTAAAGAAATAAAGCATAGAATTAATTGCATCAATAATTCTAATAATAATAATTCTAATAATAATAATAATAATAACAGTTCAGTTCATGAAAGAAGAGCTTTTGATGACGTAATTTGCTTAAAGATTGATGTTTCCAGGACGTAACAGCGCCATCTATTGCTAAAATCCCTAACTGAATCTTAGAAACATTAGGAAAACATTCTGGTTTTTGTATTTTGTACAGTTACGAATATGTAATAATAATTCAAATTTAAATAATTACAAACGTTCCACACTATTACCCTTGCTTGTCTATGCAAAGTTTGTCCTTTCTGGGTCACGCTTATGCGATCACAAAACGACGCCATCTTGGACTGACAGCTCGGAATTCAAGTTGATGACGTCATGACTGGTGACGTTTGTTCCAGACAAAATCGATCGCTAATTAACGACCACATATGGCAAACCCTTTTATTTTTTTTAAACTACTATAATTATAATAATACGAAACTATTTTAACGTACTGTAATTGCAGTTACTGAAACATTGAATCGAATTTTGTCGTCAAAGACTGAAAAAAAAGTTTTGTTGAATTTTCACAATTGAAAATTGCTGATTCCTGTCTTAATGTTGCTAATTTAGCTTTATGTGAATACCTTTTTTTTTAGCTCGATTTTATTCTAAGGATATAATTTTGGAAATATTTAAAATCTCAAACTTTAATCGTCTTTGTTCCTATTTTAGATTCAGTAATGCTAAAACAATTTTTAAGTATAATTCTAATTTTTTTTTTTTTAGGTTTCTATGGTATAAAAGATTATTGAATGAATTTATAGCTTGGATTTTGACAATAGTTTCAATCTCCAGACCAATATAACCTTATTGATTCTGAATGTTGCAAAATTCTAACTATTTTTAGACGAACTTTATCATTGAGATTATCTTTAATTCCAAATTTTGATATTTTAACTACACTAGATAATCCTTTTAAATGCAAGTTTGTAAGTAGCAAAGTATCTTCGATTTTTCTATTTTCATAATTCTCTTACAAAATCTTACAAATATTATAAATATTTTAAAATCCATCAAAATAAAAATAAATAAATATAGCAGACTTCATTTTCTTTTGTTGATAGCACCTGTGTTTGGAATCCTTTGCCCTTCTTTCTTCATTTTTACGTGTTTACATTTTCTAAGCACAAATCTGTTGCTACGGACTTGTATCTGGCTCATAAGGACAGACAAATAAGACTCGAAAGGTTATTGATAAGCTGTCAATAATGAACAAAGGGTTCCTGAGACTTGTGGCTCATAAATTGCATTCCGCGCCTCCAAATGATTTCTCTATTACAGAATGTCGAATTAGATCCTCTATATATAACGCGCCGCTCGATACGGAAGGGCTTGTTCCATCAGCATAACAACGCACTTATCTCAGCGCAAGAGGATAAATTCTATCAGTTTATGCCCTGTTGCACGCGGATATCCGAATTAGTATTATCATCAGCACAATCAATCGAGTATCGTAATGGAAACCCAAATGGCTAATTCTATGGCTTTCGAAAAATGCAATACAATTTAATTTACCTTTAAGGTAAATAGAAGTGATTAGACTTTATGGAAACTGATTTTATTTTCAAGAAGAAACTATAATATAGCGATGTTTTAAAGCTATTTAATTACTAAATAAGTTATTTAATAATAACAATATTTATTTATGAGAAATATAAAATATTAAACAATTGTTACAAATTTATCTCTTAAAAACTAAAAGAAATTATTATACGTAGTTCATTCTTTCTTTCAGTGACGGCAACATTTTTTGAAAAAAGAAAAAAAAGAAGCAATAAATCTACCAAGTAATTTATATATTTTATTTAAGTGATTTTATTTTTTTTACGTGATCTATGTTGTGTTAATAATGTATTTTTAGTGTTGCTGAAGGTCCAAATGAAACGGAATTTGTTGTGTAGATATAAATAATTCCTAAATTTGTTTGTAATTCATGAAACGCTGGAGCAAAACGGACTCCAGCAACATTCACGATATTTCGTAATTGGAAATCCTGTCCTTGTAGAGATTTTTCGGTTTTAATGATGAGATTGCTTTACCCTATCATCGAAAACCAAGCTTGTTGAATTTGGCCGCTGTCGGCGTAACAAGTCCCGGAGAATGTCATTGAATCAGAGCGGAGATTGAATTATGGCAGCAACGGCTGGCAGTGCGTGCGCCTTTGGACGTCGGACGGTGAACTTTAATTAGAATTCAACCGCTTGTCGGTTAACAAGGCTAAATGTCGCAATGGGAGAGAGATCGTGACGGAGAAGTGATAATGCAAGGTGGCGTCAGACTTTAATGGCGTTCTGTGTAATTTTGTTTTCTTTGGACTCGACTATTCTTCTAACTATTTCTAAAGCTTTGTATGAAAAAAAAAATATATGTAAATTCTGGCTAACGAGACAAGTGTGTGTGCGGAATGTTAAATGAACTGAAAGTAATGAAGTCAGTGATGGATGCAGGTTTAATGTTCTATTGATACAAAAGTTAAACCACAAGAATTCTTCCGGCCGAAACAAAAGTAAATAAAAAGTTAGTGATGAAATGTTATTAATAGGCTAATAATAAAAACAGCGCGAGCTAATTAGTTTCAAATATCAACAATAATGTAAGATTAAAGCGGCTAATAATAAAAAAAGCGCGAAATGATCGTTCATCACGTGTTCTCCCGCAGTATTAAACAACAATGCAGTCCAACAATAAATTTTTAATGTATCTCATTAAAAACGGATTAAAGAAAAAAACACCGTAACAAAAGGATAACTTAAAATTAGTTTTAGATAATTAAAATCTTAATTTTTTTATGATATCAGGTTTATCCAATTAGCTTTCTCGATTTTTTTCTGTAAATATTTTTGTAAGCATTATTATCATCTATATTAAAATAAATTTAATTAAAGAAAAAAAAAAAAAGAAGCTAAAACTGTAAGGAAAGGTTTGATTTCTTTATCTGAGAATCTGTAATTTCAGTTGCCCCATCTGTTCGGATTTATTTTATTATTATTCTGTTTTTAAAAAATGACATTTAATGGCATTTAATAGTGAAACACTTCTTTCATTCTATATAAAATATGCAGAATTGAAGAAAAAAATAAATTTATTTCTGTTTCACAGCTATTATTACACTGCACGCTTTTGTATTCCTTAGGATAAGTTTAAGAGTGTGGATTGCAGTACAGACGCTCCCCTACTTATGTAAGGGTTCTTTTCGGCAGATCCCCTACTTAAGTGCATTGTTCGGGAATAACCCGTCTCGAAATAGCTTACAACACAGCTTTGAAGTAGAAAACAAAAGTCAGACAAGTGATATTAAAAAAAATACAAAGAAAGAAACATATTACAAATGAAATGTAAAACCTATTTTGAGTAAGAATCTGAAAAATATTATTCGCTGTGGAGGCAGAACCCAAGTTCATGTGCTATAGATGATAGCATTGCTTGTTTCATATTTCCTTATATTTTGCTTCTTTAATTTGCGGCCTGATTCTCTTTTTTTCACCACCCGTTTACATTTATTGGCCGTAGTGTTTAATTACGGGCAGAAATAACTGAGAAAGTTGAAACACTAGCAAAGATATCTTCTTTGCATGAGATGCAGTAGCGTATACCCATCACGTGCCTCAAATGTTTACGTTAGCACTTTGCGGTAAGACGTATATGCATATCTGCAATTTAACATTCGCGTGGATGTACTTTGAAATATGTATTTTAAATTTTGTACGATACAGATATTAGATTATATGTAAATTGTATTATTAGTACAGTATATTTAAATTAATCAGATTGTTTAAACTTTAATTTCCAGAACCTACTGACAGGGAAATTTTCCTAGTAGAACTGTCAAATTTGAATTGGTTAGAAAAAAAAAAAAAAAAAAAAGGTTGTTGTTCCTGATAATGACATAATCGAATTTTACGTAAATTTTTTTGACATACATTGTACATAAATTCCCTACATTATAGGGAATTTTTCAGTGTAATTTCTTTTCAACAAAGAAAAATAATTGAAAGAAACCAATTTAAGGCCAAACACAAATTTAAGAATATTATTAAATTTGTGTGATTGGCCTTAAATTTGTTTCTTTAGAATAATTATACGCGTTAAATTATTACAAAAAAAAATAATTGGGTCGCATTTTTTTTAATGGAAGATTTGACGTTACATCTTCCGGTTTTCGCAGTAAGATTTCTTTGTCTTAATTGTACTTAGCCAGTCAGTACAATATTATGAATTGTAATATCTTCTAATATTTAAATAGCAGATTTATTTCTTTTACAGATAGGTTATTACGTTATTAAGATCTATGTAAAAAATCTAGCAATAATAATTGCGTGACGGAATAATACCTAAAGAGCTTGCACTACAGGCCCATCTCAGGTTTCTTTAGGCTTAGATGCTTAACAATCACGTTGACGTCTACTTTCTTTCCTTGGATGGGCGCAACAGAGTAGATCTCATTAAAATTCATTGTTGTGGTGATCTAGTATATTCATCAATGTCTTCAGCCATCTAACAATGATGTGAAGAGATTTGAGATTGCCTTTAGCTTTTCATTTGGACACTGGCATTTCTGTATAGATAGTTAACAATGACACTGACATAGGCTTTCACTGTAGTAATCAGTAATGACATTTAAAATTGATTGTTATGCTAATCTAATGGAAAGAAAGACTAGTCAATGTGATTGTTAGCCATCTGATAGTCACAGGAATTTGAGACTGTCTGTAGTTTAATAACACTATCATCCAACTTAATTCAGATATGTTACAAAATCCAAAGAGCTGACCCCCCCCCCCCAAAAAAAAAAATAAATAGCAAGTATAATATGTCTCAGAAAAAAAAATCTTACAATAGACTTATAGAAATGAAGCTGAGCATGAACAAAGGATTTAACTATTTTATTCAGAACATGTTAAAGGTGCCCTTGTCATTGAACACAAGACTCGTATCCCTGTGGCAACGATCTCAGCGTAAAAGTAGGCATGTGTTCTTTCAGATTGACATTGTCTGATATGTGAATCATTTAATACGATATCGCTTGCTTCATCATCCACGCAAATAAATAAAATCTGGTGAATATTTAGCATAAGGAAATGCAGAATAAAGAGAGGCTATCCTGTAATCGAAGCTGCTTCGATGATGATGAAGAGACACATTGAAATTTTGACTTCTGACTCCGTCTTGTTGAAACCATTAATGTAATAACATAGAAATTTCTCGAGTCCTATCAGTAAACAGTAATATGGGCCTCCCAAATTTAAAACAAATAAATACATAAAAAAAATAAAACTGGTGACTGAACTGATAATTGTCAATTAAGTGAGAAACAGCCGTTTTGCGATCTCATCTAACACGTGGTCTTAACCTTCAATATGTTTGTAATATATTTTTATGCGTTTTATGTCCCGTATTTCTGTTTACTTGTAATTCTATTAACCTCTATAAATTCTATATTGAGACGTCGTTGTTTACTGGTGACTGATGATCTGAACTAATGATCGCCAATTAAGTGAGGAACATCTGTTTTGTCTAGCAAACATTTGAGAACACATTAAAGGTTGAGACCGAGTCCTGTTCACATGGGTGAAGCAGCAGTCCATAACTTTTGAGTTAACAATTCTTGTCCTCTATGGAATAAAACCCTATCCAACCACGACCTAAACATAAGTCGTTGCTAGTTAATGATCGCTCTAAAGGGCTGTCCGAAGGTGGGCTTGTTGCAAAATCATTGAGATTGGGTGAATTACACATTGCAGATGAAATATGGATCGGCAACCTTTACAATACTAGTCTGGCTTGTTTATCGGCAATCCTGAGGGAATGGATGATATGTGTAGGAGATCTTATTTTATTTATTTGAAATAAATAAATAATATTAGATTTTTGAAAGCTTTAAAATGTATTTAAGTAAATTAATATGAAATAAATTTGAATATCGAAACGTAATAATTACGTCAGCGAAGAAAATGAATAAGAAAGGCAACACTGCCTCGATTTGGGGTTGAGATGAGATGACGACATTAAGAGAACAGTAGTTAGCATTATTAGTGAGAATTGAAGTTACGTTGATTCACAGCCAGAAGGCACAGCGATCGAGAATCATTATGATGTGGAGAGAATTTGCTAAAGCGTGTTACGTCACCATTGGAAAGCAGTAACGTCACAGATGGGGAAGCGACTTCAACAAATGGCGTTGCGAAGGGTTGAGCAAAGTTCTGGCGGGATGTTTTAAATGTGCTACGCAGTTTGACTACGAGCTACTGAGAATTTTAATATCAACGAACTCAATAAACTGTAAGTAGAAATCTTATTCAAAATATTCCTTTGAGGGTCTATTGAGCATTGAATTTTACATTCTGCAAACAGTTCTGAAAGTGAAGAAAGTCACGGGAAAACTTAATCACAAGACTTTTGATGTGCGAAGAGAATTGCAATTAACTATTTGATTTAAAGCTATTGTACAAAGTATTATTTCTCAATTATTTATTTGAAGAATTATTCGAAGCTTTACTAAAGTGTAGTAGAGGAAACAGATTAGTGAGATTTGTTATTTATAATAGAATCTTCCGCAAGTAGCGTGAAACGATTCAATTATTATTTGCGCTTTAATGAAGTGAACTGGTGCGAGTTGTAATTATAGAATTCTTAAAGAAGAATTAAATAATGGTGAAAGAGAACTGTTAGTAATTTCTGTACTTCAAGATATTAATGTTAGGAGATACGTTAATGTTGAATGACGTAATATAGAACTGTGACATGAGTCGTAATATTCAACAGTGTGCAGCTTAAATATTTCACGCGAGTGAAAAGCCATAATATTATGTCACACATTGTGAAAAGCCAGATAATATTAAATTACACATTGTGAAAAGCCAATTAAAATATTTTACACCAGTGAACAACCAAAATGGTATTTCACACAAGTGAAAGGCCATTATCCTAATATAATTGATACCAACAGTATTGAAGCAATACAGGGAAGACTTATTGAAGTGAAGCAAGTTAGTGCTTATAGAAGAACTTATGATAGTCTTAGATACTTTTAATATTTTAATCCTAAGACAAGTTTTATGAAGCTGATGTAACTATAGAAATAACCCGAACCATTATTACAAGTTTTTTTTGTATCAGCATCATAGTAGTTATATAAAAAAAAAAATCCACTCAATATTTTTATCTCAAAACTTTAGTAGTAATCTGCATTTAATTCCAGTAAATTCTAATATAATACTATTAGGTACAACTCGATATAATTACAATATGTAATAGAATAACTCTGTTCACCACCATCTTCTTTGTGAACTATGACTATCCCCGCTCCCATGGGTGATATATCAGTACATGCTCCAGTACGACACCGATTTTGTTTCTACCGTTTGCTTATTCCCATCTCACCTACTATATTGGTATCGCAGTACTTTCCTCACAATATTACGTCACTAAAATTTGACTGCTCACTTTCCTCACAATATTACGTCACTAAAATTTGACTGCTCTCTTACCATATTCAGCTTCCCCAAATTTGTTTACGAATTCGTCCTATGTAGGTCTAAAACCTGCTCTGCCAGTATTTTATATATATTTGTATTGCGTTCGACCGTATGACGTGATCGGCCTTGTGAATTATAGGCTCGAAGTTTGGGATAAAGTTTTATGAACCATATTGTAGTGGTTTAGTATCAGTTCTATTATGACATTTGGCGAATAAGATGAAATATTTGTAAATCGCATACCTTCATTTAGGAAAAACTTGTTTAATCAAACTTGCTGCTTCTGTACGAGAACGCGCTGTCATGTATTGACGCAATACATGAAGCAGTTTTTGCGTCCACCGTGAAGAAAGAAAGTGATTACAACTACTGAGCAATCCTCCTCACATAATTCTTGACAAACTTTTTCCACTAATATTTATAACATATTTTAACAATATTTAGACGGTAAAATTTTCCAGTCTTCCTCTGATATAATTTACGTATGAAATTGGCTAAGTACGTCTGTCTGTCTGTCTGTCTGTAACTCGATATAATTAAGCTATTAAGATAGATCCAAGGTTTCTCAATGGTACCATTGAATCAAGGATACTCAAATTGGATGAAATATTAGTTCATTTTGTCATTCCATGTTATTTCCATGAAATTTTATCCTTGGGAACTGACCTAGACGACTGAAATTCTAACAAAACATACGTTCAAAACCCATTTCAATGAAATTTGGCATACTTACTCAGTTGTTTACGCTGATTTCGAAACTCAGAACCATTTTTGCCGTAGAAGCTTCGTTCACAAGTTAGCGCAGTATTTAGATTACAATGGTGAGTTTTAAATGCCTTTTGGCGTTATGGGTCAAAAATAATAAGTATTCCATTCTTGCTTTCAGTAAAATTTATTTACAAGGACAAACTTTAGACATGGTTGGTATTTACTTACCAGAGTAAATGTTTTTTTAGTCATGGACAGTTATATGTTGCTATTTCTCGAGCACGTCGTGCTTGCGATGTCAAAATCAAAATTCTTGATCGAATAGAGCAAGGACATCTGATAGAATGATGTGATGCTGTTTTTACAAAAAATGTAGTTTATAAGGAGATATTTATTTTATAGTTGATAATAAAATAATTTTTCAGATTTTTTTATGTCTGTCGTCCGACAGGCTTGGCTGCTAGTGTATATGTATATGTAAGATTGCTTGTGTGTGATATTACAATCCTTCGTACTTCCTCGATTGTAACTCCAGCATTTTTGTTTTGTGATAACTGTAATTAAAGGCCATTAAAATTATAAGATGTCGCCATTATTAAGACGATTCACGAAGAATAACTCATTCCATTATATTACAATGGAATTCCTCTCTATTATATTACTTCGGAGTTGTTTCAATAGTTGTTCAAGAGGATTGACGTCATTGTTGTGAGCGTTGTGTGCAAATAAATGAAGATCATTGAATATTTATAATCATTTGCAGATCATGGCATTGTTATTTTAGTTTAGACAGATTTTGGATCCTCAATTGGAATCCTTACATAATAGCTATACATAATAATGATGGAATACCCTATTGGAAAGAGTTTTGTTTATTATATCGAGAATATATTTTATTCCACACTGTTTTCATTATTGTTATATTGTCTGTGTAGTCTTTGGTATAGCTTCTTATTTTCGTTTCAGATAATATCTTTAATAATATCCCGATGTCAATATTCGAATGCTTTTTTTTTTTTCAGTTGGATTAGAAAATCATTCGAAATTATTCAGTTGGAATTGATGACTAAATTTTAATAATTTAGAATATTATCTGAGACCTAATATTCATTCAGAATTGCCGTAGGTGAAATAGCTTTAATTTGCGGTCGTTTGTAAAAATCTAATCCGAATTATCGAAAATTAAACCTATTATTTAATTAAGTTTATAATTGGTGTAAGTTCATCCCAATCATTAACAATCGGAATTTTTTTTGAATCGGAAACATGTTTTCTCTTTATTAATTTTGTTAAAACAGCAGGAATGTAGTAAAGTTTAATTAAAATTATAGTTACTTCATTAACTTTTTAAATCACTTAGTTTTAGCAATTGCAAAATTAATTAACTCTGTTTTCCGATTGATCACATTCCATTCCATGGGTCTTTGTCCAGTGTTAGCATCAGTGACTTCACTAGATCTGTAATAGTTCCAGATATTGAAGCAGATGTCGATCATTACAGGACCATTGAAAAGGTTAAAGCTTGTAAAGGATGATGAACATATTCGTATAATTGGTGACTTCTTTTTGAACACTACTTAAGCTAAATTCACTAGATTTCTTTTGAATCAATTGAAATTCTATCTAAGCCTTTTTTTATGAAAAAATATCTGAACGAGATGAAATGCATTGTGGGATAAACAGTAAAACGAAAACACATTGAATACCTGATATTACATTGTTAACGAACTGATCGTAAAAAAACTTGAATTAGTTTCAAGTAGATTACTACGAGACGACTTCTCACAATGAAGATTATGCTTTAATTTGGTTATAATTTTGAATTTCGTGGATTCGAAAGATCTTGTTTCACGTAATGCTGTCTGTCAGGCGTAGTTGTGCGGAAAACTTGCAGCCTGACTAAACGTTTCAATTGGATTGGATTTAGTTTGCTGGCTTGGATTTTGTTGGCTTCTTTCTTCTTTATTGTACTCAGCCCGATATCTTCGTTTTCCTGCATTTGTCAGATTATGCAAATACAAGTCCTTTCACAAATTCTTTTTACTTTAAATACTCAATCTCTAATGTAATGAAAGATAAACCAGTGATGTAACAGCTGAGGCACTGACACTTTTAATTTATAAAATAAATAAGCAAATAAAATGTCCAAGATTTTAAAGTGTCAAAAAGCTACTTATTTATTTGCCTATTTATTACAAACAGGCGATGATTAGATAGTATTACTGGTCAATTAGCCTATCAATTTATTGCTTGTATGTGCTGTGAGTGTTGTATTAATATTCTCTTAGGGTTCAATCCTGATTTCTATATGGACCTGCATTAATGTTAAAGCACAATTAGTGCGTTTCCAATTATTATAAATTTCCTTAATGGTAAAATTTTATAAAGGAAATTCTATTTAGAATTTGACTGACTGTCTTTCTAACTGCAGCGATTGTTCTGAAACTTACTCTTGTTTATTTGGTAACTTTTTTTTTTTTTTTTTTTTTTACACTATCAATATGTTAGATTATTCATTTATTCTGAAACAAAGAATTTTAGTATCTGAAACGAAGGAAGCTGATTCGGAATCGAATTGTGATAGCCATCTTCAGATGAAAAAAGTTACATTACTTTAGATTTTAGGGTTTGTTTAACTGAAAGTAATCATAACAAAAGTTCTGTGTATATTGAGGTAGAAATGTCATCAAGTTTCAAGTACTGTGCTTGAAGTACTTCAAGTATTAATTTGCACGATTAAAAAAGGAGACTGAAAATTGAAATGAATATTTATTAGTAGCTACTAATAAACTTATTATTATCCGCAACTTATTACTTTCTTACAACTAACAAAAATATAAATATCTATTGGAAATTCTATATAAACTTATATAATGAAATATGTCAAAAAAATTAAATTTTTTCTTTCTTTCCTTTAAAATTATAAAATTCAACTTATTTGATTTGTGAGGTTATGTATATATTAAAAAATATAAATCGAAGTTTCCAGTTAAAATTGAAAACTAAAACGAAAATCCAGTATACAATTGATATGCATGTGACACATTCTGTAATTTCTCGCGGAAAACATGCTTTTTTTGGCTTTCATAATTCTCACAGAAGTTTCCTGAATTTCCTAAGATTCAAACCGGAGTAATTGTGGTGATTGAATTTCCACTCACGGATGACTGTAATTTTATCAGACTAAATAATTATTGGTTCAACTATCATTTTGTCAAGAAGCCATATGAAGTTTACAGTAAAATTATTTTCTCTAATATAGCCTCTAAGGGAACTATTTGAATGTGAAATTTATACTGATGGTTAAATAAACACCTTAACCAGTTTAAAGTATCGCGTATGTTCTTGTACCGCAAGTTAAAGAACTTATTTGAATCGCGAAAGTTAAAAATCCACGTTTAAACTGTGACCAAAAATAGCCAGAGTGTTTTTTTTTTTGTTTTTTTTAGGAAAATCGAAATTCACTTAGAGGCTGATTCTTGACAAAGTAGCTTAATTTCCAAAAAAACAGAGAAAGGCTTAGCGACGATAGGTTGATCTGGATTCAGTATCAATGAAGGGATCGCTCTGTTTTGTTAAACTACAGGAACAAGATCCTTCAGCCCAATGTAAAGCTTGGCTGCCATTGATTTCCATTTTCTTCGAATTAAGGATAATGTTGTCTGCTGAGAGCTCTGTTTTTCAATAATTTTTAGAGATACGCGATTTGGCCAGTTAGATCTCCCGATCTGAACCTCTATGAGTGGCCCCTGTAGGCACACATAGTAACTTCCTTTAAAGTTTTAAATGGACTTTGATCAAGTATTGCTGATCAATAAATTCATCACAACCTTTGAAAAAGAGGTGATTTTGTCAAAAGATATGATTGGATGCCTTTTACTAATTCTGAACCAATTCTAATTCTGAATGCGGATTAGTAGTGTTTTCTGCACTTGCACAATCTTTTAAACACCAATATTGTTTTTGTTTTTCTAATAAAATTATTTTTCTGTAAAATATTTATTTTTATTAACATATTGTTTTGACGTTTCTTAATATTGTTTCTTTTGATAGAATATCTAGATATTCAAAAGATTAGACTTTCTGGATAATATAGAGAATTATATATAAAAGCTTTGATGATGGATGGAGTCTTTTCATCTGGCAATCTAATTTTCTCCTGCATTTTAACCTTGATTGTTTGACGATGAAGCGTCTTTGGCATATGAATGGATTTCAGATATAACGAATTCTTATTCCATTCTTAAATTTATTAAGTTCTTCCAATTACCTGTGGCCGCCTTGTGAAAGATGTGAAAGAGAAATGTTAAAACTAAGGGAATGATTAATGTCGTATGAAGGCCAGATGACAGGTTATTCTTTCAAAATTATGCTTTTGGGTATTGATTCGAATCCATCATGGTCAACCACCTGACAAATTAGAAGAACGCTCTTAATTTCCTCGGCTTCTGCCTTTTTAGTTCAATATAATGAACTTGTTAATCATATTAATCATTACCACGAACTCAAAACCAAAGACAAGGAAGAGATTCTCTGGCTGAGGTTCCATGAAGCCTGTAAGTCCCTACTTTCTAAGAGTTTTGAATTTTAAAAACTGCAATTTTCACAGGTTTACAATTTTAGCCAACTTTCCTGTTAAGGCTTGTCAGTCCGTCTGTATGTGTATGTATGTCGTCCTAGTAAACTTTGAACAGATGTAAGGATCTTCTTAAAACATGTCATGCCTATTTAGGGAGAGGAGACGATTTAACTTTTCTATGGCATTTCTGTTTGAGGTGTTGGCGAAAAACTACCGCGTGACGATAGGTGTGCTTCCCACACAAATTCTATAGAAATGTTAATACAGCAATTTTATATTTTCATTTTTTATTTGAATTTTCATTCTTTTATTGTTAGTTTGATAAGCTTTGTTTGTATACCTTATAAAAAATTACCAGATTTAACTTAATCTAAAGATGAATGGTGACACTGTTCTTTTATTCTTACAGTTCTTTATTGCATTTGCTTGTCTTGATCATTTCTTTTTTTATGTTTGATGACAAATTCTACAATTGTGTATAGATTTTAATTTCATATTTTAATCATATACTAGATGTAAGTTTACATAAGTCTACATGTAATCGTGAATTTAGCTAATTTCACTTCGAAACCAAGTCTTACATTTCTCTTATCTTCGGAGGCCTAATTTACGAGAACATCGTTAGTGTCAAGTAGAGTATTTTTAATAATTAATTTTGAATTAAAATGCAATATCGAAAGACTTTGCTCTTTTAAAATTGTAGAATTTAATCAGGGATTACATTAAAATCCCAATAAAACCTCACAGAAAAATTTTTTTCTAATTTTTCATTAAAATAAAAATAAAAATAAAAAAATCTGGTAAAATAATTAAGTAAAAATAAACCTTCAATTTATGTTTAACCCTGTTACCTTTACTATCTTTCTTCTTAACTCCCTCCTTTACAATAACGCTGTACCATCTGCATTCATCTGCTATCGAGATGTTTTTCCCGCCCATTTCTGTAACTGAGGTCTTCATTGATTTTTGCTGCAGATGTGCAATAGTGGAGGGGTGACCAAAGGCGTTCTCAATCACTCCCCCTCCCTTCCGCTGCTTCGTTCTACTTATTCAGTTAAATTCTGATCTTCTGTGAAGGGTGTTCTAAGCGTTTTATTACTTATTCAATTCCAATATCTTCTAACTTTATGAAAACATTAAAACCGCGAATTCCTACAGACTTTTAATCCCTTTATGTTCTTCGTATTCATTGTTCTTATTTCTACAATTGCTTCTTTATCTTTCATTCATAGTATACACAACATTTCAATTCTGTTAAGGATTCTATTGAATACAGGATTTTGATTAATATTTTCTTAAGAAAGTAAATGAAACTTGAGAAGAGGAAAAACACGTAAACTCTGCTGCCTTTAATTAAAAACTTCATTAATTCGTAAATTACTGAAAAGAGAAATATTAAAAAGAGAAAAACTTCTCATTAAAGAACAGTTAATTAATATTTATTTTCGTATTTTGCTTAATAAGGCTTCCATCTTTCTATTAAAAGATGTTTTTAAAACAACAAAAGTAAACTGAGTAAACATTCCTCAGAATGATGCTTTTTTTTTAAGCCGCAGAATTACACAAAGAAATGTCGAATTAATTTCTAAATTAATAACTATACGCTATCTTTCTCTTTACCATTTGCTGAGAATTGATTAAGCACTTGGTTAATCGTCCAAATATGGTTAACTTAATCATTAATCAAAAATCAAGCCGAGTACCATCTGATTATCACTTCACAATATTTAATAAACTGAGTAAATACAAAACACGACCAGGTTTCAACTTCGAATGAGAAGCCTTTTTTCGAGTCTGTTTCGTGTGTAAAGTTAACTGAATCTACTCAGCATAAGCTCAGGTTTAAAATGGATTCGAAAATGGATAACGCTTTGTTAGATGACGAAATAAATTCATTGTTTTCGTGTCGGGGATTTTTTTTTAATTCTTTCTATAGTGTTTTTTATCACTTTCAAAACTCCCCCATTGGATCCATCAGGAGTCAAAAAAAGTAGATCGTGCCTTTAAAAATAAAACATGAAGTTCCATTCACTGGTTCTGAAGGAAAATTTGATGGTGACACAAGAAATTAAGAAAGAACGCTAGAATCATTATGAATTAATAAAGTAAAAGTTAAAGATACTTTCCGGGAAGAAAATTACTTTTATAGAAAATAAATCTATTAGAAATGGAATACATGATATTTTTTGCGTCTTTACTAGAGAAAAGCAATAGGATTTAATGAATTTCTTTGGGTTTTTTTTTTCCTTCTAACTTGAATAAAAATGAATAATTTCCTAGAATATGTCGTACTAGGGCTTGCAAATCTCTAACGCACATCGCTCCATCACCTATTAATACTATCCAGTGGTTCAATAGGAAAGGACTACATTTCTGATAGCCTTCTGCACCAGTGACTCAACTTTTTTTTACAGCCGAGGACCATTTTTTCAACTACATACAACATAAGTGGAATAAAACTAACGTGAAATACAAAATGCCATAAACCCATAATTGTTTTTTATTCAATAGATGAATAAGCCTATATTCAGTATTCGAAGTTGTTAATTAGTTTCCTTACAAGGAATTATACGACATTTTTTTTATTTTTAGCGACCCATTTTGGAGCTATTGTGATAGCGACGAAAAAATCCATTTTCTAAATAATCTTAAAACGAAATTTAGTTGTAATAGATAATCCCACCCAAATCATTTCATGTAAAATAAGTTGCCAAGACTCACATGCTCATAACGCTTTCACTGTTAAAAAGTTATCAGATCTCATCTTACAAAAAGAAATGAAATCCCACCCAAAACATTTCATGTAAAATAAG
>JAFIDM010006943.1:63724088-63761506 GCA_023159025.1 Thereuonema tuberculata
TACAAAAAGAAATGAAATCCCACCCAAAACATTTCATGTAAAATAAGTTGCCAAGACTCACACGCTCATAATGCTTTCACTGTTAAAAAGATATGAGATCTCATGTAGAGCCAAGCCCTAACTCTACAAGGCCTAATTCTACAAGGCCTAACTCTACAAGCCCTAACTCTAAAAACCCTATATCTTGGTCAAAAAGTATGGCTTGGCCGTTTCATGGAACTATTTCATCCCTCCCAAAACATTTCACTATACATGCCTAACTCTAAAAACCCTACTATCTTGGTCAAAAAGTGTGCCTTGGTATACTCCATATCCTTTAAATAACTCCATGGGGACAGCCACGAAACGGCCAAAGCATACTTTTTGACCAAGATATAGGGTTTTTAGAGTTAGGGCTTGTAGAGTTAGGGGCTTGGCTCTACATGAGATCTCATATCTTTTTAACAGTGAAAGCATTATGAGCATGTGAGTCTTGGCAACTTATTTTACACCAAGTGTTTTGGGTGGGATATTAATTGTCTAAACAATAAACTGGATTAATCATTTTCTTTGAAAGTCTATCCGTTTAACTTGTATTTTAATTTGAGCTCAATTATTACTGCAGCAATTGGAAGGCTCGAAAAATACTTTAATCTGAAAAAAAAGAAATGCCAAAGAGTTAAGTGTTCAGAGTTAGTGTTCAACTGTTTAAGGTGATAGTATACGTATTGTTTAAGTGTAGTAATCTTTTGTTTCATAGTAAAAAAGAAAATCGTAGTAAATCTAAAGAGTTCTTCTTGTAATCTCATGTTTTCTCAAATTAAACAGTCATTTATAAAATGCTAATTTTAAGAAACTTAAAAAAACCTGTCCCACAATAATTTAATAAACATTTTTTTCTTTTGCCAATTTAAAGTTATCGACCTGTTCCAGCTTTTTAATCTAACTTTTCGTTTTCCTTCAAGTTCAAATTAAATATTATCTTCCATTCTATTTTATAAAATGTACTTTTATTATTATCTTGAATTCTTTCGTTTACATAAAAGATTGTAAGATTTTCTTTTATTTTCTTGTTTCTTCTTGAATCCTTTTTATCTTAAAAGAAGTCTCTCCTGCTTGGATTTAATTCATCTTTTATTTATAGTTCAATATCCAAGTCTCGCTTCTATAAAAGAGTTGACATTTCGTTGATTTCCTGTAAAATTTTATTTAGATATTTGCCGGTGTCCCATTTTCAGGAGCATTTTTCGAAAAAAAATTATTATATTGAACAAAAAAACAAACAAAAACTATATATTCGGCTTTTTTGATGCACCCGTTTTTTTTTTTTGGAGAATTTTTAGGAAAAAAAAAGCCTTATACTCCGGCAAATGCGTTATCTATATCTTTTTCTTTTGTTTTTAGATTCTTCTAATTGTTTCACAAATCATTTGAAATTTACTAAATTTGCAGTTAGTTTTAATATTACAGTCAAAGCTGACATTACAATGAAGTGACGAAAACTTGATACCCTTAAAAAAATATGATCAATATGATTTAATCAGATTTTTATTTCGTAAAAACGTTTTATTATTGAATGAATGAAAATAAGAGAATGCACAAGGTGGACAATGATAATAAAGGCATATATATAATAAAAATTAATTAATTTACCACCGACGGTTTCAATCTCCCACGGGAGACCACCTTCAAGGTGAGACATGATACAAGAATAACACTAACATGTGGGTGAGAAACGCAGGTAGAGGTGCATGTTAGAAATTTTGGGATGGGGTTAGACAAGTTTACTTATGCTTGGGGATGATGCATGGGGAAGGAAAATGATCTCCCGTGATAGCTTGAAACCGTCGGTGGTAAAGTAATTACTTTTTTAATATTTATTTTATATATCATTGTCCACCTTGTGCATTCTCTCGTTTTCATTTAATAATTTTGTAATCATTGCACTTTAAATACCCATATGTTTTGTTATTGAATTTTGCTGATTTTTCAAAACTTAAAACTATTTGATAATATTTTGCTGAAGATCTCCAATAACAAATTTCATCTAAATCAGCTACAAACTTACGAGATTTACAGATGTACGAGCACAAAACTTATAGCTGTAATACATAGTTTTAACGAAGCAAGGCAGTGAAAACAAACACACTTTTTAAATGAACAATACATCTTTAATTCTTTTCGAGCAGTTTGAGGAGGTATAATAAACATTGGAGGTTCGTTTTAGGCGCAAATCTCAGGCAACTGCATTAGCCTCGTGCGCTGTAAATTGAAAACGGAAATGGTTTGTTGGGAGGACATTTAAAATTGATGAAGGTATTGGATTTACGGCTGTATAAGCTGAAAGAGGTGATTTCGGAGGCAATTCAGTGAAGCACGAGCCTCTTGTTCTCGTGTGTTCTTGAAAAACGAAATGCATTACATTTTTCTTTTCTTTTTTTTTTTTTTTGTCTTTGATAGCGTTCGGGGGTCGCGTCTTATGTTTGAAGAGGATTAGAAAAGAAAGTTGTTCTCTCACCGTCCGAGTCCACCCTTGGTCTTTTGTCACTTAAAACAAGACGAGAGCATTCATGCGCATTGTGTAGCCGCATCACCACCAGATGCCTCTCCACAAAATTATGATTTGTAATATTCAGAAAGAAAGCCTTTGTAGACGTGGAGAGGATTACTTTTTTTCGTGTTTTTTATTTCCTTAATCGTTTCCCTCGTTAATGTATTCAAGAGAAAATAAAGTTTAGGAATTCTTTTTATTACTTTTTGAAACAAAACTTGTTTGTCTGTCTCTTATCCTATGTTGGTCTGTATTTCTTCTTTAAAAATATTGATATCATAAAATTCGAATGCTGTCTCGTGTTTCGTAATTCTAGTGAATACAGCCTTATTGCCTTTAAAATATTCATTAAACCTATCTAATTAGATTTTAATCATGAATAAATTGGAAAATAAAAAGGAACTCCTAAGAGAATTCCTTAACAATAGAAAGCAATCTTGTTAAAAATTTCATGATTCTTTTTAATTAAACGCATAATTGGAATTTAATTCTCCTTTCTGGAATAGACTAACATTTCGATTGTAAAGAATAACAAGTTGTCGAAAGAATTGAAGACTATTTTCTTTAACATATTATTTCTAAACTTTTCTTTAAATAAAAAAACAAAGTCGTAAAATCAACAAAAACGAAAAGCCTGATTGAATTAATTTTAATCTCATGAAACCTCACGAAAAAAAATTAATTCTTATTAAAACAATGAGAAATGCTAATAAAAGTAGGACAGAAATCCATTGATTTGATTCCAATGCTTTTCAAAGGTAATTTCTGTTATCTTCTCGCACTAATTTCCTGACAAGATTTCAAATATAAAAGTTACAGAATCCCTAGTCCTCGAATATGCATTCTAAGTTTGTAGAAGATCCATGTAACGGTTCAGAAAGTTACTGGGGGAGACACTCCGATTGATTTTAGTGTCCCCTTTACCTATTGGAGAATAGATTAAAAATCTTTAGTCATTCAGTTTAATCCTATTGGAAGATGGGCTCTTAGTCATTAGGAGGATTTGTTTCCAAAGGGAAAACAAAAGGAATCATTCACACAATAATGAAGGAAGCCTAATATTTCATTTTATTGAAGTATAGACCGACCTCGTTTTACGACGATACAATTTACGACGATTCAGATTGCGCCTGGTTTTGGCCAAAATGAGGTAAACTATAAAAAAAGACAATGACACTGAACTAATGTTTAAAATATATTAACACATTAAAAGGATCGATAGCTTCATTCAATAGCTTCATCAACTAAATAAGAATAGATCAAACAAATGCTTAAATACAATTACACATCACCTACTGAAATTATATAAACCAATTAAAAATTACGAAGTAGATCGAATAAACTGATTGGCCAAATACCTAATTAAAATATAGCGAAACTGGTCCTTTTAATGTGTTAATATATTTTAAACCTTAGTTCAGTGAGCCATTGTTTTTTTTTTTTTTTTCAAATTTAAAACTGCACACGTAAAAATTTTTTTCTCATGAATCTGAATATCATCATCGCCGATGTTTTGGTGTGGTGCCTTTATGCAGTTATGGATCAGCATATGTATTTGACCAGTCAGTTTATTCGATCTATTTCGTAATTTTTAATTGGTTTGTATGATTTCCTTAGCTGATATGTAATTGTATTTAAGCATTTGTTTGTTCTATTCTTATTTAGTCGAAGAAAGTATTGAAATGTAGCGAAACCGGTTCTTTTAAACCTTAGTTCAGTTTGTCTTTGTCTTTTTTCAAATTTAAAACTGTACAGGTAAAAAATTTTTTCTCATGAATGAGGAAAAATATATTGAAAAAAAAATTTAAATGCGGAAAAAGAAAAATTAAATTTCTTCACGGAAAATGCAGCAATAAACGGTGAACATGGTCAACTTTAACAGCTGTACTTAAACTCCTCCTCCTCCTCGTCGATTTTGTTTCGCTCAGTCATCCCGCGTTGATTGCCTGTGAATGCCTGTAAATACGTATTACAATTAATAGTGATAAAAGTTTTTAAAAATAAATGTCTGGTAAAAGGAATGAACAGTGAAATCGCATCCAGCGCCGCTGCTTTCGGATATAGACTTCTCGATGAGTACGCTGACACACTTTTACTCTCGATGCATGTAATAATTAAGGTGTTAATTTAGTAAGCTTATAAAAGTTTTAGTTGTAAAAGCTTAGCCTATATTAATAAGGTTTAATTAAATAAAAACCATATATTTTTAGATGTATGGAACGCATTCCCTCTGTGTATTATATAGTGGGTTCGTTTTACGTCGATTCCATTTACGTCGCTACTGTAGGAAGCAACATCACCGTAAAATGAGAGCTGCCTGCATTGTTTCGTAATTATATCACTGATGGCATTATTTTAACTATATTGAAATTTTCATAATCTAATGTTAAGTTGCTCAAGTGTTATTGTTATTATTTTTGTTGTTATCTCGCGACTTTTTATTATCTATTATGAAAATTTTGGTTGAGAATTATTAACTCAAATCCGAAGTCTTATTAACAGAAGAAGTCTTTTCGGAATAAAAAGACGAAATATTGGTCATTAAGATGTTGGTGATGTTTCTTCAAGTTTAGTATACTTATTAACAGAACTTTTGAACTATCTTCCTTAAATTATTTTTTAAGTCGCAAAAGTAATATAAATGAAATCTCCTTGTTTTTTTTTTTTAATTATGTCTGCTGTATAAAAATAGATTTATTTATTTTTTCTTAAAAAAAAATAAAAATAAAATCCGAAGTTCTTCAGTTGTCTGAATCTTGTCTGAAAAGTAACTTTAAACACATTAAAAACCGCTCAGACATTAAGAGAATTAATAAGTATATTAATGTCTGTTAAAACATGGATAGAGAAATCCATTGGTTCGATTCCAATGCTTTTCTAGGGGAATTTTTGTGACCGTTCGCACTAATTTCTCGACAAAGGCTCACATGGAAAAGATGTACAATGTTGCATCATCTGTTATCTGTAAATGTGCACGCCAAATATCAAGAAGATTCATCCTGTGGTTATTAGTCTATCCGCGTTTGTGCATGTCTTTGTCTGAGTGATTTGAGCCTCATTTTAAGCTTTTTTGAGTTTTAAACAAAGAATTAACTTGAAAAAGGAAGTAGAATTTGTTTGTTTTTAGTTGATTTTTTAAAAAATATATATTGTAGAACAGTCTCAATGATTACGACAGCTTTTACCGTTAGGCTTATTCTCAGAATCAGCCCAAGAAGGTTTTGGACGGGATCTGAATATGCTGTTGTATTCAGACGAAATAATGGCTGTAAATTAAAAAGATCAATATATGGATTAAGTGAAAGAAAAAAGAAACTATGTAGTTCATCAGGAGTTTAGAAAATTGATTATGACACCAACATTGAAAATTGTTTGTTTTTTATTTAATGCTAAGGAAACTGTTGTCATCACGAAAGAAAGACTGCCATGACGTCATTAAATTCGATGTCACCTATCGTGTAGAGAATGGAGAAAATAAATTTGGAATAACTTTGTTTCTTAAGCCGGATTTACACTGTTTTTGAAAGTTGTTGAAAGATGTGTCGTCGACAAGATTTCACTTTTGATCTTACAATATTGGATAATTTTGTTAATGGCAAAACTATGGTGAAAATATATCGGTAATATTATCAACAAATTACAAATACGTTTGAGGTATTGAGTGATTGATGTATTACCGTATTCAGATAAGTTTTCTCCATGTAGCCTATCAGCGTGGTCATCCTTAGTACTTTGGAAATACTGCATAAATATGTTACGAAGTCCATTTCAATACTTTTTTATACATTGATTGAAACGGACGATGCTTCCTGTTGTTTCCGCTGCAGACCTCAAAAGCTTGGAGATTAAAAACAGATTACAAGAGTAACTCTCAGTCGAACAGTAAGTCAACTATCAATGAAAGAAGATAAATTAAAAAAAAAATCAAGAAATGTTCTAAAAAACTGCTATTCACTGAATCAAATATTTATAATTCCAATGTATTTTAAATTGACGCGGATTAAAATGGGATGTCACTTGTTGAGCAAATGAAAGTCAATGTTTCGACTCCTTCAGCTAAATGACTTACTTAAAAAAAATTAATTTTGTAAACAAGCATATCTTGTCTCTACTTTGTGCTTTTTATATATAGGACAGCAAGTCGAATGTGTATATACACACATACATACATACATACACTCATTGCCAAAAAATTTAGCGCACCCAGAAGCAGCAGTCGAAATGGAATGACATTGGCATAGACACTGAGAATCATGATTCAAATAACTGATTATAATAACAGAGCAAATGTGCCGTTTATTGGGGTAAAACAGTTCCTTTAATTCCTACAGTCTAATTGTAAAGAAATGGTTGAGCGGTGGCTTTACAATAAATGTTCTTTAATAAGTTCTATAATAAATTAATATATAGTTTATGTTGCTATTTAGTGTAGCTAAATTTACACAGAATATCGGCTTGATACTTAAAGTTCTGGTTTACACAAAATATTATTTCAGTCAAATCTATCTCACTTATTCTTAAGTTCGGTTAACTCTTGCGAAGTTTTCTTTCTTCTTACTTGATTAGCTGATATCTTCTTACTTCGACGACACACGAACAGAGTAGAACTACGGTGGCTTCTCACGACAGAGGGGTTCTTCATTTCAGCGACCACACGCTGTTCATGTCGGCGACTATCGCTTCTTTCAACTCGGCGACCAACGCCTCGTCCCCGCACTGACGCTTCCTTACCGACCGCACCGTTCACTCCCGTGAACTCTGTCGAACTCGCCTCTCTCGTGTCGGCTATCGAACTCCCCCCTGTCGACTTGTAGCAATCCGTTAATATCGGTTCGTCACCAGCCTAATTTGCATATACTACTTCACAAATTACAAAACATACATAATTTTAGAGATTGCAAATACACAATTATTTAAATAAATAAACATAAATAATTATTACAAAACCTCATTACACTAATGCTATCTTGCAGAAGAGCCTCTCATAGCTGTTGCTCCAGATCCTCATACCCGTTGATGACCGAAACTGCCGTCCTATGTGACCCCACAAACGTTCAATGGACAATAAGCCTAAAGAGCTGCGGGACACGGAAGGGCATCGATACGACGGAAGCAGTGAAAGCAGTGCTATTTGTGGGTGGGCATTATATTGTTGTAAAATGAACTGCTGTAGCCGCTCCATGAAGGGAAGCACATGAGACTGAGAATCTTCTGAACGTATCGTTGCGCCGTCAATGTTTCCCTGATCACTACCAGCGGAAACCGAGAATCGCAGGAATATTACGACGCCACCAGTGCTGGGCCGTGTTTCACTCAACAATAAAGTCTGGATTTGTATGCTGTCCGATGTCTCTCCATACTCGAGTACGAAACCTGGATTCATCACTAAACACGATACAAGATTAATTAGTTTCACGATATACTTAATTAGGTGCGTAAAGCCGACTTTAATGGCCGTGGGTATTGGTGTTGCCTGTAAACCAGGTAATACCATTGCCTCGTTCATTAATAGAAAAACGAAGGGAGACAATAAGGAGTCAAAATTAAGAGTGCAAGGGGCTATATATGGAATAACCTGTAAGTCTGATAGCGCTGATAATAGAAAGTGTATTTATATTGGAAATACAAAAAGAGAGTTAGAAGTGCGTGTTAAAGAGCATAAACATGCAGTAAAAGTTGCAAATGAGGCATACGGCACAGCGACCCACTGTTCAGCGATGGGACAATCTTTGGACACAGAAAATGTTATGATTTTAGGGGTTTATAAGAATAGATATTTGCGTGAATTTTATGAATCTGCAATGATCCGCACAAAAGGTAGTTACAACCAGGATCTTTTGATCAGAAATGTGTTGGAGTATGGCTTGTAAATTAATAAGGAGAACAATGATTATAGCGTAGCAGGTGGAATAGCAGACAGCTGCTTCCGTTGAGAGCTTTGATCGCTCGTCACCAGAGGGTAAGTGATATACATGGCACTCCCGGAAATAGAACTGTCTTTTCTCACGGCTGACGATTCCCGTAAAAAGGGAAAGATAAAGGGGGGGGGGACGTTTTTTAAAAGGTAGGGGAATTTTTACGCTTGATAAAGGATTCTGGGTTCCATGGGTTCAGAAACGCGCGTTGCCGTATATTTTAAATGTTTTCAGATTCTTTTTTTTTTTTTTTTTTTTAGTTTAAAGTTGGTGCCAAAATAGTCGGCAAAGTGTATTGAGAAGTAGGCACGTAAAAGTCTTATAAATAAGCTTTGTGTTTGGCGGTAGTAGCATCCATTATATTGAATGTGCAGATCCCGTTGCATTCTCCAAAAGTGATGTGGATTTACGGCTATTTCATTGTTTTGACATTTTGTTTTAAAAGGGGAACTCCAACTGGGCCCCGCAACTGTTCCATAACCGGACATTATGATATATTGGCGAATTTTTGGATACCAAAGCTTCATCAATGCGAGTACCTTCAGGAAACGATATTCAAGCAAGATGGTGCACATCCCACATCACCCGTTGTTCAAAATTTGTTAAAGCAGCATTTTACAAATGAACGGATTATCAGCCGTTATTTCCAGACAAATTGGCCTCCCCGATCACCCGACCTCACCCAATGTGACTTCTGATTATGAGATTTTTTAAAGAATCAGGCGTATTGTGAAAGATGTCAAACTTTGTCAGATCTGAAGAACAGCATTAGACGACATGTTCTAGCGATTCCAGCGCATCGTTTGAAGTACCTGTTATCAAATTTCTTTCCATTTGAAATCTTAGAACGCGCTCCAGAGTCCTCTGCGTAGATGAACTTAAATTTTAACACCACTATACTTTTACTTAGAACAATCCTTGAAGGTGAAACGCTTTTTTTTTTCCGTCCCTCTTCAGGTCCGATGGTTAGATAATTTCATTTTTTCTAATTTCTGTTTTCCTGGATTCACTCTTCTCTACATCTTATTCTTACTCTTATTAGTTATTTTCAAATTTTCTTCAGCTTTTTATCATCTCCTTCATCATTCAATTTTTCTTCAATTAATTCTTCTACACTTGTCTTTGTAGTGTTTTAGTTTTTCCATATTTCATTTTTTTTTCCCTTTTCTTATTCCGTATCATCTTGATAAGTAAAAGTTATAAATTCCCTTATCTGTCAAGACAACACTAAAGGAAATACCTAATCTAATCTTTTAAAAACCTCTTTAAAAATATTCTTTTTTTTTCATTATTTTTCATATTTGAAAGTATTGTGCTTTAAAATTTAGTTTTTTCATCAGAACTTTCGGGTGAAGTTAAGTGTGACTAGAAGCTCTTTCTGGACAAAGATAGAAAGGATTTTTCCTCTTCTGCGAATGATTTACGAATTTCAGAACTACGATATTCTCAGTCTTCCACTCAAATTTTGTTAATGAAATTCTGCTAATGTTGACGGAATTTTGTTTAAAGTGATGTTTTCAAATCTTAATTATTGTTTTTTGTTTCCCTATTTCTGTTTATTTCGTAATTAAACGACGACGTAAAACGTAAAAATTGCTCTTTAGAACGAAGCAACATCCCTCGGATTAAAACTTACTGCTGAGGTAATGTAGATGGAATCACAATTCTCGTTTAATATCTCGTAGCGCACTCGTGATTTTAAAGGTGACTTCCTCCAAAGTCATTCTAAGCTCTTTGTGAATGTCGTGAGGAAGTCAGAACCAGAATAGGACTTTCATGTTATTCAGTAAGTCTGATTCATACATGTTGTCTTCTCTTGGCTTGCTATCTCAATAAAAGTTTTTTTATTTCTCCACGATTTCTAGCTACACATAAGGCAAAGAAATTATCTGTTTTTTAACTTTATTAGCTTTAAAATGTAATTTTAAGTCGAATTAAACAGTTTTTCTCTGTCTCTTACAAAGAAAGTGAAGCTCATCAATATCAGATGGTTCGCCATCTGACAATGTCCATGGGTTCGCCTCTGACAACATGTGAATGGCTTTTCTTGAAACTTGGTATGTACAGTTGAGAACAAGAAACGAACTATTTTTTATATTTGGATTTATTTCTGTATGGGTTCTTGTTGAGAAATTAGCTCGAGAAAGAGAGAAAAGCATTTGAACGGAAATGTAACATCTAACAATAAATATTAATGCGAGTTTATTAATCCATTAATTTCCCCGCACTTTGGTATGATTACAATTAATCGTATCGAATGATTTAGTAAAGTATGCAGACCTCAATCATTTTTTTAAGAAATAGAACACTTCTACTTAAAAACCAGAACTCGTCGCCACTCGCACATAATAAAAATTAAAAATTTACTGGTCATAAATAGGCAATCGATTTCTGCCACAGATCTTATGATTTCTTCCGGTATAAAGTAACAAAAACACTCCAATGTAAAAGTAAATAAATAATACGTAAAAATATGCAAAGAACGTTCGAAACATAACCTGGACGTCATCACTTCTCATCCCACAAGCCACAACGCAGAGGTAAAACAACTAGAGGTAGAACACTAGAGGTAAAATAACAAAACCGCAACTAACGCCAGCGCCATTGAGTTCCGCCCTCAAAGATTAGCTTGGCGATACATCAGAAAGGAAGCTAGAAACAGATTTGTAACTTCTGCTGTTAGTGTTAAACAGATATTGTAATTTAAAAGTAAACGTAGAATTTTCGTTTGCGTAAAATTTAACAACTTTTACAAAATAAATAGGAAAAGTAATTTTCAGGACAGTAGTTAACGAAACTGAGGTTGAAGTTCTATTACGATTTTTTTATTACGTAAAGGTATTTTGATGGTTTGCCTTAAATTGATTCTTTGACAATAGAAGCAAAAACGTATTTTTTTCGGAGTGTTTAATTATATTTAATTGTAGATTATGTCTAAATTACAAATATGCTTCTAAACTTATTTGTGCGATTAGGTGCAATAATGAGGCATCGCGAGCGAGTGAATCTCAAGTACAACAATGCTGGTTGGGTCGGGCTGATGTTAGGCCAATAAGCCTTGAAACAGCGCTGTCCCCGATTACCAGCACAAATATCAAAAATAGCTCAGTGAATTTGTGTTTTGTCTAGTTATGTGCGTTCTTTGTTTTATTTTACTGTAAAAATGTACTAACGCACGTTAAACTTTTGTCTCATTACTAACCTCGTTATGAATTAATCCCTTGAAGCTAAGCTAAACGCTAGCGGGGATTAATTATTCACCCCTTTTTATTCTTGATTTTATTTTGATGTTTTTGTAATTCAGGGATCATCTAAATAGCTCAGTGAATTTGTGTTTTGTTTAGTTATGTGCGTTCTTTGTTTTATTTTACTGTAAAAATGAGTGTTTGAAAGTTCTTTGAAATGTGAAGATTAGAGGCTTTGAAGATTGCTCTTTAAGTAAAGATGAGATGTTTTTTTCCATCAAACGTGGTCTTGAAGTCTTTCCAATGTTAAAAGGCTGTCGAAGACCGTTATTAGCATCATCACGTCATATTAGCTTCGTAAGGGATTCAGTCTTCCTTAGAGACGATCGTTATTCCGAGATTTCAACCAAAAAGTTGAAAGGCGGGAAGATGTCCCTGATCTTTTGACTTCCATTGTTTTGATTTATAGAATTTTGTTAAGAAGTAAGGATTTAATCCACTGTTTGCCTTCAATCTACTTAAAAGAAGTAACAATCCATTGTTGCATTAATGATATTTGATTATTTACAAAAAATAGAAATTCGTAAAACATTTTAAATAAAACTAGGCCATCCCCCGTGTACAGATTGAGATATGTTGAGATGGATGTTAGATGAAGTAGAGTTCGGGGACCTAAAGTCTCGCTCTCTCTCTCTGTCTGCCTGATGTCGTTCGGCGTCTAACCTCTGTCTCTCTTCTGTCTCTTCCGTTGTCTCCTTACCTCTTGACCGTCTTTTACGATCGGCTTCATTCTTTCGATCCAAATCTGTCTGTTACGCTCTTTTCAATCATTTCCTTTCAATATCTTTCACAATATCGTTTTTAATACGTGATTATGAAAATATATAATCATCCCGTGCTCTTAAATAACAACCAGTATACATTACTAAACTTATTTACTGTTAACAATTTGGCTTGTTGATTCTTTGAATTTACAGTAAATTGAGTTTACAGTGAATAAGGTTAGGATTTTATATTGGTTGTTATTTAAAAGCACGGATAATCCAAGAAAAGTCGCTTCCAATGAAAGTGGTTATGATTTGTTGAATAGTTGAGCAAATAGTGATGTAAACCAAATTCTTCCACAATCTTCTTTCTTTCCATATCAAAAATATTAGATAGAAACACACTCTTCCATACATTGCATTAGTATTAAAATATTTATTAAAATACTAATAAGGGAGACAAATTTTCAGGAACTGTACATAAAGGAGCTATAGTAAATTTTAATACCATTGTACTTATTAGAGATTACCTACAATTTGATAACCGAAAAACAGCCAATATTAAGGAATTAAATTATTAACAATATTTTGAAAAATTATAGATTACAATTAATAAGTCAGATTGTAAACAACAATTAAATTTGTTGTATCACCATGCTTTTATTTATTTATTTTTTGTAACAATAAAATTAGTTAATAGTCACTTTGAGATGTTTAAGCATATTGTATCAACAATTAATTTTATTAATAGTTCATGTTTTTAAACCAATGCTGCCAAGCTTATTCTTAATTCTGTTATACCTATATTATTGACTTGAAAAAAGGAATATGTACAGTTCCTGAAAATTTGTCTCCCTTATTAGTATTTTAATAAATATTTTAATACTAATGCAATGTATGGAAGAGTGTGTTTCTATCAAATAGTGATGTGTTATTCCTTTTTTGAATAAACTCATTATTTGATAGCACATGCCATTGTTGACGGAGAAAACGCAACATTTTGAAGTTCAAATCCTCATTTTGCATTTGTCGACTTCCTCGCAAGAATGACGACTGAACACCTGTGTTCTATTGTTACACTACCATTGTGAATATTGGAAAGCACAACAACTGCGCCTTTTGCATTTGTCGACTTTCTTGCAACAATGCAAAAGGAAACATCGTTTTCCATTGTTGCACTGCGCCGGACTGACAGAGAAATAAAAGATTTTAGTAATATATAGATTCTTGAATATATTAAACCAATCTGATAATCCTGAAGGGATTTGTTTGTGCTTCTTTTGAAAGTGGACAAACACGTACAATATTGTAAAAGATTACTGGAGGCTTCATACCCTGTCCATTCCGCTGCCCAATCCACTGTGATCTTCAGGTATGGCTTTGGAGCATTTTACAGATATGATTGAAAATTTCATGGGGTAAAGTTCTTCAAAGACAGAAACGACCAGAAGGTCAACTACAGTTGAAAAGAATCTCCAACTAATTGGATATCATTCTTTGCTGGTCCAAATAATGATAGCCAATTAGTTGGAGATTCTTTTCAACTGTAGTTGAATAGAATTCAATAGAACATTAATAGGTTTCCTGATGAATTAGAATAGCATTTCTATTCTTTTTTTCTTTTTTCCCAAGAAATTAGCTACAAATGCCTGACGAGCAAGGATTCATTTATTTCCAGAAACTTCGTATCGATGCAGATAAAAGTGCAAGTTTAACTTTTGAATTGCGAAAACTGCCTCAGAAGCAAAAGAACTATTACTTATTCTTTTAGGCAAAATGTGCAGAAAAGTTATCCATTTAAGGGATCTTCATGAATGGAATGAATCCAAACTTTTATTCAAGTTAATAATTTCACTCACTTAAAGATGAAAAATGTTAAAAAAAGTCTTGATTCCTCAAAAATACTAAAAACCATCGAATTACCGAAATTACCAAACATACAAAAACAGAACTTGTGTGTAACTCCAGAAGTATTTTTTTAAAAAAATACTCCTTTAATAGGGAGTTAATGTTTTTTTTAATTCCTATATTCAGTAAAAAAATATCTCAAGATTGTCAACTGAATAACCCCATATAAGTATCTTAACTTAAAAATTTTGATCAAGTTATATTTCATTAAAAATTGTCATATGATGACGTGGGAAGCCATTTTCTTGCGAACGTTGTACAGATGGTTTCCGCCTTTCGTAGTCCAGATCTGCGTTCATCCGGAGTCACGTAGAAAGTCCGTCGACTTCAAAAATTATTTTTGTGTTAGTGTTTAATTTCCTATTAGGTAGTGGAAAGCATGCGTCTGATGGAAAAGTAAGACAATCTCCTCTCGTAATTTAGTATTCATTCATTAATGTAGCGTATTTTTATTGATACTCTATACTAGTGTAACACAGAGAGATATATTCCGTCATAATGTATATATAGAGCTTTGTAGAACCTACTTACATCGGGGAACGTCTGTAAATGTTAAAATATCTGTAAAATAATGAACATAAGTTTTCCTGCAATTCACCTTCCACCTACATTACTTCCACTGCGTTTACCTTTAGAAGCTCTCATAACCATTTTTTTCTCTCATAACCATCACATTTAATTACAACTGAAAATTAAGAAAACAAAATCATTAATTTTTCTAAAATACAAACAGATCGTTTTATAATTCGAGATTCCGTAGGTTATTCTTATCAAAGCAATTCTACCAAAGGCAATCCACTTTATTCTGTCATTGATGATTATATATTCCATAGTTTTGAAAACCAATTCTAAAGAAGTAAACACTTCCCAAGACATTTATATCGCCTGATTGATTATGAAAATTATAATAAAAACAAAAACAATTATGCTACTACGTATACCAGCGGTATGTATGTGTGGATATTTGTAAGTTTTATAAAATTTAGAAGAGCTTTACAATCCATATAAGATTCCTTGGTTAGTATATTAAATAATTGCTGGGTAAGAACTTTCTTTCTAGAATATAACAATAATAGTCTGCTGTATTAAATAACATTGGGGAATTATATTACAAAAGCGTTATTCTGTCTGTCATTGTCATAAGATTTTACGTTTTTCCAATTTTGTGACCAAACTAAAGATAGATTGGTCATGTAAATGGATAAAATATAGAGCTTTTTAAGACAAACAAAATGCTACAAAAATCTTTCGAAAAAAGTTTTTGGTTTCAAAGATGGCGCCTTTTAAAGGATCAAATTTTGACTTTTTCTCAATTTAAATGAAAAGTGTAGAAGTGGGAAGAGTATATTATATTGAGAAAATGTTGTTATTTGAAAGTTCTATCGAACGGTATATCAGTCATTAACAAACGTTTCTGCGTTTGGAAGATACATGCAAAAATGAAATATTTTTGCGGCAACCCCCCCCCCCCCGTGTGAGTGCCAACGCACAATACACCTGAGTTAAGCGGAGAAGCCCACAACGAGCTGGGAAGTCGTGTATTCTCCGATCTCCATATTAATTTGCTAAATAAATAAAGTTTTTTTTTTTTTTTTAATTCTAGGCATGCAAGGGTTCCGGAGCGAAGCGACGGTACCCGTCTAGTTTTAAATAATTCGCTTCCATTATTAAAATTCGTTTTTGTTTTTGATTTCTTTGACCTCTATATCTTTTCCCTTCTGTATATCAAACGTTTCTCCTTTCAATTACGATTCCTTTCCTTTTTGGTGTGGGTGTATCTTATTAAGTCTGCTGGAACAGTTTTCATGTTTTTCGCTGAGACTTTATTTCAACAAGACTATCTATTACCTTAGTTTTTGGTCGTTCCAAACTTGGTTGTTTTTGGATCGTAAACGATTAAATCACGTGACCAGATTATTTGGCGACCTTCCAGTTCTTCAATTTCCAGGACCCGTTAAGAAACAGAAAGTAATTAGTAAACATAACCCCCCCCCCCAAAAAAAAAAAAAATCCTAACTGTTCACTTAAATAGTCATAGGCCAGAGTCCTTATTGAAAATTCCTCTTGTATCTCAACGATAAGCGAACAGTTACATCTTTCAAATATAAATAAATTTTCAATAATATTTCCTTAAATCGATGAATATATATCGGAAATATCCTGTTTCTGATTCGTTTCTATTATCCAAAGCTATCACATACTTGAAAATCATCCATGTCACATTGTCCAATTTTTCTTGTCTAAATTACCCTTTGTCTAACTGTTCGGAAAGAGTTTAGAAATGTCCCACTTTTACCTGCCACTTTTCCTCATACCATCAATCTGTCGTGTGTTTCTCCTTAATAATGCTTGAATCTCTAAAACTTGGCATATTTTCTTAATAAATTTCTTAATAAGGCATACGAATCCACTTATTAATCTTCTTAATGCTTGCGCGAGATGTTATGTAGTTAAAATTAATTGAATTTAGGTAATTATAAGCTGTATTTGCGGATTTAATTGCTTTTTTTTAGTAAATAGAAAATCGCCTTTTATTAAAAATATCATATAATTAAAAAAAAAATAAACTGACTTTTAATTAGCATTGGTTTTACGACTTTAACAAAAGAACAATAAAAAAAAACAAATTTACTTACTTAATTTACTTACTTCCCGGAGCTGCTTGTTATTTTTTTTTTATATTAAATCTGTTTTATTTAAAAACTGGATACATCAAAAATAAAAACAAAATGAAATTTACATGCACTGCTCAAATTAAATCTCAAAAACTCAAGCCGAATTTTTACCTGAATTTAATCACAATGAAATACTGACTACTAGTTTCGGCTTAATAATGGGAGAAGCCTTCTTTGAATAATTGGCTTGTTACAAAGTGACAGTTTATATAAGAGAGAAACTGAAATAAGTCCAATGAGGTCGAAGATGCCGTGGGGAATCCCCGTAGATGCTTTGCTAAGCTGACGTATGCAGAGGCACTGGTGGACAGACTGGAAACCTCGGTGGTAAACATAACCATGTGTAGACTGATCTGGCGGCAATCAAAGGAACTTCAGATGTAAATAGAACGTCTTTCCATTCCTTTGAAGTAAAGGAAAAAGACATCATTCAATAGACTACAATGAAAAATAAATATTTTTTTATCATATTTTGAATGAAATGGTTTAAAAGAAATCAAAATTAAAATAAAAAATGAATTAAAAATGAAAATTAAATCAACATAAAAAAATAAAAAATTATCACTATATAAAATAAAAATTCACAAAGAAATAAAAATGGATGGAAAAGTTAAAATTAATATATATAAATAAAAAATAAAAATTAAGTCAACTAGTCGGCTACCGTCGCTTCACTCCGGAAGCCTCGCTTATGTAACGGAAAACAACTTTTTATTTATTAAAAAAAAACAAACATATACACACAAATTATATGAAGTAAACTAAAACTGAAATTTTTTTAATTTTTTTTTTTTAAAAATTTCATTTTTGATGTCTATATTCTCTCAACCACGACTGCTTTTAGAATCAGCGTGTGAATCATATATCTATGATATATTTTTATTTTGTATGGAGATTAGAACGTAGTCCTCGTGGGTGTAATGGCTAAGACGTCTAACTTCGGACAGAAGGCTGCATGTTCGATTCCCGTAGCTAATTTGTAGAAATTATTTCTATTTTCACAAATTACAACAATTGCACCACACAGACAGAGAAATAAAAGATTTAAATAATGTAGATATACTTTTCAGTGGTGTTTGAGTTACAAATAGTATTGGTTTTTAAGTTAGAATACTGAAAAATGACTATTTGTATCTAATAGAAATAGGGCTTCTTTCTTTCTTGACTTTTTTTTATTCAAACATCTCCAGTGTACACGTACTTGTTTTTCAGTATCACATAGAATTTGATTAAGTAAGAATATTACATTTAAAATATTCCAACATTTCGGCAATTATAATTCTAATTGTAATTTTCGAATTACAAATAAATAGATGGATCGGAAATAAATAAAAAATCTTGAGATTCAAAAAAAAAAGGTTGAATTCATTCATTATTGATTAGGGCATGGGGAAGTACACATCAGTCAAAAAACAATATAAAGTGAGTAGTAGTCACCTTGACCTAATGGATAAGACGTCTGACTTCGGATCAGAAGGTTACAGGTTCGATTCCTGTCGCGGATGTTTCATTGTAAAAATTATTTCTATTTTCCATTCGCTCAGGAAATTGCGCCTGACAGACAGAAATAAAAGATTTTAGTAATATAGATTAAGATCGATTTTTTTTTCTTAAACTTCTTTCTTCTTTTTTATCCCATATTTTTTACTGGATACATTTTTTAATAAAAGTTATATAATATTGTTTTACTATTAAAATAATTATTAAGTGAAAATGCTTTTGAAATCTCTTACATTTATCTTACTGTACTACTGCAGTTACATAAAAAAATACTAGAATTAATCTACAGTTTTATTTAATATACAAGGTATTCAAAATTAAAGTTCACTTTTCGAAAGGCT
Source organism: Thereuonema tuberculata (assembly GCA_023159025.1). NCBI lineage: Eukaryota > Metazoa > Arthropoda > Chilopoda > Scutigeromorpha > Scutigeridae > Thereuonema > Thereuonema tuberculata. Next base: position 63,742,907 of record JAFIDM010006943.1, read on the forward strand.
GTAACTGGAGAACCAATGAACTTCATATTACACATGAGGACGTCCGTAGAATTTTGCTTGGCACAAAAAAAACAAACTTCCGAAGGTGGCCGCTAGGGCGATATTTGGCGCTGCAATACTAGTGGAACACAACTTGTTCGAAATGGCTTCCCTCTTCAGTATCGGCAACGTACTGAAAACGTAACATCGCATGCACAGCACGTATTGTGTCATTAGCAATGTTGTGAATATGATGTGTAATGCTGTCCTCAAGTTCCCTGTGTTGACGATAGTTGTCTCCTCCCCAGCCATTCTGGACACATTGTACGAAAATGGCGGCTAATGTCCTAAACTTTCGCAATGCTGTTAAGGCACCAGTGGCGTATATAGAATATATTTTCGGGGGGGGGGGGGTCCGACACCCCAAGGACACCTATCTGTTCAACCAAAAAAAAAAAAACGTTGGCAGGACATACCATTACTATTTCGGGGGGGGCCCGGGCCAAAAAAATCTATTCAACCAAACAAAAAAAAACAATGAAAACCTATCTGCTCAACCAAAAAAAAAACGTTGGGAGACCATATCTTCATTATTTCGGGAGGGGCCCGGGCCCCCTCGGCCCCCCTCTTATATACGCCCCTGTAAGGCACAGCTGTTATTTTAATAAAACAGCTTCACAAGAAGTGCGTGATCCTTTGGTAACATTGTTGTTATATAATGAAGTGACACATTCCTCATCTGTTTCCTTTTACAGCAGTTCCCAATCACGTGTCGTAGCCTGTGCATTTGTCATTTGCTTTATCCACTACAGCATTGCAGCGCCATATAACGCCCTAGCGGCTACATTAATATTTTTGTTTTTGCGCTATCAGGTGAAGTATGAAGTCTTTCTGCTGATTGGTTCTCCAGTTACAACCGTTCAAAATGTGATCTTCAATACAGAAACCTTGTATTTTTTAACATCTACGATTTTAAAATGTAAAAAGAAAGTTTACACAAGTAAAATGAATTAAAGATGCGGTAATATTAGCTTAATAGAAATAAAGCCGGGTTACCTGCTGAATACAAATATAAATTTAATAAAAACTGCAAGTATTGATACAACCTAGGTTTCGGTTAATTCAAACCTTTTTCAAGTACGATAATATTAGTTTGTTAAAAAACAAAATCGATACAATGTAGTTTTTTTTTAGATTTACTTTTAAATTTTTAATTCATTTAAAATTAGAATTACTTCATTTTCTATATGAAAGCAATATTCTTATGAAAACATTGTATATCAACTGATACAGTATTTTGTGTGTCTGTAAACTGTAAAATGAAGAAAAGGTTTCAGCAGCAATTGACTTCATCCTCAGTCGCAATCCCTTGTGTTTAATAGAAGATTCCTTCCTTTTAAGAATGATATTAAAATGCCTTTCAAGTTACTTAGTTAATTTAGTTAATTAATCAAGTTACTTTTACTCTAAGTAAAAAACTTCTTACTAGTGTTAGCATTGCCTATTAACTATTGAAAACCTGTTGTGGGAGTTACGTAGTCTGTTAATTTGCTTACTTCCGATATGACAACAAGTCTCATTAAATCAATCGATCTGTTTTCCTACAACTTTCGAATTTCTGAGGGGATCTTCGTGAAACTTGGTTTGAAATCTTTTGCACAATGTGTCCTTTGTTATGAAATCGCGAAAGGAGGTGACACAAATTCTCATTAAAAAAAAAAACAACCCTTGGAATTTAAACAATGGATTTGTATCTTATTTCTTTTAATCTCTCTTAAACAATGAATATTAAATCTTAGCTAATCCATTGAATATTGTTTGATCGGATTAAAATTAATGCAAATTATTCAGTTAATGAGGATTTAATTAATTTTTCTCTCCAGAAAATGGAGAATTTTTGTACTGTTTGTATTCAGTAGATATTGTAAATTAGAATGCAAATATAAAGAAAAAAACTTACATTTACATTCCCTTTTTCTTTTAAAAGTCGTAAAAACAAAAAAAAAAAATCTTTCTTTCTTTTTTTCTATTTTAAAATTAGGAAAGTAGGTTTTAACTTCTTTCAAATTTCTTGTTAATGTTGCTGTGTAAGCTAGATAACTAGATCTTCAACGGAAGTAGAGGGACTGACGTTATATTTTTTATTTATTGAAGTGACTTTCTTTTTTTTTTTAAATTTACAATTTATGAAAAAAGAAGTATGATAGAAAACTGCTCCTGGTTCCGTATTTTTCGCGAAATTTTGTTGTGTTTATTATCCAAAGTACAATATAAAACCATAAATAAAGTTTTGTAAATTTGCAAGAATAATCCGTGGAATAAATTGAAAGAAAATACATTCAAAAACAGTTTGATAAGCTTTTTTATAACTCTAAACCATTTCTCATTGTTCGAATATAAATGCGAAGCACAAAAAAAAAACAACAAAAAAACCAACAAACCAAATAGGCTTCATTCAGTTGCCGGTAGCTCAACTGACTAAGAATAGATGTTTGTAACTGAAGCGAATAGGACTCGGCCTCTTAGTAAACTATCGAATTTCTTTCTATACGGCTCCATTACAAATGTTGTCTCGGAAAAGAGAATAGTTTTGCCAAAGTGAAAGCAGAATCTTTACTCATGGTCTGGGAATCCATTAACATTGTCTTTTTTTTATTTTTTTTTTAAAAAAGTCAAATTTTTTTTATTGATTTTAATATTCATTGGTATCAGTTTCCTTTTTTGTAAATTACCTCAGATACAAACATGATGGAGATCTTTCATTATATTTTCATGGAATGTAAAGGAACCCTGTTTAATCTACAACATACAGGATGTTTCAATTGGTCTCGGTCAATTTTGAATACAGTAGCAACTGACCTGGTCAATTTTGATTATTCATCAGCGATGATGTGTTGGTTCTCTTAAATAGTGATTGTGGTGTGTAATCCTTTCGCAGCATGTTTTGTTTTAACAGAACCCATGTCTGCAAATTTCTTTTAGATTGCAGTCATTATTTCAAGTTTCGGAGAAATACCATAATCCTCATCAGATAAACCTTTTGCTGCAGAGATGTTGCCCTTTGACTCATAAATAAACTTAACGACAGACACACGTTGTTTTAATGTAAATTTTCTCTGCTTGCGATTGAAAATTATCACTAAAGCTCTTTTAAATTTTCCGAGGTATCTACTGACGTCAGGTGCATGTCCAGTGTTGTACACAGAATAAGCATTCCGGTCCCGGCCGTCTCAGACTCTCACCAATGATAGCTCAGTGACGAAATCTTTTGTTTTTCTTTTGTGGCTTACTGGCTTATAATTTATTTGATAACGGGCACGTTAAATTTTTATTGTATATTGAATGTTATTATACTTAACCGATTCATACTTTGTAGAATTGACAAGTGCTTTTACTGGGTTCGGTGGCGAAAAAGAGCTGATTGTGTTTTCATATCCACTGCCACCCGAATACTGGTACAGAATGGTTAAGGCTTCAGAAATATTATAGTTTTAATCCATCTTGTATTCGATCGAAAGTGCACGAGTTTTATTCTACAATGAAATTTTAGATTCTAGAATTCTTCAGATAATAAACGAAAGACAAAAATCTGTCAAATTTTACTTTGAGAACAATGCAAGGATTGCTGAAAAACATCGGGATCTTGCATTGACTGTTCAGATAACAAAGGAGAATTTTTCTTATAAATTCCTTATTTATTCACGATATTTCGTTTCTTTCAGCAATTTCTTCGGGTCAATTGAGGACAAGAATTTTTTTTTCTTTTTCCTCCAAAATTCGTTATTATACATTTAAAATTTATACATTAAGAATTAATGATACTTCTCTTTTAACAATTTTCTTGTCCTCAATTGAGGCGAAGAATTTTCTTGCTGGAAGAAACGAAATATAGTAAATAATTAAGGAATTTATAAGGAGAATTTTCGTTGTATTTCGAGTTGAATAGATTATTGTTTTTTGAAAGAGAATTTTGTTTTCTAAATAGCAGCAGAATAAGAGAATAAATGAAAATAAAAATAAAAATCCAATTATTGTAAAATACTAAAACCGAAATATCCTTAAAAAATTCTTCACATCTGAATTTACTTTTACTTATTTAACTATCAGTAAATAAGAAGAATGACCAAATAAATAACAACAACAAAAAGTATAAGTAGATTTTAAAAAATGAAAATAAAATAGATTTTGATTGAAATGCCTGCCGATTATACTTTGAAGTTGATACATTAATAATTTGAAATAAATTCTCAAATTAATTTACTAAGTTCTGATACAATATTTTAGCAGTGAAAAAAAAATTTTAATATATACATAAGTCTTTTGTCATGATATTATTAATAAACATCCAGGTCTATACGAATGTCTGATCACTGAACAGTTGCTATTCTGTCTTCGGATTCCTTCGCGAACTTTCGAAGCCTGTTGAGTTACCCATCTTTTAAGTTTCCCAATTGTTTCGCAAAGTTCCTAAAATCTTTTTAGGAACTAGATATTAAAAGGACTCAATATCATTTCTTTGACTGTGGCTTTGTACCTTTCTGGTTCTTCATCTAATGACAAGTTAAAACCCAGGTGATAGACACTAATACACTAAGATAGCAGTTTTTGAGAATATAAATAATTTCTCGTATTGTTTGGTAAATGTATATTGTACTCGTAGAGTAGATATAACCCTCTTATAGAGTTGGTTCTTTTTTAGTTCTAACATTCGCAGCCCTTTTAATACACATCAAAGAGAAGCAGGATAGGGGCAGTAATCCAAGCAGCGATCGCATAATGCCCCACGGCTTCTATACAGGGCGAATGTTAAAATCTCAGAAACTTTACAATTTTAAAACCCCATAGCAGCTCTTATAGATTTGGGAGATCCCATTATAATAAAAATGGACGAATCATTATAAGATTTATTTCAAGAAGAGAAAAGGAAAATTGACTTCATATAACTAAAATCATATAATAATTCTAGTTGAAGTCAATATAAAAAAAATGAATAAATGCATTTTTATAATAATTAGATTTAAATTAAATTTTTATAAGATTTAGATTTTAAACAAGTTAACATCAAGTTTTAGTTTCTCAAGTTCTCAACGGCTATGAACTAGTCTTGACCTTTTTAACGAGATATAGACCATGTCTCTAGCACTGGTCGTTCCTGGGATATGAATTTCTCTCGACAGACAGGGATATACTTTCCTGCTATGAGCTACGCTTTGTATAGAATCCCATGAAAGATTAAAGCAAACAATTTAAAATCCATCATGCATATTTTTAAAATATTCTGTCCATCCAACTACGATTAAAAAAATTCAAAAACTATGTATCTTAAAAAGCTGAAATTTTAGACACAGGTATAGATTGTTACGCAGAAGTTCTCCTTTGATTTAACTATTTATAGGACAAATTTACAAAGTCCAATCCCCAAAAATACGTTTCGGTAACGCATGATAACTGCAATAACTCAACAACTATTTATCTTAGAAGATTTAAATTATAATGATAGATAAATATTATGAAATGTGATAACATGTTGATTTTGATTGAATCATACGGAGCCAAAAACTAACACTAAACAAAGCAATGTGGTCACAATTATCATAAAATAACTATAAAGAATTGTTGTAATTAAGCTTAAAATTTACTACTAGTGTCTTCGGTAAAATTACTGTGGATCTTAGATACTATAGTCGAACGATGGTATCTAATTACATCTAATAAAAAAAAAAAAGAAGAAGAAAGCTCCCCCCTCCCCAATCCTCCCATAGAAAAAAAAATCAATTCTAAATTTGTATGGTATTTGATAGTTAAGATTATTGTCTAACTAACTGCTTAAATTGTTTTGCTAATATTTTGAGAATTCTCAACCGCTAATTGACTCCCCGTTAGATCAGAAATCGTAGTACGATGGATGCACGTGGGTTTTAGATATTTGTGGTAATGAGTTCCGTTCTTTCAATTCCCAACAAATCTCTCCTCTCTTCCTAGGACGAGAAGATCACCTTTCCATCTGAAGTACGAGAGAGAGAGAGACTATCCAATCTTCAATAAGCCCATCTCTTTCTCTTTTATCTTCTCTTAAGAACAGATTGCGCCAGTCTCGTCATGAAAAGTGCTTTTAACACGTCCAGATCACGTTCAAGCGGATTCTCGTGAACTGAAGTATGGCCAAGAAGCCAGTCATTCGCTTCTCCTCGTGGAAATGGTAACACTAGTAAATTGTTTACCTTTAATGATAGAATGAAAATAATAGGATTTTTTTTTATTATTATCTAAATAGATAATAAAATTGAGTTATTATCTAAAGGGAGTCTTGAGGATAAATTGTCTTTTTACAAAAACTCAGCACACTTCATAATTATATTTAAAATTGTTTTAATAAATACTACGCAAATTTTCGGGAAGTATTTTTCGTCTTCCCTTTCTCAAGCGAAAATTAAAATACAGTGAAACTTGGATAATTCGAAGCTGCAGGGACCAGAGAAAAACTTCGAATTATCCAAAAATTCGAATTACATATATTCTCTCAAACAGAAGAGATAAATAAAAAAGATTAACTCCACGATCAAAGATTTAATACATAAACTTTATCTAAGAATACTGCTACAATTTTTATCATTAAATCAAACATTTTTTATTAGCTTAATTATTCATCACTTTCAAAAAAAAAGTTAGATACTTTTAATTGCTTCAATGAATGTAATCTTTGTGTCTTAACATATATGATTCCAATCTCTGGGTTGCCAGGTCCTCTCGTTCTTTTTCTATTTTTTCCATTGCTATTTTTGCTGCTCAAAATTTTATCGTTGTTCTTCAAATATGTCGATAACGTGTTGGATGGAATTCCAAATTCCTTGGCGATTTCCGATTTCTTTTTAAGGCCTTTTTCCACTTCCTTAATCACCGCTACCTTTTCAGCTAATGTTAATGACTTATAAGGAGCTTTAGCTTTTGACAATGGCATAGTAAGAGCATATAAACAATACTTAAATCACAAGCACAAAAACTAAAAATGTATATAACCGCATTATATCATTCACAGGAAGCGCACGTGACTCTTAAGACCGAAGGGGTGTGGGAGGGGGGAGGGTAACAACAGAGGATGGACAGAAAAATCCTCGGAAATCCCCACATAGTGACATTCCAATCCTCGCTTTTGTTTTCCTCAGAAAGACCGTTAAAATAAATAATGTATCTTAGCTGAGAAAAGTCTCAGGAACAATTTTTACGTAATATATTTTAAGGGCAATCGTACGAAAAATTCGAATTATCCAGAATAAAATTCGAATTATCCACGATTTTTTAACATTATTTTAATACAGAATTCTAGGGACCGAGCAAAAAATTATCCAGAATTATCCAGAATTTAGAATTAAACAAGTTTCACTGTATTTGAAATAAATACAACAACAAAATAAGCTTGAACTAAAAACAAAATTTAAAACACGTTAAATCAACAAATTCAATTGCTGTTACAATGACATGTCAATCTTAATTCAATTTCATTATCTAAACAATTTAAGACATTAATTATTTCTAAATAATAATAATAATAATAATAATATCATCAATAATTAAATGCATCTATTGCTACCATTTCATTCACATCCGTTTTTACTAAATCCCTCACTAATACAACTGTAGAAGGGTCTACATTAGCCCCCTCATCTATTAAATCAGAGATGCCCAACCTATGGCCCGTGGGCCATATCCGGCCCGTGAAGGTGTTACATGTGGCCCACTCTTTTTCCTTTTTGAAGCTCTGTCCTCTGTTTTTTTTTTTTTTTTTTAGGTTGAACAGATTTAACGTTTAAATTTAATACGTTGTGGCCCGCGAAATTCACAGCAAAGTTAAGTTTGGCCCCACTGTATTTAATTGTTTAGATAATAAAATTGAATTACATTGACATATCATTGTAACAATAATTGAATTTGTTGATTTAGCGTGTTTTTAATTTTGTTCTTAGGTTAAAGCCTATTTTGTTGTTAAATTTTTCCAAATATTTTAATTTTCGCTTGAAAAAGATTTTCACTTCCCGAAAATTTGCGTAGTATTTAATAAAACAATTTTAAATACTATTATGAAGTGTGCTGAGTTTTTGTAAATGAATTACATCAGAAGTAATGAAAAGGAATGAATTAGTAAAAGAATACGGGAGTTTTTTTCTTTTTGTCATCGAATCAAGTAAAGAAACGAAAGAACTGTACTAGATTCCCACTGACGAATAATTCCCAAGGTGTGAGAATAAAAGATGTGCATTTTTTTCCCTCTATTTATTCGTGTTTTACCATTGTACATTAAAGTCTTTAATTTTTGCATCATCATTAATTTGTTAGTTTTTGTGCTTTGTTTATGCGGTTTGTGCCAAATACATAGCTGACCTAGATTTTGAACAGGAAATGGTTCCAGCAATTTTTTTTTTTATCTTTTAGTTTTGGGGGTCCAACTTCCATCAATCAATCAGAACCCAATGATAACGCGAACAAAAATAAACTAGTTATACCTATATCTCAACAAGCTCGCATTGAAAACAAGTGCATTTAAAGCCCTTAGAACTTAGACCGTTGTTGCAGGAATAATAAAAATACGAATTAACAGAATGCAAAAGAAACGTATTAATTATTTCAATCGATAATTAATTAATTGGAGTTTTTAAGTCTCGATCTTTTTTTCCAAAATCCTTTCACAGCAAGTGCTATTACGGTCCTCTAGAACATGTCTCCATTTAACGACCTACTGGAACTTTCTACTGGTTTGATAATACTGCATCTAAGAAGAACTGAATTCGATATTTGATTTTACTTTTGTAAATTGCAGAATATTTTTGCTTTCAGTCAATTTAAAGGTTACTTGGCTTAGTGTCCTAAGTTTCATAGGAAGAAGCTGAAATTCCATGTTTCAGAATTACTTGAAATTAAACTAACAATGGATGTATTAACGCATTCACTCTCAAACTTTTTGAAAGTACAGCCTTCATTGCTCTGAGGAATTTTATTGTTCATTGAACTTTTAAATGTTGGCAACAAGTGTTTTTCTTTAATAAAAGCAGCTACTTCTGTTGAATTCTTTGCTGGTTCAGTGGCTGATATGTTGAGGGTAAACTTATGATAAAATGGCTGTTGATTAAAACTGAAAAGGTGAATATGGATCAATGCAATAACTTGAGCACAAACAATGTTCTGTTGTTCCAATGCAATGCATAATCTTTTGGTATGGTTTGTAAATACCAATAGAGTTTTTAACCTGTATATTTAAGTAGGATGGATCTGAAAGTCTTTTCGTTGATATTTGGAGGAAGAAACGAAGCAAAGCAACGAAGTATACTAAAGTATACTGTAAATATTAATATGGTCATTTAAAAGATAACCAATGATGAAATTGTTCCTTTATCTTCGCTATTAATTAATTAAAAAAATACCTTTCTCCTTTGTTTCTTGAACAAAAAATATCAAAAATTTAACTGCGCTCACTTGAAAATGCAGTTCCAGCAAAGCCGAATGGTGAAGGCATTATCAAGCCACGAACCTGAATTGGGATTTTTCTTTCTCATTGTTTTTCTTCCTTTAAACGGCTGTTCTCGATTTGATGTTTTGTTCCTGGCACAGCTTAGTCTCTGTTGGTCTTGTGCTATTGAAAAAAATCGCGTACTGAAATACACTCATTGACAAAAACATTTGCGTACCAAGAAAAAAAAATCATTCTATAAACGAGAAAGTAAGTAAATCGTTACGGCGAGGTTAGATAAGCAAATGAATAACGATTGGTGAGATTGCTCATGGTCGCTCGTCCATCGGCGACGCTGTAATCACAAGCCGTAGGGCTTATAAGGCACAGGCAGTGAAGTCCACTTGCACTGTAAGGTGATCAGGATAGGTCTGCAAGCGATCAACATGCCTCGAAGATAACTTACGAATAACTCCCGGAGTTTGAGAGAGGCCGCGAGAGGCGGGCTGGGCAGTTCGGCGAATTGTCCTGCATTTAGACTTAGGAGTCAGATCGTGTTGGAACAGTGGACACATGAAGGTTTCTCTACATAGCGGACTGACTCTTGATGACCCAGACAGATCACCAGGAGACAGAATCGTTAGAGGCACGAACCGATCCAATGGCGTCTTTGTCCACGCAGGCCAATTGCCACCTGTGCCCTGACATTGAACCGGAAACCATGCTTGACAGCATGAGGGTGCTCACCAGCAGACCCTGCAGGGACAATACCAAGAAGAATCTGTTAATTAGGGTCCAACCAAAACTGCACGCGGCTCTCAGCAAAGTCGGCTTCGTCAATATGGGATTTCTTAGAATCCCATACATCGAGGATACACAGCTTATCCGCTGCTTCAGCTGCAACGGCTTCGGCCACTTTGCCAAAGCGTGCAAACGAGAGAATGCATGCCTAAACTGTGGAGAAGACCATCTCATAAAAGAATGCAAGGCAGAAACACCACGTTGTGTTAACTGTGTTCGAGTTAAGTCAGCAACTACCGACCACAGAACCAACGATCCAAATTGTCCAGCCCTACAGAAGGCCACCATGGAGGCACGCAAAAAATATCTATTATGGCAATTAGGATCGGTCAATTCAACTCTGGAAAGGGTCGGACTCCCTGGTCTCTTCTGCAGAGGGACAACAGTAAGTACGATATCCTCTGCCTGCAGGAACCATATACCCTGAATGATGGCTCTGTCCCGGAGTTCGGCAGCCGTGCCAGGGTCCACCAAATTGCGAATCCCACTCATCGGGTTAGAGCGTGTGTGGTTATCATCAATCCGACAATCATCACCCATACCCTGGACCAATGGACCACTGAAGATGTGACGGCTGTTTGCATCAAAGGACGCAATACTGACTTAGTGATTGTTAGTGCATATGCACATAAATACGATGACAACGACTCCACTCTTCATACTGTCAAACGTATCACCAATTCCTTCAGACACGTCCTGGTCACTGGTCACTTCAACGCCAGGAGTGACACTTGGTGAGATCATCTTACCGACAGGCGTGGTGCGGCAGTCGAGGAAATGGTTTTGGAGCTCGGGATGGCCATTGTTAATGACCCCATGGCTCCCCCCACGTTTCACACCAGCAACGGAGAAAGCTGGGTTCACCTTACTTTGGCGAAGTGCTGCAACGTTGCGGACTGGGAAGTCACCTCCGACGAGTATGGCAGTGACCACTCCCTCATCAGCCTCACAGTGGAATTTGACCATGTGCAGAACCTAGACATTAGGTTCCAACTCCACAAAGCTGATTGGCCGAGGTTCACTAGCTACCTCGAAGCTCAAAGAGACCGGCTTCACAATGCCATTGATAACCTCTCTTGTGACGAGGCAGCAAGGGTACTGCAAGATACGTGTATTGAGGCTTGCAATATGACCATCCCGAAGAATCAACCCACAGGACACCGGCACTGGACTCCACCATGGTGGAATGACCGGCTACGCTCCCTCAGGGCCAGGATGAGAGCGGCTAAGAACCGGATACGGCACAGCAATGATGACAATAGTTCGTGCCTACATTGTCTTCTGGAGGTAGGCACGAACGGACTACCGCCGAGAAATGAGAGGGGCAAAGTGGCTCTCATGGCGCACCTTCTGCGAGGAATCTTCCAAGAAGGACCCATACGGGATCGCCATGAAGCTCCTCAGAGGTAAACGGAAAAACACCTGTCCCCTGGGATCTGTGCGGAAAGATGACGGCACATGGACCAGGGACGAACATGAAACAGCCAGATACCTCCTTCAACATTACTTTCCTGATGACGATATGGACCCTGACCAACATGCCACCTTCCTTGAGCAGGAACTCGGGACTATCACTACTCCGGATGACAATCCGTTCACTCAGGACGAGCTTCACCAGGCGGTGTTACGCTTAAACACCAATTCCGCTCCTGGTCCGGATGGCTTCCCAGCTAGGGGCCTCTCCTTTCTTTTCGCTGCCATCGGTGACATTTGGTTCAGACTGCTTAATCGCTGCCTCAGGGACGGCTCCTTTCCCAAAGTGTGGAAAACGGCGAAGGTGGCACTTATCCCTAAAGCTGATGGGAAATTTAGACCCATCTGCCTCTTGCCCGTTATTGGCAAAGTTCTTGATCGCCTCTGCAATCAAAGGCTCATCCACCACCTGGAGAGTGGGTGCATTTATGCACACCAACAATTTGGCTTCCGGAAGGGAAGGGGTGCCATCCAGGCTGTTGACGAGATTGTTGATTTCCTGCGATCTGCTAAAATGGCCGGCCGAGGCTCAGTGATGGTCTCCATTGACATCACTAATGCCTTCAACTGCGCCAACCATCATGCCATCTTGCGCACTCTTCGCACTAAGAAGTGTCCTGCCAACATTTACTGGCTCGTTCGGGACTTTCTCAGGCACAGGAAGGTTTCCATTGGCGACACTTACAAGCCCATGTCAAAGGGAACTCCCCAGGGCAGCATTCTCGGCCCTGTCCTATGGAACATGATCAATGAGCAGCTCATCGCTTCCTGGAATGAACACTGCCGCATTAACGACCTGGAGCGCCAGATCAAACTGCAAGTTTATGCCGACGACACGGCAATTCTCTTTAGTGCCTCATCTCGTGCGCGTCTGGAGAGTCTGTGGAAGGATATTTGGCGCACTGTCAAACAGTGGGCCCTTCTCAACAGGCTTCACATTAATACCCAGAAAACTCGTGCCGTTCATTTCCATTTACGCCCCACTAACAGACCTCCTATCTTTTATATGGATGACGACAGGCTGACACTGCACCCTACTGTCACTTATTTAGGAATTTTGATTAGTCACAAACTTGACTGGCTTCCGCATGTTAAATACATCAGGGCAAAATCACCAGACTGTCGGCTTTTGCGCCAAAATCCAGTGGGCTCTCTACGAAAGCCAGAAAACTTCTATTCACCACAGTTATCAGCCCTACGGCCCTCTACGGATCAGAAGTCTGGGATAACAACGCCGGCCTTCTCATCATCAGGCGCCACATCGACGCCCTCTCTAGGCCATTTCTTCTTGCCCTCACCAGATGCTATCGCACTGTGGCCAATGACACTCTCGCCGTCCTGAGTGGGATTCCACCTCTTTGGATTCAGGCCAGGACCGCCACCGACCACTATCATCGTATCCGGTCTCCGACATATGAACAACGAGTGCCTCCCCATCTGCTCCCCCACCCTTCTACCACCAGGTTCTTTCCTCTCTTCACGTGGAAAGAGGTTTCTGATAACCAAAAGAATTACGACATTCTCATCTTCACTGACGGTTCTAAGGATGAAGCCCACACTGGGTATGCCATCGTGATTAGGACTCCGATCAACGAGACTATCACAACTGTGAAACATAGGATCCCGGATGGGGCCTCAGTCTTTCAGGCCGAGGTGGCAGCCATTCACAGTGCCCTCACCTGGTTCTCTGAACAGAACCAACTTGGATATCCACGCGCTGCAATAATCTCGGACTCTTTGGCCGCTTTAAAGGCTATTCGTAACTCGGAGCACAGGACTATGCAGATCAGGGAAACACACCTGGTCTTTCGGAGGGTGGATGACATGGGCATCAAGTGCGATTTGTTCTGGACTAAGGCCCATGTCGGAAAAGTGGGGAACGAGTTAGCAGACACTGCTGCGAAGGAGGCTACCTCATTGCCCCAAGTGACTCATCACCTTCCACTGCCACGGTCGCACTCGGTGAGACTTCGGAACGGGAACCAGCTCCATCTCTGGCAAGAGTACTGGTACATTACCAGTAAAGGTCGCAAGACCTTTCGTTTTATTCCCAGGGTTGCCACGGGACGGCTTCTCGATGATAGGTATTTAAACCAGATTCTCACTGGTCATGGCAACCTTCGGGAATACTTGTTCAGACACGGGCTGGCCGACGATCCGAGTTGCGACAAATGTCTCTCTGGATTGGATGAAAGTGTGGAGCATGTCCTGTGGAGTTGCTAGGACACCAACCGGCTCAGGCAACGACATCTGTTGGAGAGGGCGCTCCTCACCAACGGTTTACATGTACCCTGCAATGACCATCACCTACTTGAAGCAGGCGAGACTCACTATTTTTGTAAAAGTCGCCTTAGGCTCTGTCACTTAACCTGTTTTTTTTTTTTTTTTTTTTTTTTTTATATATATATATGCCATGGAGGTGAATCCTCGCGACTCCCTCTCTAATTTTTTTTTTAATTGCTAATTGAGGCAAATATTCAATTCTCCCCATCCCAACTCCTCCCCCCCATCCCATCTCCTCTCCTTAATGATGTGTTTTGACTGCTTCCAGCGGTTTCTCTTCAGGATCTCGACGGCGACGAGTCAAATGATGATACTTTCACCTGTTCCCTCGTGTACATCCTTCCGAGCGATTGCTTTTTGGATGCCCCTTGTTCCTCTCATGGAGTTGTTTCCAGCCCTCCTGGCTCAGCTTCGGGCGCAGGGCCTCTCGGTTCTGCTGCTCCTGCCACGACCGGTCCCTTTGTGGGCTTCGTTTTGTTTTCAGCTTAGACCCATTCAATTGGGTAATAGCATTACACCATTTATTCAACGACACGTGACAGGGTCACAAGGGAAACCTGTCTCTGCCAGAACCTTTTCTAGAAGCCTAACAGAGCCTGAATTATAGCCAATGGAGCATGTATGGGGCTAAATTGTACCAAATTGTCGTCATGTACCACTGTTCATAATTTGGGGCGTTATTTGTAAGAACTGTGGGCAAATCTACCACAAGACAACATACGGCATCTGTTTGACATGTTTGGCTCTACCGTATCGCCGCCTGTATCCAGGTGATCCAACGAGGTACTAGAGCAATTCACGCACAAGAGACGATGTAACCTTTTTGTATTTGAATTTTTCTTTATTCAGTTTTAAATGCAGTGTGGAAGGATAAAGTACATAAGATGTAACGACATATACTGGTGGAATCAGTTTTGGAAAATAAAAGTGAAGAGTTATGACTGAAAATTTTAAAAGAATAATAGCAGTAGAAACTGGATTGTGTAAAAAAATAAAGAAATTGAAAATAGAATGGATGCCCATGAAAACATTACATGTCGAATACAAATAGTAAAAGAACTAAGTTGATTTGGAAACTTATTAAATTGGAGGAGAAAAGGTAGTCAAAACAATGGTATCTATGGAAACCACTAGGAAAACGTAAAAGAGATAGATCGACTAAAATAATTAGGCTATTTGAATAAAGAAAAGTATAGAGATCAGACGATTAAAAATCCACGATACACAGGACAGACGTCTTTGTCATTTTTTCTGTGCCCTTTTTCCAGTCTGTTATATAACCCAGAGATGATTTTTCTTTGTGAATCCTTTCAATTTCCATAAAAAAAAACCCATCAGAAAAGAAAAAATGAATTTTAATCCATATCTTAATATGATTAGCTACCCTCGTTATCACAGTTAGATGCTTTTACTTAAATATTTTCAGAAAATATAAAATGTATACTATTTGGCAAAAATATGAAACAAATAAAAGCTTCAAGCAACATTTTTGTTTTCACTGAGTTTTCGTCTTTAAAAGACAGCGAAAGACAAAAACCCTTCAATATTTGAAGCAAAGTAGACTTGAATGTTGGTTCCGAGGTTTCTTTGGTCAAGTGACTAAAACTAACATTGATGGTGTGATTTCTTTGTTACGTAATTCACCTTAACTGTGATAGTTAATGTGTTTTATTGTTCATTGTTGTGTCGACTAAGTAGGAAAAAAATCATACTTTAAGGTTTGTTGTCTTTTTTTCCTACTCAGCAAATCTTGAGACGATCTACGGGTTCTTTCAGGAAACTCTCGTGGAACTTCGAACAATTCAATAACTTTTCTTAACGACATCAGATTTCATCAACATTTAATTAATCATATGACTACATAGGTTCTCTTTAACGTAATGGGAATAACAGTAATCAAAGATCATAATCAAAGGAAAGAAAAACCCAAATCCCCTTAAAAAACCCGGGAAGATTCAGTGCAACAGCCTTTGCTTTCTACGTCACAATCCAATACTCGATTCTGCTTCATTAGCAGAGTTTCCCTTGAGGACAAATTGATTTTGTTGTGAATATTAAGCCCGTTACTATTTTATTATTTAATGGTGAGGTTGTATTTCAGTAATGGCGCCACTGTAATGACTTTTATTGGAACTATTCAGGAGAAACTATTCGCTACCAACATTCGGATGAACTGGTTTCTGTTAAGAACTTTTTTAACTAGTTCTTTTTAACTAATTTCTTTCAATTCCTGAACATTCTCTTTAAAATCTATTACATTAGAATGTTCCGGATACTACAGATGATATCAAACTTGTTTCAAGTTAACAGAATAACATGGGACAATAAGAGAATAACATTCTATATAGAACTTAATTTGTTCTGTATTCTTATGAAGTCTTTTACCATTTGGTCAGTGTTCGAAAACTATTTCTCAAAGATAATATTAGAATTTTAAATTCTAAATGTTCTTTTGTGTGAATGTTGTGATTTTGTGTGTGAGACCAAAGAGAATAGACTTACAGTTGAATTGGACAGATATTCTTGATGGTAACGTTTTCCACAATAGAAATCGAAGATTGTAACTGTTGTTGCTATATTAGAAATACTAGTTACTCTGGCATTTTTGGAATGACTTTTTTAAATTCTATTAAAAACGAAAATGTCAACAGCAAGGTGCTATTTCAGAAAGTGGAAATGAAAAAAAAAAAAAATAGGCCATTTGTACTCGAATATTCAATATATCCAAATAGATCGGGTCACTCCATGCCATGTCATCAAGAGCAAGAACAAGACTTACCAGTATTTTCAAACTAATTTAATATTTTCTTTTTGTTCTTCCTCGATAAGAAACTTCCGAGATAGGTTGGACTTGCGGAACTGAATTATATCTAATTCCGTGGTTTAATTAAACAAAAACCTTTTTTATGTTAAAATCTCTTTAAAAGAAAATCAAGTTTAAATTTATTCTTCATGAAAATTGGAAGGAGACAGATGTAAAATGGCGTTTGGTAATTAATTCAAAGTGGTTGGTTTCATTTAGCGTGAAGAGAGAAATTAATATCGTAAATTAATGAATATTCATTCACTGGATAATTAATATTTGTGAAAACATAAGACCAACATTTGAAAAGTTAGTAACACTTAATTAGAAAGGCAAACGTCACTAATAGTTTTAATAAATTAATTCTCTAAGATATTAAAAGAATAATCAAAAATTAAAAGTAAAAAAGTTTCCATTAACTCCATACTTTTAAGAATTTGGTAAAATAGTAACTATTTTCTCTTCACTTTATTTTAAAGGCAAAACTTCGTGTGCAGGATTTGAATGAATGGAAATTGTGTATGTATGTTTGTATATAATGTGCTACAGCTTGTAGCTAATCCTAATACAGGTGTAAACCTCGTTGCGTAAATTTACCGCGCACATTTTTCGCGGTGAAATTCGAAGCATTATTCGCATGTCGACCAAACTTCAAAGGATAGAAGCACAGCTACAGGGACTAGCGCTGCAATATTGGCGGCATCAGATAAGGTTCTGTTCTTTGCAATTTTGTGTTGTCGCTCATTTGTAAAGAACTGTCTCACACGCCAACTATGAAATAACTCGAAAGTTTTTTTATAAAAAATGATATTTTGTTAAGAAAAAAACTGAATAAATAAATATTAAATATTATATTTAAATAATGCGACTAAATTAAAATGGCGTCGGGACTAATTTTCCAATTTTAAGTATGTTTAATCATACCTTGTTCACGCAGAGAGTTATGCACGGGAGGTTCTCTTTAAAAGTGTTGAAGCACCAGACATTAAGAAAGATGTTCTACTGTTTTTGATACAAAATGAAAACAGAAAATCGTGAGGCGAAAAGTTGCTCTACGTAATGAAGATAATTTTGTCGTATTTGTCATTTCTATATAACTAATGCATTTTACTTAGTGGAATCTCTGCTTACTAAATATCGAGTTACACAAATTGTGAAAGTTGTCACAGAAATCCCAGTGAATAATATTTTTCAGGCTTGTGTTTCCGAATAATCAGACTAGACGACTAGATGACAATTCTGCTGCTACGTTTGTTCGGAATTGATTTCCAGAGCAGGTTTGTGTTTGTCCTTTTGTCTTTCGTTTCTCTCTATCTAGTCGATTTTATCCAATAAGCCTAATTGTACTTTATTACTAGTTTCCGCCACCCTTTAACCATACATGTTTTTTGTGTTGTACATATGTTTGTGCTGCAATTCAAGCAGTATCTCCGATTAATTATTAAGATTTATTCTAAAAACTGATGTATATAAAAACAAGATAATTAATGCTTTTAGATAGTCAAAAGCAAAGCGGCCCCATACTATGCACAATTTTATACACAAACTTTTATGAACACAACTTTATCGGAAGCGACCACTGTTGACCCCCAACTTCCGGTCAGGGAATGGTCCTAGAGGTCTGATTTTTTGGACGTGGTCCCTACTTTTTGATGCTGAACACAATAGTGAAGGTTTCGGACCCCTATGTTTTACAGACAAGCTGTAACCTATGGGCCGCTAACATTGCTTTTATGCTGTCTGGATGGCACACTGTAGCGGCCAAACGGTTAGAGATATTCGAATGAAACCTTCACCATTGTGTTCAGCATCAAAAAGTAGG
>JAFIDM010006943.1:63761906-63780001 GCA_023159025.1 Thereuonema tuberculata
ACTCCAAATGCTTTGTTTGGGCAAATCTGTTTAATTAATAGAAGAACGCTGGATTTAAAGCATACACATACACACATAAATTAAAATAATAATTCATTACACATATTTTTGTTTACAATTCCTTTTATTTCCTGTAAACCAACTATTTAGAATCCACCGCATTTTCTTATGATTCTGTTACCATTAATGTAACTGTAATCGTTTTGAAATGATTCCAATTAGCCAACCTTTACAAATCATGTGATTACTGATTAACCAATCACAATCTTTGTAAATATCCTACAAATTCATGCGCTTTTTGGAAAAAAAAATATCCAGTTTATTTTTATAATTACGTTCTTTTTCCGTGACAATATTAATGTTGAGTGAATTATAAATCTGTCATTATCAACTCATATCAAAGAAAAACAAGATGTAGTTGACGTACCAATTTTTGAATACCTACCTGCTAAAAAACTAAATAAAAGTAAAAAAAAGTTAAGACGTTCACAAGAGTTATTCTCTCGCACACGTTGGGGGTTTATTTTGACCGTAGTTCTTTATTTTCTGACCCGATTTTGACCAAACTCAAAAGATATCTTCCTTATAGGCACCTGAACCTTGTAGTGAAGTTTCGCTCTGTAGAATAAATAGTCTCTGAAATATTAATAAATAACAATGAACCAAGTGTTTACAAAGTGACATCCTAGAACAGTTGTTTCACGCTAATACGGCGATCATCAGCTGAAAGCAGTCACCAGTAAACAACCAGGTCTCGATACACAGGTTAAAATATCCTCGGAATCACTCTGGAGTCTCCAAAGCTTAAATAAACAATAAAAAACGCAACCGAAATATCTTTATTTTAAATTTAAATTTAAATAATAGAAATGAAGCCGATGCGCTTGTAGACAAATATAAAAACTATTTTAATGATATATGAATATTTACAGGACAGTTTCAGATACATCTTGGGAGTATCCTTCTTCAAGTAAGGAGTTACAAGCATACATAGAGAATCCAACTCCCGTAATACTTTGTGGAAAATTCCAAAGTCTTGGTTCATCCTTTGACATCATTGTTTAGCCTGCCCTCGACGGAAAGATCTAGAAACTACTTGTAAATAACATAATTAAATACTAAATAAAGCATTTAACGTGCTGTGCAAATTGATTAAAAAAGGGGGAAACAAGAACTAAATCAGCACTACTTGTTTGTTTATAATAATAAAAAATCATAAATTAATATTAAAAAGTAATATTAAAAACACCATCTAAATTGTACTGAAGGGACTGAAGCAGAAAGTATGACATACATTTGAATGATATTTTAAAAAATAACTGAACAAATTCTATTAAAAAAATAAAAAATTAAAATAGAATTTTTTTTTTCTCCCCAAACTTAAACTGTAAATGGTTCTTTTGAATAAACAAAAGGGGGACACTTAAAAATGTGTTGATAGGGACCTATTAACCAAATCTTGTAATTAGGAAGTAATTATTAAAAGAAATGGAATGAAATAACTTTCAGAAATTCTAAAAAATCCTAAAAAAATTAAATAACCAAAATTTCGTTTGAGGAATAAAAGAAAAAAAAAAAAAAAAGGGTTAATTTAACCCTTCTTTTTTTTTGATAAACAACTATGAGACTATAAAATTTCTAAAATTATTTTTAAAAATCATTAAAATCCCTTAAAATATTAACAAATATGTTTGATTACTGTTTATAATTTTTTTTTTTTTTTTTTGTAATTTATGTTGACAAGAAATCATGAATCATGAAAATTTAAACGCTGTTAAAAATTAAAAGAATGATGAAAGATATAATGATAATAGTACACAATAAGATTCAATTTGAAATTATAAGAATAGTATTTAACTTTTTTTTTTTTCTTAAGACCATATTTAGCAATATTGGTAATGTAATGTGGTGAGCATGGGTGGCTTGACAGCCGAGCACCGTGACCTCAAAGATCTTTTGTGCTATCCCACGGAAATAAGGACAGACGGAGAGAAAGACTGAGAAAGGATGGTGTGAGAAATGCAGGGAAACGAGAGAACCCCGAGAAAACCTGCCCAGCGCGGATTGCCACCATCAACGAAACCCACATGAGAACCGAACTCCGTACTCAGAGGTGAGAGGCCAGTGTCTTAAGCCGTGCGAACACCACGCAACATTCCTGCAATTTACTCGCGCGATTTTGACGTCACGAGTTGATATAAACCTTTGTCAAGCGCGAACACTTGCAACTCGGATATGCAACTCGAAAATGCAACTAACCCATGACAACGCAGATTTTAAATATGTCACGTGTGACGTCAAGCAAAATTCGGTTATGTCGTTTCAAACATAATATAAGAGTGAATGATTTGCAACATATGATAAATATTTTTTTAAAATTATTAGCCGCTATGGAATTTAATTTCATGTTGTTATTTCGAATGAAAAGTAACGAATGACCAACAGCCAATAAGAAACCATGCTCCCCTGGAAACAATGA
Source organism: Thereuonema tuberculata (assembly GCA_023159025.1). Lineage (NCBI taxonomy): Eukaryota > Metazoa > Arthropoda > Chilopoda > Scutigeromorpha > Scutigeridae > Thereuonema > Thereuonema tuberculata. The sequence continues at coordinate 63,764,386 of JAFIDM010006943.1, forward strand.
CGTCATAACTTTTGCATTCTGCGTCAGCAGCCTTCGCGTTTGCCAAACCCGATGTGGAAAATCCAAAAAAATCGAGGTTTTGAAACCTCTCTGATAAATTCTTCCGCATACAATTACTGCATTTCAGTATAAACTTTATTTATGCGTGAAAGAAACTCGCAATACTCTGATATTAATTGAGTATGAGCCTGTCTTCAAAACGAATCGACAGATAAAATTTTCGACGCCATTTTTTTCATGGGCGTGGTTTCACAACTGACGTGTTCCAATGCTGTCCTGTGATTGGGGAATTCGATGCAATTTTTCGAGTTGCAGGTGTCCATGCAACTCGACTCCGATGACAAAAGTTGCAAAGAAATTGCAACTCGTGACGTCAAAATCACTCGTGACGTCAAAATCGCGCAACTAAGTTGCAGGAATGTTGCGTGGTGTTCGCACGGCTTTAGCGACATCGCCAACCGCGCGGCCAGCAATATTGGGTAGATATAAACTTTCATTATATACATTAGGAAGTGTGGCTGTAAACACGGATTCAATACACTTTCTCTTTAAGTCTATTTGGCAAGTGTCCAATAATAATGGTTTTTCCAAGTTAAGCCCATGATGAAAACGTAGATGGTGACGGTAGGTAGCGTATTCATTGTTCCTATTAGTGAAGGCTCTTTTATGGTCCGCGATGCGGTCCTTGACCCTTCTATCTGTTTCTCCAATGTAAAGACAGTTATTTTGAACACTTTGGATTGCATACATAGCTCCTTTGACATTTGTACATTCCATATTTTCTCTTTTTTTTTTATGAATCTGTCAATGGTAGATGACGCTGTTGAAGTAAGAACAATATTATGTGGTTTGCAAATCTTATACAAATTTGCATAAATTTCCTGTTGGAAATCAATTGATACCTAATATTCGGTACTAATATCACGTTTCATAGTTAAATTGTTGTAATATTTTAACGTAGTTCTTCTTTCGTGACGCTGTATGAAAAATTTTGGAAAAGCATTTTGAAATAAGAGATTACGAATAAAGCATAATTCAGCTTCTAAAGCTTTAATCGTTGATGAAAATTTCAGAGCCCTTCTCACGATAACTTCATTCTCATATCTTTGTTCTCGATAACTTCAGGAAAGGAATGGAGAATTTGGAGTATAAGAAATAAAATTTTGAAATTTCACGGGCAGCGTTGGTACTACGTCTAGTCATAAAAAATGATCAATGATTTTTTTTTCCAAATGTATTTATTTTTATTTCTTCAAAGTAAAAAAGTTAGTTAACTTAAAAAGTTAGTTAGTACAGTTGAAGTAATTAGGATTAGCGTTAACAACCCTAACTTATCCAATATAAACTATTTTGGCAGATATCTTTCATCTAAAAATATATTCTCATAAAAAAAAAATCTGTTATCGTAAGAATTCATGAAATTTTATAAAAGTTAATCATTAAAATCAAACATTTTTCTTTAAACATGGTCTATGGAGGATTGACGCGTCGTTATGTAAGTCAAAGTTTTTTTTATACACAACCCCTATGTAAATCGTCCCATCCATTAGCGATGATTTTCTTTGATCTCCTGACATCCTGACAATCGCATGACAACGAAGTTTCCTTTGTAGAAGAGACATCCGCAGAAATGTCATGTCTTTTTCTCCCATTCGTCTTTGCAAACTTTTCACAGACGCGTCAGCGTTGTGGCTTTACAGGATCCCAGTCCTCTTTTGAGCAATCCAAACTCGCAGAAATCCATGGGCTGGCGTCAAGTTATTTAATGGGGAGGTGAAATGGATGGCACATATGCCTGCTTCCGCTTCCATCCGAGAATATTACTGAAGGGTATTGCGGGCGGTATTACCTTAAGTGCATCATTACCGTTCAATTTAGGTATTTGACATCGACACATGCTCTTAATAGAAGGCAGCATTTATCCTGGCATTTGATTCAATTCTTGAAATGTCCAGTTTTCCGTTAAACGAATAGTCTGCAGCGATCATGGAGAAACTCTCTTTGCAGTCGCGGATCCACTGACATCAACCTTTAGCACCTTTCTCACGATATGTAATTGCTCGAATTTTATTGCAATCAGAGATAAATCCATGCTTCATCGAGGATTACGATATAGCTCCATTTGTCACCTAACAGGAACGTTTCTTACGTCCATCAGCAGTAGCGTCTTCTCTAGCTTTATGTCGTTGAAGGAGCCTGTGACTACATTCCTTATCGAGCTTCCGTAGGTTTAAATATCGGAATAGGGCACGCTGTTCGGTTGATTGGTTCACTCCAAGGCTGTTCGCAGTAGCTTGCTGCGTGGGTGGGGGATTCTCCCTGGTTTCCATTGTGTTCAGTCGTTCCAGCATTAGACGAGTGAGGTGAGTCGTGGGTTTTTTTTTTTGTTGGACTTTTTCGTGGTGATGCTGCAGCGACATTGACACCATTCTCAAGACTTTACCAATGCTGCTCTTGAAAATCTGCAAACCATCCTTTGAACACTGACATCTAATGCGCTCTTGGCTGTACTTTGCCCTGGAAAGTCCAATTACACACACTTCTAAAAAAAAAACCTCAATTTCGGAGGCAATTATTACACGAGCAACTCAGAGAACGTACTGTATTGTTAGACAAATATCTCTTCAATTCTTCTAGGCTATGTCACGTTTCAGTGTCTCGCGAAAAGCGAGTTATCACATTTTGTATTTGACTACATAACGACGCATCAAAACTCCGTACATGTACACTGTCCGGCCACTTTATTGGGCACAACCTACCTAATAGCGTGTTGGGCCTCTTATAGCCCTCAAAACAGCCTGAATTCGTGGATGGATTCCACAAGATTCTGAAAACGTTGTTGAGGTATTGTGTACTATACAGACATGAGTGTGTCACGCACTTCCTGAAGATTTGATGAAGGTGCAGGCCTGGAGCGAACAGCCCGTTCCAGCTCATCTCACAAAGTTTTAATCGGGCTGAGATCCGGGAACTGAGCGGGCCACTGTAGCAAGGAAAAGTCATCGTCATGTTCCTCAAACCATCCCACAGTGATGCGGGCTTTGTTCACCTGCGCATTATCCTCCTGGAAGTAGCCATCTGCATGAGGATAAACTATTAGCAGGTACAGTTGCACATGGTCAGCTACGATGTTTAGGTACACTCTAGCATTGCTGATGTATATATTAAATTAAATATAAGTTATATTAATATTTATATTTAATTAGTTGAAGTTTAATTTTTGTGATGATATATATTGTGATTACCGTGCTTGAAAAGAAAATTTTTAGTTAGAGAGTATTTACTAGTTTCTGCGGGATTAATGTGTGCGGTATGACAACGGACAAGATGGCGTTATGAAAAAGCCTGTAGCAGATCGTTCGATTTGAACGGAGATAAATATGCCTGGTATGTCTCCTCGTTGACAGATAGAGGAGAGCGGGAATTTTGTAGAAGGAATGTCGCTGCCAAAACTAAAAGTACGAAAGAATAAGTTTGCAGATGACGCAAGTAAATAAGAAATATTCATTATTCTTCTGAGGCCCTCCTAGACAAATGAACAACCTACGACATCCACGGAAAGCGTAGATTTAAACCCGAACAGAACCGTAATAAATAATTGAGAAATCCAGGATAAGAAGACATAGTCATGACGAATGAAAGTATTTGTTTTCCGATTGCTGAGAGGATCGAATAAAGGAAGAATTCGACGGAAATCACCATGCGAAGAATTCCGAAGATCGAACGTTTAAATAGGCTTAGGTTTTTGAAACAGAAGAGAAATTAGTGCCAGTGGATCAAATGGATCCAAACTGATTTCATACAAGTGATTAGGAAAATTTGTGTGTGAATTAGTGAAACTAATTATGGCTTGTTTGGTCATCTAGTGTTAATTATAAATATCAACTGATAGTTGATAGTAAAGTATCAATTATGTGCATAGTGCTTTCGAGACGAGTTATCATCGAGAGTCTGGATATGTAAGTACAGTTTCCTTTATTTTATGAATCGAGTATCCAAGGGGATTGCTGATTTACAACAAGCCCAAAATATACAAGTAACATTATTAAAGGAGCAAAGATTAATTTTTCCACGTAGGGGAAAAACCATTGTTGAGTGATCTAACTTTAGTTTCTTCTATGAATGAAATAGTACATTAATGATAGATATGACTTAGATGTAAATACCATTATATTCTGAAATTAAGTATCCTTGTAGGTTGCTTGTTAATATTTACATAGGAAGTCATTAGTTTAATATTTTGAATTTAAGGTGTAGTATTAATGTCAAAAGTGACATTTGAAGATGAGATATATAATACTGTGTTTTTGTACTACATATTATTATTCTAAGATTAAGAATAATCATCAAGGTTAAAGTTCATTAATAATTTGTAATTATTCAGTATTTCATATTTTGATATTTACATGCAAACTGATACATGCAAGGTTTTATAGATGGTACCATTAGGGATTAGTCACAGATGAACTGAGTTAATATATGATAACAAATGTTATTGTTCTTATATAATAAATTATTGTAAAGTTAATTTTTCCTTTCATAAAGGTTAAGGACTCTAGTAATAAATTATTTTAAAGTTTTTAATTTTCAATGCATTTGTGTCTTTACCTTGATGCGTGCTTGCTCTGAAAGTATATATTATACCCCAGCTATTTTTTAGAGGGAAGACATTCATTTATATGTTTGTTTTTTCCTTATTGAGCAAGCATCCTGACGTGCCTCCAGAGGTTTCAATGGACCCAACATCCCCCACACCACGACACTGTCCCCCACCGGCTTGAAGAGTTATTGTGACGCACAGCATTTGTGCGCATAGCAGGGGTGTACTTAATGAAGTGGCCGGACAGTGTACCTGCCCAATTATAACTAAACTTGGATTTTGTCGATTTATTGAACTCAAACGAGAAAATATATAATGTTAGACAAACCGATAGCGGTCAAAATAGAAACTGAGAACGTACATAAGATCTACTTTAGGTTAACATCGCATTAGAAAACAATCTTCAGCAGCAAGTTGCTTATAAAAGGGTCTGAATAATTTTTAATAAAGATAACGAAATAAAGGATGCTTTTAATATTCTGTTTGCATTTTGTTCCATTTCACTGATGATTCTTTCAGATTAAAAAAAGTGTTGTAATTTTATTTAACAACTTCCTCAATCGTTTCGTTAAACAAATCCAATAACGTTTTCCTGAAACAAAATGATTTATATAAAATTGAAATTGCAGTATATTATTAGATGTGTTGCTTTTTGATGCTTGCGTATCTACATTAGGATAACAAAAAAAAATTCTGTAAGAAATAACAATATAGCTACAACAGTGACATTCCGTATATTATTACTCGTGTATTCTGACAATACGTAAGTCCTGATTGATAATAAAAATTGTATCATTCTTTTTTTATGATTCAGTTCAGCTGCTGAAGAGTAATGGTATCTCTTCACGCCTCCCCATCTGTTTGAGTTTATGATTTTTCTATTTTCTTTGTGTTCCAATTAAGCTATTTATTGGTATGTTTTGTAAAATATAAAATTTTAGTAATATTGTTGCAACGATAAATAAATCAACAATTACTTTTTTTTTACGTAGAAAAATTTTTTAAATGGGAATTTTGAAAGAATAAAGAAGTCTTAAATTAATGGAAATCTTCAGTGTTTTTAAATAAATAACTTGCTGATAACTGTGGAGCGATAGCTCAAATTGTAAGGAATCGGGGTTTAATCACCTGTGGAGGTCTGGATATTTTTGGCTATTTTTCTTCAGTCGGGAACTAGGATGCACCCAGCCCTCTGTCAAATGAATATCGGGTTTCTTATCTTAGAAGCTTAAGGTGGACGGGCATTTTGTACACAATTTCAAAATTAGTCCCGTTATTCGTGGAATGCTAAAATCTTAACACGACCCCGATTTACCTCATGTGGGCTTCTTTGATAATTTTTTAAGCTACTGAAATAAGGCAAACAAACATACTGAAAAGTTAAAAAATGCTTTACAATATTAACATTTACAGAATCCATTGTCAAAAAGTCAAAGATTTCTGGATTTTGGCTTCGTTGAGCTGCGTAGGGACTGAAATGACGCACGCATTAATTTCAAATTAAGATCTCGTTTTGATCTTTTAATGAATTTCGAACACTTTATTTTTTTTTTTACATGAATTATTTTTTGTTGCACACAATTTCTACGTATTATCATAAAATTCAATTTTTGATTTTAAAAATATTGAAAATTTATTCCTTGAATAAGAAATCAGTAACATTAATTTTAAATATATATGAGCGCTGGACACAAACGTACAAAAATGATGTTGACATTTAAAACCCTACAAAAATCAATGACACGTCAAGCTGGCAGATATCTTTATAAGAATCTTCCAATTGAGTAGTGTATTGACGTTTCTGTGCACATTATTGACTTCTTTATAGATGGTATCTTTTATTTCTAGCGTAGAGACAGTAGAAATTGTTAACAAATCTAAAATAAAAGAAAATATACAGGAATGAATTTTTTTGTTTTTGCGCAATAATCTTATCAGCATAAAAATTTCTATTAAATTGGCGGATTCCCATTCATAGATATTTAATCTGCTTAAGATAACAATCTTAAGCACTCTTTGATAAGTAAAATTTGGGAATGAAATAAACTTTTAGTAATTAAAGTAAGTTATCAAGAATAGTAATTTCAAGAATAGTTCTATGAATTCCTCAAAATTGATGTAAACAATGTTTCAACGTCAAAGGAAAAAAAATTGGAAATTATTTTGAATTCTTTTTTTCAATTAATAAAATACCTTTTCAGGTAAATTACAAAACATGATTTGATGTGAATTGGAACAATTTTTCAGTGAAAAGCTGAATTGCAATGGTAAAACGAGAACATTCTTTTATTATGTGAAAAGATTAAGTCATATTTAATCTAACTATCCTTTAAAGGATTTCACTATCCTTTTGTACCAACTTCTATATATTGCTCTGAAACAAATTTCTGCAAATATCCAGGAAGTCCGGCATTTTTACAACAATTATAAAAAAACAATTACAGAAAAACAATTATAGTTCACAACATTCTTGTAAACACAATCAATGAGACCAGATCATACAATTACACTAGTTTAAATAACTTTTCCAAGTTAGAATTGTTGCGTTCGTAAATGAATAATTGTGAGATTCTTATAATAAGAGTCAAGCCAAACTCCTAACTCAATTTCTTGTGAGTTAGCGGAGTGATTTCGAAAGATAAAAGTCGTTGCAAGTCCCAAAGCCTCTATTAATCAAATCGAAAATGAATCCATTGATTTCTAAATATCCAAACTCTAATGGCCGAGTGCACCAACCAGCAAATGAACCAGTCAGGTAGTTATGGAAGCGATAGTGAAAAACCTGCCGTCAAGTAAAAATTCCTGTTCACCAACAATATTTCGTGAGTCATTTACTGATGTTCGCTAAACATCGGCATGTGTTTACAAAAATGGCTGACAATTTGATTAACAACAATGAACGTCACTTCCTGATTTCTGTGCATAGGCGCAGTATGTTAAAAAATGGCAGCCTCCACTGAGTAGAAAAAATACATGTGGACGGAATTCTTTTATTGTCGATACGATATGTCCCGATAAGAATCTTCGCAGTAAGTAAACTTATTCATTACATTACATAACATTATTTTCGGAATATTTAATAGGAATAAATACAGCTGAAAATATTTAATAGGGATAAATACAGCTATGTCATCGTCAAAATCACAGGAGTCGGTTTCAATCGAGGCCGACGTCAGCCATCTTTAAACATTGGATGTCGCGGGGGCTGACCGGAGATATTTTATTGAATGCCGCAAATTTAACTCGCCAGTTTCCGAGGTGCTAAAATTTGCCATCTGATCAGCGAGTTAGCCGTTGGTGCACAGAAAATGTCAGTTGATCGTTGCTTTAGCAGCGATCAAAGTTAACGGAGGTTTAGTGCACTCGGCCATAAGTTAGTTTTTCTGTTTTTAATAGTGTTTACAGAAAACCACAAACTTCTGAATTTAAAAATGTTTCTTGAATTTAAAAATGTTCACTGGATTGTAGGAAACCGAAGGAAAAGATTTTGTCAATCTGTCACAATTTACAGCAAATTCACGATGAAAAGATGATGTAAACGAAGTTAGCAATGGCGAGATGTAAATTATTAACTAAATTATTGATACAATAGCTATTGCTGGCAAGTACAAGTCCAACGTAGCATTCAAGAAGAATATTTGTTTGGGTATTTGTTCGTTCTGCCACTAAAGCTGGCCGAACACGTAGCAATATTCTGCAGTATTGACGGTCAATATTGCTCATTTTTATTGATATCAACCGTTTCCAGCAATAAAAATGGTCAATATTGACCATTTCAAGAATATTGACGTTGCTATGAAAAAAGGATCAATTTCAGTTGACGAGAAGTATTGCTGGTGCGGGAGCGAATTACATGAACGGATGAAATCACGTGACAATGGTGACGTAAGCAAGGCGCCGCTTTCAAGATAGAAAACTCACACCGAGCAGTTTTTTTGAGATAGAAGGCATAAAATCATCAAAATGGGTCGGCCCAAAAAAGATAATTCAAACAACATTTGGTCAATTGATCATGAAAGACTCCTCATTGATTTCTATAGAGGAAAGGCGTTTAATACTAGAGCGATTCTGTACGTTCGTAACAAGTTAGGCTTAAACGCAAGTAAGCACACCGGAATAGCTCCCATTTTATTCGCAAATAAATTGTATAAAACCGATGTCGTACAATCACTGGGAATATTGTCCCCAGTGCAGCTATACTCTGCTCGTGTGGTGTGTTTATAAGGCGTTCTCACTGAGTCCCTAGTGAAGGACAAGCGCCGTAAGCATCAATAATCAGGTCAATACTCGATTAGAAACAATTGTGTGTTCGAGCGTGATATCAACTGTCAATATCAATTTTCATCAATATCGACCGTCAATACTGAAGAATATTGCTACGTGTTCGGCTAGCATAAGAGAGCTAGAAACGCCAATATTATATGAACGGAGAGGGACGGGAATAGCGTTTGAAATTTTTTTCTCAGTACTTTTAAACTAGTATACCAAAAGAAGTATTGTCCAAGAAGAAGGTCTGAGGGAATAAGAGAATTTGAGGAAATTTCTTTCTCCCTCCTTCCATTTTATGTTTTTAACTAGCCGGGTACCGTCGCTTCGCTCCAGAACCCTTGCATCTATAACATTAAAAAAAAAAACTTTATTTATTTCGCAAATTAATATTGATAATTGGAAAATATACGACTTCCCAGCCCGTTGTGGCCTTCTCCACTTAACTCAGGTATATTGCGAGTTGGCGCCACACACCTGGGGTTGCCGTCATTCACTTCATCGTCAGTTTGCAAGATTATTCCCTATCCCATAAGAATTTCGAAAAATCCGGCCTTATTCATTGTCTACATCATAAAGGAAACCTCTGTGGAAAATTTCAGCTTTCTAGGTCCAAGGGTTTAGGGTGGGCGTTGATGAGTCAGTCAGTGAGTGAGTCAGGACTTTTCTTTTTATATACGTAGATTTTCATGAATTTTATTTTCTTAACATCATTGATTAGTTCTTTATAGATTATATTTGGATCTGTAATTTTCTCATTTTCAACTCTTATCCGATTCGTTCTTTACATATTATTCCTGGTGTTTTGATATCATGTTTATTTATGAAAATATGATCTATATTTGTTTTCGTATTTCCATGAATTGTACAGTTGTTTCTTGTTGTTCCGTAAAGATGATTTTTGAAACCATTATTGCACATAAGTTTTACGCATTTCTGTACTGCAATGTTTTTATTCATTTTGAAAATATCTATTTTTACGTTGCCAATCAGTATAGTTGGACAGTTGTTTAATATCTTTTCATTTCTTATGAATAGATTCTCTATTTTAGTAACATTTTAGTAATTTGTAATTTAACATTTTGCTTACAGAATGACAGACAGAATAACGTTTTTATAATATATAATAATAATAATAGCCGGGTATCGTCGCTTCGCTCCGGAACCCTTGCATATATAGCATTGAAAAAACAAACTTTATTTATTTAGCAAATTAATGTTGCGATCGTAGGAGAATATATAACTTCCCAGCCTGTTGTGGCTTCTCCGAATAACTCGGATGTATTGCGGGTCGGCATCACACACCAAAAATTCACATTTTTGCATGTATCTTGCAAACGCTGAAGCGTTTGTGAATACGTGATACATCGTTCGATAGAACTTTCAAATACTAACATTTTCTCAATTTAATGTTGTCTTCTATCTTTTATACTTTTCGTTTAAATTGAGAAAAAGTCAAAATTTGACCCTTTAAAAGGCGCCATCTTGGAAACCAAAAACTTTTTTCGAAAGATTTTTGTAGCATTTTGTTTGTCTTAAAAAGATCTACATTTTATCCATTTACATCACCAATCTATCTCTTATAGTTTGGTCACAAAATTGGAAAAATATAAAGTCTTATGACAGACAAAAAAACGCTTTTATAATATATAATAACTTATCGATTTATTCAGATTTGCAAATCAGAATTTATTTGAAAAAAAATGTGGAAAAATTTTGTTTTTGATTTTGTTATGGTAATAAGTTTGTGAAGAATATTTAATTCTCTTTTATATTTTCTTTTTCAACTGCAATTAAGATGAGGATTTTTATCGTGTCTTTAATATTTTGTTCGTCAATCTCTGTTACAAAATCATTTTCTAATTTCGTAGTAATTTAAGAAATTTCTGGAAGAAATTAAATGGCCAGATTTTTTCCTTGTATTTTGTTCTAGAAAATTCCTTAAAAAATAAAAGAAACAAAGGAAGGCACAACGCTAAAAAAAGGAATTCCTATAGGATTGCTGTTTGTAATCTGTTTGTAAATGTCACAGAATCAATGTGTAAACAGGAAATAAAAAGTACTTTAGAGTTTGATAGCCTCAACGAAATAAAACTCCGTGCCAAAAAAAATGATCGAAGCACACCGAAAAATAATCGGAGCACACCGAATTTGATATGCAAATTCATCTCTACCAACGATGTTAATGACTAAAATGTGGTGACCAATGAAAATGAACTGAAAATCAACTACGCAACCTGCACCCTATAAAACAGTTCGCAGATATTGACTGTGATCATTCTGGCTAAGGTTTGTGATCTAACCGAGTTTACTACAAATGATGCTTTTACGACGCAACATAAACGAAATTGGACGTCTTTGAGAAAGGAGCATCATCGGGCAAGGTTGTCATATAGAGCTATCGGCCGGTATCTGCACCGTACAGATATCGCCGTGGCAAGGTGCTGACAACAGTAGTTGCGACAAAATACGCTTCAACGACCGTGAAGGCCAAATCGGCTGATTGTGCGACAAGCCCGTACTGCTCCAAGATCGATGATCTTGTCCACAATACAATGCGCATCTTCTATGCACCCACCTCCACCATCAAGCACCATTGCACGTCGCCCTTTAAGACATCTGCCTTTAACCACCCTTCAACGACAGCTCCATCTTAATTGATGTCTTAGACGGCCGCAAAATGGAATCGCATCGTGTTTAGGGAATCATCGTGTTTAACCTTCGTGCGGATGACCATCGCATCCCTGTGTGAAGGAGGCCAGGCGTTTGCTCCCAAGTAGACTGCATTGTAGAGCGGCACACGCCCATTACTCCTAGTGTGATGGCTTGGGGTACCATGACCTACAACAGCAACCCTCTAGTAGTCGTACATACCCCATTAACAGCCCAGAGGTACCTAGATGGCATCGTGCGACCAGTTTCATGGCACGTCTGTCAAGGTCAATTTAACAACAGGATAATGCCCTACCTTATACGGCACGCATATCCCTCAAATTCCACCGTGATCTTCCTTGGCCATCATGATCCCCAGACCTTTCACCAATCGAGCACGTCTGGCACAGGAGTCGTCAAGTGCATTCATCACAGAATATTAGAACTGGAGCAGAAGTTGCAGAACGCCTGGCAAAATCTGTGACACGATGACATTGGGATATACGCCTCCATGCCACAGAGTGAGTACAGCGGCATTAGAGAGATGGTTTTTCAACATACTAATCTGTAATCTTTCCGCTGCATCTGTTGGCCATTAAAGTATCCTACGACTTTGAAAATATATAAATTACAAATGGTTAATTTCACGAACTCTTCCTTCGATTTTCTTTGGTAGAGCATAGATAGAAATGATTAAATATATCAGGTCTCTAGAATGATTGAAAATATTCTCCCCATTAGCAGTCTTGGAATTATTTCCTTGAATAAAATTGAATAAAAGGTCATTGTAAAAGAATATAAAATATCTTAAAATGAAAAATCATTTCATTACTGCTTTTTTTCTAAATATTTCAACAAATTTCGACTTAACAGATAAAGCGGAAAATGTTCATTTTGAAGAAACATTTTGAACCTTCCAGCAACTTAACATTTAAGAAGTTGAAAAGCCATGAATTCTATTCCCTTTCGAATAGCCTACTACACCTGAGAAGAAGTTATTGAAGAATTTGCAACCTACTTTCCCTAGATATTTGTGTATATTTTATAGTAAAAGAAAAACAAGGTCCTAGTCCATCCTTCTCCTCAATTTGTACTACCTACGTTAGACTTTTTGGGGGGAATGGGGGCCGATTATTGCCGAATGCATTTAAAAAAAATATATACATTAATTAAACTTAAAATATCCAAGTTCAAATGTTTAGTAGATAAAAAACTACATCTCTTTGATATATTTCATTTAATATTGGTAATATTTCACAGAATTTTATATCATTCCGCTTTTTCAAACCTTTTTTTTTTTTTTTAAATAACAATGAGTAACTTCCAATACATGTCTTAATACTAATACAATCATGCATGATACAGACATATTATCATGTCATTATTATAAAATAATGATATGCTCTTTCCAATAAATGAAAAAATGTTAACAAAATCAAGCATTGTATCACCATTATCAGTCTAATTCAAAATAAAGTTCACTTTTTTTTATTGAAATTTTCTTTATTGAAATTTTCTTTATTGGAATTTTTCTTTTTGATCCCTGACCAAGTCCTGGAAATATGATAAAGTGTTCGGATTAATATGTCTATATCATGCATTAGTATTGTATTAGTATTAAGACATGTATTGGAAGTTACTCATTGTTATTTATAAAAAAAGGTTTGAAAAAGCGGAATGATATAAAATTCCGCGAAATATTACCAATATTAAATGAAATATATCAAAGAAATTTAGTTTTTTAACTAATTTTAGGAGTATAAGATATGAAGTATGTTTAGTAGATACAAACGATCAAAATGTGAATAGAACGACCTGCGTTGGCAGACTATCTGTTATTGATTTTGACTTACTTTTACTTAACGACCTTTGACGTGATTTAGGTACTTCTCAGTCTTTGATCAGGGTGATTGAACATTACCTATTTATCTGGTTCTGCTGAGCAAATAAAAAGAAACTTTCTTGCTTCTTCTTCTTATAAGTCATAGGTGTGCCCTGATAGAATGAACCTAAATACTTAACTCGTCAAAACAGAATACCTAAAAACTGCTTCGAAGGAAATAACTTACATCCCCTGTGTATGGAACTTTATTAGCAGAGTAAATAAAACATTTAAAGCATGATGTCAAAACAACAACAATTTATTCACATGAGGAAAATTGGTTCCTTTACAAATATAAAAGTATCCTTCTTCTGGAATCCTTATCCTTTATTAGCACTCGTATGATAATAACCTGAATATTAACTATAAAGTCCTTCCGTTAACATTCGCTTTATCAAAAGTTTATTTGCACAAAATCCTTCTACTTTGGATTCAAGCCTTTAACATATTCTTTATTTAAACGTCTTCTTAAGACTTGGATTTACTTTAACCTTTTAAACTAAATCCTTAACTTTTAACATAAAGTCCTTGGCAAAGAATTCACTTAATACTTTTATGAAACTTTACTTTAGATTAACAAGTCCTTACTCTTTGTTTAATGAATATACTTTATCATTAAAATGTATCTCATAATATCTTGATTAATCCTTTATTAATAGTACTCTTTATCTTCTTGATAATTCCTTAGACTTTATTAATTATGAGGTCTTGATAAATCTTTAGTCTTTAACTTAATCTGCTTGACTAATCTTTTATCAATTGTCTTTAATACTTGGACTAACTTTTATCCTTTTAATTACTTGCATAATCTTTAATCAAATGTCTTTGATACTTGGATCTATCTTTAATTCTCTTTAATTACTTGATTAATCTATAATGCCATTAAATGCCTTCACGAATAGTCTTCAAGATTCCTGTAAAATATCGTTCCGAAATATTAACATGAAAAATAAAATGACTTACATTATTTTTCATTCCTGAAAATTCCTCCACTTAGAACGTCCATCAATAAACCTAATCCACTTGTGTTGCGTTGCCAAGCAACTGTCAAAACTCCTGAAAAATATCGTTAAGTAAGATTAGTTCTTTTCGCTTTTGGAAATCGGAATTCCTATTTCAAACTTTGATAAATTCATCACAATTATTCGATGTACAAATCCTTTTTTCCTTTATCGAAATAAAATGTGATATATATCCATCGTTGGTCTCTAAACATCAAAAGAGCAAACGGCCTTTCCAAAAACGTCTATCCGTGGCATAGATCCGAAACTCAAGTCAACTCATCGCAATGGCGGCGCCCATAACAATCCCTCAACTCTCGTCTGTGCGTGATTCTTCGTTTGTCGCATTAACAATCGGTTCGGGATCAAGATGCTTTAACTTCTGCTCTTGGTCTTCAATTGTTATGAAAAGCAAGATTCCTTTGGCTAAGTATTCCTTCGTGATAATTGCTCCTTTGGATCTCATTTACACAACACTATCTCCTGAGCATTAACAGTGGCGTTACTGCATAGCTTCATTAGAAACTGATGATTCTTAATTCGCGCTGGGAACTCATCAGATAGGATGAGATCTAAATGAGATCTACAATAGTTTTACTGCTTTGAATATATGAAAAAAAAACTTAAGAAATTTAATTTTCTTTTTATAATTTATTTTTTTATCTTGTCTAAAAACCGCTTAATTGAAAGAATTTTTTTTTCATTTAAAAAAAAAAAAAAGAAGTTTTTATAACAAAATAACAATTTACTAAAGTAGAGGTTAAAGTGACGCTTGCCCAGTATTGTAGAAGTTTCATTTTTTTATTCGATTTCCCTTGTTACTTAATAGTAATCAGGGGTTTCCCCGTTTTCTTAAAATTCGACCGATTTTTTTGTGCATTAAATGAAGCGTCTACTGTTTTCTCAATTGTTACTTTGTCTGTCTTCTCAATTTCTTGTAGTTGCGTTCTCCATTTCTATTTTGCCACTGAATATATTACTGGCTCTACTTGTCGTCTTTCGATCGACGCCAGCTAACTTCTCTCCTCGCGTGGTTTGAAGCGTCTGAGTATGTAGTTCTGACGCTTAATCGACTTGAGAGAGAATAGTCCATTCTGTAGTGGCAGGTCAGATTGATTATCCGTCATGTAGTAGTATTTTTCTTTTTGGTCAAGGGGTATTCGGAAATTGACAGCCCATTTTTACCTTTTTGATGGTTCTGTGGAACAGTTTAAT
>JAFIDM010006943.1:63780011-63815486 GCA_023159025.1 Thereuonema tuberculata
TCAAGTCGTAAAATGATTATAGGAAAAGAGAAACGAACTCAGATAAGAACGTAGCAAATGAACACCGAATTTAATTGAGAGGTGTTCTCAATAGAGCAGCCACCTGCACCAATACATTACGCCCTACAACCAACGAAACCTTTTATTTGGCAATATTCAGATGATTGTACTAATAGGTTACTTACAACCATTCTTTGAGTAGCCATATAGCTGGTTTTCTTGACGTCCCGAGGCAAAACGTGAAAATGACGCCTAAAGCCTTACTTTTCAAAAAAAAAAAAAAAAAAAAAAACCACACCAGCATAACTTTTTTTTTTCCCAAAGAAAAAAGATCATTTGCTCCAACTAGAACAACAGCGGGATCAGGTTTTGAGGGCCTCTTTTAGATTCCCGCCCAGGGCTGTTACCCTCCCACAGCTCTGTCGATTAAATATTAATTTCAATGAAGTTGAAAGCACTCATTAACGTGAATCGATTTTGACTTAAATTGAATTTTATCGATAAAAAATTGTAATTTGTTTTTTAATGTAAAATTTCATCAAACAATAGGAGTGAGTTGTTTCATTCGCTGTGACAAGATTTTCTAAAGAAATAGTTCTTTTAGTAATACAATTGCGAATGTCTCTAAAGATGGAGAATCTGGGTAATGTAATGTAAATTGTAAACCAGTTTATTCGAATAGAAAAATAATTTTTATGGATGATATCTTATGAAGTCTGTGAAGTGAATCGTAGCTCTTACTTCAATTGAATTACTTTGTCGTGAATTGAATGACAATATAAAATACATTACTTACATAAATCTGCTGGTGCTGTATTTGAAACCTATTCTGGAGACATATTAGAAAGCGACTGAACACAGATTATTTGGAATTGATTCGATTTACTTATTTATTTGAACAAAAATCACATTAAAAAGTTTATTAAACTGAAGAGAAAAAAATGTATTGGGCTACTTTGCCCGAGAAAAATAACTAATAGAAAGAATATTAGTTCATCAAATCAGTTTCTTTACCCCCCACCACTTACTAACTTTTGAATTACTCGATGGATCGTCTTCGAAATTGATATGCATATTTAAGGACTAAAGACAATCTAACTTTTATACTTGAAACGTTTTCAAAGTGGGTCGTTGTCAAGAAATTAGCGCGAGAAAGAGACAATAATTGCCATAGAAACCAAACAATGAAATCTTAACAATGAGTTGTACTTTATTAAACAGATTTCCGCGCGTTTTGGTATGATTAAAATTAAAGGAATTTTTAAGCGTCTTAATTAATTAATAATGAGGATTTTATTTTTTTATTTTAGAAAATGGGAAATTTCTACTATTATATTCAATAGACAGTTTAGACTTTTCGAATGCTCTGTTTTTATGATTTTATGGAAAGTAGACTCAATTTCTTTCAGATGGTTTTTAGCTAAGACTCATTTGGAGGCGATTGTGATAGCAACCAAATAGGATAACACTGTTGCTTTTGTCCTGTTCGTCCTTCTTTCCCGTTCCTTCCCCACCCACCCCCAACAACTCCTGGATGGAAGGTCGGATCGGCAAACGGACTTCACCATCGTGTTCAAAGGCCCAAACAACGTAGGAATATAGGGTATTTTCAGGGGCTAACGCCACCCGATGTTCGAGATGTTTGGCATTGTTTTGACTAGATTTCCGGTATTACCTTAACTTGATGGTTAAGGACTCGGATTCGTATGCTGGAAGTTGTCGGTTCGAATTCATATATCTATTTCTTTTTTTTTTTCCTCTTAGTGTTTTTTTTCTCAATTCCGCATGTTTTTTTTTTCCTAACTTTTTTTTTTATTTTTCCTCACGTTAATGTATTTCCTTTATTTTATTATTATTTTATTTATCTTTTATTACTATAGGTCATCTATAAATTTATGCTTTAGCACAACATTATCTTCACTTGTTAAAAAATTTGAGATCTGATCCAATCAAAAAATTTTGGGGCATCAAAGGTTTTTATAACAACCAAAATTTTGGGGATAATTATTAGTTATAGTAAAGTTTCGTAGTTTAAGACTATTTGTTTTTTTTAAAATACCTCAATACTTGAAATCATTTTTTTTTCGTCCCTTTTAATATTTACTTTTAAGGCATTATGACAGTTTTCTCGTTGCTTCTCCCGAATTTACTGTATTGCAGCTTTTGTTTTAATGCACAACGAAGAATCACTGAAATAAAATAGAACTGCTTCAATGGACCACTTGAGGATTACGCCCCTATCGACGTCACGTATGACATGTATCCCACATGCGGCGAGAGCTTGTGGGATAAACAAACATATAACTTTGTGTGAATTACTTAAAAAATCGTCGATTTTTGATATTTCAAGACGGATGGTTCAGTACTGTGCAGATCCTTATTGTAATAATTCTGTAAAAACGCTTGGAATATCCTTCTTTAATATAATATTTCTTCTACATCTACACCGGTTAAAACAAAGCACATGGCTTTGTTTATCCCACATGTGAAGCAGTAGCCTGGTGGGATATGTTGTAACTACGAAACCCCGGCTATCCTCAAGTGGTCCATTGTCTCTTAAAAACTGAATTCCTGGGCGTGCCTTTATTTTTTATAATTTTATTTTTATTTTCTTATAAAATCAATAATATGATCTATTGGAAGAATTCCTCAGTGAAGTCAATGCCTTTTATTATTGAATGCATTTGTTGTAGAAGAGAAACATAGACAGTATTTTGACTACTTTTTTATTTTTATTATTGTTGTTTATTTATTATTTACTTTGGTAGAATATATATTAGGAATGGGATTTTTAGTGGCATTAGGAGTGGGAGAAGATATCCAATATCAAGAATACAGGGAGACCAAAATAATTGTGCTCATATTTTAAGTTTAATTAAAATATGCAACAACGTACCTAGTTTTAAGGAAATACGTCTAATAGTTTTAGCGTACAGATAAATAAAGAAGAAAAATATTCAAGTAGCATACAAAGACTTCGCATTCTGTCAAAACCTTTCATCGTATGACTCATTGTTTTCCGTGCACTGCTCCTTTTTTTTTTTTTTTATTAGCGTTAATTTATGTCTTTCTTTTTAACTAGGAACCGAAGGGGGAAGTTAGATCTAGATACAAAAGAAAGACTTTTACGTGATTTGTGTAAATATCACGTGACAAGAACACTAATTTCTTTCTTTACACAACACTATCAGGTGTTCTGCGTTTTTAGGTCAATGTAAGTGGAGCTGATGTGTAAAAGTATGTCTGTGTTATGTATATTCAATTTAGGACATGTATTTGCTTTGTTTCGTGAGATAATTAGGCCTATCTTTCTGAATTCCTATCTGTAGTCATGAATCTTTTCCAACCATTTTCGGTTCCGCTCATACTTCTTTGAATCCCTACTTCTTAAATCTTTTTTGACTTTTAAGAAGTTGTGAGTTGTTAACTTGTCAAAATTTAGTTTTAAAATAAATATACTTGTGGAATTGATGTTTATCAAACAAAACGTTAACATTTAAAAATAGAATTCATACATTTCTATAATTGAAAAAGGATAAAAAAGAAAAAAAAAATCTTTACATGGACAGTTTCAACCTCCTACATATTGCTGGGTCATCATCATAAGCATCATCATCAATGCATCTGTTACAAAATGGTATCGAATTTTTAACTTTAGGTAAGGCCACATGTATTGCAAATATATTTCGGCGATAGCTCCGGATAACGCCCTACTCATAAACAAACTCTTTAAAAATGTAATTATCATATTGAAAGAAAATAAGACCAACCTAAGATTATATCAGTGAAGACATATACTTAGATTTTGTCAAATTTTTAATCAAAAAAATTATAGCTTTGGTAATTCTTTTCAAAGGTACTAAGACTCTGGAACCTAAATCATCTGCGGCCGGTTTCTTCAAATAGTCGTAACCTAGTTCCTGGATTAAATATATTTAAGTTACGACATGAGCTAATACTAATACAATTGGGAGAAACAGTCGTTACTGTTTAACCTTGGATAAGATTAAACAGATAATGGAATTTAGATTTTTTTTTCTAGTTTGTAATACAGTTCTCTTCTAAGGGGTGGCAGATAAAGTCACTACTCATTTCTGCTGTTGATTACGTATTGGAATGGGTAGTGACTGTCGTATTCAATTGGTATCATCCAATTAGAATGAGAAACATTGTCTAATCATAAGATCTAAGGCACTTAGGCTACATTCCTTAAAATGTTATTTATTTTTTTTATTTTTTTTAAAGTCGTGAATAAAAACAAAAAAATTAAATGCCTAAATATATATTTATATTGTAATATCTGCTGAATATAAATGCTAATAATTTTCCGCAATTTAGAAAAAAAATATCTTAAAATACATTTTAAAACTTTTGTTTAATTCGAATTGTTGCCGACCACAGACGGATGAACGTAAAAGTTAATGTGTGCAATAAGTAAAACTTAAAGGTTAAAAATCGATGGAGAACACAGGTAATTAAAAATGAGAATAAAAACTTGACTTGTTTCGGATAGTCCTTTCTGTCTTTTCACAAACTTAAGGATTTCACTAAAGGAATCATCACCTATCAAAAAGCTGATAACGGTCGAGTCGATGGTGCAGGGGATGAAGGTCCATTATCGCAAAGGACCAGTTGAAATGAATATGGTGGCGGTGTGAGGGGGAGAGGAAAAAACAACTACACGCAAGTGTTGTGTTGTGTTGCGTGGTTTTTTTTTTCCCCTCTCTCCCCACAACATCCCTTTATCCCCTCACCATCGACTCTATCGTTATCAGCTTTTAAATTGGTCTTGATTCCTTTATAAACGCACCTTCCTAATGAAACCCTTACATTTGAGAAAGGACACCATAATGGTATCCGAAACTAGTCAGGTTTTTAATTCTCATTTTTCAGTATCTATTTATTCTCCTATTTTTTTAGCGGATCAGTCGATTTTTAACCTATAACTAAAAAATATACATCGTAGAAAGCTGAAGGTAGATATAGGTTGTTAGAAGAACGATATGTCGAATCAATAGGTAAAAAGCTGCGGGTGAAGATCCTTAAATAGAAGTTAAGTAACAGCTTTTTTTTTTTTAATGAACAATTGTTTTTTCTGACAATATAATAAAAAACATACTCGCACATGAATAAAGAAATCACTGATCTGTTTTTAGATTTTTCGAAAATTATTTTTTCTATTTCGACGACTTATTATGCACTCTTAACCTACGTACATTCAAAATTTCGCACATCAACTATATATATATATATATATTTATCAAGAGTTATAACGGAAGTTCCTCTTATTCCTGTCTACGTATTTGCAGCACTAAATTAAGAATGGAAAATGAAACTGTGCTACTGAATGGCTGTTTAAGAAAGATTTATTTTAAGTGCGAACTAATTATTAGAAGATGGATGTAAATGAATCACGTGAAGGAATACAGTGTCAAACAGACGCTTCTCTCAAATTAATGTTAGTTTATGAACTCAGGTGCCCTAATTAGGGTCCACGTGGAAGAAATGAACCTGCAGGCATCGCAGGTGATGTCTACACTTAAAAGGCAAAAGGGAATTAAAGATAAAATATGAGTGTCTCATTTTACACCCACCTCCTAAGGATATTTAGTTGCTCGCATTTCATTTACGACGCTGCTTCTACAATCAGCTGAACTTGTAGAGTGAAAATAAGGAGTTATTAAAACTAAAGATTAGTATTTTTTTTTTTTGTAAATAGAAAATAAATAAATAAATAAAATACCAAAAAATCTGGTCTCTTGCTTTTAATAGCAACCACTTTCTTTATAGTTTGCTTCCCTATAAAAGTAAGATTCATTTAACTATTGTTTTATGGATTTCTTCCGAAACCCATCGTCTCTAATAACTTTTGATGGATCTTCTTGAAACATTGTATGCTTGTTTGTGGAGAGAGACTGTGGTGTAATCTTTATAGTTCAAATTTTTTTGTGGATCTGTGTTGAAAATTTGGCTGTCAAATTCCCTTTGAAAGCAAACTGTATTATCTATCAATGAATGTTAATCCGTTTAATAATCCACTATTTGCGCACGCTTTGATATGGTTAACATTAATCGGTTTTAAGTAATTTAAGGGAATTGATTAGGTTTTTGAAAAAATAGAAAATTCCCATTAATTACAGTAGACAAATGTCATAAATAAATGGAGCCTCTTCGTGATTTGTATCGTTTTCCTATCGAAATTAAAAAAAACAAAAAAGGAATATTTTAAGAAAAATCAGCTTTAAATTAATTTAGGAACTTATTGTTTTTGTCTTTTTATTTAAGATAGGTTAGTGCAGGGATTCTCAATCTGCGGTACATTACGTTGTTCCACGGGATACAGAGGGATGAAACAAAAATTGACTATGAAGTTTTGACGTGATTGTTTATTTTATTGTTTGTTCTCTGCCCTTAAACGCATAACCATTGGCTGCAAAAAATCCGAATTATGAGATCTGCACATGGTGGTACTTGAATTTTTAACAGTTCATTTAAGTAGTACAATATTAGAAAAGTTTGAGAACCCCTGGTTTAATGGGAAGAAAGATTTAAATCTATCAAGATTCAATGTTGTGTGTGTATATGTTTAATTGTATAAGAGAAGCAAGAAAATTATGAAATATCTTAAGAAAATTCAAATGATCTACTGTAGTAACAATGAAACTACTAATACATTTCCTCGAGGTTGTTGAAGATTCGTGCGCGTACGTGAGACAATCATATTATTATAGATGGAATTACATAATTCTCAGTTGATGGCGATAAATGTTTTCGTCTTTCGACTAGATAATACTAAAAAAATCCTTCCGTGAAACAGATAGCTTTAAAAAAGGTTCAACATTAAGAGAACTTGATAACGAGCTAATGTTACAGCTAATTTAATAAGTGGAATAAGCGCTGAAAACTTTGTATAAAACTGGTTGTAAAAATCATAATCCTCTAGAAGCAAATTGGATATTGGAAACTTCATTAAAGCGCAGATAAGAGTCAAAATAGGAAATTAATGAAGCTAATTACCTGAATATTTATACATATAATGACTAATAACTGATCTAGTGTTTTAATAGAAATAAAGTTTTGAAATAATGTTAAATTAAAGAACTAACCATATGAAAATGGAAACTTAACCAAAACACGTGCGTTTTCTTTACAACAGCTCTTTTCGAGTTATATAAGTTAACTGTGGATTTCTTAATTTTGTAAAGAAAACAAACAAAGAAAAAATTGCCGTTGTACACTGCCTGCCAATATTATAAGGTTAAAGAAAAAACAAAACAGAACGGTCTCTCGTGTGGAAACGGTTTTTCGTGTGTGTGGGCGAGAGTCAATGGTATGAATGTCAATACTAGAGAATCGTGAACACGATATCTCAAACAAACAGGAGACATAATTTATTCGTAAAATTCTTTACTTAATCAGTAAAACTATCAACTTTTATATGAACATTAGTTTATTCATGCGTTTTTTATCTTTAATTTCAATCATAATTTTCAAAAACAAAAAAGACAAATTGTAAATAATGTTTTCAATTAATAACTACTGTTCGGTTTTGTTTACGAGAGCATTCAACGCTTTTGCGCATGCTTCAGGTCTCCTTCGATTTCATCGAAATAGGGGTGGTTTACTTTTTATCAGTTAGTTTACCGGTAGCAGCGTTCTATTTGCGCTTTTCAGGAAAGAATTATGAAAAGAATAAATACTATTGCAGAAATGCTCTTCCTTTATTTTTTTTCTTAAAAGCGAAAATGTCCAAAAGAATTTCTTAGGAAAGTGCCCATCTCAGCGTATCGCCCCTCTGCGGAGTAAAGTCGTCCACCAGTGATTGATCTGCTATTTGAAAACGGACAGTATAGTTAAACGTTTAATTTACTAATAATTAATTCGATATTGTCAAATTAGTTTTTGTTTGTTTTAGAATCACTGCAGTTGTTAAAAAAATAGTCCATCTTTACAAGGCTACTCTATTTCAATAGACAACGTGTGTATGTGCACCTTTAAAAAGAGTTTGAACCAGTCGATGGATGTTCATGAAATTTGGTAGGCTTAAGTAAAGTTAGACGATCAATTTCTTTTTTTGTATTTGAAGTTTCTGTGAAGGCCCCAATCTAGAAAACAAAACATGAATGTCTGTCCATCCGTAGCTCTTATTTTACTATATCCTGCACCATTCTCAAACAATATCCTTTCCAAATAGTACCATTATTTCTGAAAGACCCTGTATATAAAAACTGATTCTTAAAAATCTCCTTTCCGTAATTGTTTGAGTTGTCGTGTTTAAAGATAAAGAGATTCGCTGATGTAATACATGTCACTCGAAGAACAACATGTGAGTGATCTGAAAACAAATCGAAACCAAGCAAGTTTCCTATTTGATTTCACTCTGTTTTGTACAAGTGTTGAACAAGCAGTAGAAACTTAAGATTTAGGTTAAAAAATTAGAACAAAAGCAGATTATAAAGTTAAATAACAAATATAATTATGCATTATAAATCCGTATAAAATCGAAATTGAAAAAAAAAAAAATCCTTCATCCAAATCGACAGTTTTTGTCTTAAGGTAGAAGAAGAATTGAATAGAAAATATTTCGTTGACCCTTCTGGGCAAAAGTAGCTCAGATGTTTGGAATTCAGTTTGCTGAAATATTCTTGTTATTCCGAGG
Source organism: Thereuonema tuberculata (assembly GCA_023159025.1). NCBI lineage: Eukaryota > Metazoa > Arthropoda > Chilopoda > Scutigeromorpha > Scutigeridae > Thereuonema > Thereuonema tuberculata. The sequence continues at coordinate 63,788,671 of JAFIDM010006943.1, forward strand.
CACGTTCGAGAAGGTTCCTTTGCAGATTTTTTTTTTTATGGTTAAAGAATTCTGTTAGCTGAATTGGAAATTTTCATTTCAAGTAGATTTTGGCGAATCTTCGCATAAAGTTTTTGAGATCGAAATAGATAGGAAATAAGAAAGTTTGAATTTGGAAGCCCTCTGGTGGTGATTGATCGGTTGCTGAGGAGGAACCTTATCGTAAAGAAGGAATGAAAGACATGCGCTGATTGGTTTACCCACAGACAATAAAAAAGGAACCCTTCTTCGAAATTGTGTTTTTATATTAGATTAATTTGGGGAGAAGGGAAAGATGGGCATTGGATGGAATTTAATAAACATTCATTATCTTTGTTGAAAATTCGAAAGAGTTTTTGCTAAGTCTTTGATGAGGATTTGGAAAAAAACGGATAGCCTTAATTTCATTTGAATCGATTTTCGCTTATTTCGTTAACTACTGTTATTCTCACCTTGAGAATTCCTAAGGAACTCAGATTCCTGAGTGGTGGGTGTCAATAATCGAGATTATTACCAACTAAAGAATGTATAGCTTCAATAGAAATTTATTCTTAAATTGTAGATTCACTTATAAATTATTTTTCCTCCGTCTGTTACATGTTCTCACTAAAAGAAATTAGGAAATCACTTCTTTGGGTACATATTTGCAAGACATAGTTGATGCTCTAACTTTCGAATTCCCGAAAGTGTGATCGAAATAGTTGTAGTATAAGACTCAAATATGAAATAAGGTACCCTGTCCAAATAACGCCACCTTAACATTTAAATTACTGTAAGTCTGGAAATAAGGTGTATCGAAACACGAAAATTATGACCAAGAAAGTTTAATCTTCTGTTTGAAGCATACCATAATGAAACATATGATAACTTTTACTGGAGAAGTATGAGAACTCAAATAAAAAAAACTTTGCAAACTGGCGTTATTAGGAACACCTGATCCAATTAACGCCACTTACTTATTTAAAATTAAGAATTATTCCATCATTGTAAACATTATTTGTACAAAATTAAAGTAAAAAGCAACTAAATTTGACTTTCTGTAAAAAATAATAAAAAATCACTTGAAATAAACGCAGTCTTTCTAATCTGTAGCTAAAATAAAAGAGGAAATGTAAAAATTAATTAATTTCGGCATTTTCCGATTATAAAAGCAAAATAATAAATAAGATAAAAATCTGTATTTTCATGAAACGTATTAGTAACTTATAAATGTCGTATGTAACTTAAAATCGTATATGTAGACCATTAACACCACCATGGCGTTAAAGCTACTGAGCACATGGATCACATGATACACTTGTTTGTCTACAATTTCCAAATTTTAAAAATAACAGTTAACTTATCTACATAGAAGAATCTTAAAGAATCAAGAAAATTTATAGTTTTATATAGTTAATCTTTGCTGAAAATTAAAAAAAAACCTATATTTTATCTTATGTTGATATAGTAACAGCCTTTCAGAACGAGTCCTCGACATGAAAAGGTGGAAACATAATTTCACTCGAAAATGTTGGCGATCTGCTAATAACTCACTTCAACACTAGATGGCATGTCAATGCAAACTACTTTAGTGCTGTACCGCCATTTCTTATATTTATGAAGAATTAGATAGGTGGTGTTAAAGGTATACATGGCGTTATATGGCTGAGATATCTTATTTCTGTGAAATTTTTGTTTCACTTATCGTGATTACGTGAATTTTCGTGGAAGCTTGTTAATTTTCGGTCCGTTTGGATCCAGTTTCTGTAAAAATCGACAGCAACATCACAGTTGATACCTCAAAACGTTAGATAAATTCTATCTAACGTAAGTAATTTTTAGTTTCAGTGATTTAGCTATTTTGCGAGTTCTTTGTCCCTACCTTCGTGCAGATTTGGATTGACAAACAATAAACACTTGAGAGCAGAAAAATTGCACAATTGCATTTTTTTTACTTTTTGTTTTATTTTCTTCGTGATTCGCAAGTTGTTTGAATCAAAATAATGTCAATTTATAGATCGTTTCATCACCTATCCAATGATACCACTTAGACTAAGTGTGTATTGCGTGTCAGCAGAATGCTTTTTGGAGGAATTTCTTCGGTTTTTTTTTTTTTTTCGTTTTCGTATAGCCTGGGAAATGGCGATTAAAAAAAAATTGAATACAAACATTTATAAAACAATTTTTATTAATAACGGGTATTCCCTCCTGTAGCCTTAATTAAGGCCCTCATTCGATTTTTCATCGATTTTAGCAATTTGGGGTGTTGTTCTATTGTTGCTATTGTCTTGGTTTCGTAGGAACAAAATACTTAGTGGTATCATTGGATAGGTGATGAAACGATCTTTAAATTGACATTATTTTGATTCAAACAAAAACTGCGAATCGCGACGAAAAATAATAAAAAAAAAGTAAAAAATGCAACTGTGCGATTTTTCAGCTCTCAAGTGTATTTTTTTGCAACAAAACTCTTTAATTCTTAAATTGTGTAACTTTTGCGTTACTCTGATTTTGGACGGACTTATTTCGACTTAAAAATTATATTTTATTCTAATTTTTTTCTCTCTGATGAATAAGGGACTTGTTATTTTCATCTTTATTTTAATGTTAATAACGTTCTGTTGTATTAAGCTACGATATGATACTACAATCTTAGAGGCTGTTCATTTAAAGCACAGGACATTCCGACCAATCAACTTGTTGAATTGTTGGTACCAAAGCTTTTTACCCCCCCCCCCCAAACATGTAAGGAAATTGTGACTATTTTCGCAAATACTGTTGAATCGAAACAAGGTTTTTTTTTTTTTTTTTTTTTATTATTTTTTTTTTTTCAAATTCTTAGCTGATAATAATTGACTGATATTAATAACTCATTTTAAATAAGGGATATCATTTTTTTTTAGTAAATTTGAAAGAATGAATAGGTTTTGAAAGGCGCAGTGGATGTTTTTCTATCATATTTTTGTCGTCTCGCCCAGTAAATGGAAATTTTGTGGATTCCGGGATTAATAATGGTTTCCGGGCTTTGAAACCATCAGGAAACGGTAAAAGCTGTTTCTCCTATACGTTTTGAGCATCATTCAAGAACTGAATGGTGAGAATTCGTGAGAACTGAAGAAAGGAAAAAAAACAAGGTTTCATACATAAAAGTATAGCGAGTCGTACAGGCTTCATTTTCGGTCACTCTGTCAGACAGGAACGCAGAACGGAAATCTTATTCCCCCCCCCCCCTCTCTTCAAGCCAAAAATTTTTCGCGAAGACATATCTGTTATCTTTCCGCGTGTTGTTTTGGGCTTGAAGAGTGGTTGTCGGGGGTACGAACGGAACAGCGGAAACTTTTTAATAAACCCCCCCCCCCCTTATTACACTCTACACACTGTATTCATGTCGCTGAAAATGGATAAGTTTAGAAATAATGATTGAGAAGCATTCACAAATTCACGTGCAATCTTCAATTAAAAATTGGAATTAGGATTTTATTGATGAACAATTATAAGTAGACTCCATTGTTTAAATCAAAAACAAATATTTAAAGATTTTTTTTTAATAATAGTTATGTTACGCTATAAATATCGTTTGTAAAATCTAAGGCCTGCGGGTCGACGTTTGCTGATCAGATAGTCTTATCTGATCGCATGAATTTCCGGTTTGTCTCCTGGATGTAGAAATCTTTCTTATGTCAGAGTCTGAAGATGACAAAATGGAAAAATATGAAATACCAAAAGGAAACTAGAAACAAAGCTTTTTAGAGCAAGTTTTGCTTCTGTAGTAATAATGGTAAGTTTGGAGGCAAAACAAACATATATTCCATGTGAATTGGGTAAATATTTATAAAAAATCTTTGGTTTTGAAAATCTATTTGAAGAAATTATTTTTGCTTGTCATTAATGTGTTCTGAGTAGAAATAATTTAGAATGACGTGAAGGCACAGGTGAAAAAGGAATGACGTGAAGGCTTTCTTAAGCATTTGAGGTTCTTCGTAAGATTCCATAAAACGATATTTTCAGTGAATGTAAATTTCTGTCAAAAGAAAAATATTAGTTGTTTTTTTTTTGTTTTTTTTTAATTTTGAATTTTCTGATTTTTTTTCATTTCTTTGCCGTCTGTTTATTTGACATGAATCAATGTGAATGCTGATAGAGATTTTAAAACGTTCCTTAAGCAGAAATCTATTGGGTCTGCAAGAACCAGTTTGCCGAATTTCTTAGGTTTCATTCTTAGATTTTCAATTTACATCAATGAAGATCTTCTGACAACAATAACAGTGCTTATTATTATTATTATTATCTCGAAAAAGTTTCAAACCATGTGTTTCCCCAGCTAAGACAATATGGCGGGTCAAGGACCAAAGCACATATTGCCAAGGGTAAAGAAAAAAAATTGTTTGGAAGAATAGTTACGGATGTGTGCTTGTGTCCATAAATTTCCGAACAATGCGTGTTGTGTTGAGTACCACAGCCTTCTGGAGTTGTGCATAAGTGTTTTTATGAAGTCCTAGTTTGTTGAGGCTGTGGTGCAATGTGTGAGGCACCAGACCAGTAGCGGACAGGATGATGGGTACAACACGTACTCGGTCCTGCCTCCACTGCTTCTGGAGCTCGTGTGCTAGGTCTGTGTATTTACTTATCTTGCCAGCGTGAGTTTTCTGCATGTTCTTGCTGATGGGAACTGCAATATCAATGAGATAGGTCTGTTATTATTATTATTATTATTATTATTATTATCTATAAACTCAAAATGCGAAATTTGCTGATTTTACCAGTATATATGCGAAATCTAGCAATTCTTAAGATTTATAGATGAAATTGTAACTTTCTTGAATAATGCAAAATTACAAAGGGGATAAATAGAGGACCAAACACACAAAAGCAGGTAAATCATATTTAAATGAATAATGTTGCATGACATGTTTCGAGGTTTTTTTTTACCTCAACTTCAGATGTAAAAGAAAACAGAATAATAACAATAATATAAAAGGAACATCAAATAAAATACAGTAGCAGTAACATTAATATTCATTATTACAATAATGTCAAAGCTATATATGAAAACCGCCAAACCAACAATTAAACAAATACAATGTAACTCTTATATACATTATGTAAGGTCATATTCCATATTATTCTGTTTGTGATTTGTATCTTTTTATAAGATGTTTGATTTCTGTTTTTCTTTTACATCTGAAGATGAGGTTAAAAAAACCTCCAAACAATGTCATGCAACATTATTTTTAAATAGAATTTACTTGCTTTTATGTGTTTGGTCCTCTATTTATTTCATATCACGCAAGATGAATGTTAATTACAAAGGAGATAATCGCTTCTAAGGATTTGTTAAATAAAACAAAAAGTGCGAGAAGGTTCTATAACAGTCTACAAAATATTAGTAACACAACATAAAATAGAATATAAGAATGCTGTTGAATCGATGGATTACTTTTTTTAAATTTGAAAAATAAAATCATGTTAGCAAACAATGTTTAATTCAAAATAGGCTATTTTTTTGTTCTTCATAATTCTGAATTATAAATCCCATTTTGAATCGTTCGAACGCAAGTAATAAAAAAACACCGATCCTATTTTAAGCTATAGTTTTTTTCTTGAATTGGAAGGATTTCAATTTCTAAATTAATAAAAAACATTTTAAGTAATTAAATCATTTAAAAAATCATTTATTTATATTTTTTTGACAATTTAATTGTTTCTTTTGTGAAGATAAAATGTTTAGGTATAAAACTTTTTTTTTTTTTTGATATTCTGATTGTTTGTCCTTTCTCTAATTGGCCTGATTTCCTTTCCTTATTCCAAGTTGCCGCTAAGCAATAAAAGATATTTGTTATTTCCTTTCTGAGAAATCCATTTCCGAAGCCATTAATTAAATTGGAAATATCTCGAGCGCAATAAGTGAATCGCCTGAAAGGTAGCAGCCTCAAATGAAGACCTTTCTCTATTCCTTTTATCATTGATTTTGCCGCCAAACTGAAATCGAACCAGATGGAATGACAAGGTTGGACTACTAGACTTTTTGTTTTGTTGATCCACTGAGTATTTCTGTTGATCCACAAAAATAAAAACTACAGCAAAAAAAAAGAGAAAAGACAGAATAAACAAATAGGCCACCCAATCCTGTTCTTACACGGTTTTGTAATAATACGCTTGACAAAAATTTTAACATCGTAACATCAAGAATGTAATGTAGAATGTAATTATTTTACGTATACTGAGGAATCTTAACATCAAAATTGAAGCCGTACACCTATTTAAATGAAGAATATTTATACAATTAAAATATAGGTACAAATGCAACTAGTTTCTCCACTGAGAGTGGTATTCTCCAGCAATTGAATACAGAAATGGGGTGAAATTATGTAATGTATTATGTAAGGGTATGAGTGCTGATGGCTTATGGGTATCTGGAAAACTAACAAAAATTTGTTTTGTTTTGTTTTGTTTTGTTGTTTTTTACACGGAAAAGAAGCAAGACTTTTTTTTAAAATACTCTATTAAAACTTGATTCGTTTTATAAATAAAATATGAATGGATATGCTCAAATAAACCAATCTAATATTTTTCTATTTACCTAATTTTTGTTTTTTTTAGGTCATTTTTCTTTTTACACGATTTTTTTTAGCACAATATTCTTTGTATACCGTGTAAACACAGAATTAGGTTTAAGTTATTAACAGGTCAGGTAATTACTCAGAAACTAAAGAAAATAAAATAACAAATGAAATGTGGAATTCAAATCCTTGGGCAGCTAATGCTCACCCCAAAAGGAATTTGACCAAAGAAACAAATAATAAAATAAGTAAATTAATTAATAAACCCTTTAATGTCTAAAGGAAAAGAAAAACAATTCATGACAAAGATAAATGGGAGCCTTTTAAGTCAATCTGTTAATATCTTGTTTTGTTTTAAAAGACGTTTGAGAAATCTTAGAATATGAATTCAGAATAAATATCCTTATTGAGATCATTACTGTAAAATTTTCAACAGTGAAGTGTCTCTCTCTGGTGTATGGATCTTTACGACAGGTTTCAATTGTACGCTCTCCATTTTCTTCTATCCTATTTATCTTTCTTCAATTGTTCATACTTTCTTCCCCTTTTAACATCATCCAGCATTCCAATCCGTCTTCTTCCTCTCTTTCCTTCTACTTTTCCCTCTATTATTTTTTGTTGTAGACAATTTCTTCGCAGCACATGTCCTAACCAAGATGCTTTTCTCCTGCGTATGATTTCTAAGAATTTCTTTTTTTCACCTATTCTTGTTATAAGTTATAAATCTTCATTCTTTACTCTTTCCGATCATTTCACATTAAACTTTCTTCTTCAAAGCCACAGTTAAAATCTTTCTAGAAATCTCTTCCTTCTTTTTAATAGTCCATGATTCACTACCATACAACACCACACTCCAAACAAAGCATTTAGCAAACCTTTTCCTTAATCCTATTGAAATCCTTTGTGCTGTTAACAATGCTTTTACCTTTACAAATGCTCCTTTATCTATTGCTATTCTACTTCTTATTTCTTCAGTACAAGTTCCATCCTATTTTACCAGACTTCCGAAATATTTAAAAGCTTTTATTTGTTGTATAATCTTTTCTTCCAAGGATATATTAACATTATATATCCTTCTTGCCTGCTTATTCTCATCACCTTGGTTTTTCCCACATTTAAGTTCATTCCAAAGTCTTTCCCAACTCTTACTATACTGTCCATCATTTTTTGTAACTCTTCTTCTGATTCTGCCAACACTGCTTGATCATCTGCATATTTAATGGCTTTCAATCTTTTTCCTGTATTACAACACCTTTTGCTTCATCTAAAGCTTTCGCAGTGAGTTGTTCTGCGTATACATTAAAAAGCACTGGTGAAAGACAACACCCTTGTCTAACTCCTCTTCCAATACACATCTCTTCAGTTTCATCTCCGACTTTTACAGCCACTGCCTGCCTACAATACATCTCCTTTATTAGTCTTCTATCCTTCCAATCAATGCCAGTATCTTTTAAAATTCTCAGTAGTACATACCAATTAACTTTATCGAATGCCTTTTTCCAATCAATAAAACAAATAAGTTTTAATCTTCGGGCCAAATACCTGTATCGTATATCATACTGATCAAATTTGTTAATGTGCTTATTGTAGTTTTCCTAATGCCTCAGATGCTTTAATGCCTGAGATGGTATTCTGTCACATCCCATCGTCTTCCTTTCCTTGAGGTATCTAATTGCCTTCCTCTCTCAATATCTTTGGTCCTCTATCTATTTTTTCCCATTCCCATTAATCCTCCATATCTATTTCAGAATGTCCAGCTTTACTATTATATAATCCTTCCACATACTCCTTCCATATATTTTTGTGTTCTTTAACACTTATTATCTTCCAATATTTATTTAACATACCTTTCTTACTTATTTTCTTTGTCATTCTTTGTCAGCTCTTTAACTGTTTTATACATTTCTTCCAGTCTCCCTTGTTTTTCTAAAATTTCTACCTCTTAACAATGTTTCTTCATCCATTTCTTTCTTGCCTGATCAGTTAATCTTATCAGTTCATTGTTGAGTTTCTTATATTTCTTTCTTCCTTCTTCAGTGTTTACATTTTTCCATCTTTTCCTTTCATCCATTTTGTCTATCATCTGAGTAATCCATTTGTTCCTGTTCTTAGTACTTTGTGCAACTCCCACTTCTTCTAAGATTTTCCGCATTGCATCTCTAATATTACTCCATTCTTCTATTACTATCTCACTCTGTCTATATTTTCGAACTCTTCCTCAACATATCTTGAATACGCTTTATTTTTTCTTTCTTCAATTTTATTATATCCCATTTCCTTATCAACTTTCGCTTTTTGTAATAAGCTTCAGCCATGCTCTTATTTCTGTTATCACAGATTATGGTCTGAATCAGCGTCCGCTCCTGGATAGGTTTTTGTAATTTCAACATTGTTTTTAAATCTTTGATTCACAATCACAAAATCTATCTGGTATCTTGAAATATCGCCAGTTGCTTCCACGTGTATAATCTTCACTGATGAGCCAAGTATTGGCAATCCATAAATCCAAACTTTCATAAAAATTCACTAATTTTTCTCCTCGTTCGTTTTGTTTACCAAGCCCGTACTCGAACTTAATAGCCAATATTCTATTACTAATTAGCATAACTTTTATAAGTGAAGTGCAGTCAGCTTAAAATTTCAATGTTTATGAAATATATACATAGCTCGATTTGCTGTGCTTCGACTTGCGACCCTTCGCATTTACGACGCCACCATATCTTCACTGAACTCCCTCGCTGTGGTATTCCAATGCTATTGCACTCAAAGGTCTTGGCTCCACTTGGCGTCGCATCGCTGCCTCAGTTTCGGTGCTAAGAGTGGCCAATCTTTTACATTCAAATTCTACCCAATCACAGGGCAGCGTTGGAACACGTCAGTCGTGAAGTCACGCCCATGGAAAGAAATGGCGTCTAAAACGAGTTCACCGATTCGAGTCGAAGACAAGTGCATGCACAATGAATATCAGAGTATTGCGAGTTTCTTTCATGCATAAATAAAGTTTATACTGAAATGCAGTAATTGTATGCGGCAGAATTTATCAAAAAAGTTTCAAAACCTCGATTTTTTCGGATTTTCCACATCTGCTGGGAAAACGCATTGTATTATGGGATTCCTTCTATCACGGCCGACTAATTTGCGAGTTGGATCGTGTGACGGCTGACAAAAAGTTGGCGGACTCGAAGTCGGCCGACTAAAGTTGGTGCAAAATTGGATGGTGTTCGCGGGGCTTAAGAAAGTATGTCATCGAAGCCTTAAAGAAAAAAGGCAGTCTAGCCTTGCTTCGAGTTACGACAGGTGGCGTGTAACTAACATGTAAGATTTACAGCAGGTAATACCTGCACAGGATATACCTATAGGCTACTATTAAATTACAATTTAGAAATGATTGAAAGAAATAAAAAAAAATAAAAAATCAATCCTTCAAACATTTAGCTGTATTTAATAATATTAGCGTTTTATTATAATATGTCTCACAGTTTCTGCAGACGATCATCAGATGGCAAACAAACAATGACTTTTAATTCATTACTTTAGTAAAGTTCGATGGCGTTGTTAGCGCACTAACTATGGTATACAGAATTGTGAGACTGACTGTAGTTTAGATGAATAATTTTGTTCTATGCTTATGCATAAGTCTGGTTTTAATGATCTGACTTTTTATTCTTTTTTGGAATATTCAGTCAATGAAGACCGAAATTCAGTTCCTCCGCAATTCAATTACTATCGACGAATTTTTAAGAAAAAGAGTTTTCTTCTCCTACGAATTGAAGACTTTTTTTTTTGTTATCTTGGAAGTTTTATAAGAAAGAAAAAAAATTCAAAAGAAGGCAAGTTAATAACAATCGAGTAACGGAGAACTTTCTGGGTTCCCGAAATTCCGAGGCAGTGAACAATAACCTAATCAATAACAGAATCTACATTTATATAGTAACTCAGTGTTTCCAAAATCAAATAAACTACGAAAGTGCCATCTTGCGTTAAAAAAAATACAATATTATCTGTTTCCTACCCCCAAAATCATTACCCCCCGGATATTCCTCCTCCTCCTTTTCTAATAATTGGATGATACTGTCCCTGTATACGGAAACAAAAAAAAAATAGTTCAATCATTGGTTTGGATATCAGTTTCTTCGTGGATAAGATTAGTTACGTCTTACAAAGGTATTAGTGGTGCACCTGTGCATCAGATAGGGGTTTGGGTCTCTGTCCCTTCTAGAAGGACTTCATTTTTCTAACGTAATATCTTCAGTTAATGTATTTTTTTAACTTAGAAATGACATTACAAAGCTAGCTGTTAATCTATTGAAAATAACAGATCATAATGGGAAAATGAGGAGAGAAAAACCGCACCGAGAAAACTATTTTTTTTTTATTCCCATTTTCACTAGTTATTCCCATTTTCTAGTTAAAGCGCTGAATGCATTTCAGAAAACAAAGAGAGAATTAGGTTATTCCAAATGAAATTTCGTAATATTTCTTATCATTTCCTGAAAACGTATCTAAATTTAATTTTTAAAAGAAAAGTAATTTAATCATCAGGGCTGGCAGATGGATGTTTGGAGTCCTAGGCAAGTGATTTTTACCTATACCCCTACCACGAATTAAAATTCTTTGTCGAAGCCTATTCAGTAAATTCAAGATAAAAAATTACAAAGGAAAGTCAACGGAAATTGAGAATTGCTTATAACAAAGATCTTTTACTAACTGATCTAAATGAAATTTATTATGAAAACATAAAAACAAAACCAAAACCAGAGCCAATTGCTTGGAAAATAATTTATTGAAAGATTAAAAAGTTCTCGGAAGTTCTAAACACTTCTTTCCGTAAACTATTGTTTGTTTTTAATTATTATTATTTTCCTTTTGTATTTTCTGTGAGCAATATAGGCCATCTCTAGTTTGTATAAAGTTAAAAATACCATCAAACTTTGAGTTTTCTCAATTCAATTCTGAAATACCTACTTGGCAGACCATGTGTATTGCTGAATGAATTTATATGCATTGCTTAAGACATTGGTCAGAAATTCACTTTTATTTTGCTCCTAATATTATCATCTTAATGCGCAACTGTTTCGACAGCCCCCCCCCCCCAATGTACAATACATTTAAAATTAAATTGTATCTGATCCATAAATAAACAAATCAAGTTTCAGAAGAGCATTCATCGGTTCCAAAGTTTATTAGAGAATATTCAAAAACAGACTTAGTGATTTTATAATCACTAGGTATAATTATAATTTTATAATCACATTACTTCCCTTACGAAAATAGGTTAAAAAGGCTGTAGTTAAAGATAGTAAAAGACAGTACATGTTTCCGATTGGGAGTTCAGCTGTAACGTTATTTTGTGATTTGTCTGTTTCTCGTTTGGCTATTTTGTGGGGGTAATGTTAGTTTGATGGATCCCTGGTTCATCTCTTTTAAAATTGCTCCGTCTTTTTCGTATTAAAAAAATATGTTAAGTGGATTGAATGTCATTTGCAAGTTTTACCAGAAGGACAATTTTGCTGAAATTTTTACGAAATTTCATTTTTATAACTAAGTTAGTGTTAAACTTTCAGTTTTAAATTTTGAATTTCTTCACGGGATTCTAGTTTAATGTTCTACAAAATAGAAAAATTCAGTCCCTTTAGGATCTTTTCATTAATTTTTCAAATATACAAAAGCAAATAGAAAAATCCACTGCCTTTACTCTCTGTGGAAGAAAGTAAGTGTAGATATAAAACAAAAAATTCAACGAAATAATTTTCATAAAAGAAAAGATACTGCGATAGCATAAATGGTAGGCCTCTTATTTTCCAAGAAACCAGCTTCAAAAGCACATAACCAAAGTTTGTTTTTTTTTCTCTTTTTCCGAAGCCAGGCCTCTTTCACAAAGAATTCCTGGTAAAGTCTTTAGTATTGCTTCATGATTACATAAAATGACATTTAAAAAAATTCAAAATGTAGCTCACGACTTATTCTGATGCTCAAAATAAATGACATTTTAATAAATGTTTCGTTTTCAAAAATCTTCTGAAAAGTGTCCGATAGTTTAGAAGTTTTTATGAATATAATGATTCAGTAATCTCCTCTCTTTCTTCTCACTCTCTCCTTTTTTATTTTCTCCTTCCTCTATCTAGGTAAACGCCATCAGTCTAATTTTGTTTTTTTGTTTTTGTTTTTTTATCAGTTTTGAAAACTATGTAATCTTCACAGCATCTAGTTTCCTCAAAATGTGATGAACTGAATTTTTTTCGTCCTCATAATGTATACAGTTAAATATTTGTAAAAAAAAAAAAAAAAAAGAAACAAATTTAGTTTTTTTTATTTTTTCCCCCTCTTTTTTATTGTAATAGTAATGCTTGCAATACTTTGTTTTAATATAATGCTTTTTTGTTTTAATTTCATATGTAATTTGCCTCGATGCCGACACCCTTTTGTCTTCTCGACGGGATCACCCTTAAGACAACTGGGATGTCAAAACTGTATTCAACGTATACTGTTGTAAATATTTTTTATTGGCAATAAAATTATACACTATAGTTATTCAGCTTACTATGTTATAGATCGTAAGTTATGCAGCCTTAGTGCTAAGAAAATACTTGTTCAAAATAGATCCTTTACATGAACTTTCTTTTATAGACCAAACAAGCAATGCAGTGATGTACATTTTAATCTCTAAAAAATCATTAGGCATCATTGAAACTTGTAAAATTTGAAATACTCTTTGAATTAGATATTTAATATTCTGACCCATAATGAAACGACTCGTAAAATGAATCTACTAACAACAACATCAAACTTTGATAATATATTTGGGACCCAAAAGTGTGAACATTCATTCAAATGGGGAAATTTAAGTGACTTGAAATTAAGATGTGATAGAATTGGGCAAAGTTCCTAAGAACGGTTATTTTTAATTTTGTGATCTATCGCGTTTAATTCTTAAATTTACGGTAATTTTTATTAAATACATTGCAATATTTTGAATTCTTTTTATGTAAATTTCTCATTTTCATAACTTCCTGGAAAATTGAATCTTATCAACTTTGTTTCCGAATGTTCTTTAGGAGGACAATTTCCGTTTTTGCTTCAATTGATATTTTTGGTTAGCAATAAATACGACCCTTAAAGGCAATATTTGTATTATGCGATAGATGGCGTTTGTCTCAGAACATTTCTAAAAAATAATCACTCTTAATATAATAAGGGGCGAAAATAAGTCGCTGGTGTTGGATCAAGGCTGGGATTCGAGCATTTTTTTCTTAGAGATTCGGGGATTTTTCCAGGCGATTTCTCATCTAGACAGGTCCTAAGGTTCACCTAGACCTCTCTTCATTGGATACTGGATTCTTTGCCAACAGATAAAGTCGGGCAGGCGTCGGACTGACCATCCAATCTCAACTTAGTCCAGTTGGTCAGGAAATGCCGGGAGCTTTATCTCCCCCAATTTCAAGGGTCACATAGGCCTGCAGTGGTGTTACTTTAACTTTATATGAAATCACTATCTCCGCCTGTCCTCTAGCAATTTTTGAGCCGATGGTTCAATCTTCATAAAACTTGACAGGCCTATTTAAGGACAAGAGACTTTCTAACTTCTGTAGTTGAAATTTTTTGTGTGGGTCGTTGTTGAGAAATCAGGTCGAAACAATAGACCAAAACAATTACGTCTAACAATAGGTATTAATGGTTTTAGATAATCCACTAGTTCCCCGTCCTTTCATACGAATAAAATTATCTGATTTAAGCAACTAATGCGGGTTAAATTAATGTTTTTTAGAAATTGAAAAGTTTCTACTGTCTGGAATCAGCAAAGATTCAAAGTTAAAAATAAAAGTAGTTTTTTTTATGGTTTTGAGAACGGAAAATAAAGCTAAATAAAAATTAAGGAGAACATTTTCGCGAAAATACACTTACATTTGTTCAAAAATTTCTTGTTGTTATTGTGATATTGGGTTGCATTGTATTACGTTAGTTGACTAACAGATGTCTACAAACTTCTTTATTCCAGTGACATAATAGATGGAAATGAGGGGAGATGTTTTATTTTAATTCTACCAATAATAAAACCCTGACGAAAATATTCTCCTATTCAAGAAACAAGTGGCGCACATTAAAACTTTTTGCAAAGAAAAACTTTTGAGCCACAAAGACATTATTTACTTCTAAATTGAAGACGTTAGGAAATATTTGTGCTTGTTTTTTAATTGGCGTTGTCTGGAATTTCTCCGCCGTCTATTTTGTCACGTTTAAGAAAATATGGTATAAAAACACCATCTGGTTCGTAACAATTGAAAGATACACGGAAAATAAGTTTAATTTCCATCCGTTGCTGTGAAAGAGAATGGCGCCTCTTGAAATATTAAAAGAATAAAAAGTTAAAAACGTTCAGTCCATGAGGAACAAAAAGAAAATAAAAGAATTTGGTCCGATGAAACCTTTAACTTCTTTTCTATGATAATAATCTAAAAAAAAGTAGAGAGAGAATAACTTTTTTACTCAAATAAAGTTTTCTCTCAAGTGCTTTTGAAACACTTTCTGTACTTTACCGTCTCCGTGATAACTTCTATTTTCGTTTCGTATCACGTGATTCTATTGAGAAGCGATGCGCCAATCGATGAAGACGACGAATTTTCGTTTCCTTATTGAATCAATTCGATTATGAGCAGAAAAAGTTGAAGGGAAAAAAAAAAAACCCCAAAAAACTTCATCGACTTTTTTCTTCATCAACCCGTCAGAACTTTTTTTTTTTTTTTTTTAAAGTAACTTGAATTAGCATAATAAAGAAGATTCCATTGAAATAGAAGATAATAATTGAAAACAATGAGAAAACTTCTGTTTCGCAAAATTTCAGTGCAACGAACAATAAAAAAGAAAGATGTAGGTGGTGGCCAGCTGTCAAATTCCGTAGGTGAATTGAGAATATAAGAAATAACAAGCCACTTACGGAAAATTGCGAAGAAATGTATAAAGTAAGCAGTTCAAAGATGAATTATGAAGATGATAAGCAAACTATTTATTTATCTACAAGTAGAACCTTAGGAATTCTACGGTTGGAAATAAAGTTATCCTAATCATAATTAAATGAAATTCAGAATAATAAGATCGTTAATCATATTTAAGTGAAAAATATTACCTAATATTACTGTGATTACTTCGGTGCGAACGGATTCAACCACTTTATAGTTATAGGGGGGACGCAATAACAGGGATCCAGTAGGTGTCAAATTTTTATTAAATTTACTTTTAGTAAAAATAAAACACGCCTACACATCAGGACCTTTAATTTGATACCACATTGACACCTCTTGTGGTTCCTGAACTTACAGAACTCTTCCTTTTTATATAGGTATAAAAGATTTATTAATTTCTTCGGAAATGGAATTGATATCAACGTATTTTGGCCGTTTGTGAACTGTTGTAGGTTCTCTCAATAGATTTCTGAAACCTAAATTAAAGTGTCCCTCTACAGGCCTTTGCGGTCCTTGGGGTCGCGGAGGTAAGGCTAATATAATAACTATGTAAAGTAAATGGAAAAGAGCTCTGTAATGGATTCAACTGAAACTGATTTGTTTTTGACTTTATGATGTGAATATTTTTTTCAAAGACTAAAAGTAAATACATAAATAAAAGGAGTTATTTTGGTTGAATTGATTATGTTTTGGTTTGTTTTCTGGAATTGAGAACATTCTTTTAAATGTACTTTGGCAATGTAATCTCGAAATGTGTTTCTATTTCATTTGTTAGGTACAAAACATGTTGCGTCATCATTCACAGGCAACACTCCAGAAACGCGTCAAGTGGAATCAAGTTGAGATGCAAGGGGGGAAAAAAAAAACGTGTTTGGCAACGATAACCCACTCTAAATTTAGAAAGAAACTTCAAAGAAATCTAAGAAATCATTGAACAATAATTGCCTATTTTTTTTACCTCATTTTAAAAGTAGGAAAAATTGAGACAAACAAAACGTGAAATGTATTAGTTTCTATTTCTAATTTAAATTGCTGATTTTTCCTTGAAAATGAAATTCTAATGAAACAATATAAACACAGCAAAATTAATTTTATATTGAATAATCTAACATAAAAACATTAATATATTAATAGTAAAAATAATATTTTTTTTATTGAATTGAAGACCCACATTATCTATTCAACATGTATATATGCAGGGTGTTGCAAAATTCAAGTGCAATATTCAAACCCCGTGTAGGGGCACGGCTAAGATCAATATATTCCTAATGAACCCATGTCCGGAAACGCCCAATTATGGCGCTAGCCTTTAATTAATTAATTAATTCAACTACTGTAGTTGTAAATGTTTATACTACGTATGTCAGTTTACCACCGTTATTCCGATTTTTGTTTTTTCTCTATCTTCTTAGTTTTTATTTTATTGTAAATAATTGCCCAAATACTACATAACACCGGATAAAATTGAAACAAACAAAAATAGCACCCCAGATCAATGTGTGGGCTCGCCTACAAAACATTTCGGTTGGTGTGGCAAAGGATATATTCTCTCGGAAAGGCTCACTTTAGGACCACCTAGCACCTTAATTTCCGGACGTGGATTTATTAGGATTATATTGATCCTTAGCCATGTCCCTATATGTGGTTTGAATATTACACAATTTTGCAACACCCTGTATGTATGTGTGTGTGTGTGTGTGTGTATATATATATATTTATGTCGTGGCGAGTTTCAATTATTCTTAAAGTTCAAAATTCCACGTCAGAATATGATCCTTCACTAGATAGTTATTATAAAATGATAGCATTTACCAAGTATTTAATTATTATTTTCAATGCTACAGCGATAAACTGACGCATGCTATGGTGTTTATTTATTAATACGTTTGATGGTCTTTTGGCCCCAACCTTCTCAGTTGTGGGATCAATTTTCACTTAAATCAAGAGAGTAAATATTCATCGAAACTTATTTTAAGATTAAAGCTTCAACTATCTTAGATAAATAATTTTTTTTGAGCCTTGTGATTTATTATATTTTTATTTTTGCAGTATTTATTAATCCTATTTGTTCTAAAATTGTAGATCACCAACATTTCTTTTGATAACTTTTTTAAAACAAATAGTTTTTGAGTTCGAAGGAGTACCTGAATTCCATTTCAAAACTTTTTCTTCTAATGTTTCTTCTCACCTGTGGATAATAAGAATGTTGTAAATGATGGAATAACTTCTTTTTCTTTAGCAGCCAAAGTTACCATTAAGATATGAAAGAAAAATATTCTTAATAACATTTAAAAAAAATACTCAAATAAATTAATAAGTTATTAAATTTGTTTAAGCTTTCTGATATTCTTTTATTTACATATTTACATCGATTTTTTTTTAAATATTTATTGGCTAAACTGTAGTGTTTTTCAACTGTAGTGCACTGCACTGTTCACTACAATGTTCTGTTAATATAACTAGTGTTTCCAGTAGATATACATACATACACCACTGGCTTAATAGAGTAAACAATATTAATATTAAACAATTATTATTTAATATTTGTTTCGTAATCTCAGTTTCTATATGTTTGATTATCTCGGAGTTTCTATAAAGATTATTAACAAGTTTCATATCAAGATCAGGATAATGTTTAGCATAATTTTGTGGTTCTATGGTGTCAGTTATGAATGGCCTAAAGACTCCGTAGGATATTTTAATTATGAGGAGTGGTGAAGATTAATAGGATTGGTTTGAGGAGATCTGAGAAATTCTCTTTTAAGCCTTATAGTAAAGTAAATTTGTTTCCTAAACGTTGTTTGTAATTTCTTAATGGCAGTTAGCATTGTACGAAAATTGTGACTTCTTACTGAGGGAAAATGTTATTACCACGGATGCATGTTCGGGCGGGAGGTGAACACATTTTTTTCCTTATCAACACAGACAGACAGAGAAAGGGATAATATTTTATTTTATTATAAATAACGGACTTTTTTGCAAATTGTCAAAATTTATTGGTATTGACTACACATCTAACTAAATACTTGTATCTATATAAGCTTACATACAAAGCTTTTCGTTTGTTTATTGGCGATGATTTCGACCCTGTTTGAGCTATTACAATCTGAGCAAACTCTTTAATTAGCACCGGGAATAGGAGGCTCAATGACCCCCCCCCCCAAAAAAAAAAAAAAATTAGAAAAAGAACGAAAGAGAGAAAGAACACGAAGAAAACCTTTATTAAAGCACTGACGTTATTATTTTGCATCTTATTATTTTTAAATAGCCTACTTTTTATTGCAATTCCTCCCTCAAGTACCGTTTCAAATAAGCCCCCCCCCTCCCACACTATAATCCCGTCTGCGCCACTGATTGGAATAATCGTATTTTTCTTTTATTCGACTTCGTTTTTTCTCTAGAATATTTCTTTGAAGATTAAGATTGGTAGAGAAACTGTAAAACTCAATCAAAACCTTTCGAATCGTAATGATTTGTAAAACCAGTAAAGAAATCATTAAAAGCACTGATGAAAGTAAATGTTCTTTTAAAAAGGCTACAGTTTATTGGGGATTTTTCACAATATTTTAGTATATTTTCAAAATATTTAGTGTGTGTGTGTTAACAAATTACGTTTCATTATTATTCCAATATGTACCCAGTGGCAAAGCTCTTAACTGCGGCCTGGAGAAGCCATGTTCAGTTCCTGACTCCGGGGGATATCTGGGATTTTCCCACGTTTAATTCTACTCCAGTTGAGTGATTCCTAGCTCGCTGTTGAACGACTTAATTTCCCGGAAGATAAAAACGGGCGAGCGTGATGCTGACTACCTGAACTCAACTCAGTCCACTGATCTGGAAACACCTGGGACTTACTTCTCATGCTTCCGAAGTGCCATATAAGTCAATAGTGGAATACTTTTAACTTTTTATTATTATCCACTAATAATGTTCACGTAAAGATTTACATAGTAAAGTAATTTACAATAGAAGACCATTGTAAAACTTCGAAACAAGATACGTATTTCACTTGCCACCAATTTAAATAATAATGCAGTAGAATTAAACATATGAATAAGTAGGAAACCAAACAGATTCATTACTGGGGCTCTTATTGGAAAGGAGTTGAGACACATTAAGAGGATCGAGTATTAAGTCATGTTCTTTATAATTAGACCTCGAAAAGTAGCTTTTCCTGTTCCGATTTTTATTTAGCTTTTGGAATATGGAAATAAATTGGCTAGTAATACAGTTCCAATAAAGAATTGTAAATATTCTGCTTTTATTTGAAACAATAGATTAAGATTTTATTTGATAAGCCAATTTTCTGATTCTATTTTTTCTGCTGATTTTTCTTTCTTTCTTTCTTTTCTACTTCTGGATCTTTTCTGTATTTACGAGTCCACTTTGTAACAAGATCAGTGATTATTCAAGCACAATAGATTAAAACCTGCCATAAAACTTTAATATTTTTTTTATTTAAGTTAACACTATCATTGATAGACGAATAGATTTAATTGGAGTGAAAGATATAGCCTGTAGTGAATGATTTTTGCATAAGATTAAAGACCATTCATTGGGTTTTAGTCCATTTTTTGACTTTTCTCCCACATCCTTACAACATAACGTCATCCTTCAGTTACTAAAAAGGATGTTTATTTTCACTTTACTGAGGATGTCTGTTGATAGACGCGTTTTGTTTTCACTTGTGGTAAAGTTGTTCTTTCATTAAAAAAAATCTTAAAAACAATTAAATGACGTTAATATTATTTATATTGCAGAAATTCCTTTAATGTTAATTATATTCTTCATTTTTATAATACATTTCTTAAATCATACTTGTAAAGAATAAACTGAATATAATTCAGAAAAAGCCATCTGATCAAATTTTAAAATGACCAAAAACTAAAATGGCGACCTTCATAAAAATAATAAAATTAACATTTTAGTTAAAAAAAAAAATTGTGTGAATATTAAATTAATGATCTTAAGACAAAAATTGAGGCCACCACACATTCCAATTAAAAGTTTATATAAAATAAAATAATAAAAAATATGATACGAGTATTTCGAGGAGATCTATGCCTCTTGTCAAATACACTTGACAAAGAAAACAGTTTAATTGTTAAGATGTATACATAAGATATAATTAGTCACGAGTATTGATATAAGAAAATACTTAAACAAATAAATAAATACATTATGTAAATTATTAATCCGTTACGATGTACTTGAATTAAGTTAAAAAAGTATCAGTATCTTTTTTAATTTTATAGCTCTATACAGTAGAATAGCAACAGGTGACTGATTAGGATATTTTTTCTTTAGATGTTTTCATGAAGCGTTTTATGCAGTATGTTTTTTGTTTTTGTTTTTTTGTTTACTAATGTATATTAATTTTTCCAAAATGTATTTTCAGTCCTATTACTTATATCTCTTTTGTAACTATAATTCTGTAATTATTATTGTTTCTTCAAACAAAAAAGGCAGGCAGCCATTACTCATTTGACCCAACACGCTAAGTGATCACAAGGGATTTATAAGGGATTTATAAAAACCCCTTTTCCATTTCTTTATCGCAAATCTTTATCAGTGGCTCCATACAACGTAAAAAGCTCAAATAGAACTGTTTTACATCAAAAACTTCAGTAAATAAAATTACCTTGATGAAAAGCTTTATAGCCAAATTTAAAATTGAGGCTATTTCACCTGCAATGAAATCTCGCATCCTCGCTTATTACGTGAAAGGAATCGTGGTAAGTAATTCTTTAGGAGGAAATGAATTTCAGGTCAGTGAGTAACGAAGTGGAAATTGAATAAAGCTTAAGATATGAGTGTTGTTGACTTGCTTTGGAGGTTGCGCCCAAATTAGCCTCCTCGGAAAGAGCTTTAGCTCAAACGACGAGATTGGAATTATGAGCTCCGAGCGTCAATATCAGAACGAAGGAAGTTAAAAAAAAAAAAACAAGAATCTTCGAGGGCGCCTAGTAGAAATGTGGAAGATATTTTGGCGCCATTCACAGGAAGGAAAATGCTGATAAATGTTCCTACGGTTCCTTGGTGACCTCAGAACCAATAAAGCCGAACAAGAATGCAATTTATTAACTCTTGACATATTCTTTAAGTTGATAATCAAAAGAAGGAAAAAAAATATTTCATCTCAACACAGCAGGTAAATAACTGTTTTCTTTTTCTAGCGACAAGTTAGGTTCTCAACATTCAAATCTTGTGAATAATTTTGCTTTTATATTGAAATAACCGTAGATGCAAGGCATCAAATAAAAAAACAATGCGGAAGTTAGATCAGTCCTGAATCATCGTTATACCTTTCTATTTATATAATTTACCTTACTATGTAGATCTGATATCACAACAGAAAATGTAACACCTAGGCCTATCCATTAACATTAGACTCAGGAAATATATATAAAAAAAATGCTCTGAGATTTGTTGTACAGTTCTGGTCCTGAATAATAATCTGAGAGAAGGAAGCTCCATTATAGATCTAGTTAGCTTGCAAAAATCTTTGTCTAATATATCTACTTGCTTCATATAAGCGTTCATTATCTACTGTAAACACTGTTTCTATTTTATTAATTACTGTAATTTATGCACTCCATAAGGTGCACTGAACATTGCTTCCTCATCAGACATTTTCAAGCTAAGTTTTTATTAACTACAAATTGAAAAAAAACTCAATCCATATCTATAATTACATCGGTAGTTAATCCATTGTAATAACATATAATTTTACTAATTCTGTATAACCATATTTGCAACCATATTTACTGATAATTACAAATACTTTAAAACAAATGTTCTTTTATAATAATTAAACCTATTTTTCTAAGAAATATATAACGTACCATCAAGCTTAATGTTCGTAAATCTTTAAGTAAATAAAGTACACGTTTTGAAACCTATTGTTAATTTCAAAATTATAAGAAAAAAAATTCACCTAGAAATTTCCTTTGGCGCAATCGAAACAAATAAACCTGTAAATAAACAAATAAAACTTCTCGTGCTTATTTAAGACTTTTATTTCCTCAATAAAATCATGTTACATCCGATTCTGACTTGTGAAGACCATCTGGTTTTTTTTTTTAGTTTTTTTCCTTGTAATCGAAAAATCGATTATCCTTAGATGAAAAATCGACTTTTCTTATTGTTTTTTTGATGAAAGATCTTGGTCAAAGAACATGACAATAAATACTTCTTTTTTTTTATTTTTTTTTTCAAAACACTAAACTGTCTTGAGAAAGAATTATTCGGTATTCATTTTTCTTTCTGAATATGTTCTAACACGCATGAATTTGTTACTTTGAAAGATAGTAAATACTCAAAGTAAACTTTCTTTTTCAATTGTTAGAATAAAACAATTTCGACTGTTTCTAGGCGTTATCCATGAATAGTAACGCAGTTTTTTGATTTCGTGTAACAGATAATACCAAAGTAACTCCGTAAAAAATACAAGTTTTATGAAGCGATAGTTGTAAGATGAGCATTGTCCGATCGATGGGAGCCAAAATGTTAGAGGTTATTTGAAAAAGATCAAATGCAAGAGTACTTCTGTGAAAAATCGTCAACAGCAAATGGAAATATTACACTGATAAACAAGCTATAAATATCTGGCATGGTGTTTACTTTTTTTAATGTAGTTTTTTATGCTGATTTCAAATCTGGAAACCGTTTTGCTCTATCGCGTCAGGTTTTGAAGATATTGACAAAAATTAATTTTTATGGAACACTGTTCATCAATTTTTTTTACCTCCACGTATTTTTGTAATTTTCATGCAACGCCACAGAATATTTTCGCCATCTATGACAATAGTTATATTTAAGGTACTACTTTAAAACTTTTTCGATATCACATTACTAATCATTCATTTGTTTCGTTTTTATTATCAGTTTAAGGCGATATTATGGCGATATTATGACAAAATTCACCAGATCTGTTTTGCTATGTGTGCCGCTATCTAACAGACAAATCCCATCGGAAGACTTTTACACCGTTTCTGAAGAAAGCATATGAACTATACTTGGATTCAAAGGTGGATATTCGTAAATCGTGGGCACCACAGTTCATCTGTTTGTCATGTGCCTGCAACTTGCGCGGTTGGATAAGGAAGGCGAAGAAAAACAACCATCTGGCCTTCGGAGTTCCTATGATATGGTGTGAGTCAAGCAACCACACCTCAGACTGTTATTTCTGTTTGTCATATGTCACTGGATTTTCCTACAAATCTCGTGCAGCTGTAAAGTATCCAGACATTCCTTCAGTTTCTAAACCAATTCCACATGATCCCGTCGCTTGTCAAATACTAATAGCACCTACAGAATATACAGTTGACGAAGAAACTCAAGAAGAAAGTTCTCTTTCATCTTCCAGCAACGTATCAGACCCAGACTATCAATCTGGAGAAGGTATTAATTTAATTGACAATGCTGATCTTTGTTGTACCCGGTGCAAGCAAATTAAATTCTTTAAGGCGTGAACCGAGTAGTTCAGCTTGACCTTTTGTTAGTGCCAGCTCCCGCACGAGATCACAATTTCACATTTTCGCCACAGACACAAAGAGCTTAGTGTCACTCATTGCAAAGAATTTCATTTTTTCTACTGTACAGAAGTTGAAGATCTCATGTCGAACCTCGGGATGGAACACAACATTGAAGCATGGCGAATGTTCATCGACTCATCTAAAACAAGTTTGAAAGCAGTATTATTACACAATGGAAACAAATATGCATCAGTACCGGTTGGACCTGAAAGAGACTATGTCGCATCTTCTTGAAAAACTACGCTATCACAAGTATAAATAGTATATCTGTGGTGATTTTAAAGTTTTCACAATTCTCATGGGAATGCAGACAGGGTACACCAATTACTGCTGTTTTATCTGCAAGTGGAACAGTAGAGATAGAAAGCACCACTACATAAAGAAATATTGGCAATCAGAACCAGAATGCAGCCAGGAAATAAAAATGTCCTTCGTGTGGTGTTGATTGACCGTGACAAAGTTATCATGCCACCGCTTCACATCAAGCTGGGGCTCATGAAGAATTTCGTGAAGGCACTAGACAACGACTTAGATGCTTTTCGGTACCTGTGCAACAAGTTTCTAGAGTTGAGTAATGCGAAAGTGAAAGAAGCTGTGTTCATAGGTCAACAAGTAAGGAAGGTAATTGCTGACACCCACTTCCAAGACTTACTGTATGATACTGAAAAAAATTGTTGGCATTCAAACCAGTTGTAGCCAATTTCCTTTGAAATTATAAATCTGCTAACTATGTAAATGTTGCGAAGAAATGCATCAGTGCGTACAAAAAGCTGGCTGTCAACATGCCCCTCAAAATTCATCTCCTCGACTCACATCTTGACTTCTTCTCCCAAAACCTAGGTTCAGTCAGTGACGAACATGGTGAACATTTTCACCAGGACATCTCGGTGATGGAGTCACGGTATCAGGGTCGATGGAGTGCAGCAATGTTGGCTGACTACTGCTGGATACTTCAGCGTGACATGCCAAATGCTCAGTACAAACGCAAATGCACGGACAAGAAATTCAAACCAAACACACCTTAAATTAAGGAAGTATTTTCAGTGTCTGGATATTATGTGTGTATTATATCTTGAACTAGATATCACTATGTAGTATATGTGTTACGTGACTCAATCTCACTATTTTCTTAGCTAATGCCATGTTCATTAGTATTTCATGTAACAATAATTGTTCTCGTGAAATATAAATGGTTGAAGGAGTATATCTACAAAACGGTGGGCGATGGAGACAAATGGTTTGCATATTTTGAATCAGCACGTTTCACTTGCCTTAGAACAAGTGTTGGATACCAAGATATCCGCCACTTTTTAAAATTTGTTTTTCAGTGTTATTAAACATATTTCTCTATTAAAAGGTAATTTTCAGTTCTTTTGGTTATTTCTGTAAATGATAAGTACCATTCAAGTTAATAATAATAATAATAATGTATAACGTTTCTTTTCCCTGAAATATCAGCCACTTTCTGTGGCATCACGAGACTAATGTAGATTCGATATTTTCAGTTGTACAAACAGATCATTTCTGGTTTGTTTTTTTTTTCTTTGGGCGGATTTGTTTGGAATCAAACACATATGGTAATGTTAAACAAGTAGTCAGACACTTTCAAGAATGAACCATTTTTATTATTATATATAATATGCACTGTTAATCGTTAAGAAAAAAATTAGATCACAAGAGCACAATTTAACGTATAAGAAATTTATTAATGAATGAAAATCAATGACTTCGGGGTTTGTCATCGGGGAGGGTTGATAAGGCTGATGAGTCTCCAATAAGGACAAAACGGTCGTTCCCGATTCCCTCTGTTGACAAAGACGTGATTTTGTTTATGTGTAGTTGTTGATGTTCATTTATTAACAAATTTCCTGCACTGTATTCTTGTGATTATTAAGCCTTTTTGGTTTGATTTTTCTTTATTAAGAAATGCCTTTTGAATCTTAACGATCTGGTGGTTTTTCTGGTGCATTTTCGCACTTATTTTTAATTGTTCTTTATTTTGTTCGGGAATCACTGTCGGGAGCGAGTGTCACTTCCATTTATATTTCACGCCTTTCTGGGTTAGTCATCGGCGAGAGTGGATCGGGCTGATGAAGGACGAAACGGCCGTTCCCGATTCCCTCTAGTTTCTAACTCAAAGGTGTGATGTTTATTTATGTGGAGTCGTTGGTTGTCATTTATTAAAAAGATCAAATCTTAAATTTTTCTATGTTTTCTCTTCTAAAGTTTTCTCAGTGAAATATGATTATTATGGAGAGAGCAATATCAGTGTTCATATTCAGAATTATTAGAATATAATTTGTAGAGAGAAAAATTTCGTAAGGAGTTTATTAATAACTAAATATGAAATTCTGTAGGCGCTGAATTTTCTAGATTAACCTTTATGGATAGATTTTTGAAGTTTTAGGGTCTCCATCGTTTAAATTGACCACATCTTGAATCTGTCACTTCTTGAACTAAAATCGCCAGAAGGCGTTGAAAGGGGAATGGGAATGGTTCTGAAAGAAGGGATCTGAGGGGCTGAAGAAAAAGAAAGCCTAGAAAAGCTTTAGTTGGTGTCTAATCCTATATGCATAATATTTAGCCCGGATGAAGAGTTCTTTCATTGATAAAATTAATATTCAACTTCCAACACTGAAATAATAGTAAGCCTTACCATCCATCTGATTAATTGCTATTTTTCTATATCAATTTTCTATATCAGTAAGCTACTATATCATACAGGGTGGACCAATTAAATTGTTACAGCTAAATATTTCCGAAAC
>JAFIDM010006943.1:63820486-63843415 GCA_023159025.1 Thereuonema tuberculata
GTTTCGGAAATATTTAGCTGTAACAATTTAATTGGTCCACCCTGTATTTCTTTATCAGTTTTCTATATCAGTTTTCTATATCAAATTTCTATCTCAATTTTCTAGATATGTAAGCTACCGTAAGGTAAAATAGTTTTGGTCTAACAATTTATAATTCCGTTTAATATGCGTTTATGAGAAGAAAAAAAGGGATTTAGAATAACATATTCTTAAACTAATTTTAAGTCGAAAGGAGTCATGTCAGTCCGTCTGTGATAAAACCTAGAAAGCTGATATTTAGTATATCCTATCTTTAATATTTAATCCGTCAACGTGCGAAGTGACTTATTGATTTTGATACAAATCGGCTTTAGAAGAAAAAAGAATACCAAGCTACGTTGTCTTAATAACCGCTATAATTCAAAAACTATGCATCGAAGTGGCTTGAATTTTATAGGAGATGAACAGTTTTACAAATAACCTTCGTAATGGGTTTTTTGTTAAATATCCCACTAAGAGATAAGGATCAAAAAGGGTTTGTTTTTTACCCGTCCGTCAGTAATGAAAACAACTCAAAACCTATTTATCCTTCAAAGCTGAAACTTTCATGGACTTTGAAGGAAGATTCTTTAGATTTTGTTAAAAATCGCACCAAAAGATGAAGAAATACTCATAATAAGACCATCAGCATAAATAAATATATTTTTGTGGTTGTTGTTGTTGAAAGATAAACTTTAACATTTCATGTACTCTTACCGTGGTTGGTGGCACTTCAACTATTTCGTCTTTTGTTATAATTCTTTTCATTAAAGGAGAAATCTACAGCTAAGTAAATTATTTATATATGCAAAAAAAAAAAAAAAGAATAAATATACAAAAAAATATTGGGTCGTCCGGAAAGTTATTGCTGATTTTCTGTTGGTGGCATAAGGACATCCCTGAATATATCAGAATGATTGAAAAAGACATGCGCATAAATTCTAAGAGATGGTACTTCAGGCATATTTGGAAAAAAAAGTTAATTTTTCTCAGTTGTATACTCCTTTGAATACGGAAGCAAACAATTTAATGCTTTTCTTTTACCGGAACGGCAAAAATATCACACAAGCGGCAAACAATGGCGAAGGTGCTGTAACTGAAAGATCTGTGCGGAAGTGGCTTGCTAGGTTTAAAGCTGGTGATTTCAACCTTGAAGATCAAGTCCGGCCGGGTAGGCCCTCCACCACAGATGAAGATCAGATTAAAATACTGATCGAGAATAACCCAGGCTATATGACACGTGAATTAGCAGAAATGTTAAAAATATCAAAATCTTCCATCCACGAGTATTTTCTGAAGCTTGGTTACACAAACCGTTTTGATGTATGGGTTTCCCACGATTTAATGGAGAAACATCTGATGGATCGCATTTCCATTTGCGACTCGCTCTACAAACGCAACGAGGAGATACCCTTCTTGAAGCAATTAGTGACGGGAAATGAAAAATGGATCATTTACACGGTAGTAATGTTAAGCGAAAATGGTCTTGGGGAAAGCGGAAGGAACCATCTTTAGCCACCCCAAAAGCCGGTCATGCTCTGTGTCTGGTGGGATTGGAAAGGAATCCTGCATTATGAACTTTTACCAAACAACGCGACGATAAATTCAGAAAAGTATTGTTCCCAATTAGACGTATTAAAGACAGCCATTGAATAAAAACGTCCAGAATTAGCGAATCGGAAGGGCGTCGTGTTTCATCAGGACAATGCGCGGCCTCATGTGTCATTGACAACTCGACAATAGTTGTTGGAGCTCGGTTGGGATGTTGTATCCCATCCATCATATTCACCAGATCTTGCACACTCACATTTCCACCTATTTCGATCATTACAAATTCCTTAATGGAAAACACTTCAACTCTTTGGTCGAGATAAAAAAATCATACAGAAAAGTTTTTCGCCGATAAACCTGAGAGGTTCTGGAAGGACGGAAACGATGGAAAAAGGTTGTGGAACAGAACAGCACCTATATAATTTAAAAAATGTATATCAAAATTTAAATGCGTTTCAATTTTCCTTCAAACTCGGCACGAACCAATATATACAAAAATATACAAAACTTGAATGTAAAAAAGAATGTTGATTAAGATATAAATGAACAAATAATAAGTGTCACAAAAAATTTAAACAAAGAAATTAAAAAAATATTTCAAAATGTGATAAATAATATCTTTACATAATATCTAAGGCAATTTTTTCATAACTAATAAAATTACCTAATATAATAGTATATTGATGACAATTTAATTTTAAATGCTGTTAATTCATACTACTGAAAAAATAATTATTCCAGATACTTCTTTATTTATTTATTATTTTTGTCATAATATGAGTCCTCTAGAATAAGAAAGGCGAATGCCCCAAAAGTTAGTTTCCACAAAACCGCGTTCAAACTTTCACAGTTTTACTCCAAATCACAGTTTTAACATTACTAAGACAAGAATACTTTGATCCAAATAAATTCACGCGAATGAAAGCTGAAAGTTCACAGTATATGCTTCGATAAAAAAAAAAAATGAGAATGCTGGTGGATCGCCTCTCCTGTTCTAAGGGCTTCTTCACGTAAAGAAATCTTTTCCAATCTTATTTTTCAATTAAAATTAAATAATCAAATTGAAAGATTGTATTCTTGTTTTTTTAAGCCATGAAAACAATGAAATTCTGAGGATTTCGTAAGTTATTTTTAAATGAAGAAATTCTATTATTGGTAATTTTATAAAATGAATTTCCTAAATATAACTAAATGTAAAAATAAGAGCCCGCGAAATAATATTTATTTTTAATTTTTAATTCAAAGAAAAATGATTAAAAGTTTACGCCTACATATCCTTTTTCAAATATATTTAAAGGAATAGTTTATTTTAACTTACATTGAAAAGCATATGTTGATAGAATGTTTGCTGATGGATAAATATTCTTAAAGGTACCTCAGATCAAAATAGTCCATGGGCCTGAGGCCTGGAGAAAGGTTTTTAGGTAAGAAATGAAATTTGATGAAACTTCTAGGACATGTTCATTGGATTCCATACTAATACGGAAACACGTGATATCTATCTAGGAACAGTAGCCGTGCATGAAAGGCAATTATTCAAAATGACGGCACAGAAAAAGACTTGAAAGCTTATCAATGCCTTATTGATTTTGATTTTTTAAAAGCGAAATTAAAGCTGATAGTTGATTCTATAATTTTTATGGGATATATATTTTATGTGTTACTAATAATTAAGTGTCCTTCGTAAGTTATTTTCTTCGAAGAAATTCTTGCAAAAAAAAATGAATTTTTTTTAAATGTAAAAAAAAAGCAGTTGATTATGGATTCAGAAATTACTGTTAATCTACTGAAACAATGAAAGAAATCGTTATTGAAATAACAAAATTTGCAGTTTGAAATATGCGATATTTTTTTACTTATTATCATGATTTATTTAGTGATTAAATTTGTTTTTATTTATTCATTCATTTATTTATTATTTTGTATTTATTTTTAATTATTTAAAACAGTCAAATAACTGTATTTATAATTTGCATATTTCTAGAAGTTCCCCGAAGCAGGGAATTTTCGAAACTTCGCTGTAGCTTCCTCTAGCGAGTAATTTTCTCATATAAACTCCCGTGGTTACACAGCGAAGGCAGATCACCGGGACGTCTGCAGTCAGTAAAGTTAATCAGAGTGAATAAATTTGATTTCATAGAAGTTTCTGTTAACTTATTCCAACAAATGCATGAAAATATAAACCAAAGAAAGATAGTGACGTAAAATTGTCAAAGATTGAAATGTATTTGAATATGGTATCTCTATTAATACAAAGAACTAACAAGACGGAACCAAAAAAAAATTCCTGCTGTACTGATGCTTATTAATATTTAAATTACTTGTTTTAATATTTCATTCAAAATTGTGAAAATGATGTTTGTAAAGGGCCTACGAGTTATGATAGAGAAAGGGGAAGTTTGTGAAACGTGCTTATTCTGTCTGTATAAAAATTACGATAAACAATTATTCCCGTGATATTCAATGTAAAAGTGATTTCAAACCATTTCTCGCAGAATACGTTCATCTGTTCTCTCTAGCAAATACTTTATACTATTTGTTCATTTACTCATGAAGAAAGCAGCCTCTGCCTCTAAAAGTATTTTTTTTCCTTTTGGATCTAGTGGACAGTTAATGAGAAACGCTTTATTACAGATAAGTTAAAATATTATATAGATATACAATAGATTGCGTTCAAAAGAAAATCGTTCCTTATTATTTATCATCTATAGCATTTTCGAAGGATATATAGCATTTCTTAAATTGTTTAAGTATATTTATAAAAAAAAAAAAAAAACCAGATAAGGGTAAAATTTCCTGCAAGTATTTATATAATGCTAAAATCTTTGTAAGAAATAATTTGATATTAATGAGTCATGTTTTAATAGCTTTTTATTTATTTTTAAGTTAAGAATTGTTTTTTAATTTCTTTTTTTTTCTACTTTGTATTCGTAGGTAAGTCAAGGCCTTTGTTACATATATCAACGATGTAGAATTAATTCCGCAATAAATTATAAATTTCGTGAATATTCACTTTAAAGATTAAGGTAAGAAAAATATTTCAGCTTTTTCCTGAAAATTAAGTAATAATTAATTACTACTAATAATAAAAATTAATCTGTTGTAATCGACATGAAGGAATGATTGAAGAACTTTTGAAGTGTTTTAGATTATAATTTTTTTTTGCATTTTCTATTGCATTTATAATTTACATCTACCTATGGTTGATAAATATCAAACAAAAAGGTATTTTACTTACTATAATTATTTATTATAATTTACATAAGAGCTTTGATGCAGTTGCCTGTCATTATAACTTGAAAGCAACTTTAAGTATTTTTTTTTTTATTTCTCTAATTAAACGCGTTTGTAACACGAGCTACAATGTATGATTTTTGCAGAATAGAAATTTAAAGGACTTAAGCCCTACTTTTCTTAATATTTTAGAATTCTATAGAAAGCAAGTTTAACGTCCGTAATTATTCATAAATGGAGACAAAATCGCCAACCGGACAATAAATATGCTTTCGCACATTGAGTCAACATCAACGGGAATTCTGTACAATTGTTTCATCCTTATTATGGAATCAATGTGCGAAAGTATAACCTATCTATTGTCCGGTTGGCGATTTTGTCTCCATTTATGAATTCTATTTGCCTTTTATTTTAAATCCAGAAAATAATACAAAAGAAAAAGCTCCGAATTTTTGTAGGTTCATAGAAAAAATATTTTTTTTTTTTTTTTTTACAAAATGTACATCATGTAATAATCATGGCTTATTCGATAAAAATTCCTTGTTGGCTGTAAGCAAATTAATTCATTCGTTTTTAATGTTTTCCTTTGAGAATTTTTATCAAACTTCACATACAAAGATTAGATGTTTTTTATCGAAAAATAGGCATGCCACAGTTTCAGAAGATCTATTTACTGAAATTCGATTGTTTTTTAAACTTTTTAAATGTGTGTCGGCGTAATTCATCTCATGTATTTGCACACGTTAAGCTTTACATTTCCTTAGGAAACTAAGCTAAAAAAAAATTGCTTAATTTTTTTTTTATTTATTTATTGTTTTTTTTTTAAATTTAATAATTTTCCATTTATTAAATTGAGAATTTTTTTTATTTTTTTACTTGTAATAAAAGTAATTTGCTGCTGGAATTTCTGTCTATTAAACTGTTATAGAAATGGTCTTATCGTTGAAATCTGTCATTTATTTCAGTAGCAGCTCATTGTCTCGTCCGCCCTCAATGCAGCTGCAGTAATTGAATTTTCTCTAAATATGGGAAAGTGGTTGAGAGAAAGCGGGGTCTTCAAAATGATTAAGATGTTAAAACCTACAAGTCTTCCAAAAATAGATAAAATGACCCCCCCCCTCCATCCATCCATCCATCCAGTCACTATCTGTTAAGATCAAGGAAAAATAAGAAACAGCTGAAGGAAACTATTGTCCATCGTTTTTATCTTTTAATGATGAAATAAAACCGGAAAATTTACGTTTATTTGAAATTAAAAAAATCTACGTCGGAAGCGCAGTGGTGCCTCAAAGGATAAAATGAACAATGAAAACTCACCAATGAACCATTAATTCATGTGACTTCTCCTGGCTGATGATCACCAACGAGCGTGAAACAGCTGTTCCAGGATGTCACTTGTAAATAATTTGGTCTTGTAATTGTTATTACAAAAATCTATTTAATAAAAACAATAAAATAAATTAAATTAAAAAAATATATAGAATAGAAATCTATATAACAGAAATTATCCGTTTTATTAAAAAAAAAAAATTAAAAAGAGCCGCATTATTACAAAATTTGTAAATCCTCATCATATCAAAGAGATCTCAAATTAATGGAGGGATTAATAATCATTGTTCGTTTCTAATGGCATTTCTAAGGCATTTTTATCATTTCTGGATTCCCAGAGATAAAAATGTTCAAATAAAAAATTAGATCGTCTCTTGTCCATTACTATGCATACGAAGTTTCAAGGAGACCAATCTTTAGAATTGATGAATAGTTATTAAGGGAGCACAAAAGACTGACTGATTTCAATTAAATAATTAAAAATAATTCAATCAATAAAATCATCATTCAAACAAGATAAAAGATAATATATATAGGGTAGTATATACTCAGTAGTATAGTAGGATATAATAATTTAATTGGTTTCAAGAAAAAATTCAGCAGTAGGCAGTTGTAAAGATATTAACAAAAAATCGACCTATTTAAAAATATATTTTATTTACGGCAATTTGTTTATGAAAGGAGTTTTCCATCTCTTATATAGTTTTCTAGATCTGTCTGTGTCTAATGCACTTCCGTAACGCTCTTCCTCTGTCTTTGGAAAATAGTTTTAATTTCTTGTGAAAAATTAGAAATAATTCTACAATGAAATATCCGCGACAGGAATCGAACCTGTCACCTTGTGATCCGAAGTCTTATCCATCAGGCCACGGAGATTACATTCCAATTACTTGTTAAATATATCTTATCACTCCCTAGCGTGCATGAGACTCAATGAGAGAAGAGGCAGAGAAAAAAAAAACAAACTCATTAATTTTAGCCTACTAGATTAAAATTTAAATTTGAATGTTCATTTTTTTTAGCCTACTACAAGCGCAGGCCAGACGAGCATTAGATGCAGAAGCTCAGCGACGAACTGAAGAGTCGTTAGAGACATTTCTCGACACGAATGAAGAAATTAAAAATAATATTTAAACACAGAAAAAAACTCACTACTTAAAATTCTCTATTTCAAATAAAAGCAGTCACATTGTTCTCGTCATTGTTGACGGGGCGTAGACGCTAGTTTGCAAATAATTAGTAACTCCAGATAATTAGTGTTTGCTGACAAAGAAAAGAACATTTTATTCCAGTTTTAATTATTTTTCCAGTCCGAATAAAAAGACAAATAAGCTTAATTACTTACTTAATAATAATATAATAATTTTTTTTTCAATTAATGAACGGTTGTATTGACTGGTAGAGAATATTTTTACTAAAACATTAAGAATTTTAGTATTTTAAGAATTATAGTATTTTAAATACTATATTCTTTACCATTACCTCTTTAATTTTTAATTTCATTTTACATTGAGAGAAACATCTACAGAGGAGAAGAGCTACAAGCAACGATAAAAACCTACAAATAGATTTACCTTCTGAGAAGCCACTGATATCATAGCTGACATATCTTGGAATAATTCCCAACTGTATCGAATTCCCTTAATGCTAAGGATATTTTTAATTCCTCAAACTATATTTGAAAAAGTACAGTAATTAAACAGAGTCCTACAAAGGAAAGACAAGTTACTTTTACCATTGACGTTACTTTTTTCTTAGAGTTTTATGATATTCTTACCCAACATCCGTTTCTGGATTTCACAGCCAATGTGATAATGAGGCAATTCACAGAAGTAGAAAATAGATGGATCCGAATTTATGGTTCAGTCCCAAATATAGATAATGTTTATTAAATAAAAAAAATAAAAAAAAACTAGCCAGCGTAAATAAGCATTTATTTTCCAATAGATTCGTCAAACAGTGTGTGTATGCGAGTCCCTTCCCCTAATAACTGCTGCACGAATCTTCTTGAAACTTAGTCTGTACGTTGGAGGACTAGGGACGATAGAACGTTTATATTTGATATATTTCCAAATAGTCGACAAATTAGCACGAGACGCGACAAAAATCCAAAACTTCTCATAGAGAAGCCTTATAATCTAAACATTGTAATTCTATCTTATTTGTTAATATGTCATAAATAATGCATATTAAATCCTTAATTCAATGCGCGTGGTTTCATAACGATTAATATTAATCAGATTCAAACAATTTAATGAAATCCGAATTACAGTAAACCCCGATTATCCGAGTTTCCTTTTTAACCGAGCTATCAAATATTTCTAGGATTTTTTTTTTTTTGGTTCTACATTTTCCATTTTTAAAACTATCGAAAAAAATTCTAAACTTGATCTCATCAATCAACGAAGAGGATATACGTGACTGGATAAACGATGACGAACAACAAGACATTACAGAATGGAATGACCGTCAATAAGAAAAATGAATCTAGCGATGATGATAAAGAAAGTAACGATGAAAATCGACGTATGAAAATCTCCCATCCAGATGGACTAAAAGCTATCGAAAGTGCTATTGAATATATGGAACAAGAAGAAGAAGCGACACCAGCAATCCTGTTATCCTTAACAAAATGGCACAATATTGCTGCAGAAAAACGCCAAAATAACGCAAAACAAACATAATTAAGGACTTTTTTAAGTAAAAGAACTCTTTCAATATGAATTGTATATGGTGTATCTGTATAACTTTTTGTCATTTTCATTATTTAAAAAAAGTTTAAAAGAGATTTTCAGAAATAATATTGTAATGAAACTAGGTTTAAATTATTTTTCTTGTCAAAATTAATATTGTAATACATATAACCAAAGCCCTCCATCTTTTTATATCTAGTATTTTAATTATGTTAATTCGTTTTTATTATTAAGTCTTTCTTTTCCTTTGCTGTTAATCCCTTTCCATCTATAAAAAAAAATCATCCGAGTCCCCAGTTTTCTTAAAATTTTCCCTCCTCTCTACCCCACACTTCCTTTAATTTTAACCAAGAGAACCATTCCAATGAACGCTACCTTAGCGTCTCTAACAGCAACTAAAATTCTTTCTAATTCTCCACTTTCATTGATATTTCAGTTACTCTGTAGGTTTTCTGATACGTTTCTTTTAATCCAAAACACAAACGTTTTATATTTTCACTTTGAAGAAGAGATCTCGAAAATATAAAACTATGAGTTATGTAATCCTTGCGGTAAGAATCCTCATAAAATTATAAAATCCTGAAATACCTAAGGTAATTTTAGTATTTTGTAATTTTATTGGGATTCTTACCGCAAGGATTATTAAATACTATCCCATTTTACTTACGAGTAATGTAGTTTTCAATATAGTTGAAATTAGTTTTGTTTTGAGAAATGTACATTAATTTAGAAATGTATTTAGAATTTCCCATTATATGAGAAGCTCTAAATATTCAGAAATCGTAGTAATTGAAAACTACTGTTCATAAAATCATCATAAACTGATCATTAGTGAGCTTATTAAAACCCTATTCGTCATAAATGAATTGAGCTTTAATATCTTGAAGGCACCGTTGGCATTTTCTTTGACAGATGAGTTTGTCTTCTTGCTATTTTGTTGTGAATTTCATACTGAAATCTTTTCCAAAAGGCGATCTTTATAAACCTGGTATAGGAACCATCTTCGAACAGATAATCACAGAAATTGTCCACCAATGAGGAAAAATATCGGTGGCAAATTTTCGATATCGTTTTTTTGGGTTGATTCTTGAAAATCTATTCGTAATGGGTTTGTCAATGAAAAAGAGGGCGGAGTGTATCTAAAATTGGCGTTGCATTTGTATCGAATGCTGCTCGAGGCTCTCTGTTAAACGGAGCGGGTATAAATCCTAGCATTTTGCACGGTTCTTTTCGATTTCCTCAAAGCTTTTAGCGTATTTTGATCTGAGACTTTTACTTCCATGATTTAGTGGTAAATACAGAGGACTGTATCCGGCTTCCAATAATTCATTCGGTTTCTGTAATTTGAAAGTTCTAGTAGCGTAAAAGCGCTAAGAAGAAGTTGTTCAAAGTTTTTATGACTTCGTCGTGGACTGGGAAGAAATGCAGTTTTTGCATTTTCGCTCAATCGAACTAATTTGCAGTTAAAGCACTGTTTTCAATTTCGGAAAATAACAAGAGATTTATAGTATAGCTAGATGCAGATATATGAAGAAATATATTTTCACGCTACTTAAATATATTTATGTAAATTATCCCTACAAAATTGAGAGTATATACATTAACAAAAAATATAATTCGATAAATTTTGTACCTTTTTCTTTTTTATATAGCAGTAATTGATGAAAAATTATCTTATATATCGTCTTATAATTATTTATAAAATTGCTCACGTAAGCTATTATATACATCGAAGTATGTAGATTTGGTAAAACGCTTTCAAGACCCATTAATATTTATCGGAGAGTTAGAATAAAGGATTAGAATGAAATTTAAATCAAAATACGCTTAACATACGTCCGTCTGTAATTAAACAACCTTAGTTAAAAGCAAGATTTCTGTGGGGCATTCAACTGTAAAGGTGCTATAAACACTAAACTCAGAAACCATTTATATCAGAAAGATTTTAATTGTAGGTAAAAACTTTGCTAAAATTTGATCTTGCTCTGTTGATTTTGCATTAAGACATCTGAGGATTCTGTTAGGGTTGGATTTTTATAAATATATATATTTTAGTAATTATTTAGTTATTCTCTTTGGTGGTGTGTATTCGGGAGAAAGCTTCTAGATCTTTCCGTTAATTGAATATTTAGTCATACGTATTTCTAACGAAGACGGTAACCGCCACCATAAACTAAAAAAAGAAAAACGACCCCCCCCCCCCAAAGAAAACCAAAAAAAAAATAAAACCTTATAAGCACTGGAGTATTGGAGAAGTGTGTATGGGAGGTTGAGGGTGGGTAAACCTCTTCTATTGCATCCGAAGTTTGAAAAATCTAGCATTTTTGATCTTTTTTTTTGGTTGGAAAGTTCAAAGCTTTGTTTCTAATCCCCCCCCCCCCCCCCCATTCCCAAAATGAACACGCTGTGCCATTCTAACCCATCCCTCCATTTGAAAACCGCTCATGTAGATCCGTAAGCTACACTTAAAGAGTGCAACTGTTCAGGCTGGTTGGAAATAAATGTGTCTGGTAAAATTAATGTAGAAGACACAGAACTAAATCCGATAGTCAGTTACTGTTCATCAGTAGCATTTGTAAAGTATACGAAGATGATGATGAAGAAGTTTGTCTTGTAAGTTAAATGGCAGTGTTTCAACCACGGCTGTGAAGTCATGTCACGGGAGTTACAGTTCCTCATCTAGACTACTGCGATCGGAATACAAATATATTTTTTTTTATGATTACTGAACATTGCAAGAGCTGTGGAGGTGGAGTCGCAAAATTGATAGTTTTTGGTCGCAGTCGAAAAAATATTTTTCCCGAATGCACAACCTTAGTTTCACGTCCGTATCAGCAGCTCGGATTAATCAATAAACAAAAGAAGTATGTGATTTAGGGCAACAAGGGAAAGGGACACCATTGTTTTCATTCTTATCTAAGATGCCAACTTTCACGCTTATTGGACTTGCTTTTTATTTTTTTTTTTCTTGATATAATGAGAAAAGTTTCTTTGGTATCGAGAAATGTTAGATGTCATCAGACATCACCTTTATTAAGATGTCAGGGTGTGAGAATTCGCTTCCATCGAGTGCAGATGTTTGGATTCAGCTAAGCTCATCAGCTGATACTTAGACTTTTATTTCTATAACTGATCTTTTAAATAAACAAATCATTTAGTGGAAACGATGTAAATCCATGCACTTATGAAGTAAAAAGTCATTGATGTTTGACAGAAAGAACTGTTTCACAGAATTACTGATAAAAAACTTCAACGAAAATGATCCTAAACATGAAGCCTGAGTGGGAAATATTTTCTTTATCATTCATTCCATTAAGGTCATTCATAAGCAACTATACGATGTACAAGTTTTGTGTTAAGACTGTATTCTGTCCTATCTACAGAAAATCCAGAGCATAAAGGAATAATGTAACACATATACAGACACGTGGCTAGATTTGTTCTTTTTCTGATTGAGTTTTCGCACGCTTTTGGGTTTTTGTCTCTTTTGTTTTAACTTCATTTATGTTAGCATTGCATTATTCATGTGTACTTTGTATTATTTTTATAACTAGTATTTCTCTTTGAAGTTCTTCTGAGCCATAACTTTTTTTTTTGTTTTTTGCTTTAAATCACTTGCTTGTCTGAAAAATCTGTTTTGTGTGCAAATGAAAACATTTTGAAATTAAACGTATAACTGTATGTGCAAGGCAGTCTGTTTATATGTTCTTCTTATAGTTTTCAGCGATTCTGGCCTTCTTTCAAGAGAAAAGAAATCGCTCTTGTCGTGATACTTGAGGGTTAAACAAAATCCCCACTCGTAATGCAGTTCTTATTACAAATTTAAAATAGTAGCTCTCGAGAGTTGCTTTTCTCAGCTAACGAAGAATAAAAATATTAAAAATCTTAAGAGAACAGCAGTGCGACAAAACAGATTGGATGCATTGCCTCTGCTTAGCATAGAAACATATATATGTTAGACCAGCGTTGTTTTGACCAAAGACTTTGCAATTAAAAAAATCTAGAAGAAAACGTTTTAATAAATAAATAAATAAATATAAATCTATAGGTAAAGTTATATCTATATTGTTTATTGCTATTTAGTTTTTATGATAAATAAAGGATTTAAAAGAAGCCAAAAGGTTTTATTTAATGCCTTTGTGGGTTTTGCCTAGAAGAAAAGGGAATATAAATTTTTAAGCTCTTTATTTCTTTTACTTCAATAATTATTGAGTCATAAGCTAAGCAATGAGAGACCATTTCTGGGCTGTGCTTAAGGCATCATTTGGCTTTAATCGGCCACTGCGCCTCAGAGATGTTTGTGAACTTTTATTGAGACTTGGTTAACGGACTTCTTTATAGTCTTCCGTTTATCCCATACTTCGTTTCTACTGAGCTCATCTACATCTGAAGTACCGAGGGATTTTACGGGCATTTCTATTAATAAGTTCTAGAACGAACTTTGAGCTATTTTCGATAAATTGTTTGGGGAAAAAAAAAATCACATTTTTCCAAACTTTGTTTTTTTAAATTATGAATATAATTTAAAAACAAAGTTTTCATTTATTTTAGGGTTACAATATTTACTGAAAAGCTGTACAAATTTTTCACTTCCGTATTATTTAAATTGCGTAAATTATATCAAAGTGCGTGCAAATTAGTGGATTACTAAAAGCACCTATTGTTAAATATCAATATAAATTCTTAGTTTACTGTTCTACAAGATCCTTTTTTTTTTTTTTTTTGTCACCATCAAGCACTAATTTCTCAAATAAAATTCGCACTCGAACTTTTCGAATTCACGACAAAGTTCAATTGTCTCTGGTCGGTGACTACATATGATCTTATGAGCCTAACATTCCTAGGAAAGCAGATTAAAAATCGTCTACTATAAAAAATAACGAGTAGACGATCTAAATGATCAGATACCAATCAGTAATAGCTATTCAGTAAAATCAAACATTTGTATAATAGATAAGATAATAAATTATCATAAGTGAAATCATAAATGAAGCTAATTACAGAAATTCTATCCTTTTGATAAAACATAATTTCAATTTAGTGATCAATCACTGGATATTTAGTAGCAGATTAGCTATGACGACATATCAATAGAAACCTATAAAATAAATGTAATGTGGTTTTAAAGTTTTTGAAATCTTAAAGTAACGACAGTGAATAAACATCGGAATCCAGTAGCGCCTCAAAAGCAAAAATAAACAAATAAATAAATAAATAAATAAATAAATAAAAAACTCACTAGTGAAATATTTGTGAGAAAATTCATGTACCAACAGTCCGCCGGCCTCAATGACATTTTTTAATGCGTTGACATTTTTGCTTTTGAGGCGCCACTGCGATTGCGATGACTATAATCATAATAATTATTCACAAAAGCCTCGGTACGAGACCTGGTGACCTGGCTGTTTACTGGTGACTGCTTCCAGCTGATGATCGCCATATTAGAGTGAAACAGCTGTTCTACGATGTTACTTAGTGAACACTTGGGCTCACCCATTATTGGTTAATCATAGTGAACTTAAAAATAAACTGAGCAGTTTCCAATTGAAAAAAAAAAGTGAATGAAAATCACTAGTTTAATAAATTTCTCGAAATTTCTTCTAAGTGCTGATAATTTTAGAAGACAGTTCAGAAATTCTGATTAAATTAAGTAATCCTAGACGCTATGAGAGTTGAAATAGAAGCTTGTAAGAACTGTATCTCATAATGGTCCAACCTCACTTTCCTTTTTTGGAAAATTGCCGAATAGAGAGATTATAAAAGCATATGAATTAAATGGTTTAAATGATCTAAGATCAAAGGGGATAGAGATAAAATTATGGACAAGCTTGTTTGAAATATTACGCTGAAAAGTAAATCAAACACGAAAATTATTTCTTCTTATTTTTTTTTATATTGTTCTAAAAATCGTAAAACTGAATTAGGCGTCGAATTCACCTAATTATGCTGTAAATTGGCTTTAAAATATCAAACGTTGGGGTTTTTTTTTGGTGAGTTTTTCAATGCCATCAATTGCCTGCTACAATTTTCTACTTCAATATTCGTACATTATAAACATTAACTTAGTTTTATTTCGTGAAACATTAAACCCATCTTCATCCCCTTGTTTAACTAAAGATTAAACTGTCCAATACGTAGAGAAGATTACCTTTTCGCTAAACTAATATTAGTTAAAGATAACTATTAATGTACTTTCATTCCATTAGTAACGTGGTGTGAAATGAACAGATAACAAAAGGTCTTCAACTAATTTCATTCAAATATTTTATTCCTAAAGTAATTTAGAAACTATAAATTGGTTGAGTGTTAATTAACGATTTGAAATGATTGGATAATTAATGGACAGTTAAAGAGAATTAAAGAAACTCAATTACACATCGAATTCAAAGTATAATTGAATAAATGCCTAAAATCCAATTGGATTAACAGTAGTTTAATTAATTCTTATTGAAAAAGGCATTATAATGTAATGGATTGTTAAATTTATCAGGGTATTTTATAGTCAAAGTGAAGTGACAGAAGATCTCCGTAGACCAGTTTTTTTTGGGGAGGAACCAGCAAAGTTTTTGATAATTGTTCCATCGAATAGATTGTGAATAAAAGAAAGTGATTATAGGAATCGATGGTGGATATCGATAACGTGAAACTATAAGATGTAAATTTAAAAAATGTAGTTCCTATTTTGAAATAGGAGTAAGAGCACAATTAAAATTTCTTAAAAAGAAAAAAAAAATGTTCACTAACAAGAAGACTTAAGTGTGTTTTAGAATGTTCCTCCAATTAGTTTTATTCTACCAAAATCAAGAAGGGTAAAAGAGCTTAAAAGAGCTTAAACCTTGCAACTAGTTACAGTTTTGTTGGACAAATAGGTTTTGGCAAATAGTGTTAAACCTCACTATGGGACACCTTCTCCAACAATCTTAACTCTGTCATTTCTTTAGTAAAATAT
Source organism: Thereuonema tuberculata (assembly GCA_023159025.1). Taxonomy (NCBI): domain Eukaryota; kingdom Metazoa; phylum Arthropoda; class Chilopoda; order Scutigeromorpha; family Scutigeridae; genus Thereuonema; species Thereuonema tuberculata. The sequence continues at coordinate 63,836,261 of JAFIDM010006943.1, forward strand.
GTCTCCGTAATGTAGAATCCAGGAAAAGAACCATGCAAATCGCACATTTTCGTATCTCGACTTCAAATTTTTTTCCAAGCTTTTTGATAGAAGTATCAGAAGCTTTGTAACTCCGCTTTGTCCGTCCGTCTGTGAACAAGTATCATTAAATTAAAATCATACTATTAATAGACAAAAATTGTATGGATCTTTGTAAATTTGTAAGCAGAGTCAGAGAAATAACCAATCACAGTGCAGCGTTGGAACACGTAGGCGTGACGTCACGCCCATGTTTAAACATGGCGTCTCTAATATTCGTCCCACTTTCTCGCGATGGATCGAGATTATACAATTATTAAATGTGTATTGAGATTTTCTTTCCCACAAAAATGAAGTTTACACTGAAATGCATGAAGTTCGTGCGTCAAAATTTATCAGAAAGTTTGTAAAACCTCGATTTTTACCTAATTTCGGCTGTGTAGCCGCTCGCTCACTACTCAAAGTAGGGGAACGCGTGCCGTCATTGTTGCCCAGACAGGATTATTGGTATTGGCTGTTGGACATTCGTTATTGTTATTGTTGAAACTGGTTAATCAATTTTTTCTTTTCTTTTCTTTTAATAAAATTTGACCTAGTCATTCAAATTATATGTGGGCTGTTGCGGAAGTCATGGCTTTTAAAAAATGAGCTTCGAACATCTTTTTAAATCTTGTGTTTTTCAAAAATTTCAGTGTATTTCAAAAATGTACCATTTGTTTTACTGCCGTTAATATTGCCTCAATTTCGACGAGCCTATTCTTTTATGCTGGCCGAACACGTGTCAACATTCTTCAGTATTGATGGTCTATATTGATGAAAATTGATATTGACGGTTGATATCACGCGCGAACACACAGTTGTTTCTAATCGAGTATTGACCTGATTATTGATGCTTCGTCCTTCGCATACAGTTTATTTGCCTTATAAACACACCACACGAGCAGAGCATAGCTGCACTGGGGACAATATTCCCAGCGATTGTACGACATCGGTTTTATACAATTTATTTGCGAATAAAATTGGAGCTATCGAGTGTGCTTACTTGCACTTAAGCCTAACTTGTTAGGAACGTACAAATCGCTCTAGTATTAAACGCCTTTCCTCTGTAGAAATCAATGAGAAGTCTTTCATGATCAATTGACCAAATGTTGTTGTTTGAATTATCTTTTTTTGGCCGACCCATTTTGATGATTTTACGCCTTCTTTCTCAAACAAAATGGTCGGAGTACGTTTCCTATTTTCAAAGCGGCGCCTTGCACGTCACCATTGTCACGTGATTTCATCCGTTCATGTGATTCGCTCGCACACCATCAATACTTCTCGACAACTGAAGTTGATCCTTTTTTTCCATCAATATCCATTTTCTTGAAATGGTCACTATTGATTATTTTTATTGATGGAAACGGTTGATATCAATAAAATTGACCATCAATACTGAAGAATATTGACACGTGTTCGGCCAGCATTAGAGCAGCAAGTTGCCATTATGTTTCATAATTAGAAACCGCAGCGCTGGCCACTACGAAAGTGGTGAATCAATTTTTTTTTTTTTTTTTATTTTAACAACATTATAATATTATTTTAACAAATAAGCCGATATTCAAATTACATGTGGGCTGTTATGGAAGTCATTGTTTCAAAAAAATTAGCTTAGAACATCTTTTTCAATCTTGTGTTTTTCAAAAATGTGGAATTTGGTTTACTTCCGTGAATATTTCACGGGTCGCAACTAGTATCATTAAATTATCATTAGCAACAATCACAACAATTTCAACAGTTGCATCTTTTGCAAGCGCAACAATCCCATTCATAATAATAAGGAAATTAAAGCAATATCAATTATATTTTCTTAAACGTATCAGAAGCCGTTGCGAAGCATTGTGATTGGTTTACTAATCGCTATCCCTACCTTGTTTTATTCTAATCCTTTTTGTTTGCCGAATACTTCCTGCAGAGACATTAGATGCGTTGGACGAAACCTGTGGTTGCTGAGGACCTGAAAAGCACTTCTGTTTTGATTTAGAATTGCCGCTAATGAAAATCGACATTTAGTAATCTAGGAAAAACTTTGCTCCTCCCAAAAAAAAGAAAATCTTCCCTCTGGGACAATTATCTTTCGTTTGGGGTCTTTATAGTAAACTAAAATGTGAACTATTTCTTTATTATTATTTACTTAATTTCATTCTGATATAACCTAACAGTTACAAAGAAACTAATACAAATCAGTTTTCTTTCACATCCACTTTATTTACCTTCTGTGGAATGTTTAGTCTTTTATTACAAAGAGTGGCGAAAATCAGAATGAAAAACAGGACATTTATCCAACAGTCAAATTTGGATGAAGAAAATTGTTTTTTTTATTTTTTTTTTTATATATATTTTGTAAAATTGACGGCTAGGATTAGTAGTTTTATGAGTTTTAATAGTGATTTACTTTCCCCTAAAGGAACATCAGAAATCCATATCTTGAATGTTCTTTTCCACTGTTGTCTTCTGACATTTGGATCACGAATGAAATAGTTTTGTCTTGAAATGCTTTCCTAATTTTTGATAAGATTTATTTTAATTTTATGATGCTTAAGAATCGATTATTTTTTTAGTATAGTTTTATGCTTACGTCAGCTGAAGCACATTTTCTTTCTGTATTTACAATATAGGTAGATTTATTATTTACAAGAATTTGTCAATGACACTGCGATTTTTCCAATTTCAGGAAACGTGATTTTGTCTATTTTTAAGTTGATCAATAAAGTCTAACATTCTGTTTAGAATGTTATCGGCGTGTTCAAAAAGTTTTTTTTAATCAATAACTAATTTTTCAAAGATGGTGTTAATCAATTAATTAATATCTTAAGAAGAATCTTACGAATAATTTACTTAAAAATAATCTTCCCTTGAATAAAGTTCACTTCAACATTGGATGCAATGTTGAAACGAAATGTTAAAAACAATCGATGTTTATACAAGCTCGAATACGGTAACTTTCTCAGTCTAATTCCTTCTACCAACATAAGATAATTAATGAACACACTTCACACTCTGAGCTGTAGATTTGTCTTTTAAATCCCCTGTGGGTCTCCAGCAGAAAAATACCTCTCCAGGATTCGTCTTAGGATTTTGTCAAATGCTCTCACTGCAATTAGTCCTAGTTAAGAGATTTCTTGAAATCTGTTTGTTTATTAGTTCATTTTTATTGTATACAAAGACTTTTCGTAAATGAGATTCTTTTCCTTTAGTTTTTTTAAATTTCCTTCTCAAAAAACACAAACAGTTTTTGAGTTCAAGATTCATTGGTAAAAATGTTTGGATTCTTAAATCATCAACAAAAAAAAAGACATTTAATTTGTGAAATGAATTTTGTATTAATACTGTTTTCTCTTTTAATTTAAACTGGTCATGTTTAAATATACTTGCATTGAAGTAAATTTTAGTTTCAAGGAAACCTTAACACAATCATCTTTTTCCTTATTATCATTATTTCTGAATGGGTTCGAACTCAACCCAAATAGTCAGATTTAAATAATTTTGAAGAACGTTTTTCTTTCACTTACTGTATAAAGAAAGCTGATTTAATTACTCGATGTCTGAGATTTAAACAATTTTCCAAAAATAAACATTGACATTAAAAATAATAACTTTAATTTTTCTGGTAATATTGAAGACATTACAAAAAACTTTCAGTACAATGTCGCATTTTTGTGAGTTTTTAGAAATGTTTACTGTTACTTATATGGTCATTCGTGTTTACAGTATCTTCTAAAATGTGGGCTAGATCAGCTTTATTGCCTAATCGAAATTGACCATTATTGGAAAGTGCAGGTGGATATGGCTGATTTTCATCTTTGAAAAAATTCTTCATATCTAACTGACGATTCTGTGTAACTATAAAGAATCTGAAAACAGCTGGACGTCTGCTTTTAAAATCTTGAGTGTATTATTTTTCTTGCTAAAGCTCATCTCAGGAGGACTGAACAGGGGAACGTTGTTCTTTTTCAAAGGTTTAAATATTGTTGAAGATTTTTACTAGTCGTTCCTCAATGAAATTGTGGAATAGCTCAAAACCACTTGACTCAGCTGAATAAACTGTTGCATAACTTGCTTGGATACAATAATCCTTCTGTCGATGACAATAAGGTCTTTATCATTTTCTAAAAATGGGTTTCCTAACTCTTTTAATATGCTGTAAAGTGCTCGAACTTTAGCAACATATTGACTTGAAATGAGTGTAATGGTCGTGATGGAGTCCATTGTTTTGTTCAGATTGTAGCTGAATGCCACTCTCAAACTCTTGTAGTAACCGACTAATTTCTGGTCCAGAAACCATCCAACGCCTAAATGCCGATGGATCCTGTGTCAACCCTACTGCACCGCCAACACATTTAACTACTGAGTTGTTTTGTTCATGTGTTTGGTCTACACTGATTGCTGAGAAGATTCTATTTGATTTTCTTATCACAAACTGTCCAGAAATAAATGAACAATGTATGTCTGGTAGTTCAATTTCTGCATCACAAAGATCTTTCAAATGGATTGATAACCAACGCGATAAATGATAATGATAATCAAGCAAAAAAAAAAACAAAAAAAAAACACCAAGGCATCATTTCTTTCAAACACTCACGAAACAAGATGTCGTTTCCTTCTCTGACTGAGCGAACAAAGAGAAGCAAGAGGATTTCCATATTAAGACAAATCTGCCAATATTTGAACACAATATTCTCTTCAGCTCGTTCTTCACACCACGTCTGAAATTCAAGCTCGGAATCTGCTTCTCGGAAGCATCATGCAACAAGTGGTATAGTGCTGCGGCAGTTACTTGATGAATTCCTCTGACTTTCTTCAGATAACTTTCAGCATCACTAGAAGTTGTAATATCAGATTGAGCAACTGCACCACTCCATCTATTTCCTGACATCCACTGACCCAAAACTCTTAAGCATTATTTCCTTGTTCACTGGCACACTTCCTCACCTTCTGATCTACATGAAATGTAGTCACATTCAACAATTGATCCATACTAATTGCAGAACCCTCGCAAAAAAAAAACATCTTTTTGGAACTAGATGATCTTTGTTTACGTTCAAGCGATGATGTCGACTCTTCTTTCTCACCTTCAGAACGCTTGCGTTTCTTTGCTATTTCGAACATTATACAATTGTTATCTCATCCTCACGATAATATTATAATCTTCTGAAAAATATAAAGTACAGAAATAAAACCACTCCTTCATCTTAGAAAACATATATCTATATTTCAGCCCAATGACGGGTCTTCTTCAGGATAAAACTTAATACAGGAAAATAAAGAGAAAAGAGAAACATCTCCCTTTCTCTTTCAAAACATGATCGAATATAAAAATAAATAATCTTGCTGGTACAAAGCAGATTGTAATAATTACAAAAACAAATAATCATGATGGTACAAAGCAAATTGTAACAATTACAAAAAAACAAATGTATCAACCGACTTCTTGCATCTATTATTCACCATGATTGTAATAATTACAGAAAATGATTTAAATAAACTATCAATCGACATCTAGTGTCTATTATTTACAATAACATCCTAATTTATCACAACAATAACACCCTATTGTTAATTAAAACAATTAGTAACCTGACGAGGATTACTTTAAAATTAAAAATTCTTTGATTCTCTTGTTGTGTGCTATCGAGTTTTTAAATATACTTAGTGAGACCGCATTTACTGTGAGAGATTTATCTCTGTTAATGCATTCACAACTATTTATAAGACTAGATTCTAATTTGAATCTTTTAATCTCGTCTTTAACATGGAAGACGATGTGTACAATGGGGTCAGGACAATGATTGTTCCTGATACAGTGTCCTGCCCACTCTGAAATTTTCTCGTCTCTGTTGTCATAAGCAGTGGTGTGTTCTCGAACTCTTTCTTTCAAGGTCCTACCTGTGTTACCAATATATATGGCTCTACAATCTCTACACTGTAGAGCATATACCACCCCCATACAATTTAGTTGAGAGTTATCTTTTCGAATTCTTTTTTTCTTGAACAATATGTTTTCTTTGTGAAAAATAATACTGGTGTCGTTATTCTTGCACACTTCTTTAACCTGTTTATTTACTATCAAACCTATTGGTAAATTAATACATTTGCCAAAACTTTTTTTAATTTTCACTGGATTATCTGAATTCCTAATAGACCTGTTCCTAAAAAATTCTCTGAACGTTTTATCGATGAAACTTAGTGGATATTCATTGATTAACAGAGTCTGTTTGAAATCCTTTACTTTCCTACTCCAAATCTTCTTGTCATGGGTATAATTAACTATTCTTCTTAATTGTCCTTTTATTATTTCTTTTTTGGTGGATATGAGATGGTTGGAATTGTAATTCAATAGATGTTTACTTTGAAAGGGTTTAGTATAATGTTCACATTGGATAAAGTCAGTTTCATTTTTTGTAATTTTCAAATCTAGGAAATGGATACTGCCGTTAACCTCTTCTTCTACTTTAAATTTGATGTTCTTGTGTATACTGTTAAGATGGTTCAAAAATCTTGTAAATTGTCTCTTTGTTCCTTCCCAGAATATTATGACGTCATCCACGTACCGTTTATATAAAAATTTGGCCTCCTTCCAATTTATAACGTGATTCTTCTCCATTCTGTTTAGAAAAAAATTACATATCGTGCCCGAAATGGGACTACCCATTGGGAAACCTGTTGTTTGAATGTACATTTTGTTGTCAAACATGAAATAACTATTTTTACAAATTAAATTAATCAAATCTAATAACCAATCTTTACTAATTCTGTATCTTTTTTGTAAGTTATCATCAAATTTCTCAGCAATTACATTTAATGCGTCTTGGATAGGAACATTGGTGTACATGGATTCGATATCCATAGTATATAATTTGATATTATGACCTTTACGACATTCTCTGTATTCATTAATTATATTAACCATTTCTTGGGTGTTTTTTATAATTAAGTTAGGTTCATCAAGATTTATGTTACTTAGAATTAATGAATTTGCCTAAATCTTGTAGAGGAGAGCCAAAAGAATTTATTACAGGACGAACAGGGTTACCTTCTTGTGTGGGGGAATTTTTTTTTTTTTTTTTACTTAAGGTTCGTAACCTTTTATGATGCAGA
>JAFIDM010006943.1:63843425-63977466 GCA_023159025.1 Thereuonema tuberculata
GTCTCTTGTGCTTTACCCTTTCAATTGTTGTAGCAACCGGATTCATTCTAGGTGAGTATTTCTTATGGCAATTGCTCTTTTAAATTATATTTCCGCAACACTTCTTTGTGAATTTTTACTCTTGGTTGGAAAATAGGGACTTCTGTCATGTTTTGGACCATATTTTTATATTGATATACATTTATGACTCTCTCTTTTTTTTAAATTTTGGATTTCTTTTTTAACTTTATTATATAATGAAATTGTTCTGTCAGTGTCTAACACATCAAAGATATCAGTGTTCAATATTTCCAAAACTTTTTTATCATACTCATGTTTGTTCATAATAACTAGCTTATTTCCTTTATCAGCTTTACTTATTATTAAATTGTCATCTTTCATTAAATTTCTGATACAACTAACCTCCCTTTGTGATATGTTTGGAACTTCCTTTGTAGTAGACTCTAAACTAGTATATATTTGAAAAATGTTTTCTTTTTTATCTTTCAAAAACCATAGTTTCTTTTCAACCTCTGCTATGACATTAATTTTCCCTTTTATATTGAAATCTAATCCTTTGTTTAAGGCAATAATTTCTTTCTTTTTTAGAATCTTATTACTAACATTTGTGATATAATTAGAAGCTTTACAAAATTGTAGTATTATCTGACTCTCTAACTCTTTGTATCAGAAATTTAATGTTCCGGTGTTACGTGCAAGTACATTTGTATTATTTGCAGGATAAACCAATTTATCAGCATCTGTCTTTTGGCACAGTATACAAATTGTCCAATCAACAGGTCTCGGTTTATCTTCACCCAGATCATTCTCAGGAACTAAACGGAACCGCTTTGCCATTTTTAGGATGCAATCTTCACGCACTCAAATCTGAAAATTAAGGATAGCAAATTAGTGACGTATTGCAATATTTTTAAAAGTCATATTTAAACAAGTAATACTGAAGAAATAAGTAACATTTCAATATTTTGACATCAATATTATTATTTTAAACAGGTGCCACGAATACGAAACTTCTAAAATTGCAATAAGGATGTACCTTTTTGCAAATAAGGACTGTCTATGCCCTTATATTGATTCTGATCCTATTTGAACATGAAAAATGAAATCCTTGACCTGAAAAACATATAAATCGATGTAAAGCACTCTTTTGTATGATGTGTATCAAAAAAGGTGTAGCAAAATCAAAACACGGGTAGGCATTTTGAAACATAGCCATCATGGATTATAGTCACATTGAGCGATGACTCCCCATCTTATTTTCATTGTATAGCCATAAATTACATTCTCACCAAAGGACATATTCTTATCACAATTTGCAGTTTTTATATATGTAGCTCCCCACTATTAACGTTGTTTCTAAATCTTGATTTTTTTTCAGGAAATTCCGAAATAATTTTGACCTGAACATTCATGACAACTGACATATCCGATATATCAGAACTAGAGAATTGTCGATTAGCGAAAATCGTTGAATAACGAAACAGCCTGTATGGAGCTTGCATTTGCACTTGGCCACCTAAAAACATAAAACACACACTAGCTGTATCACGTCCGAAAAATAAATAACGCCCTATAGGTATGTCTGCACATTCACCAGATATAAAATTTCGCCATTCAGTAACAACAAAAACAATAAATGAGTAAAAAGAGAGCTATATAAAATAATAATAATCTAAATTCAGGGTAATGCATTCGTTTCGTAGTAAATGACTTTACATATATGATAATCTACATATCTTATATATAATCCTTTAGTTGATGCTACGTATGACTAGTAGCAAAACATTACCTACTTATTTACTATAAAGTTGATGATAAACTGATTTATCACTTACTCTATGGATAAATAACCATGATTCCGAATTGGATTATATTACAGTAAATCTAAGGTACAGCGATACTATATTGGTTTCTACTTGTTTTTACCAGCCAATCGCTCACGATTTAAATGATTACCACATGCTATAAAAATATAATTCTATCTGAAATCATTGTTTTGCAATCGATCATACTACGTAATATCCAAACTCGAATTTTTATTTTCCTTTGTATTGGCTGCGGTCTCTTGTGAAACTGTTAATCATAGGAAAAGATCGAAAGATTTCGAATCGATGGTAAAATAGGTTCTGAATTTAGATTAGAAGAGAGTCAAACAGTAAAAACTACCAAGGAAATTTTATCTGTAATCATCATAACTAAAATCCACCTACAGACTGCCATCCAGTCTTCAGTGATCCAGTCTCTAATCGTATAACATGAGTCATCTTTTCAAATCCAACATCGTTCTCCCAAAATTATTCTTGCAAGGTTGATTTCGATAATGAGAATTTATTCCACAAATCTTCCATGTACTTTAAGATTATCATTCGCTCTTTCCCGTTACCGATGCTCGAAAATGTTATGGCGCTCATCGTAGATTTCTGTTTATTTATGAATTAAATAGAAAATGTTTCATTCCTTGAAATTCTGATCAGTAAAGCCTAAAATAGGGTGACAGATGGTATTTTTTGGAAGAATTCCTAAGTCTTTTAAAAATGAAATCAACATCGTACTCGAAGGCATTTTCTTCTCATTGATTCATTATTGGAAGATAATGACTTTTCAAATGAAATGAAGCATTTATCAAACTTTAATGACATTAATTTTTTCTCTTTATTCATTCGTCAGGACTAATTCGATTATTTCAATGAAAAATCTAATGATTCTACTTGTGACGTCAGGGTTCTTCATCAACGGACGTTGGGAGAAAAAAAAAGAAAAAAATGAAAATTAAGCGATAATTATGGCTTTACCAAATTTAACCTTAAAAATTAGCAGCACCCACCTTAAAACCAGTCAAATTAAGAGGAATTAATCCCTGATAGAATAAATGCTCTTCATTTAATAACCTACAAAGTAAAATGAAATAGATACGTTACTGATTACATTTGATTGTCAAGGCAACTCTTAACTAGATAATATTAATTATTGCTAACCTCAAAGCAAAAACTATTAAAAATAATAGGTTAAACATATTAAAGTTGTGTTTTATTTTAAAATTACTTAATATTGTAGTTATTTTATTTAGGTCACATGGTACATGAGAACCAGATTTCATTGGCAGATTCCACTTACAATTCTAATGAAATGCATGTGAGTAGTAGGCAGCTCACATTTAATTTTGTAAAGGTTAAAGGGTAGGAACTGTTTGTTTATTGACAATATTAAAATGGATTTTTATCAGCAAAACCAATGACAGATTTGAAATTTCCGCATAAGAATATGTAAAAAAAAAATTATCTCATTTTCATTAATATGGTGGATAGTTCCCTTATAATTCTCAACCCTTCAATTGATAAAACTTCCTGTTTGTCTTTCCTCGGGGCAATAAAACTGTCTGATGATTGGTTAAGCATTTACCTTCAATTTCACTTAACCAGTAATTTAATTAATGATTTCCTAAACATAAAGCTTTATACTAACGATGATGATATTAATATACTGAATAACTAGCGAAACTGTCGCCACCTTCTTATTTATTGCTTTTTATTATAAATTTTAATGTATTAACTGTGATTTGCCTTTTTTCTAAAAAAATTTCTCTTAGACACTTTAAATTGTAAGAAATGCAAAGAAGATAATGATCTATCGCACAGATGCAAGAATTAAGTCATTTGTAGACATTTTTTTCGGGAATCGATTGTTCAATTTAAAAGTTATCAATCTTTCATTAAATAATTATTACTGTGATGACGCAATGTTTTTCATTGTCTCAAAATATATTTTAATCATTTCTCTTATTCCTTCTTTGGTTACTTCCCTCTAGAGAACCTAACAATTTGTTTTGATTCTTGACAATCTGATCCTTCTATCGTCTTGTTATCCTTTTCTTGTTGTTCCTTTTCAACTCAGTATTGATTTCCTGATTGAATCAACACTTCAATAAGTCTATTACCTCTGATGTTATCTCGTAGAGAGTCTTCGTGTTCCAATAAACACTTCTTTTTAATTCTTTTTTTTCGCGTTGGAAGCTGAATCACATTTGGCAGAAACTTATCTTATTTTTCTGAGAATCGTTAGTGTCTCTTGATTCTATTTGTCTTAACAACAGCATTAAGTGCATTAGTGTGAAGAAAACTCGACAGCTACCTTAATTGCACAAATTATCAAACAAAACTTCTCATGTATTTATATAAGTAAACATAGTATTTTAAAAAACACGCAATTTTATACTTGCTATTATGTCTTGTATAATAAGTCGTATGGAAACCTCCCTGAAATTTTGTATAATGATTTCTGTTAAGAAGAACGTAAGTTTTGCTCAAAGTTACTCCATTAAATCAATATACAGAATATTTTACAGAAATTTAAAGAATATTTTTAAAAGCAAATTATTATTTATGTAAAGATTCTGGTTGGCAAATTGAAACAAAGATTTAACAGTAGTTGAATATAGTTTTGTATTTGATATTTATTTATATTTGAAAGGGATTCTTTTTTCTTTCTAGTAGTGATTTATTTTCTTACTATAACTTTCCATGTTTTCAAAAGAACTACATTCTCCATTTCTAATGAATAGCCTTCAAAATACATAAGCTAAGTTAGTTCAAAATAGACAGCTAACCACGCTATTCTAGTCTACACCCGTGGTGCTTCCCTGCTTATACTGAAGCCGTAAAGTTAGCTATCTAAATTAAACCATGTTTGATACTATTAATATTTCCAAAGCTCTCTCCCCCAAAACATACGAACGGAGAGATGATATAATAACAGGAGAATAGATTGAAATTTGAATTTTTACAGAATGTCAATTATTCGTCAATGCTGGCGGTGGGTCGATATTCTAAATTCTGGCATTAATTCAATTGACCCGGAAAATGAGATATTATAAAAGGTTGACAAAGTTGATGATATACCAACACCTTGATTATTATATCTGACCTTCAGAGACTATTTTCATTTGGTTTTGACGCTGGTATTTGTGCTCACGAATGATCTGTTAATGTATTCATAGTAAGTGTTGCTTCTAATTTTTATCCTCTATGGAAGCTACTACAAGGTATTAGAGATTTATCTAATATTTATAACGTCTCTTAATATGCATCAGCAGAAAACAAGGGTCCCAGCAACAATGTTTCAGAATGCGAAATAGACATCTCAGTCTGATCAGATAATTCACTATCTATCCTACAAAGCTGAAATTTTAAAGTGGCTTTAGATTCTAATAATGAAGATGGTATTAATTTTGGTACTAATTGGACAAACAGGTAAGGAAATAAAGGCAAAAAAACAAAAACAAAACAAAAAAAAAAGCAACAATTGCTAATTACTTTGAGTTATCGCGGTATTGCACTTTAACCACGAAATATTTATCTTTTAAACCTGAAATTTTAATGATAAGACAAATCTTATTAAATTTGATCTCCCTTTTGATTTTGGTAGAACTTAGACCCATCAGTTACGAAAACGCCATAGTTACGATAAGTAAACACCTATTACACAGAAACGATGAAAATTTTAGTATAACTGTCTTTTGATGCAGTTACTTTGGGATCTTATAGCGCAGCAGCCGAGTGGTCCAGCCGATGATGCGACTGATAAGCCCGAACCGTGTTCGAATCCCGAAGTGGGGCTGGATGTTTCCTTTCAATAACATGTTCTAAAAAATGCTATAAAATTGAAAGGAAACAATCTGACCTCTGTCGCTCTTATAGCACACTGAAATGCATTCCTCAAACAAACAAATTATGCTGTCATTTGATAGTTGATACGTGTTGGTGATATAGTATTATTTAAAAGTCCCTGTGAAATTTATTTCTATGAAGTTGAAGTTGAAAGAAGAAAAAAAAAATGAAAGAAAAATTTTTGATATTGCTTGAAAATAAATTTATTTTATTTCAATTAAAATAATGAGCAAAGCTCGGTGATACAAATTTCTAATATGCAAATTTTTTGATGACGTAATGGAAACTTGACTTGTCACAGTTCAGTTGTCATTGAGTCGAGAGTAGTTGCAGTTGAAGCTTGGAGCTTGAAGTAGACGGAGATCGTCCAATCGTCTTTGCTCCGAGAAACATGCGGGAGACTCGAATAGTCTCTATAGGGAGAAGGCAGTTATGAATCCAATTTCCCTGTGTAAACGACGAATAGCGGCTGTAACTTAATGCTATCTAATACATGTAATGGAGATGTTTTTTTTAAACCTTTTCTCCAGCAGAGAATGATCGTATAACGAGCTAAAGATAACTTTTATGGTGTACCTAATTTGTAGAAAAGAAAACAAAGGCGTATTGATAAAACGAATCTAAATATATTCTGTTTTAACTTCTTTTACATGAGAATAATTAAGACTGTTTCACTTGTATGTTTCTACGTCTTTCTGAGTTACCCATTTAAAGCCTTCCTAGACATTCTTCTCAAATGTGATAACTGGAAAAGTTTGTATGTGTTAACTCTGTGCTCACTTGGATTATTTCCTTAAATCTTTATCTTCGTAAACATTACTAATGTCTATCTTTCTGTACGTCATGAAGAAATCAGATGACAACTATGTTCATGTTTCAATATTCCCGTCCGTGTGATAAAGTAGCAAAGGTCACTTACTGTATTCTGAAGTTCTATCGTCCTACGTCTAAACGTCCTACGTTGAACGACTTTCAATACCTGGTTGACGTTGTCTTCAGATTCGTTGCCTTTCGAATCCCATCGTAGACGATCCTTGGAACTGGATTCATCCTTTTTAACCTTTTTCACTTTGGTCGAACTTCAATCCGTTAAACCACACTTATTCCCAGAAACGAGGAACGTTTAACTTCGTGATTCCCTCGTATCTTTCAGTTAATCGGTCTTCTGAACGTTTCCATATTTGTCGTCATCTTCACCATGTATTCGTTCTTCTCCTTCGACATAACCAAACACTAGTCCTACTCAAAAAACAACTGCAACTGCCCGCCCGATTGTTCTTCAACAATCGATACCCGTTCGTATCATGCGAGTCTTATCTTTACACGAACGCGATTGTTGCGTAGTCCAATTGTTTCATATTCCTTTCGGATTATTACTGAACATCTTTGACATATCTTGGAATTGCCCTTTGATTTGTAATAGATCAGAAAGTTCATGAGGTAAGTTATTTCCCGAATACAAATCTACACCCTGAAGTAACGAAGTCGGAATAACTTGCGTCTACTACAACTGAAGTTGAATATAAGTATTATCTTTTTTTGCTTCTTATTCTGAATAATTCAACTGAATAGTGGAATCTTGGAAACGCTCCGAAGAAATTGAAGTAAACGCTAATGCGGAATTTAATTATATGCGAAGGCTATTCCTTAAGACGAGTACATTAATTAGTCGAGGGAAGAAGAAGTTCAAAGCTAGCGCTACGGGAAGACGAGGAATGGAAATTAATGGAAAGGAATTTACCATTAAATAATTAATATTGTTGTAACTGAGTAGACGAAGTTTATTTCGCAGAAGTTAACCATAACTGGAACTGAAGTTATCGATACGAAGAATCGTAAACAGGCAGAAGAATTGATTAAAGTAGATTTTGCTATAAAGAAGGCGAAACGGAAGTTAACGTTTCCGAAGATTAATTTGATATTCAATTCTTGAGAATTCAATTATGTGTTGCGGTAAATTTGAGGATAGCGATTAAGAACTTTAGATATGGTTATTCAAGAACTATTATTATTTTTGACGGATGAAGATAGAAGAAGAATCGATTTGCTTTGTTAAGGAACGGAAAATCTAGAAGACCCGAAGACCACTTGAGTATATCGAAGAAGGCGTACGATTAAGAGATCCGAAGTTGACCGTCATTAAAAGGATTAATGAAGAATGCAGTTTGGATATAAGACTATTTACTGTCACGTATTCGTATTATTTCACCTAAGGTGAGAAGCTATCATCTTAGTTGAAATTGAAGTGTGGAACTGTAGTGTATATCGCCAGTGTGACGTCGAATAGTTTCAAACGGAAACTAAGTGCTTCGATAGTGAATTAGTTCATTCCAACTAAGGTGTATGTATCAAGCAAGTGGTGAATCGTGTTCAAGTAGGTACTACATTGAAGACAGCAACTGTAAGTGTTATTTATATTATTTCTTTGCGAATGAAGATAAGAATTATAGAAATGACTCACGCAGTAATATTCTTTTGATGTTACTATTCATACAGTGATAGTTTGTGCTTATCATTTAAAACTAGGGAGATTTATTATTCTCAGAATAGTATTACTTATATTCATACTAGTGAAAAGCCATTACTAGAAATTCTATATGAATGTAAATAATTATTTTAAATCAAAGAGTAAAGTTTGATTTGTATTGTATTCATTAAGATAAAGTAATTATTAATTATTAATTACGAAGTTCTAATCGAACTTTAGTGAAAAGCAGGACTATTGAACATTTAGTTTATTTAATCATCATAGTGATTTGTATAACTAAAGTATTGATGTTTGAACTAAAAGTGAAGTAATAGTAAAGTAGTGTTGAATCTTAAACTATATATAATTTTGATACTAGAAATGTATTGTTATAGATTATTGATTTAAGGAAGTAGTGATCACCTTCCCACATTGTATATTGTATATATTTATGAATAAGTTATATTTTTCAGTTATTAAATTTTTACAAAATTTTTTTAAAAACACCTTGCTATACTCGTGCTGTGCGCTTTGTTACACAAGTATGCGTTCTGGTTTAATCTCGCAACAATACGCCAACTATAATCTTTTTTATGAATGAAATTTAGCGCGTGAAATCATTATTCGTCACTTAGGTTTTCCTGATGGTAGGAATTAAAATTCCTAGTAGAAAAGCACTTTGACAGTTTCTAATATCTCAGAACCATTAAGTAAATTAAGCTACCACCTGCACAAATGTCTAAAATAATTTAATAAAATTTAATAAAACTTGTAACTCTTTTGAATTGTATTAAATTATTTCTTACATTTCTGAGGCGATCCTTAATTTATATTATATTTGCACGTTAAACCACCATTAAATCTCAGAATATTGTTTAAATATCATTGTTGTTACTATTGTTCCATAATGCAACTAGAAAAGTCAGTAGTATCAACTGTAAGTTGTTCTTATTACAGTCCGTTTCGATATCCGAGAACCACGACAACACAGACGATTCTACCCCACAAAGGGGTGATACGCCGAGATGGGCACTTTCTTAAAACCTGTTTTTCTTTTATTGCCTGTTATTTTTGCGTAATTCTTTCCGTAATTCTTTCCCGAAAAGCACAAATAGATCCCAGCTAACAGTAAACTAAAACTATAAAAAGTAAACATCCCATCTTCCTCGCCCCTATTTGGAAGAAATCGAACGAGACCTGACGCATGCGCAAAAGTTCTGAAGGCTCTCCTAAACCAAAACGAACAGTACTAATAGACTACCTTTATCTTAATCTTCAAAATAATAATCAAGTTTTAAGGAAAAAAATGACCTACAGATTTCGTAGCAAATTTATTTATATTACGATCAAATATTGTAATTTTCCAAAAATTGAATTGAAACTGCTGTATGTAAGTTATCTAATTCCAAATAAGTTTAAGATTTTAGTTCTTAAAAATTTCCAACTTGCTGGTGTTTTTTAATAGCTGATAACAATTCGAATAAGATTTTCCCAAGAAAATAGTTTCTTCTTAACTGAATCTCAAGACGTTTAATCTTCTTAGTTTTTTCCCTTTCGGTTGCATGAACTCTTAATCTCCTAAGAATGCCAGGAATTTAATCTTGAAATGATTCATTTATGAAAATGAATTTTATTCTTGTTTTGCTGAATGTATATTACACGAATTGTTTTGTCGTCTAATTTTAATTCATATTAGAAATTTAAAAAAATAAAAACAAATTAAGTTACTTGGAATTTACCTTGTTTTCTTTTTACGCTTGGAAACAAATCATAATGAAAGAAGTTTTCAAGATGTGATTATTTCATATAGAAATTACTTTTTTTTTAAAAAAAAAAAAACATTTTGTTTTTCTTTTTAGAAGTTTCCTTGATTTTCTGTATTTAGACTAAAGTATTTCCTAACTAATGGTTTTATTTAACAAAAACATTTTGTTTTTCTTTTTAGAAGTTTCCTTGATTTTCTGTATTTAGACTAAAGTATTTCCTAACTAATGGTTTTATGCATTTGGACAAAAGTACCAAGAGATTTTAGAGAAATAAAACTTAAAATAAATTGATTTTCAACCAAAGAAATCCCTTCTTTCATCCATCTCTATTCGAGATAATTTCAAACAAATTTATGCTGTTAACCTGCAATATTTATTTATTGATTGATTTTGATATTGAACCCAGTTTCGGAATCGATGTTAATCTCCATTACCTTTTAATCTTCCAACGAAAATTCGTTTCTCTAAATAATACAGTAGCGATCACGGAAATTGCATCACCTATAAAATCCTATAGAAATTGTTTATATTATAAATTAAAGTAGCATTGTGCACCCGACCTAAAGATTGCATCATCCAGGACATCAGAAACATGAGAACTCTTTTCATTGGCTGCCAAAGACAACTGCAACAATGTTTTCATTGATTGTATCCTCCATCTATTATTTAAAAACATACGAAAGCGTTTCGCTGGTATAAGCAAAGTGGAAAGGTTTTGGCATTAACACGGCAGAAGTCCGTAATTTTTGCTTTGAGTACTGAAGGTTTTATCCTCGTTTGAAATAGCTCCAAGAGTTCATTTTCATTAATCAACAATTGTTCGAAAGTTATAAAGAAGGCAACATGGAAAGAAAACCGGATCAGAAGATAAATGTACGCGTACTTCGTGTGAAGATAGAATGCTGAAGCGTCTCAGACTGCGAGATCGTAGAGTTAACTCATCCGAACAGAAGATACAGTGGGAAGACACTAAAACATATGAAAAAAACGCGAGCTCACGAACTATGTGACATCGGCTGCGCAACATGCGTCTCAGTGCCTAACGTCCAAATAAGAAGCCATTCGTAACGAATAAAAAGGGCGGACAGCGGCTAAAGAGGATGTGGACTGAGCGTGCACTTGTGGAACTCTGTTATGTTTTCGGATGAATCGAAATTTAACCTTCACTGATCTGACTGGAAACCCTACAATAGGCGTAGAAAAAGCGAAGTCTTCAACAGTGATTGCTTGAATTAAAGTTTCCAATGACGCAAATGGTTGCTTAACCAGTAGAGGCAGATTACACTTTATAAACATGTTATCTGTCCAGCTAATTCCAAGAATCCAGGAACAATTTGATGACACTGAATCCTGCATCTTTTACGACGACTCTCTGCCATGTAAATCTTCAGTTGTCATGTCTTTAAGTCAGCATTACAGTCACTTAACCGATACTCGACATTTGTGTTTAGTTCAAAAATTTTCTACAAGAGGACAGGATCAGATTCCTGAATTGGCCAGATAACGTTCCTGATCTAAACCCTATTGAGACCTGTTGGTACATAATAGCCATAAAAGTTGTAGAGAGGAGGCAACAACTTTGGAAATGCATTACAAGAGTTTGTAATCTATGAGCTTCTACAGGAATATTTAAAGAAGCTCATTCACTCCATGCCACAATGCTCAAAGCTTCTGTTAAGACTCGAGGTGACCCTACAAAGTATTGAGATCCCACGAAATGAGAAATAACTGTTCGTATAATGTTTGGAGACATAACTGAGCTATGAAATAATCCTTTTTTGCTTCTGTGAAGTGAACTGTGCTCCTTATCAGTATTGGTCAGTTTATGCTGTGAAATTACACTTGTTTGAGCATAATAACGATCATAGCTTCTACTGCTTTGCACATCTGCTGAACGACTTTTGGTATATCTCATATGTGATTCAATTTACATTAACTACAGATAAACGTACCAATACGGTTGTAAATTTGTTACTCAGTTCATAGCTTTTCTTTTGTTGAAGTGAATATCTGTGTTTAAAAGGTTTTGGTGATTTTTATTTATATATTTATTTATTTATTTATTTTCCGGTATTTTGTTTGTTCTTTTTCATAATCATTTCTTGTTTTATGTCTAAAGTTTGTTTTATTTGATTTTATTTACTTATTCTTTTCTTTTTTTTTTATTTTTGTCTTAAAAAAAATTAGATCAAAAACAGAAATTTTTCTTGACATTTTCCGCTATGAGTTCGTATTACAATAGACCAGTGTGCGATTTGTAGGGGGGAAATGGGAGGGATTTTCCCTCCGCTGGCTTGAACCATCCCTACCTCTGGATATGAATGGTATATCCCTACCAGGGACAATTATTTCCCACCCACTGGATATGTTAAATTTACATAAATATTTAATATTCTTATTGTTAGATAAGAATCTAAGTTTCGCTGAAACAAAATTAAAATTTGTATTTTTCTGAGTTAGGAATTATTCTGTCTTTATTTCTTCTCCATTTGGTCTGTGTCGTCTTTTCATCAACAGTTTGTTTTGAATATTTAATAATAATATTGAATATTCAAATAAAATATTTGGATTACAATTATAAAAAAAATTGTCCAATGTAAGTAGAATGGAATATCTCATAGTAATGGTTACTTGTTGTAAATAGAAGAAATTGTTAAAAGCACACACGTACACACATTTATATGACTTCAGAACTGCCAGGACCGAAGAATGTTATTTTTTTTTATAAATAACTAAACCAATAAGTATATTTTAAGAAATCATGATTTAATAAATTAATAATCTGTTAGGCCTATTCCATTGTAACATGTAAGTTTCTCTGTGTCTGTAAGTCAGTTTTTAGGGGAGTCTTGGTATAAAAATTGAATTCTGACCTTGAACCCATTCCTCTGGTAAAATCAACAGATGATCGATTAATCAGAAAACACATACAAAATTCATTTCAGAGCTGTAAATTGAATAAAAAATATTTCTTCATTTGTTTTTGGAAAGGGGTTATATTAATTAATTAATTGATGCAGAGCTGGACTTTTTTTTTTATTTTTTTTATTTACAACTATATACATATATAAGTTGCACGCTTCTAGCGTATTGTATTTTGAATTATTCATTAACTGAATAAAGTTCATTAATCGAAATGACAGTCATGCGGAAGTATCCTGCACATTGTTTAAACACAATTGTTCCATAATTAAACAATGTTGATGCTGGTCTAATACATATCTGTATTGTATCTTTATAGTTGCACTTATGCTTTATCACTTCAAAGCACATAAAATATTACACTGTACTAACACTTGGATATTCACTGCTTTTAATAATTCACAATAGTATACACTAGTGAACTAAACTTGTAACACTGAAGTCGCACTAACTTGATGCACTTTATTAAAGAACCATATCTTTATCTTCATTATCATTTAAAATTCCAAACAAATACAAACTTCATCAACATGTCTTCAATATTTCGTCCTATTTTTCAAGGACTTTCTCAAGATCCATATGTTTAAAACTTAAATAACGAAAAATACAAAATATGAAACATAAAAGGAAAAAGAAAAATCCTTTTTCTCATTCCTAACATTACAAATTATAACAAACTCTCATATGCGAGATCTTACATTGTAAATTAAACAATTGAAATCAAATATAATCATAAACAATACAATCATAAACAACTGAAAACAAATAAACAATTAATTTTAAAATAAATATTTGTGAATAAACATGTGAACTTTTAACTAATCTTTAAAATTCTTTTTAATCTTTTGTTTTTTATTAATGATTTTCTAAATATATTTAAGGATACCTTATTAACTCTAAGTGATTTGTTTTTATTTATACATATACAACAATTTATTAAGCAAGATTCCAAAGCGAATCTCTTAAATTCATCTGTGACGTAATAAATTAGATGAACTACAGGGTCTGGATTGTGATCATTATCCAGACAATGATCCGCCCAATCTGAAATTTTCCTAGTTCCGCTCCGGTAGGCACGGACGTGCTCATCCACTCGTTCCCTAACCGTCCTCCCTGTACTTCCTATGTAAATACCCCCACAATCCCTACACAAGACTGTGAATTTTAATTGATGCACTTTAGTTTTCTAAGTATTGTAATATCAGCTACACATATGTGACACTTTTATTCACTGTAATTCCAGCTATGCACTTGAGAATCTTTGATTCAATAAATCACTGTAATTACTAATTGCATTAATTAAATCCGTCGCACTAATTTAATTCGGTAATGTACCAAAATCACACTATAATGTTCACAGCAAAATTCACAATCTCGAATCACTTTTGAATGTGAATACTAATGCTTTAACTCTTAAAATAATTCTTTGAATAATTCTGCTAATTTCACTTTAACTTCTTAAACTTGGAAATAATAATATTCACAGTTAATTAATTTCTCGGCTTGAGAACACTTTCACAAATTCACTTTGCAACCTTCCAAATAATTGTCATGTGCGCACGACATTATCCTTTTCTCCAAAACGTTGAATATCAGCAAATCACCTTTAACACTTATCGTTCCTTTCACGGAAAATATAATTGAAAAGTTTAACTTACAGTTTGCGATGATATCAACTGTTCAAAAACTGCGTTGAATCCCCTTTGGTTTCAATGCGGCTGTTCCTCCAATCGGCGCACGTAGCGTTTTAGCTTCCCCTGAATGTTGCTTCACTTGCAAGGCCTCACTTGACATCTCGCCTCAAACGCGAGAGCTTTTCCTTGCGTTGATTTCATGGCGCACACAAATCTCGAACTGTCAAAAGCTCACAATACTCTCGTCACAGTTCACTTCAATCAATGTTCACTTAATTTATTATTCTTGAATTCACTAATCCACTCATTTGAATTATTATCTTTATATTGCAGCCAGAAAAACATTCACAATATTTTAATCTAATAATTAAAAGAAATTACTTCGAAGCAAGAATAAATAATAAATATAATTTTGATCAATCAAAATTCTCCACAGTTTTATAATCTTTTTTATAAAACTACATCTTTTTTCAGAGAAACTTGTATGTTTATATATTTAAGGGAGCAGTTAATGAAAGCCGTTAATATATATATATAGAACGTTAAAAAAAACTGACGTTTGGTGATATTCCTTATGTAAGGTCGAAGGTCTTTTTTTCTTTTTCTTCAAACCAATGATTTTAAAACACTAAATAGCAACCAAATTAGTCATCATTGACGAAATCTCGTGAAGGATCTATTTTCCAGAATGATCGTCAAAGCGGATTTTATCAGCAGTGATTGGTGACGCACTCCATCTTCATTTCTTTTCTGATATTGGTCTATGATTCCTATCTACATATCCACAGCATCAAGTATTTCACTCGTGGAAGTCTTGTGATTTGGGTTTCATTCGTTGTTGTGGTAAGGCAGTTATAAAGTGGTTTTTAAGTTATTTACATTCAGGGCCGATCTCCAATTCAGATACATTGAGTTCAATCAGTTCCAAATATTACGTACATCTAGTCGGATGATTGCTAAGGTCTCACGGGATATTACTTTTCCTGAAGATAATATTGTTTTTTTCTCAAGGATTGCTTCATGCCCAATTCTGGAACTATGCATTTCTATGGAATGACTTAAATTAAAGTGAAACAGGGATCGACTATTCGAAATACGATTATATCTAATCCGCTGACAGAATATCAATACATTAATTGATGTTGAATTGCCTACTACATGTCGTAGGTGATCTGCCGTTCAAAATCTCATGATAGTTATGGAAACAATATAGTACTTGTGAGAAACAGATCTGCCCTTTGTCTTCAAACATGCGATTTAATTTAGGAAATCATAATTCATCACTGATCACAACATAATGTCTCTTTTATTTGAGACATTTTTCAAATAAAACTTAGTTCTGGGAATCAAATGGTAAAAAATGTAAAACTAAAATCACAATAAAATACAAATGAGAAAACTCGTGTGTCAGGTGAGCACATAATAGTTCCATTAACCTCCTTAATGAGACCCCGGTGTTTATAGGTGACTACCTTTAACTGATGATCACCAAAGAGAATGAAAAAGCTGTAATGCCATTTACACACTCGTTAATTTCCATTGAATTTTTAATATTTATAGTTATGTAACTCCACTACCAGTTTTAGCTATTGTCTGCTGAGAAAATCTAAAGTTTATAAGTGAGTTTTTAAAAAAAAAACCAAGACTCAAGTTTTATGTAAAGTTTTGACAGTTCTTGGATATTTGATAGTTCTGTTGCGGGTAAGGATCCATGTTTAAAATCATCATCACCTTTACCCCACTACATAATAGTCATGGCCGACTCCTCCTGCTTCAGAGCCGGCATGAGTTTTTCTGATTGATCGGACTTGCCCATATAATGAGACACAGAGCTCCACAAGCCACTTCGTCTTCGCAACTCATGGAAGAAGCAAACGCCTACCAATCTGAGGATCTAATCAGTTTTCCGAGATTAACCAGTACGGACATATCATTGGACGTCTACGGCAGATGGACAACCGAGATACGGGGAAGCCGTGACTGAAGAATAGGCCATAGCCATATTTCCGCACTTTCCAAAGTTCGGGAATCCAACCTCTTTGCCGCCGAGAACGCATCGAGCACGGCCAAAGTGCTGACGATTCCCCGGTGCTGTTCAGAGTACGGTGCTTCAGTCATCACGCCGTTGAGGCCAAATTGAATTAGTAAAGAACTGTTTCAATAAACTTTTATTCTACTCAATAAAACCTACTTTTACACAATAAAAAACTAAAAATATTTCAACAAAAAAAAAAACAACCTACTTTTACTTGAACATTTATTTGTTCCCTAATTAGAGCTGATTGGGAGGAACAGTTCTTTTCCATTTCAATTTGTTTCTTCGCCATTGGTCTCATGGTTTCTCACCCCATCCAGATTCCTTACTAAGAAATCCTTTCATCTCCCAGGACGTGCTTTAAAAGTTTTTCCTATTCTACATTTTTTCTACATGTAATGACTTTGGCAGTAACTATTCATCCATACATCAGAAATATATTACTTGATCACACCTACCTACACATCTCTAGAACAGTCTGTTACCTATTGGGAGCTATTGAAATTATCATCTAATCTCTTAGTTAAGGTAAATCCGTTACTGGAGAGCCGTCGTCTAACCTTAAACTGTCATCAAACTTAATATAGAGGGTGGAGGGGGGGGGGAATTACAGAACTGGAACGGGGCTGGTTTGTAGTTAAGTGAGTGAGGCGGCTAAATGTCATTTTGAATAACCCATTAACACAAGTCTGACAGCCATAATTGAATCAATTAAAATAAAGTTCGCCTCTGATCATCACTTGTAATCAATATTTGGTTCAACTAACTAATACTAACCACAACCGAAAACTGCACTTGTTTCCAATTGACAGCTTTATTCGTTTGCATTTGTTCAATAAATCATCAAAGAAATTCAATAAATTTTATACTTTATGGTAATCGTAAAACTTGCAATTAACGGAAATGCCTTTTTTATGAGCCCAAATTTTTCTTCACGTCAAAAAGTAATTTAGATACATTACAGATTTATTGTTACCATGGTTACTTCTTCCCGGAGAAGCAACTTTATCTGAAAGCTGTTTCTTTGATGAATCAGAAAAGTGATATTTGTTTTTAAATTAATGAAAACACGGATGTCGGCTGACCTCCCGACCGCAACCTAGTTCCGTTGGTCAAGAAACGCCGGGAGCCTTATTTCCCTCGAGCCTCGATAAGTCAAAAAGTATATATATGTATATATCTTAGAAAGCTAAAACTTCAGAGGTAAATGTAGAATATTATAAAGAAAATCCCTTTTTAGTTTTTATTTATATCATTGCTAAGGTAAAAAAAAATGATGAATAATCTTTAAAATTTAATCAGCAATTCAAAGACTGGTCATTCTTTCAAGCTGTACATTTTAAGGACAGGGGAAGAAGGAAGATTTTGAATTGATTTTGCTGCAAAAACGACCAATAGATAAGAACCTAAGGACTAAAAACTGTACATTCACTTATCCGTTTGACTATAATCAAGGTATATCAAAAATGATTTTCTTACAAGGCAGAAGCTTTCAAGGCTTCTATGATTTATTCTATGATTCTATGATTCTGCTTAGGATACCTATTAATTTTGATAAATGTAGGACCAGTAGTTAAAGAGCTACGGTCAAGCATCATCAACTGAAGAGAATGGAATTGCAACTACTTGAATGAATAGCGCACCAATCAGTAACAACCAATTGTTACAACGCATGTGTTTGATAGATTGCCAATTATTTATATATATATATATATCAATATATTAGAAAACTACAACAGATTATTATAAGAAGTTTGGCTAACATTTTTAGCATTCTTTAGTAAACTTCAGAAAGAATAAACTATATTTTTATATTCATACAAAATTATTAATTTACTTTTTTTGGATGAATTAGATATTTGAACGTTTTATAAGTTCTTGCCGTGGGGTTCATTAAAAGTGGGTTCTAATGAGAAAATTTATGAGATGAGGCTGATAGAAAATTAAAGAAGTAAAATCAAGAGAAAGAAAAGAAATTACATTTTAAATCTTATTTCCTCCTTTGATTTCAGGATTTATTACTCTATTCATATAATTCCAGTTCATAATATTTTAAGTTCACTAAAAGTGGTGCATATTGGTTATAAACTGTCATGTATCCAGATCTGACAATTGAAGCACTATGATTATCCATTGTGATTATGTAGTTATATCCTCTGACAATTCAGACAATTTCTACAGTGGTATTTAGTTTAGTTCCTTATCTAACTTATAAGATAATGTTTCTAAGCACGCCTCTTTCTTTTCTCCACCATTTTTATTTATTTGTTTTATATTTCATTGTTTTAACTTCTTTCACCACTACGAATTTTTTCCTTCGCATTTATGGATTTATTTGTTATTTATTCTTTTTGTATTTTTTTTACTATCTTTTGCAATCTAAGAATATCTGCTGACTTCTTCCATTGAATTCGGTTACATTTTGATAGTGTAAACACTTATATTATGAAGTGCTTAATTTACTAGTCTGTATGTAATGACAAATTTAGTCAAATCATCCTTATATGAGTTCAGATTTTATGAACGCGATTTAAAGGTCTCTAGTATAAGAGACATGGAGGAGCTGCTGTTCCATACAGCATCATGAACTATCATCATCAACAACACAGTTACTTGATTTTTATCCATTATATTAATAAATAACCATTAATAGTGTTTTAAAATAAGTAAAAATTTAATCGTGTATAAGTGTTAAACTTTAAGATATGCACTCAGATGCGATAATATTTTTTTAGAATTTTTTTAGAATATTTAATATTAGAAAAAGAAATAATTCGGTAAAAATAGTCATTCCGAAATGAAACTTGTGTGATGACAGGCGCTATCCCTGTCTTCTAACAAGATATTCTGAAAAAGGATTCTATCTACCTTTCCCTTAGTTTAGTTGGTCGTGCAATAAAGACAAAAAAAAAATCTTAAAAAACTTATTTCGTTAATCGAGTGCTAAGTGAAATATAAAGATTAATCTTTTCTGTCCTAATTAGATTTGAGTTAATCTGATTTCACGGTTTGTTTTCACAATTAGAGCCCTCATGTGCGGTTGATTCCCTCACTTTTTTCTCATCCTTTGCCCATCACGGAAAATTTAATAGTCTTTTTCGGTGATCTGGAAGTTTCTCCGTACGATAATTTTCATATTAATCTTTCCTTCTGATAATGCAGTCCTTTTTTTTTTTGTTCCTTTGAGATTAGAAAATATTTCATGTCGAGCTGCAAGAAGATGGTTAGGAATTGAAATTTTACATTAGAAGACATACCTTCCCCCCTCCTTTCAGCTTATTAATTTTAAGGCAATAGAAAACACAAAAAGAAGCAGTGTTTGTTATCCTAAATTTCGAAACCATTTGCAACAACTTTGTTCTGAAAAAAAAAAAGAATTAATAATTAAAAAATAAAGAATCTGGTAACTGACATAGCATGTATCTATGTAATTCAAGTGCACCAATAATATATGTTAGGAAGTATGCACTTCCTAACAGTTAATATTTACACCTTAGTACGTGCTTTTCCATACTATTGGCGCATGTGTCTTATACAGATGTCAATGGAAAAAAAAACTGCTTTTTTTTTTTGCTCAATTTTTCTATTTATTGAACATGCCGAATGTTTCATCGTTCAATTTGGTGATTTATCCTTTTCTTTATCTTTTTTGATAACGCTAAAATGGCTGGATCAATTTTTTTTAATATTTGATATAATTCTCATTTTCGAACCAAATTAAATATAAGTTTATAAGTAGGATTATTTTGTTCTTGACTCAAGAAAAAAAAAATATAAAAAAATTAGTAAACATTAATATTTCAGCAATGGAAAGCAAAGGAAGCAACGACGTTCTGTGAACCGAAAATCGGTTTTAGTAGTTCTACAGTTAATACAAATTGTCGACGTTATCTCAGTAGGATATCCCATCCACCGATTAAAGAAGCAGCGAGAATCCTGACCCATTCCTCGTGATATAATTTTTAGCTCTGCGTCGAGTAATGTCAGATTGAACTAAGCTAGAGACACCGAACCCATCGAAACATATCGGCGAATTGACAGGAATATCGATTAACGATACAACAGAACATTTCTTCTCTTCACCTTCTCTGCTCCTAGAACTGTAGAAATGATCATGAATTGTGACTCGACAACCTACCAAAATACATCTTTTCCTTTTCTAAGTCATCACTTCGCAATCGCGGAATGTCGACCTTCTGAAAATGGCTCTCTACTTCTGTGGCCTTAGGCCTGTACAAATGGCAAGTGCCGTGTTTCAGTCATCGAGATAGATTCATGCCTCTACAGTATGCCACTTATCACTTGCTAGATGGTTCTTATTGAATTTAAGACAATCCCTTCATTAGTCGCAGCATTAATTTATGTCCACGAATGTAGTGATATTTTACAGTCTTAAGATTGGTAAGCAGTGGCGTAACAACGCTTTTGGGGGCCCGGGGCGGGAGTTCCTGACAGTGCCCCCCCCCCCTCCCATTATTAAGCACTCCTCATATTGTGCCTCTACTATCGGCACCACAAATCTAAGTCGTAATCTTATATCCATAAAAACTTTTGGAAAAAAATTGTGGATAGGACTAATGATAAATTTTAAATACAAATTCGTCTCGTCGTGGGGCCCCTCCTTCAGCAATATTTGTTTTTGCGTGGCAAGTTTCTTCTTTAAGGTAACGGCCTTCACATTTCAAACAGCTGCTGGAGTAAGAAAAGGCCTTAATTGTCTTTGTGAATTCAAACGTGAACCTTTCCCATCTTTTGGTGACAGGCTTTATTATTTATGAGATTAAATATTGTCTCTCTGCTGACCTTCAATCCATTCATCGAGCAACGTTGTTGAGTGATTAAATGGGTTAAATTGCGTTCAGGAAGAGCAAAAATAGAACCCACCTCAAAATGGCTTCAGTTCAGTTCATTGATTTACATTTTAGTAACTGCATGTGATTGCTAACTGATTGTACTATGTTTATCATATGATTAACGCAGCATTACATTTTACATTCCTAGTAAAGAAAACATTGTGCATCCATTGAGTGAAACAGA
Organism: Thereuonema tuberculata; assembly: GCA_023159025.1. Classification (NCBI taxonomy): domain Eukaryota; kingdom Metazoa; phylum Arthropoda; class Chilopoda; order Scutigeromorpha; family Scutigeridae; genus Thereuonema; species Thereuonema tuberculata. The sequence goes on from JAFIDM010006943.1 coordinate 63,864,950, forward strand.
AGATTGATATAAACTGAGATAAAAAGGAAAATGGAATCTTGGTTGCGAGATATCAATTGAAACAGTTGCAAAACTTGTAGATATTTCACGGTTGATTCTTTTATTTTCATTTTTTTTTCCTTTTCTACCAGTTATTTGTCAACTGATGAAAAACTGAAGATCTCTTAGTTAATGCATTAAAAGATCAAGAAAAATTTCCATCGTAAAATTACTTAAAAGAAATTCATACCATTTTAAATTTCTTGCCACTATACAATCATATTCTGCTAGAAAGTAGATCTTGGGTTTTCTAAAAGTATTTTTTTTTAACTGCATCAGAATGTAATTTTTTAAACGCAGAATATAAATGAACAGTATCAAACTTTATAGCCATGAACAGTTGCGAATTCGAATACACCCTGGATGACTGAGTGAATATTGAGTTGATTGCTGATTCCTTCCCGTAATCTTATATCTTCGACACAAGAATTAATGCGTTGAGATTCACTGATCTGCATAAGTGCTAAATAGGTGAGGAAGAGTGGATAGCTTTGGAGAGATGAACATTTTCACATGTTTCAAGTGTGCTCTTATTGTTCATTGAAAAGTTTGAGAACCACAGGATTTCATTTTTGCGAAATTGTTTAATAGTTCAAGATAGAAGCTTATCGTTTGAAAGGGCAGTGAACATTTATATCAGAGGATAAGAAAGAGACAAATGTTTACAACATGAAACAGAGCCACCAACTGTATCATTTATCCCCTATTCCGAGATCTGAAAAATAGTAACTGCCCTGTAACTTTCGTTTTCGTGATTACTTTTTATCCGAATCACATATTCTTTGAAATCTTTTCCTTCTGTTTCAGTTATTTCGCACAATATTTGCTGGGTGTGTTGCAGCAACGATTCCCTTATAAGTGGGGGACCCTCGCAATCCTCGGGTCATGACTTCTCTGCACGATTCGGGATTTCATTTTTTTATTTGGCAGATCGTTCTCTAAGACTTCAACAAATCTCGGAAGTATTTTTGGTAGCTTACAGTTTAAAAGTTGAAGTAAGAAAAAAGTATTTGGGATTTTTGTGTTGAGAAGAATTAATTTTTGTTAAAATTTCGAGAATTAATTTTTCTTATAAATTTTCAACACAATTTAATTTTTTTTTATAAAATTATTAAAAGAAAGGAGAAATTTAAAAACGAAATTAAAACCTTCTGTCCTTAAAATATTCTTAAGTCGTGAAAAACGCCACAAGCGAAAAGTCTTTCCTTGCTGTTAAATTCAATTTAACACACTTTCATTTTACTTGAAAAAACAAAAAAAAAAACAAAAAACAAATCCCCTTTATTTACTTTGTTGCTTAAATCTTATTGATTATAATCGTATCAAAGCGGGCTCAAATTAGTGGATTACTAAACGAATGAATATTTCCTCTTACATTGTTTCGCTTCTAAATGATTTTCTTTGGATATTTTCTTCATGCGCTAATTTTTTCGAAAAAATAAAAGTTTAATGTGAAATTTATATCAATTCTTATCTTTAATTATTCAAGCCAAATTTCAAGAAGATTATCCAGAGGTTCTAAAGTTATGAAAAGGGCTACACACACACCGCCTGGACGATTTGATAAGCCTCATTTTTTCCTTAGTTAAACAATTCCTGATATCTTTCCATTTGAGTGGCAAAAATTAACTATTTTTTTTTTGCCATTCCGTAAATGTTAAGAACCTCAATTAATTTAAATTAGTATTGATAATTTGATTAAAAAAACTTGTTTATTTGATTTTATCAAATATTTAATTCATAATATGTTTTTATATAAAAAAAAATACATATGAGTTCGTTGAAGATTTTTTTGTCTTTCGTCACATTTTGTGAACTTAACTAATAACGAATTGTAATTCAAGCTTTTTTTTTTATGATTGCAGTTATTTTTGAAGAAATTGCGGAATTTTTCTATTAAATCGTGCAAATTACTTTCTATTCTTAGTTTTCTTATCATGATTTAGAAATATTTACCCTGACATTCCTCCCAAAGCATTTGCGCGGTAACACTTCGTTGCTCATTATGACAAATTGCTTCGTATTGTGTTGAAGCCAAAGTTCTTATACGATTCTGTACCTGAGAAAAAAAATTAAATGTTCAACCTAGAAGTTTCAATGGCTCGAATTGTAAGATGAAATACTTAAGAATTCAAAAATCATAATACTATAACTGACTAAAAAATTAGAGTTTATATATAGAAAAAAAAAAGAATAAAACCATTCTAATATTTATTATGTGTGTGTACAGATTGAATTTTCATTGTCACTTAACTGTAAAATCTACACTCACTTCCAAAAGTTAAGCATGGAGCGGTAAAATGCGGAAAAATGGACAAGTACTACTTTGATTGACATGAAATGCTGCAAGTAAGTAGCTCTATGTTTATTCATGAAACAAAACAAAGAATTACACACAGAGATAAATAAAATATTGAATTTTCATAAATTATAAGATGACGTCATATTTGCGTCATTAACAAAATGATGTTTAAATTCAAAACAAACAATAAAAACCGACATTAAGAGGGTATGTGAGCACCCCCTCACCTGCGTACAAAGTTTACAGCGTGTGATCATGCTTGTTACGAGGTGATCAACCACCGCAGAGTCCAGTAATCGCCATTCCTCCTGTAGGGCAGTTTCTAAAGCTCTGAGAGTGGCTGGAGGTGGGAAACGTCGACGTACAGCACGACCGAGGACATCCCAAAGATTTTCAATTGGATTAAGGTTCGGCGAGTAAGCCGGCCACTCCATACGCGCAATCCCCTCACTCTCCAGAAAGTCGTCAACGATGGCAGCTCTATGGGTACGCGCATTATCGTCCATTAAAACGAAAGAAGGACCAACTGCTGATGCGTAGTTTCACAATGGGGTCTAGGACTTCCTCTCGATACCGTACAGCCGTCACAGAACCTCGCCTGTATATGTGCAGGTCGGTGCGATATCCCAATGAAATCCCTACCCAGACCATGATGCTTCCACCGCGAAATGCATGATGTTCGGTGATGTTCTGGGGCCGATTGCGTGTGCCTTGTTCCCTCCAGACCCTTACACGCTTATCATCGGGTTGTATGGCAAATCTGGACTCATCTGTGAACTTAACGTTACCCAAATCAGACATAGTCCAATTCACATGCTGGCGGCACCACTGTAATCGTGCCCCTCTGCATTGGACGGATAAATGAACACAAACTCGTGGTACTCGGGTGTACAGACCATTCATGTGTATCCTTCGACGAACAGCAGTGGCAGATATCGTCTTACCAATGGCCGCTGCAACCATAGATGTCACACGTGTGGAGGTCGATCTTCGATTCAGCTTGGCTACAACAGCAATATATCGATCTTCAGCGGGGGTCGTAACCCTTAGCCGACCGGCTACAGGTCTTCGGACAACTGTTTGGCTGGTTTGGAATTGTTTCCATAATCGTGAAATGACGGAATAATGAACGCCGAAGAAACGAGCAACATCTGTTAAAGACTGTCCTGCTTCAATGCATCCGACAGCCCGCCAGCGCTCAGAATCTTCCAATCGTCTTCTGGAAGTCATAGAAACACGTCTAGCTTGAAAACAAATCGTACGAATGTTCTAAACACCTTTCATCAGCACTTACATGCAACTCTTGTAACCCGTCACAATGCAGACTTCTTATACGACTGCCTGTTTTGCATATTTCTCGACGCGAAACCGTGATTGGCTGTTATCTATATAATTTCCATGCTTCCTTCTACCTTTGCAGCAAATTTCAGCTTCTTTACTGAAGATCTCTTATGGATATTAACATTTTTCCTCTCCGTGCTTAACTTTTGGAAGTAAGTGTAATAAACGTAATATAAATATAGATATAAATGATATAGTTAATATGTATCGTAAATGTTAAATTTAACGTACATAGAAACATTTTACAAAGAGATAAAAAGAGATAAAAATGCACTACAAATAAAATCACTGAGCTACTTTTGGAATATCCAGGACAGTCTGTTTCAAGACTGTAATAACCTTTCTTTAAAAAAAAGCAATTAGTCAATCCCCGCCAGTCAACTGCTGGCTTATGAAGGATTAAACTACAAGAAATTATAGTATAGGGATTAAACTATAAGAAATTATAGTTTAATACATAATGTTAAATTTTTATCCTTTTGTAAAATGTTTCTAAGCACGTTAAATTTATCTTGATATCACTGAGCTGCAGACTCAATAACCTTGAAACTGTCGTCCTATCTTACAAACATTATCGTTAGATAGATACGGGTATCGGGTTCTTCAGCTCTTATCCATGTCGCAGCAATTCACTTATAGCATTCGGTTTCATGTTCCACTCGTTGCTTTAATGTTCTGTTTCTATAGTTATGTCAAATCCCCAGCTAAGAGATTTTGTCTAGTCTGGAGGAGAATTCTGTCACTTGATACATAGTGATATCATTCAATGCTTTCATTGTTATGAAGCATCATGAAATAATAACAATGCTTACAAAATCGAAAAAGTAATTTCCAAAATGTTTGAAATATTTTCTTGACGGAATTTTAATGGAAAAATTAAGAATGTAATTTTAAATTTAATAAAATATTTAATAATAACAATTTTATAAAGGTGAAATTTAAGTTAGTAGGTCAAATCGATCTCAAATGTTCTAAACTTTGTATAATTCAGTTGGTGAAGCTTTACAGTTACTAATTAATTATCAAATTACTATTAAACCGACTTTGGTTTACAGCTAATAGGATTGAAATAATCCTTCGAGAGTTTAATGAATAATCTACGTTCAATCGATTTCAAGCCAAAACTTCTATTGAATTTTTGATTGGATTTTTTAATTTTTACCAATGGACAAGCAATGGCCCAAGGGAATTAGTCCACATTTTATAAATAGCATTTGGTAGGGTTAATTGGCTTAAACAAGAAAGCTTTAAAGTACTGTTTAATTCCTAAAGTATGTTGTCATTTAACAGTTTATTCTGGATAATTAAACTTCAGTATAATATTTTTTTATTGAGCTTTCACTGCATTGATCTTTATAAAGATTGTTTCACAGGTGATGAATTAAAAAACAATTGAGTGTATTTGGGAGGAATGTCTGTACATTAAAAAGCGAAGTAAAACTTCTTTTGCGCTTTCGTATCACTGAACGCATTGTTATTTTAATGGTTTGAAGAAATAAAAGTTGTTTATTTGAAGAGTAATCTCGAACCATCAATCGTTGATTCCTAAAGAATTTAGGAAATGTAAAATTCGATCACTTTTCCGCATTCTGCAAAGAGGAAAGAGAACTTCTTTCTTTGTCTGCACGAGATGCTCCTGACTGTTTAAAATGCAGTTCTTTGAAAAAACATATTTCTTCATTGTATCTGTCCATGTGCTTTCTTGATTAGACCTTTTGTTGAAATTTACCTTTAAATGTTAACTGGAATAAATCGGCAAAATTAAATTTAATTTAAAAAAAATTAAGTTTCAATAACTTCTCCTTTACATTTTAACTTGCATTAAACTTTATAGACACAAAAGGATAGGGGGATCTCCAAAAATTAAGGAAAAAAAATAAAATCATAGTGTGCTTGCTAGCGGGGATTGAATTTCTGCCCTTTTTTATTCTTAATTTACATATTGTTGTTTTTAATATAGAGTCATTACCTTGTTGATTTTTGTTTGCTTTATATGTTCTTGGGATCACTGAGCTCTAAGATACTGAGCGAATCCAGCTGGTGATGGTTTGGAAACCTGAAACAGCTGTTCTGGATTCCCGGTATCGAAAACACTAAAAACAGATCAGTGATTCCTTATTTATGTGCGTGTAAGTTTCGTATTGTGATTGTTAATAAAATCCTAGTTGTTTTTGGATGATATTTTATTTAGGTTTTTAGAGAATTTGGTCGATTCATAAACTGGACATTCTTACAGTGATCAGGTGGCATTGGTTCATCAATGACAAAAAAACAACAACAATAATTTAAATGGATGAACAGAATATTATCGTTGAAAATCTTTTTTTTTATCGGAAGATAAACGTGAATTTCAAAATTAGAATGCAGAGGGTTAAAAAATGTTATAAACTATTTCCAGAAACAATTCCTATCATATTATTATTTTTATTTTTTTAATTCTTTTCCTTACAATCAAAGAAGTAAAATGTCAATCCTCTCCAGTGAAATCACCAACTTATGGAGAGCTTTGTCATGACAAGAAATTCTAGTTTTGGATATTTAACAATTTTAAGTTTTCAGTGAATGATACCAAGAAGCCACTATTATTACTAAACTACCCACAAATCGCCAAACTGAATGTTACAATACCTCCTAATACTATTCCCATACGAGCCACAGAAGAATAAGCAATTAAAGACTTAATATCTCAATGTCGCAAACATATTAATCTTACATCAATACCCCCTACTAAACTTAAACCAATAAACATTCATCTTGTTCTAATAAATTTTCTGAAAATAATTTGATTTAGACGAAGTAAGAAAAACCAAAAAAAAAAAGTAGATATACGGATTCAAACCAACATCCTTCAATAGGGGAGACTGGCATCAATTGTAACATTTTTCACTAATATTTTTTTTTTCAACAAAATAATCAGACATATAGAGATGTGAAAATTATGTAAGGTTTCTTCAACATTTACAAAAAAATTGACAATTCGTCAAATCGATATAAAAGTGACAAAAAATATGTTTATATGGATACATTACAAATATTACGTTTGACCTCAAATCGGGGGCAATTGTAACAGATAGCAGGAGGAAATGTAATTGAGATAATACAGTATACCAAGGTTAGGTTTTGCTTACAATGTTCTATATTTCAATCATCATCATCAGAATCACAATTTTGGCAATAACATACTGCTTCACCAGGAGTGCAATCTTCTTGTGCCCATTCGGAGCAAGACAGGCACCAAAACCATTTCTCATTGTGTTTGCTGTTTCTGTAATCTTCACAGCACACTAAGCAAAATGTTTCTTCCTCTTCTTCATCTGAGGAATCTATTGCAGCCTGATTACAGTCTTAATCTTCTTGCAAAGCTTTTTTGATGAGTCTTGTTTCTTTGGCCGTCCCTTTGGCTTTCCGTTTTGGCATGCAGATATCCCTACTTGCAGTGCTCTTGATATTATTGCTTTTGTTTTTGTATATTATAACTATATAATTATAATTACTTTATATAAATGTGTTGGGCTCATGGAAATAAAATGAGTAGGATAATATTTAATATTTCTTAATTAATCATGTATTTATATCTTTATTTATTTAACAGGCTTGGCAACGTTTGATTTCATATTATTATTCCATTTTTAACTGTAATTTAATGTTTATTTAATCGAATTATTTAATTTAATTTTTAAAATGTAGGCCTATCTATACAGAATATTGGCCCCCAAAAAATATAAAGAATGGGCTCAATTGTAACGCTGTTACAATTGTCCCCATCAGCTCAATTCACATGTGGTGTTCAATTATTTAGCGCAGGATACAACCACAGCGTATTTTATGACACAGAAATGTAGCATTCTATCAGCCTTCTTTATATATAATTATCACATTTTTATCTCTAATGCATTTGGTTGCAGTTGATAATTAGAACGACTAAGGAAACTTACTTTTAGCAGTAAAAACGATGTTATTGTAATTATCTTCAGAATAAATTGAATGGCCGATGACTTTTTTCGTTGAATCATTCTTGTACATAAGACGAATCCCCATGCCATCTATTGGGATTTAATGAAAGTTTGCTCAGGCTACAGAGCGCTTGTTACAATTGACTCCAGTCTCCGCTATAGGAGTTCGAGACCTTAAGCATCAAGCTATAACTGCCAACTGTAAACAGATGGCTGCATTTTTAAATTTTAAGCTAATATAGGAAATTCAATGCCAAATATCTCGAAAATGAGGAGGGGGCGTTGGCCCCTGAAAATATCCCATTCCTACAGTGTTTGGTCCTCTGAACACGATGGTGAAATCCGTTTGTCGAACCGACCTTCCGTTCGGGAGTTGTTAGGGAAAGGCAGACACGGACGGATACACAGGATAAACGCAAAGGCTACCGATTTTGGTCGCTATCACAATAGCTCCCAAATGAGTCGGTAAAAAATCTAAGAACTTTTTTTTTTTTTTTAGGTGGGGGTGGTGAAATTGTTATTTTGAATGAGGAATTGCTTAAACCTTTCATAAGTATTAAAACAAATCCAACCATCATTGTATTTGGAAGTCTATTTTCCATGAAGCTAATTCAGAATATCTGTACAGAGAAAGAATCATCACGTTGAAGTTAGTTATTCTCAGACCCAATGTCTAATCGATTTCTTCTGGGCACAAAAGAAGGCGACACAAAAGATTTCATTTCGTCGCCGGAAGTAGCTCCTCCAGACATAATAACTTTCTTTGTAGTTCAAAGAATTGGAAAATGATGAAATGGAAGTTATTAAAAGAATTTCGCTAATCTGATTTGTAAATTTGGACTTGGGTCTATTGAATCCAAAGCAGCAAATTTTTATTAATATATCTTTGAAATAAATTTTTAAATGAACAATTGAATGTACGAGTATTTTAATGGATATCTAATAGATTGTCGGTTTAAGTGAAATAAAATATTCTTTTTTTTATTTTTGGAAGGACGGAAGAAATTTCCATTTAAGTTTTGTTTTAATCAAAACATTTATGAAATCAATATTAGAATGTTTTAGATGTTCATTTTACAATTGCTTTCAGATTCTTGTTTGTTGCTTTTTCTTTCTGTCTTATGACGCTAAAACAGCTCGACCAATTTTGTTAATCCTTGATACGACTTTAATTATAAGTCAACTTAACTTTTAATTCGTTCTTTATTCCCTCCCCCGAACCTAAAAAACAAAACAAAAAAAAAAAAAACAACCAAACAAAATAAATACAACCCTTTTTCTAGGTTGAAACTGATAAAGCCTTTAACTCTATTTGAAATCTGCAATCATGACTCAATGTAAAGCTAATGAAACTCACCGCAGCTCAGAAGTGACGGACAATTTAAAAAGCACGTGAATGATACATAAATTCGCTCTTCAAAATGTGAATATTCAATTTTAATGAATGCTGTGAAAGATGTTGCTCTGCTTCGCTTCACGACAGAATTCGAATCCGAATGGATGCATCAATGAATCAAAGACAGTTAAATTTGCTACCTTTAGAAATGTTTTTTGTAACCTTAATAACCAACGTCAGAAAATATAACCCGATATCTAATTAATAATTAACTAATTAATGTAACTTGTAATTAATGTGCTAATTAATATAACTTCTCTCATATTAAAATGGATGAAGGAGCCGGGTTCAAAGCCTTGTTGTTTCTTCTCGACTTGGGTCTTAGGATTCATCCAGTCCATATGTCCTTTGCTCTCTAAAGATTTCTCTCTAAAGAGAGAAAGTCGGACTACTCTCCCCTCCAATTTCGTTCCGTCGTGATGGTTATCGCAGAAGTCTTAACTTCTGCATTGTTGAAGACGGCAAAGGTCTTCCTTTATGTCAATGATGCTTTACTCTGTATTTTCTGCTTACTAATTAGCTAAAAAAAAAACCAACCCAACTTAACGAAACACGAACATACTTTGAAAAAGAAGTATTTCTTTTGGGATTCATTGTTTGGCTCGAATTACAAGTTAATTAGAAATAAACGTGTGAAGTGGAATGAAAAAAAAAGGAAAGAGATGGATAGCAGTAAAACTAATTGCAGAGTTAAGAATGTCGTTCCAGGAACGGAACAGGAATTGCCACTACTTGAGCATTGTTGGTGTTTTGTGCAACTCGGTTGTAGCGCTGAGAGGGGTTGTCGCCCTCTGGTGAGTGGGAGAGGGGGGAAATGACAGAAGGCACTCGAGGAATGTTTCTGTCTTTCTGAGAGGGAAGAGAAGGGGAATTTAGATTCGAAGAAATTGATCTTCGTTTTCCATTCGATCGACTGGGTTTTCTCCTCAGGGACCGGATGCTCGCAACGCATTCCACCTGCAATTTTTCGATTTTTGAGAATATTAGCTTTGTGTTTGTTTGTCAACATCGGGAACAGATCAAGTGGGAGTTATTAGAACAGTTGTAATGGAGTTGGAAAAGTTTTGGAAAAGAAAATTTGGGAGTAAGCAGCCGTTGCTAAGAAACGAATTGGATTGAAGATATTATGTTATGTTAAAGCATAGAAATAAATTTGCTAAAATAAAAATATTACACGACGAGTCTACATATATCCGAGATGGGAACAGGAAGAGAAGAGAAATTGACAAAGATCAACTTCGGAATTCGAACCAGGTTTGGAATCATCTTTTTTAATTCGAACAGAAAAAGGGTTAGAACAGAAAAGCTTTCAAATACAATTTTATCTCTAAACACTGTGATCATGATAAGACTACGTGTTCTAGAAGGCTGAAATTTTAGAGATAGATGTGGATCGTTGTAAATCTGATAAATAGCTAAAGAGCTATGGATAAAACACTATCAAAATGTTATTAAAACTCAATGATTATTTTAATTTAAAACCTATGCATTCGTCTAAGCTGATGTTTTAGGGTGAATTTAAGGGATGGGCCTTATTGAATTGGGTCAAAAATGAACCAGTGCTTTAGGAGCTACGAACAAAATAAATCAACATAAGTCAATTAATAACTTTTTTTCTCTTTTAAGCACGTTTTCTGTGCTCTTAATACGCGACATCTACATTTTTTGTTCTTCCATGGTGTGGCAGTACAGCCGTATCCGATGGCATTAATGCATTTCTCAATATAATAATGATTCAATATAATAATTCAGACAGAATAATAATGGAAAGTTTGATTTGGTAAGACCTTTGGATCTTTTTCTTCTTTCCTCTAATTTTTATTTTACATTTTTTTGCTTTTTCAACACTTTTTTTAATATTTTGCAAAAACAGTCGCAGATTGAAGTTGTGTTAAATGAAAAATACTGGAATATGTTTTCCAGATAATAAAAAACAAAAGCAAACCCTTTTAATGGATCTCTATTGCATTGCTCTTAATTTTTAATTGCATAAATTATTTGCTAAGTATTCATTCATTTTTGTTATTTCATATTGTGAAGCATTTAATATGTTCCGTACATTTTTACCCCAAATTTACTTTTATAGATATAATACTCATCATTTACGGTATCGAAAAAGATTGCTATTTATGTAAGTTTCACGAGTCATTATTAGTCAAATCCAAACACTGCTATAATACTGATGTATCGATTACGAATGCGTTACAATATAATTTACGATAAGATTGTTTGTCTGTTACCCTTGCTTATTTATAATGCACTATTTTATTGTTATCTAAAATTTTATTATTACATTTGAATGTTAAATTCCAAGCCTATGTTTTCCTTTTCGTATATATAATTTATATATTTGTATCATCTGAAGAAGAAGGAAGTGATCCTTCGCAACATGTCATGGAGTTCTTTATTATTTATTATATCGTTATAATCTTTGTGTGTTTGGTCCTTTTTATTAATTTTCATACACACAGAATGGATAAAGTTCTTACTTTTTAGATTTTTAAATAAAATTGATTTTTTCGGCTTATGCTTTTTACTGAATGAATTTACTATTAATACGTAATTCCACTTTCTTTAATGAAAAGAAATGATTCAGAACAAATGAAATATTTATACCTTTTTATGTAATATCGCCATCATAAATTTCGAAATGTTTTAGAGACATTACACGTTTTAGACTAAAAACAAAACAAAAAAACTTTTATTTTTCAGGGAAGTAAGGTTCATAAATGAGGTGAGTGAATTAGTCTTTTTGAAACTTGGCATGAATATTTATGGACAAGAGACAAAAATCTGTCTTTTTCTATTTCAAAAATTTTCCTTGTGGTCTCCTGTCTTGAAATTTGCAGGGAAGATAACAATAGATAGAAAGCCAAAGCTTCTCTATAAAAACTTAGAGAAGCTTTGGCTTTCTATCTATTTCTAACACACATTTAGTGACAGATATTAATAGTTTATGAATCCCCGTGAGTTTGTTAAGATTAAAATTAATTGGATTTAATTGCATTCAGTATTGTGGTGGGATGTACATTTTTTTATTATTATACCTTTATTCCAAGCAGTGCTAACATAGGATCAACATCAGATTAATAAACTGCACATATAATCTAATGCAATCTTATCTTAATTCTAATAAGATAAAATTGTTTTAAAGATTACATATATCTATAATTGCAATTGGCCTTCTATGTCCAAAACGTAAATTGCATAACATGATTTAGCTTCTCATGATCAGTTTATGTTCGTTAATGAATCTAATGTCACTTATTATTGCTGTAGTTTCACAGTCGTCATTCACTTGTCCATTAACTTAAAAGTTCACAAAATGTTGCTCACTGAACGAAATAGTTGACTTTCTGCTATTCGTTATCGATAATTTTGCATTGTCTAACAGTTACTTGTGAATTAACGATAATGTCTGAGCTTTGTGTTATTTAGAATGCCCTATGTTTTATCATAAGAGAATTTGGACTTAGTTGAATTCTTCAAATGATGTTCACTAAAATCATTTTACCAAAATTCGAACATTCATCAGATCCTTTATACATTGGATATGCTTTGGAACATTGTGATACGTTTTCCTTCTAACATGGCGGCAATCGAATCTCTGTTGCAATTATGAGCTAAAGTCATTTCCTTTCTTGCTGAAAGAAAATATATATAAATATGATTAATATATATATTCACATTATCATTAATCACAAATATCACCATTCAGGTTCACTGAATATCTGCATTCACTTAGACTTAACTTGTGTCTATAAAAGAGATTCCTATATATATCATTCTCTTCGCCATCTTTAGTTTTGTCTTCTCTCTTTGATTCTGAAGTAACCGTCGATGATGCTCATGCATCAACTATACTTGCATAGGACACCATTGTTCTCGTCAACTAAACTAAACTGTTCTTGGCATCTACAATGGTCACACGCTAATTGTTCCCATCATTATTGCAAGATGAGTTTATTGTTTTCCCTCAAATGCACTGCAGTTTATCTTTTAATTTACTGGTTTGAAAATTGCTTTCAGTTCAGAAAATGTGTTAACAATTCTCTTTAGTTTGGATGTGAACCACAAATATAATATAAAAAAAGGAAATACAATGATTCGGCATTTTCATCGTTTTTCCGTTTTTCATAAAGAAATGAACAGGAACCCCCCCCCCCTTTGTTTTTAAAGGAAAATGAAACATTTCATGAACTTTTGTAACATTTGCCGAAGACAAATAAACGTAATAATTGCCGTTATTTTCACTCAGAAGCTATTTGCAGGCATTGGAGTGAATTATTATGCGACTCTTATCATAAATTAAACGACCTCCGTAATTACCAAAATATGTCGTTGTTATGCTTTGGGGTTGACGGTAGTCCACGAAATCCAAAGCTCTTAAGTTCGATTTCCAGTGGCAAATTCTATTTTTCATTTCTCCATTCGATCGATGTCGGAGGAAACAAACAAAAGGTATCGGGAATTAACCGAAGATAAATGGGACGCTGACGAGAAATTGAGCGACCACAGGACGAACATTCGAGAGGTTGATTGTCACTAATGAAGTGTCATTTGGGAATTTCAAATGAAAATGGACTGGATTTCAAGACATTAAAACTTTTCATAGGAAGGGAGGAAAGGTTCATTAAAAATTTGATGTTTTATTAGTGTTGATAAGCTTCCTTGTTTTTATATTATAAAAACTAGCCGGGTACCGTCGCTTCGCTCAGGGACCCTTGCATACATAGCATTAAAAAAAAAAAAAGCAAATTGTAGTCTTCTCCGGGTAACTCAGATGTATTGCGGGTTGGCGCACACACATATATATCGATAAGGCAACTTTAAAGCGAAAATATAAATCCTCTTTATTCCCTATCCCGTGGGAATTTCGAAAAATCCGGCCTTATTCCTTGTCTATATCATAAAGGGAACCTCTGTGCAATATTTCAGCTTTCTAGGTCCAAGGGTTTGGGCTAAGCGTTGATGAGTCAATCAGTAAGTGAGTGAGTAAGAACTTTTCTTTTTATATATACACACTACCCTACAGTAATGGACCGGACACCAGCATATTTACGTAAAATCAGACGAGATCGTCTAAGTGCATGTGCGCACGTGATGAGGCAAAGTCCATTCAGATAGTTGCTACGTAAACGTCATTAGGAGTGTCGAATTGTGCGAAGAATATGCCGAAACGCAGGGAACTTAATGACTTTGAAAGAGTCGTTGTAGTTGGCTGTCACATTGCTGCCATGTCTATTCGTACCATTTCGGCGAAATTATCACAGCCACATTCAACTGTTGGTGATGTCATCAAGAAGTGGAAGAATACGGGCGTTGGGGCACGAACTCCACACATTGGTCATCCCCGAAACTGACAGAACGCAATCGACGCGTCCTGAAGCGCGATGTTCGTAAAAACAGCAAAAAACCCCTCCGAATCATAAATAGTGAGTTTCAACAGGCATCAGGGGTTATAGTTCATCTCAATACGTTGCGGAAGGAATTGAATGCCCTTAAAATCCACGGATGTGTTGCCTCACACAAACCACACATCTCGTCATTCAACAGAGCCGCCAGACTCAAGTGGTGTTTGCAAAGTCGCAACTGAACTGTAAAGCAATGGAAAACAATTTTATAGAGTGTAATGTGCCTCATCACATTACACTCTCTTCCAGTCGGATGGACGTGTTTGGGTGTGCCGAATGCCAGACGAACGTCTTTTAGCCGAGTGCATCGTTCCAACTCTGAAGTTCGACGGTGGGGGAATCATGCTGTGGGGATGGTTCTCATGATATGGCCTGGGACCATTGCATGTTGTTGCGGGAATCTTGAACTCCGAAGGCTACAAGGACATTTTTGGATAATCGGGTAGGTTCCTACTCTCTGGCAAATGCTTGGAAATGACGATTGTTATTTTCAGAACGACAATGCTCCATGCCATGTTTCAGCCCCTGTCCAGAGTAGTATACAGAGATGGCTGCAAACCGGCTTCCATGGCCTGCTCAGAGTCCCGACCCTATGGGACGAGTTAGAGCATCGATTGAGGGCTAGAGAACCAAGTCCGACATCTATAGCTGCACAGGCCATGTTCTTGAAGCAGGAATGAACAAAAATACCCATAGCTCTGTATCAAAACCTTGTGGAAAGCATGCCCCGCAGGGTGGCTAATGTAATTTCAGCACGTGGGGGCCCATCCCACTCTTATCAGGTACACTTTCACATGTTTCCAGTAACGCGCACTGTCCGGTCCATTAGTATAGGGTAGTGTATATAGATAAGCTATCTAAGCAGTATCTATCTCTAAATTGGAAATTTCTGGGCTTTAATACCACATAAAAATGGTTGTTTCTTTATTTCCAAGGAAAGTTAGGCTCATTAAATTACTTAATAGACTTTTGTGTTCTAATAACTTACGAATGGATCTTCTTGAAACGTATGCACACTTAATGATTAAAAACGACCTAATTTTAATATTTGAAATCTTCTCAAATGGTTGGTGCCTGGAAGTTATTCAAATGAGAAAAATTCCCAAAGAAAAACTTCAGAAACCAATCAATGGAATCAGTCGATGTCTTAAATAATATATATTAAGCTTTTTATTTAATCCATTATTTTGTGCATGGTTTGATAGAATAAAAATTAATCTGATTTGGGGAACTTAAATAAAGCAGATTTAATTAATTTCTTTAGAAACTGATCTGTTTGTGTTCAGCTGATGTTAATACAATTATCAATTTTGTTGAAGGGTCATTTTCAAGACTTTAAACAAAAAACAAAGAAAAATAAACAAACAAATTTTAACGAATGGTGTAATATGAACTCCGGAAAGTAGGTTTTATATTCTTCCAGGAACGTTTTATTCTACTAGATAAATAGCTATCCGGAGTTCATTCAATGCATCTTCATTTATTTTCTTGAGTTCCGGTTTCCGGATGTGAAAGGAATCGGAGCAAGTATCTTCCAAAGACACTTGAATGACCTATTGAAATGACCATTGAAACAGCAACAGACCAAATGTTGCCGGTGTGTTTGGAGTTTGGACACAAAACTCCAACCAACTCTCCATAGATTTATTGTTTGTTTTCTTGACCTCCTTTTCTGTAGTCTCAGTCTCTCTCTGATATCTGTTGGATAACTTAACAGTGACATTTGACGCATGCTTTTTTCAGAGGAATGAATAATCCTTATCAAAGTTAAATATTATCTCTCAAAAATAAGTCGCACATCAATAACTTGCCACCAAACCATGGTCTAAAAAAAATCTGAGACGGACTGTACATAGAAAAAGTGGAATGAAATGTTAAAACATTCAGCATCTTTCGTGGGTGATAAGATTCCTGTTTTATTTTAAGAGTGCTTCGATTTGACAAAATGAATTCTTATCAGTCCGCTAATAAACAGCAAAAAAAACAAAAAAAAAAACAAATAGTTTCCAAATGTTCTATTTTAGAAATGCAAATTCCAACTTATTGTCTAATTTTCCATTACTGTTAAATTTACTGTAGTTTTTACAGTATTTACGTAAGTTTTAGTAGTGTATTTACTATAGGATATATAGTATATAGGATAGTGAAAACTGATATGTTTCAAATATACTAGATGTTTAGCATTCTTTATCGTCAGATGTCTGTGAGAGTGAATCATTGGGAGAAAAGTAGCTTCTGAAGCCTTGTGTGTTTTTCTAAATGTTTAATTTTTTTGAATTGCCATTGTCTAATAATTTTATTATTAAAGCTTTCTAACGATGAAGCTACATAATGCTTGTGCTTGAGAGATTTTAATTTGTAATTTATTTTAAATACGGAAACAAATAGTTGGACAACTGATCGTTCTAATAAGATTATTGAAACAATTCAATTTGATTTCAGGAAAATTTGATTCCTCCGAAACTAGTATTACACATAAATCACTATAAAAGAGACTGCAAAGAATTCGATAGATCTACCAAAATTAGATAATAGGTATTAAAAAAATAACAGAAAACTTTTAAAGAGTGTATTGAATTAGGATTAACATAAATCCAGGGTTGGGTAAGTTACTTTTAAAAAGTGACAGTTACTGAGCTACAGTTACTGTTACCCCCCCCCCCCAAAGTGATTGAGTTAAGCCCTTTGCACATGATCCGAAAATCGGTCGATCAGATCCATGTGTAATGGGGCTTAGGGGAAGCGTTTGAGACCAAAATTATCGTATTCAAAACATCCTCATTCGCCTTACCTTTTTTCATTTCAATATGTAAATTTTGGACTGAATCACCCTATTTTTAAATTGTGTTCCAAAACATCCTCATTCACCTTACCTTTTTTCATTTCAATATGATAATTTCGGTCTTAAACCCATTGCACATGGATCCGACCGACGGATTTTCGGATCCATGTGCAATGGGCTTTACAGTTACTTTTTTAACAACCAAAAAACAAAAGAACAAAACAAAAACAATATTCTGTTAAAAGCATACTAAGAATTTATATTTTAAAAACTCTTATGTTATTACGTTATAAAAATTGATTGATTGTATTACAAAATTAATGTATAGATTTATTTTAATTTATTTTTCAGGAATTTTATTTAGAATTTTTCTTTTTAATTTAAATGTACTGTAAAGCAGACTTCTCAATCGTTTTTTCAAATTCTTTTTTTTTATTATGTTGGGAATCTGAAATTTTATTTATTCAATAACACTCGTATTTAATCAAAAAATGCATGCTGATTATTTTGCATTCCTATATTTTAAATAATATTATCAAAAAAAATTTTTTTAAATGCATTTCTAAATTAATTAATTTCTTAGCAGCGAATTTTATTTTACCAAATTTTTTATTTAAGCTGTAATTTTTTTCGTTCATTGAGATATTTCTTTACGTTACAAAAATAAAATTACAAATAAAAGAAACTAAAGAAGATATTTTACAAAACATGAATTAATTTTCATGAATTAGACTATTATTTCCCTAGCTTAAATAAACCCTTTATTTTTTTCCACTATTTCTTAATTCAATACATTTTGATTTTGTTTCTTCTTTAAACAATGTATTTTATAGTGAAATTATTTTGTCATTTTTCTTCTTTTTATCACAATTGAACCTTTTGAATTCGGAAGAAGTAAAGAGCATATTTTTCTCTAAATTTTGATGACACATTTTATAGTTATTTATTTACAATCAAGGAATGGAAAGAAATCGTTGTTATTTCACTGACATTCGGCTACATATTTGTTTATTTATCAAAAAATATTAAAAATAAATAAATAATAATTAGTAAGCAATATTTATATCAAATTAGATTTATTCAATGGGAAACATCGGCTTAGTCACCTTACGATACAGGGTTATCGAAATTCTCGATCGCCTGTTAGACGTAAATGTAAAAGGTTAACATTTAAAATTAAAAATGATTAACTTCCAATAATAATTTACTTAAAATACTTTCACCTGTAAGCATCTAACAAGGCAGTTATTTACGAAGAGATTGGTTACAATGATGTCACCGCAGACAAAGGAATCGTAAGTTCACAGTACTAATTTGCGTTTTTTAAATGTATATGTTATATGAAGTTAAAACGCTGGTTTTTTAAGTTTCTTACAACATTACCTTTTACCAGACATCTTTGTTTCAAATGAAATTTCGAATTTACAATGCTGTTTGTCAGTAGCCTTCTGCATTTTGAAGTAAACCATTCAAGAAATTCCTAAAAATCGCTGTTTCTTTGTTGATAATTCAAACAAAATTGACTGGAATAAGACCATAGATGAGATTTATATTTAGTTTCTAAAGATAATCTTCATAGAAAAGATCTTGAGCAACACTATGAGTACGTCCCTGATACGGCGCTTTTGAAACATCTCTTTCCAAACCTCCCAATAGCTTGGTGTAAAAGTAAACAACAACAACAAAAATTGACAAAAAAAAAAAAGGTAACGCAAAAAGTAACGCGTTTTTGTTACTCCGTTACAAATAAAAGTAACTGAGTTATATAAAAAAAGTAACGACGTTACCGATCATTACTACAAAAAGTAACTGTAAAGCCTAGTACACACCAAGGGATAAAGTCGCGGAACACGTGTCTCGGGACAATCGTGATACATTGTCCCTCAACAGTCGCTATACAATGTCGCGCGTCCACATCTAAACAGCCAGTTGCACTACAGATATCAGAACGCGATGCACTACAGACATCAGAACATATTGCTCTCTGTGCGTTGAATTTGTTTAAATAATTTAATGTTGTTAAAAAAGAAAAATCGTAAACCTAAACGGTACTGGAGGAGAACTCTATTTTCGGAAGGCATTACTGTTTCTATTAATCTTCTCGAAAGACTAAAACTGAAAGATGGCATGAATTTCAGAAATTTTTGGGCCAAATGCTCCGTAGCATCCCTCCTTTTATTTCTGTTTTTATAATCTAAACTTTTGATATCCCAAAGACATGGGAGGGTCTGAAAATCTTCGATTATTTTTAATGTGTTTCCATGGCGGACAAGTAGAAACTGACTCAGAAGTCTCGGAACACGTACAGACTACGAAATGTCGCGCAACATCGTCTGGTGTTCCCCGTTTCGATGGGGAACATGAGACTTGCGACTTTTGTATCGCGATAGTCCCAGAACACGAGAGAAATGTATCGCAACAGTCGCGGAACAGCCTGCGACTTTGTCCCGAGACACATGTTCCGCGACTTTGTCCCTTGGTGCGTACTAGGCTTTAGTAGTAACGGCGTTACTAATAACGCATTACTTTCCAACCCTGCTTAAATCCTTAGCCTGCATTTCAAGGTATTTACTTGGAATCCACTGAACAATCTCACCTGTACACGATATCTCATTGATGTTATTAATCAACAAATAAATCCGATAGTTTAATAGATTTAATTGATTAAAACTGCAGAGATATATCTCGTAAAAATTTTAAGAATTCTTTTTTTACTTTGCTTTGAATAATTTCAATTCTTTAAATCTTCTGATTAATCTCTGCTCTTATAATGATTTCCTTTTCTCTTTTATTTGAAATCACGCTTTCATTTGGCTCTCATTCAAACCTTACAAGAAAGAAAAAAGTTTTTCATTTCATTCATCACAAAGGACGAAAATAATAGTTGTTCTATTAATAGTTATTTCTTGATTTCTTTTCTGCAAATTGTTGTAAAAAATAGAAAAAGAAACTAGGATTTAACAACACTTAAATATATAACGATTTTTAATTGTAAGTTTCTTAATAAATCTGTAAGTTTATAACAATTTATAAATTTTGAGCAAGTATTGAAAATAATTGTTAAAATGTCTTTTTATCTTAATCATATGATATATTTGGAAAGCAAAGATGTTAATAGAATCACTTAAATTTATAATAGCATTTATTAATATCATTAATATTTATTTATTTGGATAATTTATCTTGTAAATTTATCCGAAACTGCCAGAGCTAGAGAGTTTCCATGAAGTCCATTGCATTTATTAAAAATATACAGATTATTTAAAAAATAATAAGTCTAAAAAAGCAAAAAAAAAAAAAAAAATAGCAAATCGAAAGACTAAATAGATATTCAAGTGAACTTTCTGTGGTATTTCTAAGATTAAAAGGACATTGATTAATACTCGTATTATATATTACTTTACAATACTTTTATATACTAACTAGTAGTAATTTTATAAATTAGATAATATTTTTGCATTTAATCTTGCTTTATTATGATAACTACTTATACCTGATAAATTATGATAAATTAAAACTCAGATTTGAAGTACTGTCCATTATCAATGAAACTATAATTCCGTATTCTCAGTGGTGTACATCTTTGGCAACATTATCCAAGTCTGAGAATATGGAGCAATTTATGATTAAATAGTGAGTATTAATGATGTTTAGTAATTTATGAGCTTTTTGAAACCTATTGGATGTTATTTTAAAGGCGAACTTCTTTGCTGACGTCCCCTGGATATCAGAGACATCATCTTAAGAAGATCTCCAGCTCTGAAGATGTCCGATACTTAGGGACGAAGCAAGGAAGTTTTCCTTCAAGACTCGGCGCCACCCGCACAGCTAGAAAGTCAGTCAACAATGAATCCGGAAACACCAACATGTTATGAGCTTTTTGTTTTGAAGCAACATCTTTTCCATTAGAGAAAGATAGCACTCGTTGTTTTCTTTCCTCAAAATAGAAAAAAAGTCGCTTTTAACATGATACTGTTTACATGAATTACAACTGTCATTTTACAGTAATCGAATCTTGTGATTTCATTTCATTTAAAATTAAGATCACATTAAAAAAAAAGAAACCTGTTAGGAATATTTGTCATTATTTACGAGCATTTAAAATAAGCCTCACCTTTGATTCCTTCGGCTATTTGTAATTGAAGTACAGAGATTGTTTCTATCAGCTGCTGGTCTAAGATTGTAAGGAAAGCAAATGGGTGCCTAGATTCATTCGGCTATTTGTAAGTGTAGAATTCAAAATAAAATCACAGCCTCGATCTGTTCTCTAAACGCTGCTAAATCAGAAAAAGACACCACACTAATGGTGTTTTACAATCTAGAAGACTCAGATAAAGGTTGCGAACCACATATTTGTATCCTGCAAAAGATAAAAACCTTAGGGAATGGATTACAGGGAAGAAGAAAAGAATTAACTGTCGCAGAATCTATTGCAACTAATTAGTTACCTTGAAGGTTATTTCTAACTTTACTGAAATCGGTGGCTTTGCAAAAGAGAAGAAACCAGGTTAACTAAACGAGTCTGTATTGAAGCCAGTGGGAAGATCACCACTGTTTCTCTGCTGTCTCTTTCGTTTAACAAAGCGCTTAGATATCCTTCTAATTCCATTCACTTCTGATTATTAAAGTCACATTAGCAGGCGATTTGTTTTTCTATACAATTTAACTGCAAAGAAGATGAAAAGATTCCACAAAGGTAAAGTGCAACGGAGCAGTACTAGAAAAGCAGTTTCCTTTAAGGATAATAAAGGATAAGAAATGAGTGATTCCTTTTAGCTGTTACAAAAGAAAGATATATATATATATATAATAAGCTCCAGTGTTTATTCGTTTGTTTGTCTCATTTCTCAAACAATGTCCCATTTCTCAATGGATCTTAACCAAATTGGCACGGAGGTTGACGTGTATCCCAGAATAATATGTGAAAAACGAAAACCGGATCCGGACTAAGAGTAAATGAGGGAGGGGAAACATTCTTAAAGGGTTGCATATCTCTGAAACCTCTTTAGTTGGAAACACGAAATTTGATGTGTTCTTGGTCAATACCTAAAATATATGTATTCGACGAATTTTCGATATTCGGATCCTAAGTGATGTAAACGGGGGAGGCAAATTTTCTTCGAGGGTATGCGTATCTCCGAAAGCGTTTGATTCGCGAACTCCAAATTTCATGAGTGCTCTTTGTCAAAATCTAAAGTATACGTATTCAACAAATTTTCGATGTTTGGATCCTAAGGAGAGTAAAAGAGGGGTTGGGGGGGGGGGGAGAGGAAACTTTCCTGTAAGGCAGCGGTCGGCAACCCGCGGCCCATGAAGCGTTTTGGTGCGGCCCGCGGGGCGTGTTGGAATTTTTTTTTTTTGGTTGTTAAAGTAAGATTTTCCGTTTTTTTTGTTTTTTTTTTTGTTTTTTTTTTTTTTTGTTGTTAAAATTTTTGGCCCAAGTGCGGCCCGCAGTAATCCCACATAACATATTTGGCTCTTTTACAACAAAAGGTTGCCGACCACTGCTGTAAGGTATGCATGGTTCCAAAACCGCTTGAGTTACAAACATGAAATTTGACATGACTGTTCTTAATTCGAAGTTTCAGTTTTTAGTTTACTTGATGTAATTTGCTGTTTTTGAAGAAATAAAGTGTTTTTTTAAGTTACGTATGCAAGGCTTCTGGAGCGAAGCGACGATAGCAGGTGTATAACATAATTTGTGAGTACCTCGCGCCTTTCTTACCAGCTAGAAAAGGTTTAAAGCGATCACACAATTACAATTTCTGCGTCATCCACTTCCGGACAACTCTTTTTTGTTATCCGCGCTTCATGGGTATTTTTGCTAATCCTTTATAAAAACTAAAAAAAAAAAAAAAAAAAAAAAAAAAACTACTACAAGGTTTCGAGTCATAGTTGGAAATTTATATTAACTATTTGTTTGCCTTATGTTGTATATTATAATTGTACTATTAAAATCATTATTTAAATTGCTTGACTTACGATGTTTTATTAAATATGTTATTGCAATTTGATTTAATGCATCGTAAAGTTTCCTCTTCAAGGAAATTAACGGCAATACTTTTTGTTTTCTCAGTGTTTTATTGAGTTCTTGGATTTAATGGATAAAAATTAATTTCAGGATTTTCATTTTAAGTTTTAGTGAAGAGATGTGAATAAAATAGGTATTTTGAAAGGTACTGCTAATGAAAAAAAAGAGGGCGTCAAAAATAATATGTCATTTTGAGGATTAGCATCTGATGTAGTGAAAAAGGTTATTTGATGAATGTTCTCGAATGTTGATTAGTGTTATCCAAATTTCGTAGAATATAAGAAAACTAGACAGTGTAGGTGGCAGGGAGAGTGTGGAATTATTGGTAATTTATAATAAAATTCTTACTTAAAATGAAAGCTTTTTAAGTTTTATTTTTATTCAAACTAAATTTCCAGTATCTCATTAAATGATATTTTAAATTTTTAAATTTTTAAATTTATATTGGCTATTTTCAAAGAAATAATGCAATGAATTTTCATTTCAATAAATCAAACTATTTTTGAAGAAATTGAACTTCATTAAATTTAAAAGTTCATTTAATTGTTCTGTTTCTACTTAAATAAATATTTAGAAAGAATAATTTCCATATTTTTCCCTTTTTCATAACCTTTCATTGAAAACATTATCGAATTCAAGGTAAATGAAATATTTTTCATTTTAAAGTTGTATGACCTTTCTTTGTTTTTTTCTTTACAAATTAAAATTCAAAACTTTTTCTTCGAATTACCAGAGGCTACAACCAGAATAGTCTTACTTTTAATTATGTTTGAAATTCAGAACCTTTTCCTTTTTCTTAAATTAACATACAAATAAACGTTAAGAGCTTCAGGAGAAAAAGTTCTCATTAAATTGAAAATCACCCCCACACATCATTTCTGCTATGGATATTAGATTTTGTTTTTTACCGAAAATTAATTTTTTTTAATTATCTTCTGAAAAATTGGATTGAAATGGAAATTGATAAAATAAAGAAAACAAATGAATTAAATAATTTTGAAATTGAAAATTAATGA
The DNA here is from genome assembly GCA_023159025.1 of Thereuonema tuberculata. Classification (NCBI taxonomy): domain Eukaryota; kingdom Metazoa; phylum Arthropoda; class Chilopoda; order Scutigeromorpha; family Scutigeridae; genus Thereuonema; species Thereuonema tuberculata. The sequence goes on from JAFIDM010006943.1 coordinate 63,889,224, forward strand.
TTAATATCGATTTTAAACATGAGGAGGGGAAAAAAAACTATTTTTAGACTTCTCTAATTGTAAGTCTTCGTAAAAAGCTTCTGATAGGACTAAAGGAGATGATGAGTCTATTTATATAGACATTGTTATGCATTTAAAGGCATTTTTTTTGTTAATCGTTGTGAAATATCCCATTTTCCCATCGTACGGAATTTCAAATAAATTTCCTTACTTTTTAATGGTGAGGTTATTGTCTTTGCACTGATGATTATGGCAACAGCATATTTAATTCTTATTAAAGAATTTCTATGCTTTCACATATTTTAATTGAGCTAAATATCGTCCACATTGTATTTAAGGTTCCCCTTCTATACAAAATTGAATTCGCAAATTCTTACTTTATAATAATTGCGTCAATTACACATAACCTTTTATTACCTTTACTCACGATATTTCCTTGCCAAACAATATAAATTCATTGTTTTATGTTAGTAAATTAAAAATAACTTAGATGCATTATGTGTAATTTGTTTATATTAGTTATACGTCCTAAAAACATTTAATCCGATATTTCCTCGAAGTAGCCTACGCATTCACTTCATCAGGGATTTGCTATTACAAATAGTATAGGAACATTATGAGAAATGACATTGACAGACTTACAATAAAAGGAAAATATCAACAAACAAAGGAATGTTTCAAAACCAAATCAAGTCATGCACAGATACTCAGGTGAGGAATAATCCAACCAATAAAAAACATGACCTAATAATAGGTTTAGATACATTGTTTAGTAAATTAAAATTTTAAAAAGCTTTAGCTAATCTACAAATTTCTGAATTGATAGAAATATCAAGGTTTCTGTTTATACGTATTTAAAATTCCCAATAAACATAGACTCAATAATCATTCTGATATAGTCAACCTCTTCTTGGAATAGAACATGAACTATAGGATTTAGATTACGAAATACTGAAATCATATGATAGACACGTTAATTATTGAGGTGTTCTTGAAGAGTTCGTTTGACCTTCTTTGTGTTCTATTATATTATTTCAAGAAAATCAAAATATATAAATATATAAATAATATTTTTAGGGTTTCTATTAATATGTGTTGGTATTAGATGTTTAATAGAATAAAATAAAAACACAACTAGATCCCCGTTTCCCTTCATATGTTCCGCTGCCCGGAATAAGCAAGAAACTAATTTGCACAATTTTCGAGTTAAAAATTAAATACAAAATCATTAGAGCAAATGAAATCTTCTATTCTTTAGTTTCCAGTTCTCAAATAACGTATTTATTTTCCGCAGTCATTTTTCTCTCTTATTTTTCTCTGTTGAGAATCCTGTGAATTTTGAGTGAACTTTTCGATATTTGATGTTTCTTGCTAATATTTCGACGGAAAGTGTAGAAGTTCCCTTAACCACCTTTGATATCCTTCTCTCTTTAAGAATAAATTCCACAACAGCAAAAAAAGAAAAAACGGTGGAGGTTTCATGAGAGATAGAAAAAAAAAATAGATTATTTAAATGATTTCGCAAAAGCCTCAGAAATGTAAAAGGAGAAGAATTTTTCTTTTCACTTTTAATTTCCTCTAATTAAAAAAACAGGACACACCTTATTTCCACTTTTGTTAATTCTTCCATTTACGATTTTTGCTTCAGTTTGAAAAAATTTCTTTGGCAAAGAAAAAAAAAGAGAGCATAATTGCATTTCGACAAAAGATTTTTCGAAATTACAATAAATTGGAATTGATATTTTTTTATTATTTGAATGTCGAGGTTAAGATAACAATGCAAGTGTCAGCGCTTTTCAGAAAGAAAACTTCGCCAGAATGGATTATTTTATTTCCAAAGAGATTTTGATTTAACACAGCTTGTATTTCAGTAAAAAAAAATCTTCCAATATATTTGATATGATAGAATGCGATTATGGCTAATCAATCCGTTTTTTAATTGCGTTACTGTAAAAATTAAAAAGAATAAAAGAGAATTTCGTGCTTGTAAATTATCTTATGAATATTGCACCTTAGAATAATTTTAGGTTATAAAATAGCATTAGGAATTAAACAAAATCACTTCAGGACACACATAATACGAATAAAAATAAATTATATTTGTAACAATAAAAAAATAAAAACAACCTGGACAGTTTCGGCTTGTTTTTAACTCCACAAGGCCATCATCAGTAGAATAAAATAGCATTATATAACTTTCTGTGCTTGTGGGTTTTTTTTTTGTGTGAATTCAGCATTATCAGTTCAGAATTGATCTTTCCACCATTTTTAGTCTTTGTCTTTAGTCTCTAATGAATCTTTTCGAAACTTAGCATACATGATTATGGATAAGATAAATGTTCCTGTCTGCAGGTCGTGAAAAGATTAACTCGTGTAAGTGACAAAAATTATCAAGAAAATAATTCGCGGATTCAATTGTTGCAACAGGATATCATTTCCAAATGTATGTGTAATTCGATATGAAGCAAAATTGGATTTTTCAAACAAATACCCATTTATGATAACTTAAGCTACCGTCAATAAAAAATAAACTAACTGTGAAATGAAGTATTTCTATGTAATTATAAATATCAAAGCCATTCTTTTATCCTTTCCACGATTTAAAAAAATGTTTAAATAAAAATCTCAACCTCATTAGAAAAATAGGCTTGAATTCTTTCAGTAATTTAATCACTTAAATATATCGGAATTAAATTGTAATCTCGTAAATTACAAGTCTATTACAGGTCTATAATATATCTGCTTACTTTAACTATTTCTTACTTCAGATTTACAGCATAATTTATGAATAACATTTTCAGTTTCACTGAATTCTAAGCTTCTGCTGATTGGTTAAACAAAGAATTGAAAATGAAGCAAAAATTAACATCACACATACATCGTTAAGGAGTACAATAGCATTTCAAATACTAAATATAGAAATAACATTTGCATTGATGAAAAAAAATCCTTATAATCAAAATGAAATTAAAATATAATGTTTAGTAACGAAATACAAGCTGAGATCTTTAAATGTATAGAGAAATTGAGAGAATCTTCTTTTGCTTAGATGGTTATAAGTATACTTTATTCAATACTTATAATTGAAAATATGACTCATATTTAATATCATCCACTAAATATTGGTAATTATTTATATTGGTTAGATATTTTTGGTTAGATATTATTACATTTTTTTGGGATTTCTACCAATACATAAAATTTTCTACCATTTAGAATTTTATATATAGTCAATTAATTGTAATAAATGTTAATTAAACTCTTGTATTATTTCCTTCTATAAATTAATAAAAAACGATATTTCGCAGAATTTTCATCGATATTTCGCAGATTTTTTTTATATTTAGATATAAAAAAATAAATGTTGTAAAAGATGTACTTTTTCTGACAAAGTAAATGAGTTTTTATTTTTTTGTATTTTCAGGTAAGTTACATCTGATGTATTTCGTTAGAATTAGCTCCACCATAATAGAATATTCCAAGAACACTCAGGTAAGGTTATTTTTTTTTGTCTTTTTATTTATGATTAATATTCTGGCTGATTACCGTTATGAAAGCAGATAGCTTCAGATATCCCTGAATATTGTTAACGCAAACTAATAATAATTATATGAGAATGTGATAATACAAATCAATAGTTAAAATTGTTTTTCACTGTAGGGCTTATTGATCAGACGTTTTAAAAATGTCTCATCCTTTTCAAATGTAATTTATCTTTACATTTAACTGAATGGTTAACTGGACATTACTTCATTATTTCTTTCGTAACTTTGTCCTGTGAAAATCTTCGATATAATCTCTGATTAATAATTCACAGGTAGATGCGTACAACGATTTACAATAGCTACAACTGATTATAAAGAGATTAAATAGAAAGGAGAATCACAGCGTAAAGGAAAATCGTGGGAAGTGACTTGATTTTTATGTGGATTAAATTAATCATTCTAAAAAGATGAAGGAAAAAACATTGAAATGTATTTTTTTTTCTTGTGATATTGAATAATTGCAATTAATTTCATCGGATGATTCAACTAATGATACAGGTGAATAAGATCATCATCATGTTTTGAGGCCATGGGAGGGGGGGGGGTTAAGGTCTTTTGGAGAAATGGCGAAAAGATAACGGAAGCAGAGAGTTCTTTAGAAAAAGTCAAACAACTCTGGATCTTTTTTTTTTTAGAAATTTGAGTGTTTCTGTCTGTGGGGTGGGTGTATCATTAGTGTGTCAAATGGATAAGCGTGGTTCAATCATAGATAGTCAACATCATCATTGATGTCTTCCTCTTAAGAAGACTTAACTCAAATTCTGTGAAGTCAAAATAACCAGTGTTAGCTTCCAGGAAAAATTGATGTTTTCTTAATCGCATTACAGCGAAAATGCGTTAAGTAAAAATCGCGTTTAACACCTTCCTCAACGCAAAAAAAAAAAAAAAAAAAAAAAAAAGTTGTTTTCAATTTTTCTTTATTTTTAATTGTCACAAAAAAAGTACATATTTTAAAATATTTACTATAAAAGAATCATCACTCATCGATAAAATAATCATAATTACAAGATGATAGATACACTTTACAGACCTCATCTGTTAGAAATACTTTTTTAATAGTGATTCATCTTTTAATTTTCTTAATTCCTACTGTCAATTTGTTACAGCAAGAAAATCTGATTTGATAATTATAAGAATGTCGTGAGTTTGTTGATAGTTTGGTGTAGTTAAGCTACTTCGATCATCGTTTTTTTTTTTTCACTTACCTATTATTTGTGATCACTGATACACATAGGAGGTGCGGTGGGTGGTACCTGAACCTAGGGTCATTGAAGGATCCTCGGACGAATGTGCATATTTCAATGTGTAATTCTGTATTAAGAAAATCATTGATGCAGTTATTTGAATATTTACTGATAAAAAAAAGTCATTTATAAACAAAACCTAATAAGTTTTTTTAATATATCTAAGGGTAAAAACCTAATCTTTTTTTTAAGAGTTCGGAAAAAAAAACCTGAACCATGATTATTTAGTTACACTACTGTCTTAGATTCGTTGTGAAAATGAATTTAAGTAATATAATTTTTTAAAACTATGAATAAAACGTATGTCCAAGTAACCCGTAAGCCAGAAAACGAAAAAAAAAAAAATCCCAGATATTTATTACTCTTAATTAAAAAACATAGAAACTACGATGTTCAATTGCTGTGAAATGATTTGATTACTATCAGATATTAATCACTACCAATCATTTAGACTCATTCATGTCGGTTTGTTTCTCTGTTCGTTAGTTTTTTCTGTTTTTGATTAATTAATTAATTTTAAATTGGCTAATTTTTATCTATTGATTAATATTGTTTAAAATACGAGATAAGTAACTTTTTATAAATATTAAAATATATGCAGTAGAAATTTAATGCAGTATTATTTATTGCTATTGATATTGTTATTGATAATGCAGTAAATTCATGTTAGTAGACTCAAAAATATATTATTTACTTACTCTATGAAATATAAAACTCTAGTAAATGTATCGCGTTATCGACACGAAAAAGTAGGACGTGGAATTTGTAAATAACAAATTTGTAAATAAATTTGTAAATAAATACTTCGGTGATATTTATTGTGAAGAAAACAATAATAATAATAATAATAATAATAATAATAATAATAATAATAATAATTTTTTTTATTATTCACTTAAATTACATAATTCAGTCCCATTAGGGATTAAAGAAAAAAATCCCTATCAAACGGATGCTGTGGGTTTTACTACAATATCTTTTTAACAATTATATAAATCATTCAAAGTTAAAATACTGAAAAAAAAAAAAAATTAGTCATTCCTTTCAATTCAAACAATTTCAATTTCCTTTCAATTTTTTTTTCCACAATAATAATTCACTCAAACAACATTTTCCATCAAAATAGAACACAGAAATTTAGTTAAACCTGTCAATCAAACAATTTCAAACATTCTTTATATTTTTCACTCCCTTTTTTATAATAATAATAATAATAATATTCATTCCTGCACACGTCTTTATACTTGGTAATATGTGCTTTGGTCCTTGACCCGCCATGTTGTGTTAGCTGGGGAAACCCATGGTTTGAAACTTATACGATATAATAATAATAATAATAATAATAATAATAATAATCCTTTATAAGGAATCTTTTAAACTTTAATTGATATTTTAGGTCGTTAATGTAATATTTGGATAATATTGTTGAACTAAATATTATTTAAAAATATATTTTATTTGACAGAAAAAGCTTTGAATGATTTATCTTTTAATAGATATATTCTTTTATATAAAATACACTGATTCTCAAAGAAGCTATTGTTGAATGATTCTTTACCTGTTTTTGTTGTTCTTCAGCTGATATGTTGCGTGTGTCTTTTTTTTTCTATTTATGACCTGCTTCGATCATAATGAACTTATAAAATATGCAGCAGTGGAGTGATTTCTTCTAATAGGTGTCTTAATTGTGATTTCTCAGGAGATCAGGTATCCTCTGATGATTCCATCCTCCATTGTCGTTTCACCCCATTTTTATCTTCTGTAAAAAGCCTGAAACAAGAGACTGAGAGAAACCCTGATGCCATAAGGGAAATCTTGTCGTAAGAACTTCTTCAACTACTTCACTTCCTGGGGTTTTTTTTTGTATTTTTTTATCTTTCGTCTCATCTTCGTCTTTTGCAAAGCTGATTTTTTTTTAACTTCCTTTCTTAATTTATTTCTAAAAATAGCTCAGCATTAAGAAAGAAAAAAAGGAAAAAAAATTTTTTGCGAAGAATGTCAGATTAAAATTCTTTTCTTTATTTAGCTTTTTTTTCCTCCAGTCTTGAAGCATCGAATGTTAAATGATATTTTGTTGAATGTAATTAAAAGCTTTAACTAATATTTACTTATTTATTTTTGTAATAAAAATAATTAATAATTATTAATTTACTAATAATAATTATTACAGAGAGCAATAAAAGTTTGATAGTGTTGGAAAACAGAAACGCTTTAAAATGTAATTTCTAAAAAACATTTTTAAAAATTCAAGTAAGATGAGAAAATAATCCGTAATTATTTGACTCGGAGGAAGTTGAAAAATGACAAACTTCAAAAGTTATACATCGATAGCTAAATTGTTGATAGAGCATTATAAGGTAATTGCACCAAATAAGCCCACCTAACGTTTAAAGATTTTTTTTATATTTCTACTGCAAGAGTAAAAATTTTGTAAGCTGTCTTGAAAGGTAGTTTAAGGTGTGCTGTTATGAAAAAGTGAATTTAGAATTAGTGGCATTTGAAATTCTTTCTGTAATAACACAGTTTTGAAAATATAACTGAAGGGGCCTTATTTGGAGCCCCTGTTCAAATATCAAATACAGTACATTATTCTACTCATGACATACTTTAAAATGACATAACACATGTCCATGTATGTTATGATGCCAAAAAATGGGGACAATTTTTCAAATTAAGTTGAAATAGTAACGAGAAAAGTCTTGGACGACTTTTACTGTTCAACTGAAACAAACAAGGCGAAATAGTCCACTTCAACGTACCCAATTTTTGGTGTAGCCGCTAGAAGCCAGGATCTATCTGAAACATAACTAATCTTGGTAAATTGTCAACGTTCTATTAATGAAACGAAGGATGGGCCATATTTGGGCAACCTACCTTATTTGAAAAATTAAAATATGATTGGGGATATTCGCCTTACGATGTTGGGATTCGCCCTCGATTACAAAGAATAATTTTCGGAAAACCGCCCATTTTGAAAAATCTGGATCCCTCTAAGAAGTGCGTTAAATTTAACATAGAGGTAGGGTTACCAAAATTAAGAACAAAAAGGACATAAATAAAAACCGAAATCCTTGAGGAAAAAAAAAATCCGAAAAATCATCCACGGAAATAAATAAACGGTGGATTTCAATAACTACCCGATCGATGTCGATGAAATAAACATGGAGGGATCGATGTAGTAAAAAAGAACATTGTTGATCGATCGAATCGTTGCAGAAGAGTGGATGTAAACCGTTCTTTTTGCTAAACCGTGTCCTTAGAACAATCGTCGCTTTAATGTGTCGGCAATTGATGGGATTTAATGATTTGTAACTGAATTTAATTTTACAATGTTTAGTAACTCCATTTTATAGTTACATCCCATTTTTAACTAATATTTTTATTTAGAGCAACTATCTAGAATTCAGTAATTTTCATATACAGGGTGATTCCCGAAGATATGCAGAAACTTCGTGAACTCATTCTACATGTAAAAGTAAAGAAACAAAGTTATATAAACATAGGTCCGGAAATGCTTCGATAGCGAGTTACGACTAGCGAAAGATTTCGCCCATAATTTAGAACTCTGGGTGAAATGAAGACTTGCTGGAAGTCTGCGAAGGTAAATTAAGGGGCGGAATCAGGGATTTCTTATGGTTGTTGACCTGAAAAATCGAATGAAACATGTCGCAGAACTGTATCTCTCAGTGGTTTGAAGCTTATCCCACGTGGAACCTACAGAAAAGTTGGCAGAACAATGACAGCTGTTCAACAATAATGTGAATTGCATTGTTTTGATTTATTGTGAGAGCTAACAACTGAGGTGTAGTCCATGTGCGTATTGTTGTACTACATTATGGGCGAAATCTTTCGCTAGCCGTAACTCGACACCGAAGCATTTCCGGACCTATATTTATATAACTTTCTTTACTTTTACTATGTTTCTTTACTTTTACATGTAGAATGAGCTCTCGAAGTTTCTGCCTAGATTCGTGAATCACCCTGTATAAGGTTAAATATTTAGATATTCAGGATATATTGGACTAAATACCTAATATCGATTTATTATATTTTGATGTTTTCATTACTTATAATTCTTTTTACCTTCATGACTTTTATCTTCAAAAGTGTTGTTCTGATTAATGATACAACTGAAGTAAATATTTTGCTCAAGTGTGTAGACAGATCCTTCGACTTGAGGAACTTGAAACTGAAGCCTAATTACCTTAAAACCCGGAGTCCATTTCGCTAATGCGTTTTAATGATCGGTCAGCGTCTTTCTGAGCCTTCAGCGGTGCTTTCGTAGAATCATTAGCGGGTATAAACCCTCGGTTGATTCTGTCTGGCGAAATTTCGATTCCGCACTAGTATTTACGGCTGTATAGCAATAAAGACGAGCCCAATGCGAATAACGAGCCCTCGTGTCAACAGGAAGTAGCCTTCTTGGTAACCAGATCATCCGATGGTAAGCGAAGGTGGTCCATTATCAGCACGTGCCTCTAAGGTTTCAAGCGAAATTACATGCTTTCGAGGAACTTTGAAATTCAAATAAAATTCACTTTTAATGAAGGGAAATCATTTAACAAACCAATCGTAGCCAGTGAGAAAAAAATGAATCCCTAATGAACATTTTCTGATCAATGGTTTGACTTCTGAGAAAATCACTTATGAAGGATTCTCTTTCAGTTAGAATAGAATTAAGTTTCTCTCTATTGCGTGGGTGTATCTGTATTGACTTTCCATTTCAATTTTAAATTAGACGCTTTTAAAATTGAGAAGTAACTAAGTCTTTCACTAAGTTGTTATGGAATCATTTTTCTTGAAAAGTCGAATAAATTGGTTTTAAGCGAAACGACTCTCTCTTTATTTTCTCGGTTGATAGTTTCTGAGGTTGATTTCCCCTTACGATTTGATTTACATATTCACCAGGATTTCAGAGATCAAACAAGCCGGACAGCTGTCGTCTGCGGCATTAATTTTCGTTTATTTGAGTTTAAATTGACTTGAAAGTTCCAGAAGTCGTCTAATGTAAACAAGTGTCTGTTCATGCGTAATCATTCATTTCCCTTAGGTAATGATGCTTGCTTGCTTTTATTAAGCGTATTTTCCTTGAAAAATGCGGCTGATCAGATAAGTCGGTCTGTGTGTACGTGACGCCCCAATAAGCTTTTCTCCACTGGATGGGTCTTCTTAAAACTCTTAAAATTTCAGCAGAGATTACAATTAGAAAAAAAATGTAGTCTTTTTATTTTGTGCGATTTCTTTTATGACTCTAAAGTAATAAAGAAATTAATACATCCATTTGTCATCGTTAGTCACTTAGATTATCTCAGATTTATCACTTAGCTATCTCAGATTTCTGTGGACAAATGTTAATGCCGAAAATTGCAGTTAAATTGCTATGAATTAGATCACCTTCCCTTAGAATGTTTTCCTTGAGTTTCCGTGTAAATTTCTCCATTTCACTATTTTGGCTGACAATAAATCGGGCTTTTGAAATTGAAAATTCAAAAATGGAAAATAAGTAAACAAAAGAAGCAGGCCACAAAGAAAATTCCCGTTCAGGCTTATAATTACGATTTGACATGGAACCATTCTGGTCTCGATCATCCGACAGTAGCCAAACAGTACTGCTTTGAGTCTATTCCAAATAGGACTGTTTCATTCATTCTGTTTGGCCGTCCGAAATTAAGTATTTGCAATGTATGCTTTCTCTCCGTCTAGAGAAGTCTAGAGGTCTAGAGAAGTTAGCGGTGTCTTAAGAGTTCAAAGCAGAGAAAGATTTATATGCAACGCTTACAACCAAACAGTTTGGGACTGAAATAAACAAAAAATAGTTTATTGAATAGCAGATTATGCTTTTAGGATTGTTAGTAAAAGTTTAAACATTATCATGAGATCAATCAATTTTTAATACAATATTTCCACTGAAAATAACGTAATTCTTTTACAATATTGGGCTCAAGCAAATGAAAATTTCAAATTGTCATTAACCTGAGTGCTTTAAAAATTGCCATCACGAAGCCTATTGCGTTGAATTTAACAAATTTATAAAAGTTGTAACTACAAAAATAATGGCTTAAACAATTAGAAGAAGTAAATATATCATAATTTTATATGTCCATTTTACTCGAAAATTATATGAATTTAAAAAGAGATTCGATCACCTTGTGCGTTTAATACAAAATTACATGGAAACACACATCAATAACTTATAATTAAACTTCGTTGATGACAAAGTTTAGTCATATACAGTCATAATTATATTCAGTTCTGGTCCTCTTGGATCACGTGCTCAAGTGCATCTGCTGCACATTTAATTGTTATTGTTTTGAAAAACAGCAAGTAAAGCTTTCAACTAAAACTTATCACAAAATCAAAATAAAAAAATATTAACGGAAAATGGAAAGAAGAAACTATGAATTATTTCGATATATCCTAAAGAAATACAGTTAAGAAAACTGGCTCATAAACTAGTAGGGGCAGAGCGGTCCACTTTTTTTTGTAGAATTTTTTTGTTTTTTTTTGTTAAGAGATTTTCCATTGTATTTATTTTTGTCAGAATCGGGAACTATTCAAGAATGTAAATACTTGATTTCATTTCATTATATTCATAAATAAAATTGGTATTAATTCGCAAAGCAAAAATGGTAGAGTGGTCCAACCTGCCCCGACCACGGGGCAGGCTGGACCACCCCATGGGGCACGTTGGTCCGGGTAAGAATAACATTTAAAGTAAGTTTTTTATTGAATATAAAATAACATGCCATTTAGGATATCATGAAATAAAGTTTAACTTAACATAGACTACCTAAGGTATTACATATTTACTCTAGTGAAAATTTAAAATAATCATTATGCAGTTGAAAGTCGTAAATGAATAATATCAAGTAGGTTTACATTGAATTAATTAATCACTTTCACTAGAGAAATCTTCTTTGCAGTTGAGGCATTCGTAAAATAAACCCGAATATCACTGGCTACGCAGGAACTATGGGCCCATCTCTTGCACTGCGTACATTGAATCCACTCCTGCCATGGTTTGCTTTTTTTAAAGTTCTTCAAACAGGAGAGGCACACAGCATCTTCATCATCTTGATCATCACTAATCATCTGTAATTGTTTCCTCTTTATCCCTTTTCCTTTGCTTCTATTGTTCTTTTTTGTTTATGTTGCTTTTAGAGACTGTTGGCCGAGTCATGTTTTTCGTTGCTACTCTTTCTTTTCTTTCTTTAGATTTTCGTTGCTCTTCTTGCAGAGCTTTTTTACTGGCGTATCCGTCAGTATTGCCGTTGAACTGTTTTTGTTCTCTATTAAGATTATTAAGATTATATTGTTATTTATGCCACTTTTTAATGATTTCTAATGTAACAAAGTGTGTATAGAATTTATATTTAATTTAGAGTTTCACCTACTGAAAATTGTGTTAGTTCACTTAGGGATGTAATTGTGTTTGTTTTAGAATACGCTCCCTCTCCTGAAATGTTTAGAATGATTGGGTGTACGTTTTGCCCGTGTGTTTCAGATTCATCAACTGATCTGATTTTTCCCGCCAGAGTGTACTTAACGTTTCTCGTTTTATTCCCACGGGAAAACGAAACAGGTAAAATCATGTGATCATTCAATAAACGCACAACTGTTTTTTCGAAGTTTTTCTTTTTCTTTCGCACATATTATTTTCTAAATAAGCTCGAACCATTAAAATAATATTTAACTATGAAATATCACAATAATAATATACAAGACTTTACCAAATACAAAAATTCATATACATAATTACCACAATACAATTATTAAAAATCAAAATATATTCCCTAAGAGACCAAGATTTTAATCGTGTCATGTTGCTAATTCCACAACGTGACAGTTTGCATAGTTTTTAATTAGAATTTAATAACAGTTAAATGTGTAAATTGGCTATTTTCGAAGATTAAGATGCCTTCGCACTAAGTCTTCCCCTATTACGGTACTTGCTGAGAGGAATTACTAAAGGGGTAATATCCTTTAATAATATAGGCTACACACAATATATAATAGCCTACGTAAAAAAAATACAAAAAAATATAATATATAATAATATAATACAATATAATATATTAGGCCTAATAAATATATAATATAGAAATATAATGTATAGTGCCAAAATATTTTATTGTAAAAACAGCGGGGCAGAGTGGACCACTGGTCCAATGTGCCCCGTGTCGTTCGGTCCATTCTGCCCCATCGCCTTTTTGGCGTTTCCTTCAGTTGTAACTATCGACTAATTTAAGTATTCAATTCATACTACAGCTTAAAATGATCTTTAGATTACCGCCTTCAATATGAATATTACGGTTATGTTATTCAATGCATCGCTGAACAGCAATATTAAAGTAAAAACAACACTAAACATTTACTTACATGGACAAAAACAAAACAATCGATCACCTCACTGTCACCAATAAGCCGAATTCACTGACGCTTTTGTGGTAGCAGCGCCACAATGGCACCAACCTTCTTTCCGATTTTTGGCGCATTCTAGCATCTATACGAATTACTTAAGTCAACGGCCCACTCTACCCCTAGGTCCACTTGGCCCCGGTCTCCCCTATATCTATTTGTATATTCCTTAATAACTTGAGGTTGAACCAGTGAATGGAAGATCTTGAAACTTAACATGGATATTTATGGACAAGACACTAAAACTTTTGAGATCAACTGGAGAAGATGATAGAAATTACCCCACAGAAATGCCTTTTAAGAGAAACAATTCATTCTTACTGATGGCAAACAGTAAATCTTAATTCAATTTGTTGAATTTCCAGCATCCTCATAAATTTAACAATAAATTCTTGAATGAACCTAATGTCTACTTTCCTGATAATGTGATTTCTTAAAATTCCTTTTCCATATTTTTTCATTCTTTTGCTGATAGTCGTGATAATGACTGAAACGAAAAACCTCCGCTTGTTTAAAAAAATTTAATATCTATTGAATTCAAAAAGTAGAAAATTTCCATTTTCTCTAAAAAATTAATTGAATCCACATTTGATTCTGTTCTAATGCTTCTCGATGAAATTTTTTATCGCCTTCTCGCGTTAATTTTCTTAAATTAAGATTTCAAATACAAAAGTGATATCGTCTCAAGTCCGTAAATATGGCCACCAAGTTTCAAGGAGATCCACCCAGAGGATGTAATTGTACATTAACACACGCGCAGTCAGAGTAATTTGATGAACCTCAACTACTTTAAGGAAATGAGGATCATCGTAAAGGAAATAGCCTATTAAAGAACTATAGGCAACTATTTCGAAACATAAATAGTTAATGCAGCCACAAAATTACTTATTTTATCTCCCTAAACAAATTGGAACTTAAAATTAACGTAAATACTAAAATCAAATCCCATTTCCGCACTGGAATTATCATCTCATAAATTAAATATTTAATTATTATCATCTCATTATTTGATTGACCTTCGAAAGGCCGCAAGTGTTGTGTCCAAAAGTGGCTCTTAGAAATAGTAATCACATGACATACAATAATAGCGCATGCAAATTAGTTTATCACTTAAGAGCACAATTATTATGGCTCTAATTTTATTGTGGTGCATAAACTTAAGTGTTATGACTGCCAGAATCTAATGAATTAAAAAACATAATTGATCTTTTAAACCTAAGTTTTGACGTTGATGAGGACGCTATTCTTTGGGTTATTTGAGATATAGGATTTTTCGTTCTTAACACTGATCTATAAACATAAAATCTGAAAAAAAAAGAAAACTGTTGAAACTGAAGTTTCATTTAGAATGAGTATTATTTAACGATATATTAGTTTGCTTCAAACTTTGAGTGATCAAGAGGATAGGTTTACGAAGACCAAATTCGTGTAAGATGCATACAGTGTGTAATATGTCTTACTGCAAAATGATATTAGTACATTTCTTTTATGATTATGTAATTGTAAGGATTCACAAGAAAAATTGTGAATCATGAATAAATAATAATAGTAAGTTTAAGAATATAATTCAACTTGAATTTTGTGTTATGGTGATTTCCAATAATCATAATGAAAGAATACGGGGATATTCATTGTTTGACTTAATGCATATTATTGGTATTATTTTAACAAAGCTAATAACGGTGAAGCGGGAGGAGATGACTCTTGCATCGTGAAATCTCCGAATCTGTAAGTAGAATTATATTTATTTATTCCCATCAAATTCTACAAGGGATCAAGATATCGTGAATCAAGAATTTCAACTATAGTGTTAGTTCAGCATATTGAATTTATAAACTGATAAATGTTCGCAAAACATTAGAGATTATACTAGTGAACTTTATAGAAAGAGAAATTTTATTCCTAAATACATTGTGAATATATAAATCACAAGATGAAACGTCATTTTAGGTTTACGGAACCGAACATTAAGTAATTGCGAATGCCAATTAGATAAATAGACCTTCTTATAACAAGAACTATCAATATATAGGAAATTAGTGATATAAGGAGTTTCCTAGGACTTTTAAGTGTAAAAGTAAAAAGCTGAATATATGTGTGAATTATTTCTTTAAGAGTTAAAGAGATAGGAAAAATAAAACTGTTGTTTGAAAACTGATTATGTTACTTTAATTATAAAAATTAAAGACATTACATTTATTTAAGGTGGAAAAAAAACTTATTTTATAGGAAACTCTGCTGTGTGTGTTAAGGTATTATAAGATTTATATATCGTTAAGCAACAATTATCCACACAGTAATACTTAAGAGTGTTTATAATGCAAATAAAATTGGCACAAGATCAGTTTAGTAAGCTCTGAAATGTGAAGATGATCCTCAAGGTTTAGTAGTTTGGTGCAAAAACCAGGATTACAAAAACTATAATCAAATCACGTTGGATAAAGCATTTAACTTTTAAAGAATGATGTTTTCCTATGTTTTATTCTTTACATTTTGTTTCGCTGCTTTGGTTCTTAGATAGAAATGAACATAAAATAGATCAATAAATATCAAACTCGTAAATCTTAAAAAACAAGAATAAATATGAAGTCAGAAGTTTATGGTTAACAGACACACTAGAAATTACTAATAGACAAAAATACTTTGTGTCATTTTTATCGTTTTTATGTAACAGGTTTCTATCTATCTATCTATCTATCAGCCTTTAACAGCCCACTGCTGGACAAAGGCCTCCCTCAGACAGCTCACTGTCTCGAGGGATGAAAGTCTAATCTCCCACGCTGACTTTCAACTGCGGGTTGGGAGATGCATTTTAACCCTAACTGCCAGGGTAAAGAAACGGGAACGGACAGAAGGAGAAACAGAAGAAGAAAGAAACATCCATGCCACGACCGGGATTCGAACCCGGGAACTGGCACACTGGCCGCAACGGCAGACCTGCCGTCTAGACCGCACGGCCACGCCAGCACGGCTGTAACAGGTTTAAGAAGTTAAAATGATTAAAAATTGAAAAGAAAACATCTTATATTAATCTTTATATCGTAATCTTTATACATTCCCATTTTAGTAATAGTAATAAAAGAAACACAACATTTTAAGAAATTTTAATTTTTAAATTTTCTCAAGAACAAAAAAAAGTTCTTGAAGGACAATTAAGATTCTTAGAGACGAATTAAAAGCCTATGAGTGATAGGAAGTGAAGGTGTTAATTTCTCTGTAAGTTTAATTACGCGTAATGAGGTTCTTGGGTCAAACGTCGACTCCAGTTTCTCATTTCCATTCGAACAAAGAAATGAATTGATGACAAGGAAATCCAACAGCGCCAGAGCTGTCAAAGAAAGACGAGATTCTTCTGCCGCCGTTGCTATGGTGATCTCTTGAAATGCAAAGATAATGATTTCTCAAATTAGTAAGGAGATGGAAACCAACCAACTTACTTATGTTAAAACTTTTTTTTTTTTTAGAAGCGATGTTATAAAATTATAATCATAGTTTGTTAGAATTATAAAGTGGCGAAGCTCATGCATCTCCTTAAAAAATAATTTAATTCCTCACACATAGATTATACATAACATAGGACCGGTTTCTGCCTCGAGAAGGTCCTTCCTCACGCCAGAAATCCCTCTCGGGTCAGAAACCGGTTCTGTTTTATGTATAATCTATGTGTGCAGAATTAAATTGTCTTTTTAAGCAGATTCTTGAGCTTCGCCACTTTATTTATAAAATGAGCAGTGCATGTAAAAGGCCAGTAGTACCTTAGAATTTTGTATGTATTTACCTTGATATTAGAGACAAGCTGATAAGAAACCTTGTTCCTAAAAGAAACTCGTCTTTTGTCTTTATATATCGTATATATCAGGTTTCAAGGAAATCCATTCACTGTTTAAAATTTATTAAGCGCTGGGTAGAGGGCGCATGTATATTCAGCCACCAAACGCATAGACTGACTGATTAATTGGGATGGGATTCAATTTCCTTGGGAAAGTAGACTAGCAGAAGAAACATTCCATCAATAATAAAAAAGACTGTTGAAAATAAACGACATAAGTTTTTGTCGACTGTGTGTCCATATACGAAAGATAAAGTGATGTACAAATAGTATGTTTTCCTTGAGTTTCTGTGTAAATTTCTCCATTTCACTATTTAGCTGACAATAAATCAGGCTTTTGAAATTGAAAATTCAAAGACGGAAAATAAGTAAATAAAAGAAGCAAGCCACAAAGAAAATTGCCGTTCAGGCTTATAATTTGTCATGGAACCATTCTGGTATAGATCGCGCGACAATAGCCAAACAGTACTGCTTTGAGTCTATTCCAAATAGGACTGTTTCTTTCATTCTGTTTGGCCGTCCGAAATTAAGTATTTGCAATTTATGCTTTCTGTCCGTGCCTAGAGAAGTTAGTGGTGTCTGAAGAGTTCAAAACAGAGAAAGATTTATATGCAACGCTACAACCAAACAGTTTGGGACTGAAATAAACAACTTTATTTACTGAGGTTTTTTTTAGTTCAAGCATAATTAGTTATTAATTTACTTAGAAGTAGATACATTGAGTATTTAAGCATATGGTATTTTTTGTATCGAGAGTAAGAAATTCTGTCAATCAGTTATTCATAGATTTTTGATGTAAGTATAATGTATATGTTTTAAATTTATTTTCATGATACTTTTCTTTTGAGATATTTGGTATTTTTGGGATATTTAGGATATTTGGAAACTTGATTTTTGTGTGAAAAAGCTCAAAATTTTGTTTTTTATTATAAGTCGAACTTGAAAGCATTGGGAAAGATATTCGTATCAAGAGAAAAAATTGCAGACATTTTGTTAAAGGTAGGATGATTCATTAATTTTGCATCAGGGAATCCTGGTTTAATTGCTAGTGACAAAAATGTAAAGAGAAGAATGTTAAAGTAGGACGAATCCAAATATGTGGTGAAGAAGGGTGAAACCCACTTCCATGTGCCACAGGTGTTGTCGAGACAGCGCACGTTTTATTTGGATTATTACATGTTGTCTCAATCAATGACACAGCGCAAATTCGAATACTTTTTCTGTATGAATTAAAACTAGGACACAGTACTACAGAAGCAGTCAGAAACATTAATTCTGCATTTGCATTGATTCTTTAATTGTGCAGTTGCGAGAAATGGATCCTATACGACAATCACAGACGCAATGAGTAGATAATGCCAAAACTTATGCCAAAGCCAGCCCCTGTATCCAGAATTGAGAATCCAGTTTGAAATTTTTCTTGAAAAAACTTTGTATTAAAACTAATAAAAATACAAACAGTTTCGACCGCATGTTCTGCGTTAGTTAATAACGATAACAAGTAACCGCACATTATTTGCATAGACTCACTTCAGTCGATATGTTTATGTATAAATTGTAGAAGCTTAACGTTGTTAATTTACTTTGAAGAAGGCCAAAAGATGCAGGTTACATTTTTTTTTAGTTTTAATACAAAGTTTTTTTAAAGGTAATTCGTGTGAGTTAGGATTTCATATTTTATCTGTCTCCAGAATCCCTGATATGAGGAAACCTCATTTAAATAGGTATGTCTTTGACTCGATAACAAAATCTGCACAGCTACATTACCACGAAATACAGGGTTATTCTAAAAAATGAACCCAATTTAACTAATTTGTATTTAATGAAGTATAAATTGGACATGAATAATCTAAATACTATTAAAAAGAGGCAGTTTCAAAGGTTTGTTTTCCCACCGCTTGGGCGGTGATAGTTGCGTAAACGGCCGCTAGAGTACTCGCGCCAATAGGCAGGCATTTCGTGTCACTGTCAGTTGCAAGTAAGATGGCTACTATGCAGCATAAGGTTGACGTCAGACGAATAGAAGACAGTTTTGTTCGTAGTTCAAGAAAGTGAACCAATAGAGCTAGTAGAGAACTAGGAATACCTACCCCAGCCAACTGTACGGCGAGTTTTGAGACGGCGCGGCTCTTCCGCTTACAACTTGTGCAGGCTCTCCTTAAGAATGACAAAGTAAAGCGTATTGAATTTTGTATTAATATGCTAGCAATGATGGAGGATGACACGTTTCTACCGCTCTTAATTTTTAGCGATGAAGCTACTTTCCATCTTAGTGGAAAAGTGAATAGACACAATGTTCGCATATAGGGTCTGCAAAATTCCCGTACAACATTGCAACATGAGAGAGACTCGCCGAAGCTAAACGTGTTCTGTGCCTTTCACGGACAAAAGTTTATGGACCATTTTTTTTTCAGGAAAGGCTTAAGTGTAATAACGTTCCTGGACATGTTGAACAATGGCTTTTTCCTCAACTTGCCGACGATTCACAAGACTTCATTTTGCAACAGGATGGAGCTCCGCCCCATTGCACCGTGATAGTCGAGGATTTTTAAATCAATCCGTTCCTCAGCTATGGCTTGGTCGCATGGGAAATCAAGACCTGGCTCTACACTTCTGCCCATGTGACTTTTTCTTGTGGGGCTATGTTAAAGAGGCTGTTTACGTCCCACCTCTACCAATAGCCGACCTGCGGAACCGTGTCACTGCTGCGGTGAACTGAGTAACATAAGACATGCTTAATCGCGTGTGGGACGAGTTCGGCTACCGCTTAGATGTTTGCCGTGAAGCAGAGGAGGGACCCATTAAACATTTATAACCTGTGTTAAAAAACTTATAGATTGATCATGTCCAATTTATACTTCATTAAATACATATTAATTAAATTGGGTCCATCTTTTAGAATAACATGTATATTAGTAGATTGTTAGATAAAATCGAGCACTGTTAGCGCTCCAAAAATCTTTCTCACGCTGAATACATGTATGGAACAGCAATCTATTCACTTTTTAGTGATGTAATCGCAGTGATGTTTTGTTTTTTAGAACTCAAATGAATGGATGCTCCCGCAAACCTAACACATCCACTCGTGGATTTTCTATCTGACAAACTGCCCCAGCAAGCATCAGAATGGACTTGTACAAGTTTATTTTTTCTCTCATATAGGGTAGGCAAGAAGTAAGCTTCGCTATGAAACACATTGTAAAGACGATTGCTCAAGAGTTGCCAAAAAAAAACCTTAAAAGTCATGGGGAGTCCAACTAGATGTAACTCATGGGACTCTGGTTCCTGGTTTGCTTTAAACACACACACACATAATAAATAAATAAATAAATGAAATAAATCCTGGTGACTAAAAATAATTAATCGCAGTAAATAATGGGTTTAATTGTAGTAATAATTACTACGAACAAATCAGTGATGAGATGTATCAACATTGTAAAATTTTAATCTTATCAAAGCTGGTTTCAGCAAATGATGACGAAATACGGGGGGGGGGGAGCTGGGAATCGGGTTTGAGTTTGCAAATATCTTTCCAGAAACACTTTCAGTGAATTGGCAAAAGCTCCGAGCTCAGACTCCTTAATAAATACGAGAAGTCGTTCATGCTTTTTTTTCCCCGTCGAAACGTTTAGATTGTGTTGGATCAACGCCATGCGTCTTTGTACAAAGTTACAGATAGCTTTCACTAGGTTCAGGAATATCCAAATGAATCAAAAAGAAAAAGTCAAAAAGAAGCATTTTATCACAGACGTACTTCATCGGTTATCCGAGACGGAAATGATGGATATAAATGATCTAATTTTTATCGAGTCTATGTAATGGTTTGGCTGATAAAGAATCAATTGTATCAGACACAGAGAACGTATTTTGTTTATCAATTTACAGTCAACTTGTTTACCATTTTCTTCATATACTTCCAATCTGTATAATAATTGAAATTTCGTATTTTAGTGAGCATCGATAATTATTTGTTGGGGAGGGATAGATGGGAGAGATTTCAAAGTTACCACTTTCAACCAGTGAACAGACATTTCAAATTACGAAGGCTCCTACATTTAATATAATTAATTCATGGAGCTATTAAATAGTAATGATTACATAGATCATTCCAACTTTGCAGTCTCCAAAACATATTACAATCATGCATATAATATTTCGTGGAAAGATCAGGAATATTTTTCAATATTACTTACATACAAAAATAAAATTCCTATCCTTCGGATAAGTACAAATGACAATAGGAAATACAACAGTGAAGTAATGTTTACATAATGACAACAACAGCCCAGACATTTACTGTATAAATATAAATGTGTGAATATTTTTATAAAGTTACAGTTTTTCCATGCTGTTAGCTAATGTTGAAGTTTCTGGATGATAATCCAACCTTGATTTCTATTAAAACATTTAAATTTCTTATATATATATATATATGGCTGCAGTTATTAGCCTAATGTGATCATCTTTTTCTTCATGAATTAACAATGGATTTAATTATGATTTTCTTGTTTGCAATTAGAGGCCTTATCAGTATTCTTCATTTAATTTCTTTTTATGTTCATTTTTATGTTCCTGTACTTGTTTCTTGAATAATGATTAGGTAATTTCTTGTCGAAGGTGCGATTGTAAATTACACGCAATATAATTTTACTGAAATCCGTATCATTCAAAACAACTCCATAATGAACACTTCCGGTTCTAGAACAGCAAATTCGAATTTTACTTTATCAAACCAGAAAATGCTATCTCTCACTTTTTTTTTATATATTTAAACTATAAACTAAACTTTTTTTACTTTTAAAAATCATCAATGTTTAATAAAATGAAGTTTCGAAAATTAGAATTTTTTTGTTTGTGTATTGCAAAAAAAAGTGTTTGGCACAGCATTTATTTAATTCGCAGTAAACTTAGAAAGTTATATTTGTTTTCATTTTTATTTTACTATTTAAGTTGTTTGTGAAAGAAACTTTTTTTTCAAAGAAATTTATTTTACTGCATCAAGAAATTTTGTTTGTTTTTCTCTATTTAAACAAAGTACTTCCGAAATACGGTCGCTGCCGTGAAATCACGATAACTCCAAAATGTATAAATCCAAGAAAGATGAATATATTAGAGGTAGATTATTACAAGAAAGATACCTGATGATTTTGATACATGTAAGACCTATAACTTAAGGGCTTAAAACCATCAACAAAATCAATGAATAACTCTTTCCAATGAACATACTTTTTAACAATGTTTTGTGAGCTTTGTTATTCGAAAGTTGATAGCCAACTCTATCTTATTCGCTTGAGGGAAAAAAAAATAGCTTCTAAATAATAAATGATAACATCTGGCAAGTATGTTGACTAAAGAAATTGAATAAAAAGAAAAGCATATTGTAAAGTTCACAGATATCTGGCTTTGGGAATAAGAAATGTTTTGCCAAAAATTATACAACATAGATTAAAAATAAATATGCATTGATTAAGAAAGAGGGAGATCTTTCCATTGCTTTGCACCAATTTTGAAAATGTATTAATATCTCAGATTGAAGAAAAATCATTACTGATTTACATATTAACAACCATCAATGTAAAGTAAACCAGTCACGCTGTGTTGAAAGATTTGTTGAAACCAAAAATAAAAAAAAACATCACCACCATAATGTGAGCTAAAGAAAGTTAATATCAAAGAAACTGTAATATATGTAGTTTTCTGTGATTATTAAAAGTGGATTAGGTAATTGTGAATAAAAATATGAAGAAATTTTAAACAAACTCAATCAAATGCAATGTAAATGTAATCAAAAATAAAAGATGGCCTCGGAATATCAAACTTTTGTGTTTTCTCATTAATCTTTGGATATCAGCATAGTATCAGCATCATCGTAACTAGCAGTTTTTGATAATGGAAACAGTATCACAGCATGCTTTTAATAAATAGTATAACTCTAATTTTTATAAGGAAAACCAGTGGGAAAGAGACAAAGGAAAACCTGTTCAATGATATTCATGAATGGAATGGACTGACCTACAAGGACTGTAAGACAAACGCAAACAATAGTGAGACTTTCAAAACCATAGCAGTTAACTTCCTCGAAGAAGATGACACATGAAGAAGAATTTTTATATATTTTTTATTTTTTAATGATACAACAAATTATGTATTAAAAGACAAAATACAGCAACGCAAATAATTAAAAAATTGAAGACAGAGTTAAACTATTATCAATTTCGCTGGCAATGCGGAGCTTCTTCAGATCAACGATCAAAGATCTGTAGAAGCTGCGCACTGCCGGCGAAATTGATAATATTTTTTTTAATGTAGTGATTAAAAAGATTAAGTGATTACACACATTAAAATAATTTTAAAAAGTTTAAAAAGCAAAATGTTTCATCCCCGTACGTGAATGTCTTATATTTAAAATTATTTTAATGTGAGTAATCTTTTTAATCACTACAACTTCAGCAACACACACAAAAGATTTTATTAATTTTTTTTTAACTTTGTCTTAATTTTTTTTAATTCTCTGTGTTTCTGTATTTTATCTTTTAATGAAAGTTTTTACACACGTTAAAACTCTTGTTCAAATTATGTATTAATCATGTCACTCAAAACATCAATAACCATCCATTATAACACTCACAAAGTTTTGCATTAATTTGTGGATATTTTACTTTTGCAGAGCTACATCTATAACTCAGGAACTTTAGAGACTGAAGTGTTTTGTGATGTTGGGAATAATCTCATAGAACTGAAGATCAACACATCCTGATTTCAGTAATCCGGAAATCCTTGAAAACACGCTTTTTTGAAACTAAATAATTTGCTCAAAATCTGCACAAAATCCCTTCAGATCTTTGTTCCAATCCTTCCGGATTACCTTTCAAGTTCTTCGCGGAGTGGATTACTACTAATGTTTGCACATTTTAAATCTGTAAGTCCATCAATATTGTATAACTTTAAAATACTTAAAAACCAAAATCGATTATCAACTTGTGATTATAAGTCCTTATCTTCAACAGTAAAACTGAACCTACACTTTAATATCAATATATTTTAATAGATTTCCAAAACTGGAGATTTTTTTTTAAAAAAAGCAACGTATCTTAATGCAGTGCTTGTTTTGGATCGAATAATGTTAAAGTTCTTTCATTTAATGCTATTCAATGTTAAATATTGTAACGTAAGATCAGATAAATAAGTTCATCTCGTTTATTGATTGATTTCGTTTTAATCTAACAGGAAAGATTATCTGTGATATCAATTCAAATAGTTATCGTCGTTTGAGTTTCTAACTATTTTTGTTGATCTGAACAATGATTTTTTTCTAAAGATTAAATGAGAGACAGAAACTTCAGTCGAATTATAATCAGTCAAATATCAGTTTAGAGTATTCTAAATCAGTCAAATAGTAATTTGTCATTCTTGAAATTTATTTAATTAAATTGAATCTGAATAGAATATTTTATTATTGAACCGTTTGCTAACTTCTATTTTTTTTTAAATTACAAAATGTTTAATTCTGAAGCATATACGAAAATGGCGTTTTTATACATTTTTAACTGATACAGATTTTTAACGTGTGCATCTTAAGACATAAAATGCGCGATTACACATCACAATTTAAAAATGTTTAAGTACAATAAAAATTTATAAAAACACGAGTACTTTCCAGGCGGTCTACGCCTCGTTGTCAAGCGACCTAGATAAAACATAAAACGGCCTGTATAATTACGTAGATTTTTCACGTGTGTATCTTAATTAATTTAAGATATAAATTGAGGCCATCACTTGACAACGTGGTGAAGTCCGTCTCGAAAGTACTCGTGTTTTTATAATTTTATTGTACATAAACTTTTTTAAATTGTGATATATGGTGGCCTGAATTCGTGTCTTAAATGAATGTAATTTTTTTTTTCAATATTTTTTCTCATCTGGAGACTTGAATGCTGTTTCTTAAAGGTGTAATGTTTGAAAGATTTGTGTTGCACCTGACTTTTCTTTTGTGCAATACAATAAAATTTCATATTTCCCCAAATATTAGATAAGTGGGTGAAAAAGTACATGTAGGTATTGCGATCATTGTGATATAACTTTTCCATGAATCTGTTATATCGTTTCTGTTAGAATTTGGCAGCAGCGCTTTTAATCATGATATTACAGGATAATGCTTTATTTATTCGCTAATGCTGGAAGTTTTGTGAAAGTTTATTAAAAGTTGTCCGTAATAAAGATCAGCTCTTCTTTGAACTAGTTTTAAAAAAAAGATCGTAATAATTTATAGATATTTTACTAAATGCACCAGATGGTTGTAGTTTCTATTTTAACAGTAGAAAATAGACTTCGGATTTCACATTTCACAGAAGAAATAATAACTGTTATCTGTTGTTATTACTTGTATCACTTTAAATCCACAGTTTTCCTCTTACAGTTCCTTTCAGTTGATGAATAACAGGAAGCTTAACATTATTGGTATTTTTTCTCCTCTTTCAGATAGAAATAGGATTCCCGGATAGGTCCTGTAATATCTGTATTGTTTAGGGATCTACGAGATCAGTTTGTTATTTGATGATTATCTCAACAGGATCATTTCCTAAGACTATTTTTACAACTACAACTTTAAATCACTAGCATTTCCTAATCCGGAATATTATGTTAAATATGATTTGAGAGGTTACTTCTGTTTCTTGCGGTGATTCGTCGAACCTAAAATTCCTCTGGTTTAGTAACAACATCCTGTAAAACGTGCTGTACATGTTATTGGGATGAAAAGGTTTCATTAAATTATTTGTAAAAAGGAATGGTTCAAAGAGGATGAAATTCCAAGAAAAGAAAAACTTCTCAGGTTGTTTTTCTTAATTTCGCTTTTATTATGAGTTGATAGAACCTAGTGATTCTGACAGGTTCTACCCAACAACCTGTTTAGCAGAAGAGAACGAATTTTATCCTAATTAAAATGGGAAATCAAAAAACGAGGTTTTTGGGTCAGAAACTGGATGAACAAAACCATTTAAAGCCTCTTC
This sequence comes from Thereuonema tuberculata, assembly GCA_023159025.1. NCBI lineage: Eukaryota > Metazoa > Arthropoda > Chilopoda > Scutigeromorpha > Scutigeridae > Thereuonema > Thereuonema tuberculata. The sequence continues at coordinate 63,915,268 of JAFIDM010006943.1, forward strand.
TGTAATTTTAGTTCCTCTTTTTTTACTTTTCCAAATGTTATCCATTTTTTTCTTCCTTTTTCTCAATCCCAGCTTTGCTTTCATTTTCATAAATCCCGTCCCAGGTTGGACCATCTGAGTCTTTGCTTTGTTCACTTGAGTGGAAATAAATTCACTTGTCATTGGGACAAGAGCAGAATCTCACTTGCTCTGACAGCAGCTCGTGAATTGGGGAATCAACCTCTTAAAAAAGAATAAGAACAAAAAAAAAAACATTGCTGACATCTTGTTTTCTTATTTATTTATCTTTTCGTTGTTTCGTTCTCGTGTTTTGTTTATTTTAATAATTCTGTTTTGTCATTAGCTTTCCCACTCTCTCTCAGTTTGTTTGTAATTTGAGATGTTTATTGATTTTAATGATCTTGTCAGAAGAAGACATTTAATGCTTCCACATAAAAAGCGGATTCCATTTCTTCAATAAAATTTTGATATTAATCGAATTTCAAGTTAATCCTCTTTTTCTTCTAACGTTAAAGAATTAATTAAAGATTTGATCGTCCTCTTATACACTTTCAAGACTTTGCATCTGTTATTTAATGTAATATCAGTTAAAATTGCTGTTGGCTCCTAACGGTCTATTGTAAATGTATTCTACATTTTTTCGTAAAGTGAAACAGATTTTTTTAAAAATTTAATCCTGAATTTCAAGCAGTTAAATGTAGTTACTTCTTAAAAATATATCTTTTAATGTGTGGAAAAATATCTTTAAGAAATGCAAGGAGGTAACTCATACACATACTGATGAGTAAAATAATTTATTTATTTATTATTTTATTAAATTATTTTAATCATCATTATGTGTGTGATGTTATCTCCTTGCATTTCTTGTAGTTACTGCTTATCCATTATTAATGAGATATTAAGAAACAATCGTTCCGGTGTAACCTTGTGGTCAAGACCACAGCCTTCCATGAGGCATATGTGTCGGAATCTGGATTCGAATCCCTCCTTCGGTTTGGATGTAAACTCCTTCTGTGTTTCATCCGTTTCCGCGGATGTAAAGCTAGTTTGCCCCTTTTTTGCCCCCTAAGTAGTTCTGAAGAAGTAGCAACTTTCTCAGTCAGACAATCGCATTGATTTTCTATCTTTTAAATGCGCTACCATTAAAAAAAATTACGGAACAAATCGCTGCATTTGCAATAAATTTTTGACAGTAGATATAAAAGTTTGTTTAAAAGGGGTAATTTATTTCAATTTCTACTCCTTATCCAATGAAAGTTATTATCGATAGGAATTAATCAATATTTTGTATAACAACTTAAATTTCATGAGCATTTAAAGTATGAGCATATTCAACAAAGTTATTTCAAAACAGCTTTGTCTTATTAAGCAGTCGCACACTGTCTCAGATCAGCTTAGATCACATCAGAACGTCTGATGATCAGATCAGGTAATTTCCCACACACTGCATTCGCTCCGCTCAGAACAGAATGCCAGTAAAGCCCAAGTCACAACACTTGTCTTTAAGAGTTTACTTGGTTTGAACATTCTGATTTTGTAGGCTTTCTTAAATTACTGCTTAAAAAGTTTTAAAAACTTTTTCAGACATGAAGGCTTGTTTTTTTTGTTATTAAATAATATTATGGCATTTTTTTATCTCTTATTAATTAAGTAATTACTCAGTAAGTGTTACAGATCAGTAAAGGAAACTATGAAAGTTTACAACTACAATAGCAGGAGTGTAGATTAATTTACACTTAAAATAAACATAAGTAGGCGTATTTAAAGTTTTGATTAATACTTTGGTTCATTACTGTATTATTTCTTTGATGTTTCTTCATATTATTTTTTGTAATTTTATCATTATCTAAAGTATTAATTATTTGTTACCACTAGTTCGGTCACAGTGAAGCATTTAAATGCATTCAGTTTTAATGATATAAAATATACGAGTTTATTATAATATAAACACATGTAGGCCACAACTGAATAATTGAAAATGCTAAAGGTTTGTTTAGAAGAAACCAATTAGATTTTAAAATTATTTGATGTAGTCAAACATAATATGCATTTAATCTTAATGATTTTATTCTCTTCAATCACTTAGGCTGCTCACACACTGTCTCAGATCAGCTCAGAACGTCAGATCAGAAAAATTCGGAAGTTATGCATTTTAATGTAACTCACTCACACTGCTTCCACTCAGATCGAAACCGGCCTCTCAGAACGCGTCAGAATGTTTCGCTCTTCGAGCAATTTTGTTCTGATTCCGAAGCGTTCTGAAGGGATGTGCATCCGCAGGAGAGTCCCTCTCGGCTGTTGTGACTCCTTTATCGTATGTTTTAAGTGAATTTCTTTCGATATGTCTTTAGATGAAAAGCTCATTGCTGTGGTTGAATAGTATCCAGTGCTCTACGACCTTAGCAACAAAGATTACTATAATATTTCATTGAAGGAAACAGTTTGGCAGGAAATTTCAACAAATTTGAATGAAAGTGGTAATTAAAATCATTTTATTGAGTCATTAAATATATTACAAGTGGTTGAACAGAATAAAATCATTACAATTAAATGTATATTAAGTTTGTCTGCATCAAATTGTTTTAAAAATCTATTTGTTTTCTTCTAATCATAAACCTTCTGCATTTTCTTTTATTTAGATGCGGCCTCAAGTTTTTTATTGTAATAAACTCGTATATTTTAAATTCTTGAACTGAAGGCATTAAATGACCGAACTAGTGGTAACAAAGTAACTAATACTTTTTAGATAATGATAAAATTACAAAAAATAATACCTAGAAACATCAAAGAAATAATACAGTAATGAACCAAAGTATTAATCAAAACTTTAAATAAGGCCTACTCACGTTTATTTTAAGTGTAAATTAATCTATACTCCTGCTAGTATTGGTGTAAAATTTTATAGTTTCCTTAACTGATCTGTATCACTTACTGAGTAATTACTTAATAGATAAGAGAGAGAAAAAATATTTCATGGTATTATTTAATAACAAAAAAGTGAGGCCTTCTTGTCATTAAATACTATAAATGAAAATGCAAAAAGCTGTTATTGTTACAATATGTAAACTAGGAATGGTCCACCTTTTACATTCCAAGGGCCAATTTTCTGAGTTTAGATGATCTCTACCGCGTTGAACAATTAGACAATGAAGGCTGGACGAAGTCATCCTTTCCTAGTCATTGAACTTGAATTCTTGTTACAGATTTTTTTTTTGAGAACTTATACAAATCGGTTTTTGGTTATTACTGTATGCAACAGCAGGCTTACATTTTTTTTTATTATCATTTTTTTTATTATAATTTTTTTTATTATTATCGGGGTTGCAATGCACCACTTCTAATCATCCAGTGCGCCACTTTTGTTCATCTCTGATGTCCAATTTTATGAAGGAGTGGAAGAGTAACTAAGTAAATAATGCTATTAATATTGTTGCTGCTAATGAATCTATACCGTATATGCTCCAATAAACGCCGAGGCTCTTATTGTCTTTAATAGTAGCCGGTCTCTAGCAGTAGCCGGGTCTTTGATATTTCCTTACTGGTACTAGTGTAAGCGTACGTATCTTTTTAGTCGTGCGTAATACCTTACGGTACATTGCCTTACAAAATGTAACCGAAACGGTCATTTGACATTGTCTTTAAAATTAGCGCGGTGGAATACGCAAAAGAAACTTCCGGTGAGGCGGCCGCCCGTCATTGCGGATTCGGACGAAGAATATTAGCGAAAGGTATAGAAAGATATTGCCATTTATCTTTAACAGTCTTATGTAACATGTGAAATTCAAGTAAAGTAGCTGTTTGTAATATTAGCCGGTATTTATGTGTAAAAATATTGCGTTCTGATGGTTTTTGTTAATAATGGCCGGCCTCTAATAGCAGCCGGTCTCTATTAAGCGCCGGGAGCCGAGGCTAGTTTTGCAAATAAACGCTGGGGGCCTGTATTGGAGCATATACGGTAATAAGTATTTATAACAATGGTTTGATTTTATAATTTTTTTTTTACAAGAAAATTAGGTTTATTAGATATTTACTTGTGGATTTACATGTGAATTATGTGATACTGGATGTTTTTGGGCTAATAGTGGCATACCTTCAAAAAATGTTGATTTGGAAATGAATCTTTAAAAAATAAGAAAAAAGTTCACAAAGAATTCTAGCAATATCATCGTGTTATTAAATCTCGCCTTTCATGTTTTTGCAGATAAAGCATGATATGGATTTTGGAATGCGCGATTACAAAGTTATTATTATTGCCAATGTAAACATGAATGACCTGCCATCGTTAGGTAAGCTGACTATTCCAAAAATTTTAAATGTTTTTTTTTTCTTTTTTAATTTATGGCAAATTTCAGTATTTTTTTTACTGTGTTCATTTCTTGCAAATTCGAATCTGGAAAGTTCGCCTTAAAGGAAATCTTTTAGAGGAAGAAAAAAACTGAGAGTGTAGCAAAAAAGAAAACACATTACTCGTATATTTAATCTCAGGAGAAAACAGCTCACTCAAACCTCGCAGGAATAAAGTAGGATCCCATAGGTTCAAAAAAAAATCTATAAATTCTTAAAAGCCAATAAATTCCACGAGGATACTTTAAAACATACTCACACAAATACAATTTTTTTTGTTGAAAAACATAACACTTAAAGATCCAAGTCATAAATTTGAATTCCGGAAGTTTGAGTAAACTAATTTTAAAATGTTATCGTCAATTTTTGTTTCCCATTTCAGCGGAATAAACTTTATATCAACCACACTCTCGAATACATTTTCTTTTTGTTGCCTGCCTTGAATATAAAAAAATGTCTCCTTCAGATGCTTCTGATCCATATTTAGAACTAAATGATAATTTAACAAACATCGCATTTTGAAAGGTCGGTTATAATCTAAAAGTGTTTCAAAATGAGTCGTTTAAAAATAAAATATGAACGCAAAAATTACGAATAAAACGAAATGTCTCAATCATACACAGCGACCATTCTCAAGGAACTAGCACACAAGGAACCAAAAATTAAAAAAAAAGAATGGAACAAGGGGTGGAGAAAGATAATTGCTTATGTCTGAAGATTAATCAGAGACAAGATGGAATATTGAAGGATTAGAGTTAAAAGGTTGAAAATAATTTTGATATATAAAAAAAATTAATAAATTAATGATAAGATGCAGTTATTAAAAGAGAGGGAGTTAATGTAAAGAAAAACGTAATGAATAAGATGAGATAAAAGGGTTGATGTAAGTTCAAAAAAGATACAAAAAAAAAGTTTAAAATAACAGGTTATTGAAAAATCACTTTTCATATAATTTATGATTTACCTAAAAACCATTCCATAAGATAATTGGTTCCTGTAATAGTGAAGTGTAATTCAAATAATCACTCCTTTACAAGAAATGTTTTTAAGTTTTATTAAATCTGTGTAGGATTGAATAACAGTTCTTAATAAAAACACTAGGATTCAAATCCAATCCCTAAAACGGTTAATAGACTTCGAATGTAGTTGAGTTAATTCATTAAACACCCACTCACTTAATTTCCTTTATCTGGTTTCTTTCCCGTATTTTCGAAAATGTTCTTCTGCTCTTTTTACGCAAAAAATATCAAGCGATTCAACATGTATTTCCAAGTAACAACTCCTGAGTTATTACAGCTGGTGAGAGATGGAATATTTTGAATAAAATTATAATGAATAAAATAAATAGTACAATACAATTGGTAATACATCTTATTGTAAAAATTTCAGCTTTCTAAAGTATTTGGTGAATTAATGGTGCTGAAATGACAGTGCGTAATGATAACTTTTGTATCCTTCTGTGAATCAGTTAGAATCATACTTCACAGAAATATTTTTATTACAGTAATGCTATTATTGTACTTAAAAAGTCAGTAAGTTAAAGGTACCCCATTATAACCCTACAGGTCCTTTCTCCAGAAAGGAAACCCGGCATCCATTCTTTAGATGGATGGATGGACTCTAGGCCCTTCTGAAGGAGAATCCCTCGTGGAAAAATCCCGGACTTCGACGGAGTCAGGGATTGGATTCACCTTACTACTGGATCCCATCTTAAAAAGTAAATATAATATAAAATTTCAGCATTCCACTTTGTCTTTTGAGCTGATTTTCAGAGATATGGTTTGAATTATGAAAAAATACTTAAGTCAACGGTGGAAACGTTTGTAATGTATTGAAAAATGGATAATTACCAACAGCAGACGCAAACAGTAGACAAAAGTTTAGACAGAATTAATTCAATCTTTTCTGTTTTTCCAGAAATATAATTGAAATATAATTTTATCTGATTCGTCAATCTTTTTGTTAACTGCTTAAAAGACTACGAGCTCACGTTTAAACTCTGATCTTTTGAAGTTTCTGGATAGTAAAACAGGCTGGAATGAAGCCGTATTTCTATGTGGCGTTTTTCTTCCCCTCGGCACAGCTGGAGATAACACAACTGAGACTGGAGAGAGACAGAGAATTCCTAATTTCCGCACTGAGAAATTACGTTGATGGTTGATTTACAATACTGAAGCTTTTTTTAATAAATACTTTGGGATGGTTTTAATAATTAAGTTGGTAATGGATGTAGTAGAAGACTTTAATTTCCTCTTATTTCACAAATTAAATTATTTCTGTTGCTTTGAACTACTTTCCCCCGATGCTTCTAACATTTTATGACTTCATCCTAAATGAGAAAATTTTAAAACTGTACTTACTTTTAGTTTTGATGTTTTTACCCATTCTTACCTAAAATTTAATCTTTCACATATTAAGAAATAATACAAAGAAGCCATCTTATAAACTGCTTTAGTGGCCATAGTTAACATTTCTGTAAATTGAGTTAAGCTTTAAATTAATAAGTCATTTTCTTCAAAAGCTTAGCTCTTAAAGACTGTTCTCTTACATCCTAAGATGGTCTTGGTCGTTCCACTGTTTCTTAAGTCATCTTGCGTCAAGAGAAATCTTCTAGTTGTTAATTATAGTTAACAATTCCATATAGTTAATAATAATTCCACTTAATATGAAAACGATTTCTTTTTAGAAGCTGTGATTTGTTTTCGTATTTATTGTATTCGTATAATTGTAGATTGCAGTTCAATAGCAATAACTACGGAAGGAGCTAAAAAGATTTCGCACCTGGAGCTGTCACCAGGAAAAGACTGGGACGGCCGTTTCGTCCTCTTAGGACTCATCAGTTAGTCAAACTCCACCGAGATAGGCTAAGAAGGTGTGAACATATACGAATATGTTCCCGCTCTCGGCCCCGGAAGCGAGATCGCACAAAAGCAAAACACAATCAAAAATACACACCAATAGAAAAAAATATCAAATCCTTGGCCTGTGTTCCGCTAGGCTCAAAGGAATTTGTCTAAAGCAAAAAACAAAGCTTTTAAACTAACCAGTTTTTAATTAATTTTACGTGCCTAATGATTCAACAAAATTTAATTACGGAAGCCACAAAGAAACCTAAAAGATTTCGCACTTCGAGAGTGGGGCCGAGAGTAGGAGTCATATATGTTCTTACCTTCTGAGCCTCTCATCGGTGGAGTGTCTGGCTGATGAGTCCCAAAGAGGACGAAACGGCTGTCCCAGATTCTCCCCGGTGACAGCGCGAGGTTCAATTTATTTAATTATTTATTTTATATATTCGAAAATGTTTTGGATTTGCACTTTAACTAAAAGTTATAGCAATTCAGAGATGAAATTTTTTTAGATAGGATACTACTGAGACCATTGAGTCATTCTAAATACGATTATTATGGTTATATTATGGTCAAATTTTGGTTATACATGGATGCTAAACGATAAATTAAAATTAATTTTATATTAAATATTAATTTTAAATTAAATTAATTAAATTGCTTCCTAGGAAAAAGCTAAATTTTTTTTTGTTTACAAAAACAAGATTGGCTTCGTTATATAATATCTCTAAACACAACAATGAGGACATCTATTGAACAACCTTTGGCCCTTTGAAAATTATTGAAACATAGAAATAAATATAATTTTTGAATTCTGTTATCATATCTTAAGACAAATGCAAAAGACAAATAATTAACCAATAATTTAAAAATAGAATCCTGACAAACATCTCAGCTTTGTCCCGAGAGGTCTAGAATGTCATCATCCACTTGTCCAAATGTTCTGTCATAAGTTCTAATACGAAAACTATCCAAGAACGAACAAATATCGTTAGTCCTGATAAAAACTACTTTGAAGCAAGTGTAGGAACAACGAACTCCAGACCAGGAAAACTCTCGAACATTTTCCTTTCGTGTTAATTTTATTTGTATAGGAAATAATTTCGCAAGCGAAACAGTCTTCGAAGACTTAATTTGAAACGTTAAAAAACTGCAAAATTGTCGAAACTTGACCTTCTTGAACAGCCAATCAGAACATCCGTACTTAAGATCCTTTTGCAAAGTAAAGCCGAGCTGTGAATATCAATCGATAGTTTTATTTAGCTTGAAATTCTTAGTAACTCAAAGCCACGCTTTCATAAATCATACAATGTATGTCTTTTTTTTTTAACTTATTTCATTGGAAGTTGGGGATTTCAATTAAATTTGTAACTTTTTTTTGCACTATGAATCATTCGGACTTTGCTGTCTTTGAAATTTAAGCATTAAATCAGCAATCAATGACATTTTGATATGTAGGCGGGGGAAAAATTGATTCTGATAATGTAATTTGTTTGACAAAATTAAAACTTTTAAGAAAATATGAGGAAATTTTACGGTCAGAATAAATTGAAAAAAAAAAAAAAAGGAAAATGGTTCTGCTGATAAAATTTAATATTTTTAATAATTTGAAATGACAAAAGAATGCATGCTAACATCTTAAATAACTTCTTTAATGATAAAGTGAAGAAATACAAGGCTGCACCTGAGTAAACAAAATGTTCTCGCACTCTGAGCTACCATTAAGGGCATATCTGGCTAAAGAAGCCTAATAAGGCTGAAACAACTGTCCCAGATTTCCGACATTCCGACATAAAGTTTAAAACTCTTTAAACTTTATATATATAAAAAAAAAAACTTCTTTAATAACTTCTTTAATAACAAAAAACTCCATAAACTAAAGAGGTTATTTAAGATGTTAATTAAGAAGAATTTGTTTGAATGCAAGTTAAATTTAAAATCTTTTACTAGACATTTTTACTATCGAAAATTGATGTTCTGATAATATGTTAGTAAAATACTTACAAAAACAACATGGAAATGCTCAGTAGGGGAGACCGGGGCAGAGCGGTCCACTTTTTTTTTTTGAATTTTTTTCTTTTTTTTGTTAAGAGATTTTCCATTGCATTTTTTTTTGTCAGAATCGGAAACTATTCAAGAATGTAAATACTTGATTTCATTTCATTATCTTCATAAATAAAATTGGTATTAATTCGCAAAGCAAAAATGGTAGAGTGGTCCAACCTGCCCCGACCACAGGGCAGGCTGGACCACCCCAGGGGGCACGTTGGTCCTGGTAAGAATGACAACATTTAAAGTAAGTTTTTTATTGAATATAAAATAACATGCCATTTAGGATATCATGAAATAAAGTTTAACTTAACATAGACTACCTAAGGTATTACATATTCAAGTGAAAATTTAAAATAATCATTATGCAGTTGAAAGTCGTAAATGAATAATATCAAATAGGTTTACATTGAATTAATTAATCACTTTCACTAGAGAAATCTTCTTTGCAGTTGAGGCATTCGTAAAATAAACCCCGAATAACACTGGCTACACAGGAACTATGGGCCCATCTCTTGCACTGCGTACATTGAATCCACTTCACTTAGGGATGTAATTGTGTGTGTTTTAGAATACGCTCCCTCTCCTGAAATGTTTGGGTGATTGGGTGTACTTTTTGCCCGTGTGTTTCAGATTTATCAACTGATCTGATTTTTCCCGCCAGAGTGTACTTAACTTTTCTCCTTTTGTTCCCATGGGAAAACGAAACAGATAAAACCACATGATCACTCAATCAAAGCACAACTGTTTTTTCGAAGTTTTTCTTTTTCTTTCGCACATATTGTTTTCTAAATAAGCTCAAACCATTAAAATAATATTTAACCATGAAATATCACAATAATAATATACAAGACTTTACCAAATACAGAAATTCAAGTACATAATTACAACAATACAATTATTAAAAATCAAAATATATTCCCTCATAGAACAAGATTTTAATCGTGTCATGTTGCTAATTCCACAACGTGACAGTTTGCATAGTTTTTAATTAGAATTTAATAACACTTAAATGTGTAAATTGGCTATTTTCGAAGATTAAGATGCCTTCGCGCGAAGTCTTCCCCTATTACTGTACTTGCTGAGAGGAATTACTAAAAGGGTAATATCCTTTAATAATATAGGCCACACACAATATATGATAGCCTACATAAAAAAATATATAAAAAAATATAATATGTAATAATGTAATACAATATAATATAATAGGCCTAATAAATATATAATATAGAAAAAAAATATAATGTATAGTGCCAATATATTTTATTGTAAAAACAGCGGGGCAGAGTGGACTACTGGTCCAATGTGCCCCGTGTCGTTCGGTTCACTCTGCCCCATCGCCTTTTTGGCGTTTCCTTCAGTTGTAACTATCGACTACTTTAAGTATTCAATTCACACTACAGCTTAAAATGATCTTTAGATTACCACCTTCAATATGAATATTACGGTTATGTCATTCATTGCATCGCTGAACGGCAATATTAAAGTAAAAACATCACTAAACATTTACTTACCTGGACAAAAGCAAAACAATCGATCACCTCACTGTCACCAATAAGCCGAATTCACTGAAGCTTTTGTGGTAGCAGCGCTACAATGGCACCAACCTTCTTTCCGATTTTTGGCGCATTCTAGCGTTTACACGAATTACTAAAGTCAACGGTCCACTCTACCTCTAGGTCCACTTGGCCCCGGTCTCCCCTAATGTTAAAGAAAAGCAGAAATATTCCTGACAGCTGACTTTGTCGTCACGTTTTAGAACAGTTCGTAAAAAGAAAAATACCTTTTAAAAGTTTTCTAATATTTACCTCAAAGTCCATTGTTCCACTGTTAAGTCCATTGTTCCGAATGGTTACTTGTTAGAATGGTGAATTCGAATGTATTTCTACTAACCAATCACAACTCTTTTTTCCTCATCAGGGCATTTATTTACTAAATAAATCATTAAATGTTAATTCAAACTCCTTTTGAATTCAATTAGAATTCAATTGTAGTTAACCAATTAAACTTTCAAATAAATTATTAAGAAATTGGGAATTGCATTCGTTTTCATTAGAAATCTTTCATTTGTAATAAACAATATAATTATGAAAGAACTCTCCTCCTCTCGTGTTTTTAACCCATAAAAATTTGTCTACATCCTTACCATATTATTTTATCCAATTCTACTGATTTTTTTTATCGATTTTTATTAGTTTCATATCAGTTATATTTCAGTTTTCGCATTTCAGATTTTACTAAAAAGCCCTGAAGGTAATAAATTAGTGTTTTGTTTTGTTTTTTTACATGATAACTTGAGTACTTTTTTTTTTTCTCATATTCAATTTTTATTGAATCGGCTGCTTTAGTTCCGTATAAGTCCAATGCCACCAGATGAGATAAATAATCTAATCTGCATAAGAATAAATTTTTAAGATGGAAACCTTATTTTCCCTAAGATTTACTTATTTCTTTTCATGAAGTTTTGATATTTGAACCGCAAAACTGAAAAAAAAAATCACTGGTTTCACATTGACTTACTCATGTTGTGTCCAGTGTTAATCATTAAGGTTTTTGTTGAGCCATTCGAATTCTATCCCTGCTTAGCGCAGACATTCCTCAGACTGAAAGATGCAATTAGAAACTAATTAGGATTTTGGGAAAAAAAAAAAAGGCGCGAAGGAACAAATAAATCCAACCTACTCATATTCCCTGCAATTTCACTTTGAAGTACCCACTTTGTTCTAGTCTTAGATAACATTTTTCCATAATTATTCAAAACAAAACAACTATTCATGAAGTACTTTTCTCAAAATGAATTAACTATTTTTTTTTTAATATAAAAAGTTAAAATTTAAAATTTCAAAAATTTCTCTTACAATTTGATTTTGAATGATTACAATATACTTCAACTTACTTGGTAATTCCACTTAGTGTCTTTTTTTAACATTCTTTATTAGCTATTGTCTACAGTTATTGATGTCAATTCCCACAGTTTAGATTTAAGAAAAATGGAGTAGATATATAGCCAAACTAAGGAAAGCAGATTTTAGATTTAAAATTATAAGTTTTTCTTTAATACAAACATATCCAAACAGGAAATTCAAATATGGAATGGAAGTAACAAATTTATTTGTTTATCTTTGTGGATAATGTAGGATATTTCAAAGAAAGTGGTTTCTCTTTCAATAGCGCACAGGAGGTTCGTTCCACTAGATGACGATTCTGGTTTTAATAACTGTTGCTTATTTCAGTAACGCTATAATATTCGCTGTTTGTCATCCACTGTTTGTCTGCTGCTTCCATTATTTTAAGGATGGTTTCATTTGTACTATTTAATGTGTAATAATTTTGAAGTATTTTACGTCTATTCAGTTCATGCCATCTTCTCTTTTTGAAAGTTGTCCAGTTGACAACAAAAGCAGTGTTCTTTTCTTTCTTTTTTTTATTCCCTAAGTAAAAGGAATTTTTAGACATTATAATCACTTTATTATTATTCAATATTTTCATTGTTGACAATTATGTTATTTACGTCCTTAGTGTTGGAACAAGTAGAAGCTTAAAGGCTTTTAATCTGTCTTAACACCCTCTGTTACTATTAATCTTTTCGACGTCGCGGAAAACAACAGATATTAAAAAGAAATAGCCTTTTTTTCATTTGGAGTTTTGTGGGGAAACTATTCTATTATTATAAATGCCCTTTTGTGTAAATGAATCAAGCGCAGTCAAACTCATTGATAAATGTAAGTTTCTCTTTGTGTCGTACTTCTGTGATGTAACCAAATCTTTTCAGTACCGTAAGCTTACACCAGTGGCGAATATAGAATATATTTTCGGGGGGGGGGGGCAAGATTAATGTAAGGTTAAGTAATTTTAAGTAGACACCCCATGGAAACCTATCTCTTCAACCAAAAAAAAAAAAAAAAAAAACGTTGGGAGGACTTACCTTCAGTATTTTTTTTTGGGGGGGGGGCCGGGCCCCCTCGGGCCCCCACCCCCAACCCCTTATATACGCCCCTGACTTACACCAAGAGTGCACAATCCGCTGCTCAATAGTATCAAACTTAAAATTAAATTTCAGCCTTTCCATTGCTGCCAACAGATGCGTTGAATAACGTCATCACTTGCAATGGCAATTGATTGGAGCACAACTAGTGCATTATTGGATAATTTGAAGTTTATGTAAATTACATTTTTGTTAATTATTATTATAAATGCCACTGTCAAATCATTAATTAGTAATACATTTGTATAAATTGCATACATTTTTAATAATTATTATTACAAATGACATTATCAAATCATTAATTACTAAGATATAGTAAGGGTTGGAGGATGGGACTCTGCAGCCCTCCAGCAGAACTTTTGAGGAGCAATATTTTTTATAGACTTCCTAACACTAAGCACCTCTGACTTCCACCAACACAATATTCCTTTGTCCAGTCTACAAGTTGTGCCCGTGAAGAACGAAGAGCAGAATATTTATTCTGATATGAGTTTCTGAGGATACAGCGGGTACTAACAAGCTCATTTTAACTCTATCCATCAGTGATAATCATAATTTTAATGATAAACTACCTAATGAAGCGTTCTATTGATGTTGCTAACAAGTTCACTTTGCCGCTTGATTAAAGCCTCTCATGTGGCTGATACTTTCATTACCGTTTCGTGGGTTTTGAATCCGGGCCTGGGTTTGGATTTTTTTTCTCTTTTCCATTTAGGCTTCTTTTCCTTTCAACGACTTGTTCTCGAGTTATTTATCATATTCTTGGCGCAGCTTAGTCTTTGCTGCTCTTTAACAAAGAAAATAAGCACTGAGATATTTGATCCAATCAATAAACAAAGAAACATGTTGACTTCCAAGCAATAGTAGCGCTGTGGGTGGGTGAAACCTTGCATTTATTTCAAACTTTTCATAGAGTTTTCGAAAGCTGGAGCTTCTATTATTTTCGTTTTTTATCCAGTTGAAACGAAACTGATTCCTTTGCTTTGCATTGACATAAAACAGCGTCTTCCGTAATAAGACCAAGAAAAGAATCAAGGTTCATTCGTGCATTCAATGACTTTTTAAAGGTCATCTGATTAACATCTGAACCCGGTTCTATTTTGTCTTAATTCAAAAGAATAAGGAGACAATCACCCACCCATCTCTGCTTCCTTCTGTTTCTTGAGCTATTGTTCTTAATCCTTAGAAGCTCTAATTAACGTTTGTTGAGATTCACGAGCAGCTTCAACTTTTATTAAGTGCTTAATTAATCGGATTTTCTGCTGAAAACAGTGAAAATAATTCGATATTCCATTATCTCTGATAATTGACTATTTTAATAATAACTGCATTCAAATATACTTTTATCTGACATTAACATGTTGCCGAATTGCTTAAATAACTATTCAAAAAGTTATTACTTAACTTTGAGTTTTATTGAGTTTTCTCAAGATCTTGTAGTATTGTTAAAGTAAAAGCCGTGCTGGCGTGGCCAAGCGGTCTAGACGTCGGCCTGCCGTTGCGGCCAGTGTGCCGTTACCCGGGTACGAATCCCGGTCGTGGTATGGATGTTTCTTTCTTCTTCTGTGTTTCGTCCGTTTCTGCGGGTATAGCGTGAGCTGCCTTCTATGGCATACCCTGGGCAACGATTCTTCGGTCAACCGCTCACTCTCTCGCCTCTGGTTGTGGCCCTTAGTTTCAATACTAAGAGCCCGGGCATTCGCAAAGAAGAAGTCAAAGTATTTATGCCACACAATGATTATGGAATGGAAATGTATGGCGAAATCAAAAATGCCAATTTTGATATTAAATGGGGGTCCATTAAGAAGTACAATTGTAATCGAAAACAAAATTCACTGAACCAATTAAAGTATCTCTTAATTTTTAGATGGAATTGTTACTGATTTGAATATAAGTAAATTCTTAAAATATAACAGGAATGATAAGCAGTTTTTTCAAACCCTTCTCAAGAACAAAATCATTCAAAATCCTTTTTACTAAATGGCAATTAAATATTCGAAAAAAACAAATAAGTAAGATAGATAATAGACAGAATATTTACTGTATAGGAAACTGCGTTAACAATATCAATAGGCAACCCATAAGAATAACCAGGAAATAGGCCTGGGTATTCTTACGGGTTGTCCTTTTCTTAGGCATATTACTAGTAAATAAAGATAATAAGTAACACTATCAAAAAACTTACCAAAGTAACCATATTCTAAATTTTAGATCTAATCACAATTTGACAACAAAAAAAGCCGTAATCAATAATAACTTGAAAAGAATAACTGAATTTACCGAAAATAGTAAATTATGGAAAGTAAAAATTGATAGCCTAAAGAGGAAACTGATAATGAACGAATATCCAAGAAACTTTATGGATAAAACTATTGATAAGGTTTTTTAAAAAAAGGAGAAAAATGAGTATAAAGAAATCAGAAGTTCTGTGTTAAAAGAATGTAAATTCTTTCAACTATCTATTGATTTTTGTGTAGATAAAAATGTTAAAGAAGTAATGTATAGAAAATAATATCAAGTTAATTTATAATAAAGGCAGTAGTTTATTTAAAAAGAAAATTAATAGAAATAAGAACAAAGAAAACATTCTATTTGAAATGGGAGTTATTTATTCCTTAAAATGTAGGGATTGTAAAGGGATTTACGTAGGAAGTACGGGAAGATCACTCAAGGAACGAGTTGATGAACATGTCAGAGCGTTCAGAAATAAGAATAAAGGTTTGTCTGATATGAAGGATCATACATTAAAGTTTAATCATAATATGCTCCTATTGTGAATATTATATATAAGTCTCATGATGAAGATGAAAAATTCTTAATAGAGTCTTGTTTTATTAATTGGTGTGATTGCTTTAACAAAGAAAAAAAGTCAATGAAATTTCTTTTGGGCTTTTTAAGAAATTTATGGATAGTAACCAGAATTCAAAAGCTAAATTGAAGATTAACAGTTGAAGTGTAGATTAACATATTATGGTGCAACAATAGTTAATATGATATTGCAACAATAGTTAACTTATTATATTGTAATTATTATTGTGTGACATTTCTAACGTTCTAATGTTCATGTTAGTTATTGTTATTAGTTTGTGAAATTTTTATGATTTGTTTGTTCAAATTTTGGTTGTTCGGTATTAAGGAGAGAAACATTTTGTTTCTTCCTCTTATATTATTTATGTTCTTGAAGAAAGTTTTTCGATTAGAAAACTGAAATATTGAAGATATTTAGAAGAAGTAGTGTGTTTTTGTGTTCTTCATTAATTATATAAATTCTTTACTATTCGCTTTTACTCTTATTAAACGCAGCTTTTTCGCCTTTTGACTTTTAATGTCATGTTAGTCAGATTTTATATCTACTATTTTTTAGATAAGGCCATTAACATTAAAGAATAAAAAGAAAAATCTTTTAAATTTAGTAATGTAATCTGTATAAATCGACTTATCATCCCAATATCTGCCAAATCCTTTTTCACGACATTTTTCAGTCAAGGGAAGAAAAATTACAAAAAATTAAGAGCAATTTGAAAATAAATAAATAAATAAGAAAAAAAAACTTCATTACTTACCTTAATCGGTGGAGTTACACTCAAATAAGAAGCTAAAATAATATTAGTAAATATTTAAAGAAAGAAAAAAAAAATTAAAGAATGTGATCGATATAAAAAAGAATACAAAAAAGATGTGTAAGAAAGAAGACAGACTGAGAGGTGGCAATTTCTTGGAGAAAGAAAAAGAAAAATATAAAAACATAAATCGATAGACGGACAAGAAGATTGGTTGTTTGTTTCGTCCTTTTGTCACAATCTGTTTTTCATCTCTGTCTTCTCACAAAAGAAACAAATAAAACAATCCCAAGCCACTAATCGGATCGTGTCGTCAGTAAATACACACGAGTCCATCACCGGCTTAGCAACTTGCAAGACTTCAATTACTTTGCTTCGTTTTTGATTTTTTTCCCTCTTTGTTTTTAAATCGTGGCGATCGAAGACCAGATCATGACTTCCTATTTTGTTTCTATTTCCTTCAGAACTATGATTCCATTCCCCCTCCCACCCCCACATCAGCTGCTTCGCTAATTCCCTAGACAACAGCAGTCATAAGGAAATTGATTAACTAAACGGAAACAAAGGTAGTTTCTTAAAGAACTTTGAAATCTACTTAGGGTAAGACTCAAAAAGGCTCATCGTATCAGTCCCATTCCTTTGATTTTAAATTTTGTCTTAAAAAAAGTTTCAAAAGGTTATTGTTTTCAAAGATTTTGTGATGAACCTTGACTCAGATTCCTACCAGAAACGCAATTTATCGTGGATGCGTAGCTGTGGGAGTTTTAACATTTTTCAATTACAAAACAAGACATAGTATCTTGTCCGATAATAAGCTGCTTAAGTCGGAAGAAAATGATCTTCAATTTAGCCTTCCTATCATTCCGATAGTAAATTGAAAATTATTATTGAATAAAACAATTATAAACACAGTTTTAATGCGAAAATCAGGTTATATATACAGTACATTTTATTATGCTTTTAGTTATTATTATTTAGATTTAGATATTAAATTGAAAGCACAGCTTTTCTTATCAACAGAAATTTTCTTTTAGTTTAATTGTTGTAAATTGGTGTAAAATTTTCTTGACGATTCTTAGCCATCCTTGATTTTATGAATTTTCCTCGTCTTTTTTACGATGCTGTTTTTCCAGCTGGACAATGGATTGTTTGCTGTTGGATTCTTGGAAGTGTAGTTCAATTTTTCTGATAGTCTGCTGGTTTGCTTTATTTGGTCATTGCAGTTAATGCAGGGTTTGTTTCGTAGGTCTGAATTCTTGTTGTCATCTTTTACGTTCTAGTTGTGAGACGTTTCAATCAGTTTATTCGATGGTCCATCAGGAAGAAATGCTGTAATAAAAAAGCCCTATCTGTAAGGAAGTTCTCTCGTATAAAACTCCAAATCTAACTAGGTCTGTTGTGATGAAACGAAAAACGTTTTCCTAGTCATTCTATAATTAAATTTATTTTATTTTAACATTCTACTTAGGTTCTAAACTGACTTTCTCCAGTTACGAAAACACTTAATTAAGGAATACTTTTAAAATTATTTTAAAGTTATTTTGTTCTTTCATAGTAAACACAATTCTAAACTATTTCAAATGCCAAAATTAACACTATTTTTTTTTAAATATAAAATAAGTCAATTGATAGTTTTATTTGTACTTACATTGTAACAAAACGACCCATACAACATGCAGCACTCGCATTGTTAACTGACACTAATGTTGATTATCAAGGAAATTTTTTTTATTACAGCCATTGCATCACAAGACTTGAATGAATGCGGGATCAAGAGTATTAAGAGATGCCTACAGTGAGTTCATTCACTATGTTTAGTCCCCACATTACACCAATCGCACCTTGAAAACCTGAAGTGGCCCTATTTCTTCTCAGCATAGTTGATTCAATATAGACCCTAATTTTGGCCAGTTACCACTATGTTTCTGATCCAGTCAACATCTACTGAAAATGAAATAGTTTGAACCGGTAGTCTGATTCCCCCCCCCCCCAAACCTCCAGGCCATGGGTAGTCCAACGAGTTATGTGACTCTGACTTCCGGTTTGGACTGTGGAGAGCGTTATACACTCTCAGTCAGGCGAACCCTAATAGCCCCTACTAATAGAGGTTAGTAAGAATTGTCGACTTATCATTTATTAAAATTATTTCCAGTAAGATCGCAAAAATTTTGTATTCACTGTATTATGTAACGATTATTCCTGAAGCTTCCCTAACAATAAGCAAACCATTGAGGAATAAACTTCAAATATTCTTTGTACAATATAATTGATATCTCCAATAAATATCTTCACTCCAAGTTCACAATACTTCGCTCTATTTTAATCATAAAACTTCTTCTGAATTTATTTTACATTAAAGAATATTTCTTCTTCCTTACAGATTTCGTTAAAAATACATCTCTTATATGACCATCCGCCACTCAGCTCTACCTGTCAAATTACGCCAAAACAATACTCAAATAGGTAATATGTAAAGCCCAAACAATTTGGAGAAAGTTTTATTGCACTCCCTCGCACAGCGCATTACTTTCTTACCTACACATTCTTATTGACACAACCAGACTTGGTAATATGGTAAAAGTCTCGAGTATTTCAACTCATCTGAGTTCAGATGCTGCTTTTATGCTTTTTATGTAATCTCCACTATTTCGTTTCCATAGATACTCATATAAAAGCTGTTCAGTAGATTCACTTTACGTTAGATGGGATATTTTTCAAATTAGCTTCAGTTTCATGTTTAATCTCACCAACAACCTTCTCTATAAGTCGACTTCCAAAATAAATAAATTCATTCGCCTTTTCTAAACTTACTTCGTTTAGTTCAATTCTTCCGCACTGTATTTATTTCTAAAAGAAGAATTTTTCTTATCTCCTTACTGTCCTCAAAATGAAAGATGACCGGCGGAAGTTTGAACTGCGCAGCCCTTCCGGTAGCTGATCAATTATGTTTTCCTGTCACAATGGACGCCCGTCGTCTGTTTTCACTGAGAAAGACATGTTGATAACGCCAAATTAAAACTTCTCTCGACTATTTACCGTTATTTCAATACCAGTTGCTAACAATAAGTATTTATATAAATAAATAAATATATATTATTTGTATATAATATATATATGTTTTGCAAAGTAACAAGCCTTTACCGTAATGGCGACGTCCTGTGATGAACTCATACGGAAGTGCCTGACCAGAGTAATCGATGATACATGCGCAGATCTCACAAAAACAGGGCGGCCATCTTTCATTTTGAGGACAATATACTCTTATATTCTATTCCTGGCCTATAACAATCATTCTTTACAATAAGATAAGGATAATAATTATATAAGCCGTAAGGTGCTGTACAAGTATGTAAACACATTTTTAGTCATCTTAGTTGCCCCCACCGCCTCTTTGTGCTTACATAAGATTTGCCATTAACGGTAAATACCACTGAACAATTAATGAAAAGTCAAAATTATATGATTTTCACTTCTTAATTAAAAATGTAACAAATTAAATATAAAAGAACACAAGAAATACTGAGGAAAAAGTCTATCTTGTGCAGCGCACTCTCATGCACTCGAGTTTATCTGTCTTACGTACATATAAGGGGGCGGGGATCAAAGCAATTAGCAAAACTAAGCAAAGCTTGAACCCCAACTTCCACCTTTTAATGCTGAAGTAATACTTGAACAGCCCCTTACGTGGTTACTACACCTTTACTATGACAAAACGGATGTCCCAGTTCGAGGTGCTAAATCTTTTTGGTTTCTTTGTGCCTTCCGTTGTTACCATTTTAATGAATTACTAGCCGGTTATCGTCGCTTCGCTCCGGAACCCTTGCATATATAGCATTAAACAAAACAACTTTATTTATTTAGTAAATTAATATTGAGATCGGAGAATATATGAGTTCCCAGCCCGTTGTGGCCTTCTCCGCTTAACTCAGGTGTATTGCGGGTTGACGCCACGCATCTAGGGTTGCGCCAAACACATTTTTGCATGTATCTTGCTAACGCAGAAACGTTTGTGAATGATTGATATATCGTTTGATAGAACTTTCAAATATCAACATTTTCTCAATGTAATGTTCTCTTCCAATTTTTATACTTTTCTTTTAACTTGAGAAAAAGTCAAAATGTGACCCTTTAAAAGGCGACATCTTGGAACCAAAAAATTTTTTCGAAAGAATTTTATAGCATTTTGTTTGTCTTAAAAAGATCTACATTTTACTCATTTGCATGACCAATCTATCTTTTAGTTTGGTTACAAAATTGAAAAACTGAAAGTCTTAAGAATACAGACAGAATAACGTTTTATAATATATAATAATTACGCACGTAAAATTTGATATTATCTAAACTGGTTAGTTGAAAAAGTAAAAGGTATTTAAAAAAAATTGCTGATGCATTAATAATCAAAGTTTTTTGAAGGATAATACAAAGATAGGATGATATATTTTTACTTTCCTTCCTTCCTTTCATCGACTTTGGCCAACTATGGACCACGGGCTAGCCCTACCTGACAACGTCAGGGTGAGGCTAGGAAATTCCAGAAGAGGGACGAGACTCTCATCTCTTCCAGAATAACCCTGAGATAGTAAGTCCCATGGGAGAAACGGACGAAACACAGAAGAAGGAAGAAACAGCCATACCAACGCCGGGATTCGAACCCGGGTTCCGCACATCGGCCACAGGGGCAGACCGCCGTCTGGACCGCTCGGCCATGCCGGAACGGATTATTTTTACTTTATTATAGACAATTTATTTCACTGTAAACCCAGTCTGAAATTCTGAATGGTAGTCCTAGATGAATTTTTGATTTATAAGTATTTAAGTATTTTACATTTGAGTTTACATCTATTCAAACAGAACAAAGGGTCCACTAAATATTCATGTATTTTTTCCTTAGTAAGCGTAGAATTGAATTTAGCAGAGATTCAGAAACGACTTCTTTAATTTGGATGTAATTTCTAAATTTAGAATCTTTTGTTTTTGTTTGCTGCTTTTGTTTAATTTCAATCACAATAAATCTCTTCCTTTGCCAAATTTTTAGGAAGATAAAATGTAGTTTTGTCAATCTATGTATCTTGTGTGGGCGTATGTATGTGTATACGTACCCTATCTATCATTGCCTTGTTAACAGGTTTTTCCATTAGCCGTGGACAACTTTTCATCCCCAGCCATTGGTGTTGACAAATGAATCCCTTTTGGCACAATGATCGATTTACGTTTTCTCTCTAATATTTCCAAAATGGTTCCGCTAAGGAAGGGGTGGACTAATCTGACAGTTTTGGCAACAGCGTCGCTCAAAGACCGTTTAACGTTTGCGTCGTGTCATGGCACATAGCCAATAAATAAGAAAAGCGGCGCCAAAAAAAAAATCAATGATTTTTTTTCGAATTTCATTCCTTGAAATTAAATTATCTAAAGTTATAATTAATATTAATAGCATTAAATTTTATTACAACGAAAATCAAAATGAATTTTTAGATGCTTTTTATAACTCCAAAATCGCATATAACTATTTGTTATTGATGAATGAGTATGATTTAATACCTGTAAATGTTTCATGTTGTTTGGTTCTGAAGGAGGAGTGGGACAAGATACTATTGTCCTCCAAATAAGAGATGGCCGCCCTGTTTTTGTGAGATCTGCGCATGTATCATCGATTAGTCTGGTCAGGCACTTCCGTCTGATTTTATGACAGGACGCCGCCTTTTAGGTAATCGCTTGTTACTTTGCAAAAGAGCATTGTGTTTATAAATAATATATATTTATTTATTTATATTGTTATTGAAATAACGCTAAATAGTCGAGAGAAGTTTTAATTTGGCGTTATCAACATGTCTTTCTCAGTGAAAACAGACCCCGTCGTCCATTGTGACAGGAAAACATAATTGATCAGCTACCGGAAGGGCTGCGCAGTTCAAACTTCCGCCGGCCACCTTTCATTTGGAGGGCAATATAGAGATCCTTTGTTTTTTTGGATTTTCCCACTTTGGGATAAGATATTGCGCCTACCTTGATCTCATTGATATGTATACATCTCCCGAAGAAGGCCCGTGCCTCGGGCCGAAATATCGAGAAAATGTCTCATCCGGGAGTGGGAAAATTCCTCAAAAAAACAAAAAAGGATCTATATAATATGTTTCGTGTTTTATTTTTAAATTACGAAACTGTTGTTTGTCCATTGATTAATATTGTTTATACTGATTTTCTGAACGCCATCAGTAGCTGAAGGGTGTAAATGTTTCATTTATATTATTTAAATAATTATTGCCAATGTATTAACTGTATGTTTCCAGTGTTTTGTTTTTACTACATTGAAGATGGAAACCTTTGCCAACAATTCAAATATTTTTTTTCCTCGACTGTAATGTTGCAGTCCAGACATAACTAATTGGCCAAGATGTGACCCCAATAAGGCAAATGTGTGGTTGTGGTTTCGCTATTAGTTCTGATTACATTTAGGTGTTTGAATTTTGAAGATTTTAAGAATAATTTTCTTTGCACTAAGGATATTTTATAATATTTTAACTCAAAAAAATAATAAAACAGAATATTTGATATTAATTTATAAAAGTTTAGATGCATTGTACACAATTCTTTGTTATTTATTGTTTACAAAATTTTAATTTTTTTTATTTCATTAGAACTTTACTGCTTTGTACATATGAAATAATAATGTACAAAATAAGTAATGTACTCTCTTGTTTAGACCTTATTACATTTTGTTGTAAGTAAGGGCTGCTTCGTTAGGAATTTAATGGTCAGAATAAATCAACTTAAAGTTCCAGAACTACTTAGGTTTAGAGAAAACCCAAGAATAATGACCTAATATTTATTTAATATCATTCGTTAGCTTTTATATACTAAGTTCCGTATTCCAATGATTCGGTGTCAACCTAACGCAAATTCTTACCTTTATCATTTTCTGCAAAATTCGTCCCAACGGAGGGTTTTTTTATGACATATATATCATAAATTCAATTACTGTGAATGATTGAATGAGGCGTCATTTTTACAAACCGAGGACCTTCTCAGTAATTTCCCTGTCAGTTTCTCGAATGTTCGAGGTGATATCGAAGATGTGGAAAAAAAAATTGTCTGGCGGAGCAGTGGCATCTTTTCATGTAGCGATGGTTGAAAAACGTTGAAAATATTTGATTTCCAGTTTCTCATATTAGACCCTGAAAATACTTAAAGAAAAATGGGAACAAAAACTGCTTCAAAAGATTTTAAAAATTTATTAATAATTAAATAATGCTGCCGTGGGCCCGGAGCCCAATGGTAAAGGCGCTTGGATGGAGGTTGGAGGTGGGGGGGGGGTTTGATCCCCGGCCTGGGCGGAGATTTTTCCACCCTCCCTTCTTCTTCAAGAGGGCCTACCCATCCTCTTGTAGATTGGGTACCGGGTTTCAGGATTACAGGCGGGAGAGCGCTGAGCTCACCATCTGGCCTCATCTCAGTCCCGGGTCACGTTGAAGCCTTACAAGGGCCGTAGTGGGCCTCAATGGGATAATCTAACCTGAATAACCTAACCTGCCAGAGTTATATATTTTCAAATTAACTGAAGATATTTTGTGTGCGGTGGGGGTGAGGGGAAGAAATATGCATCAATAATTCATCTATCATCTTAAAACTAATAATATTTAAAAACGATTGTTGATATATTTACAGAATCAGATGGTCGTGATCTGTCTTATTCCTTCAGTAAACCAACACTTCTTATATTCAAATTAGCCACCACTGCAAAGAAGGGGAACGGTGCTAGCAGACGGTGTAGATTCATCTAGCCGTGAACTCAACAGGACAGCGGTTACAAAAAAGGCCTTGTTTCTCTTATTATTTCTGAGGAGTCACTTTTGTTTGTCTTTATATATATCCTTTCGGATAAGAGAAAATATTAAAAATATTTTGGTTCGCGGATTAAAACTATTCCTGTTCTAATAGACCATTGTTACAATTAGGACGAATTCCTGTCATCTTCTGGATAATCTTCCTTTAAAGGTTTTTTTTTCATTTAATAGTTATATATGTAAACATACATACACACACACATACAGGATGTTCTGTCACGAAACTTCGCCAGCGTGTTCTCGTAGCTATTCTAAGCAAAAAAAAAAAAATGTAATATACAGCTTGGGTTAATTTGGCTTCGTTCCCGAGATATGGACTGAAATGCCGCTTGCCGTAGGTATCGTTCAAACACATGAAGTACCTGGTTTGACCTAATGCGTCATTGTTTTGTTGTTGTTCTGTTAATTACCGACAGATGTGTGTGTGTGTGTATATATATATATATTAGCCGGTGTAACCAATGATGTCACATGGTGATGGATAGGATAGGGTGGATCATTACCACAGAATAGAAAACAAAGCATGGCCTTCCCAAACACCTGACCTATCTCCATTAGATTTCTATCTGTGGCGTTGTATGATATCAAGAGTGTACATGAATGGCAAGCCAGAAAACGGAAACAATTACTAAAGACGTTCGCCATGATATTGTTGATGTTCCGTGGATGGAATTACTGGAATCACGCATCGCAAAATCACGCATGTTTTCAGCACCGAATAGACAGGTTGAACAATATCTGGGAAACGTGAAGTGAATTCAATGTAATTCCATTTCAGATCATTAAATCAACAGATAATTAAATGGAAATTAGATAGCTGCTATTCTGCGTTTCCCTCGTGCGTTTCCCTCGGGGAAGGCGGAGATCGGGCTGATGAGTCCCATGTAGGACGAAACGGCCGTTCCCGATTCCTTCCCGATAATCGAATCAGAAAGGTAATTTATTTCTTATTTCTCATTTTCTTTTGTTATCTACAGACTTTTCGAAAGTTTTCGAAATTTAGATGAGAAGTCGGCTTCTGTTATAAGCTCGAAAAGCCGCATTTTAAAATCATTTTAAAAAACAACACAAAAGCTCACATTAAACTTACTCATAAAAACAAAAGAAATATTAGAATTATTACTATACAATTAATAATATCTTTGAAGTTATATCAGTTTCTATTTAGATTACATTAAAAATCGAGATTAATATCTCGGAAACGAAGCTAAATCGACTAATGATGTAGATTATATTTTTTTTCTTAGAATTTTTAGAACTTCCAGTAAATCATGTGATAATGCCATTGACTTACATTTCGCGAAATGCAACTTGTTTTAGTATTTATATATATAATTTTTAAAATACGGACTTATTCTTATTTCATCATTATTTAAGATTAAATTAATAAGTAAATCGCTGTGGAAAAGTAATTAATCATAGAAGAAAAAAATCATAAGTTAGCTAAAAGTTTAAAAAAAAAAATAAGAATAAAAATTAAACAATAACTTATCTTCTTTTTTCTGTTAATTGAAGAAACCTTAATAAATAAATAAAATTTTGCAGAAGATAAGCCTCCTTGGCTAAAGAAGGAATTTGTATGAAGTAATTAAAGTGATTTCAAGGCATCTTGGTAGCATTATTATTAAAAGACTGGTCTGAGGATTTCCTCACGTTTAAAAAAAAAAAAAAAAAACTTTTCTATAAGATTTAATTACTTTACATAAGACAGTCCTACGTCAATTTCAAAATTATGGAATAGTTTTAAATGGTTATTGTTTCTTTGGATAATTTAGGTCTTTGTTAGGCTTACTACAAAAAAAAATCGTTAATAATGTTACTCTAAAAATAGAATCAAATAAATTAAGAATTTAGAGACAAAACGATAGTTCGACCAGTAAAGTAAAAAAACAAAACAAAAGATAAGCCTATTTGTCACATGGAACGTTGCTGATGTTATACGTCCTCTGAATGTTGATGGCCAGATGCCAGTCATTTGTTGAAAGTTAATGTTGCCCACGGCCAGACTTCGCTAGCGTTTTCGTGAATGAAAGGTAAAAACAGCTGATGTCTCTCTCCTGATGTAACTTGAGTTGGAGGCTCTGATGAGACGGATTTACTGTCACGGATAAACGGAAAGGGACCACGAGTACATCATCTCCCCACCCACTGCCGTGCATAAAGAAAAAAACTTACTTAGCAGCCGTTAAAATAATAGCTTCGAATACCACTATAGAATTTTTTTTCTTTTAATTAAGGCTATAATTTGGCCGCGTGGTTGGCGTTGTCGCTAAGACACTGGCCTCTAACCTCTGAGTCCCGGGTTCGGTTCTCATGTGGTTTCGTGATGGTGGACGATCCGTGCTTGGCAGGTTTTCTCGGGGTTCTCCTGTTTCCCCTGCGAGTCTACCACCATACTTTCTCAGTCTTTCTCTGATGTGCTAACCCACGGGAATGAGGACATAATAGATCTTTCAGGTCGCAGTGCTGGGCTTCCTGCCGCCCACATTCATCCCAAGTAATAATAATAATAAGGCTTCAATTTGAAAAAAAAATCTACCTTTACAGAGATAATAAACAACCATTAAAGCACAAATTAAAAGTCATAAGATTAAAAGACTTATAACTTTTAATTTCTGCTTTAATGGTTGTTTATTTTAATTGAATTATTAATTGAATATTAAAAATATATCAAACTATATATAGAGAGCACAATATTTATTGTTGTTGTTTTTTTGTTCTTCGGGGCCGCTGCCATGTGTGACGGTGGCCTTCAGATAAGATCTTTCCTTTCTGGGTCTTTTATCGGGGAAGGCGGAGATCGGGCTGATGAGTCCCATGTAGGACGAAACGGCCGTTCCCGATTCCTTCCCGATAATCGAATCAGAAAGGTAATTTATTTCTTATTTCTCATTTTCTTTTGTTATATATAGACTTTTCGAAAGTTTTCGAAATTTAGATGAGAAGTCGGCTTCTGTTATAAGCACGAAAAGCCGCATTTTAAAATCATTTTAAAAAACAACACAAAAGCTCACATTAAACTTACTCATAAAAACAAAAGAAATATTAGAATTATTACTATACAATTAATAATATCTTTGAAGTTATATCAGTTTCCATTTAGATTACATTAAAAATCGAGATTAATAACTTAAATTTTGTATTTTGGTAAAACAATACTGTTACGTCACTTGATTAAAAATAGCGTTACAGACAGTTAATAAAATTTACTAATCCGTGCATTAATCTTTTTAATGTAGTTTAAAGTAATGTATTTTTTTTATTTTTATATCAACATATTTTATGAATATATGTTAAGACTTTAATGAATATTAAATTTTTTAAAAGTCTCGGCTTCTACCAAAAAAAAAAGAATAGAAATAACCATTAGTTAGAAAGAATATGAAACTACTTCCTTTAAAATGTTTATTTCTTAAAATTTCTTAATTTTCTTTTGTTTTTTTAAATCGTTAACATCTATGAAACGAAAATCCTAAGTTGTATTTTCAAATTCTAATACCTATTGAACACAAACAGTACAAATTTTCGGAAAATAAATAAATAATTTTTTTTTTACGGATTTCATAAGTTGCCGAAATCGGTTTATTTTTATCGTTTACCAAATCATTCTAAATTAGCTAAAAGGATTAGATAAAAAAAAGATTAACTCCCATTGTATAAGATAATGACGTATTAATAGAAAAAGAATGGAACTTTAGTGATTAGATGCTTTTCTTTGGGAATTTTTCTCTTCTCGCGCTAATTTCTCGACAAGGAACCCTTTGAAAAAGATTTCAAATATAAAAAGTTAGTTTGAATACGCATACTAAAATTCAAGAAGATCCTGCCAGCGGTTTGAAAGTTAATATGGGAGAACACACACACAGAGTGAATGATCTAATAAGCCTCGGTTTCCTAGAAAAGTAGGCTAAAAAAGTGTATAAATGGCTACGTCTTGTTTTTAGTCGAATTGTAAGTTAAAAACTTGTAGTACTAAAGATTTAAGTAAGAAAACAAAAATATATTCAAATTAATCTTCTGCCAAATGAAACTGAAACAAATCGAAAAAGAGAGGGATCCACTATTTCCCTACATGACGTTAAAATAAAAAATATTAAATGAAGGAATGGTTGAGAAACAGTCTATATTTTGTTCCGGGATAAAATATCCAAACAAAAGAAAATTAAAAAAACTCATGTGAGTCAATGAAGTCCCAAAGTAGTTGCTTCTGAGTAGTTGCGTCTTGTATTACTTTCCGGCAAGTTTTGAGAAATCAATGGATATCAAGTTTAAAATCGCATTTCGAATTTATAACAAGTATTCCAGGATCTTTTTAAATGGAATTTTATTTATTTCATCGGAAAGAAGAAAGGTGAAATAGTCCTGCAGCAATTATTGCAAATATTTTACATTTTCTTAATTGTGCAGGAATAATTATTTGTGCCCAAAGAATTCCTTTTCTTTACCTTTAAATCCAGCCTCAGGGAAAACACGTCAAGTGTTGGTTGCTCTTAATAAAGTTTATTATGTCTGTCCGAGAGGAATAATTTTCATTTCAATTTCCTATTTTTATGCTAAATGCAATTCATGTACTTTTGATTTTTTCAATTCATTTCTAAAATATTACCAAAACAGATAAATATTTTTGAAGTATTCCTTAAATAAATAAATAAAAAAAAAGGTCGTGCAAAGGATGTTTCTCAAAACGGAATTGCCTTTTTTTCCTGTTGCTATTCCACCCACATTAGCTATTTATATTCGAACTCTTCCGTTACCCTTGGAATCGCAAGTGTAGCCATGGTTGGCTTGTGGTTATTTTTCATTCCGAATGATTCCGCTTCAGTGACAAGTAGATGACGAAAACAAGGGTTTTCAATTAGTGGCCAACCACAGTTTGATGCTCAGCTTCGTTAGTTGTAACAGAATGGTTTAATCTCTATCAGTGTTGCATTCTTTCAAAAAACATGTTTCTTTTTGTTTGTTTGTGTGTTTGTTTTTTTTTCGTCAGTTCATGTGAAAGCTCAAATGACTGAAGAGATATTGAGTGAGATTTATAGAATGAAAAAGAATTACTATTGAAATTAATGGGAATTCTAGTACTGCTTGCCCAAGCGATAAAGACTGGGTTTGGCGCACTGACAAAACAATGGAACAAGTCGAAGAGGAGAATTACATTCTAAAAGTTTATTATACATGTATTTCTTATTCTGTCTGCGTGTATTTTATTCTTGCATTAATTTTAAGCTGAATTTTGTGCAGTATTTTTTCACTTTATGCATCTCTCCTTTATACGTCGTTTGTTTCTGTTCTTGTCGGCACATACCCATCTCTCCTATTTTCACGCCGAGAAAGAGGTTGGAGCGACCAGTGAACCACGTGACCAGTCTCTTTCGTCTGACTAAGCAGTAGATAGGAAATCGGACTAATTCAAAATATGCTAAAGCAGCTGGTGGTTACCCGACACAAAGGAAACAAGAAATAAGTAAACAAGCCGTCAGCTTAACTGACAGCGCCGCTGGTTGTCGAAAGGAATTTAGATTTTCGTTGGTCATGTTCTTGATTTGCTGTTAGTATTAATCAAGCGAATTTTGAGTAAAGGTTCGGTAAGAATACGATCATTTGGAACCAAACCTGACCAAAATCCGGTTTCTAAATAATTACCCTAGGAAACGGTTAAATCGACTCCGAATGCAAAATACCGTACCATCAACAAAACAATCAACTAAAACCGGTCAAGCTGTACTTAAGAGAGCTCATGATCCATTTGTAAATCTATTTTTAGGATTTAATTTTTATATTTGTATTTCATCTACTGTCATGCCGCGTGGTCGTGCAGTCTAAGGCGGCGGTCTGCCGTGTGGCCGGTGTGCCAGTACCCGGGTTCAAATCTCGGTCGAGAGCGTAGATGTTTCAAATTTCCTTTCCTGTGTTTGTCAGCTTCATCTTCACTTTCTTTTCGGTCTGACGTCATTCCATGATGACGTCCTGAGGAAGGCAACGGGAAACCACCTCAATATCTTTCCCTCGAAATTCTCGGGAGTTTGCTAGGGGTTCGCCTTATTGGGAACACTAGCACTCCCTGGAACACGGATGCTTCGCTACGAAGCTTGCACTTCGGTACGTACCGTACCAAAAAAAAAAAAAAATCATCTACGACTATGTACTAAGATTTTGATGAAATACTTTATGTTAAACCTTTTTTAATTCATCAACAAAATCTAGGTTTTATTTCGATTACTTTTAAATGAAGATCTTTGTAAGAAATTACATTCATCCTATTAAACAAAAATTGGATACCAGTTTCTTGAAATGTGGTGATAAAATTAGCCTTCTTCAGTTTCACCTAATTGTCTGAAATAGTGTTTTACGCCTACACTTACATCTTTCGCAGCTCTCTGTGTTTTCTGACTGTAGTTTCATATATTACTTCTATAAATCAGATAGACTATATATTACATCAGTTCTGACTTTTTATTATCTCAGATGGTCTTCTAATATTCGGTTATCATTGATGGATTATTTTTCAATCCCCCACCAATACCTCATTTTATAAATGATTTTTAATCTATTTCTATCAAATTACTGCAATTCACACGATCAGTTTTCAATGGAACTTTGAAAAAATAAATCTACTGTAAAATGAAACAACTGAGGGAAAAAAAGGCTCCGGTGAATCCCCCGACTTCTTCTACCTACAGTAATTTCAATTTCAGGAAGAGTTGTATCTTCCTGAAATTAAGATTTGAACTCAGCAACTTCATATAATCTTCTTTCCTTCAAAGTATTTTTAAATGCTTAAATTAGAAATATTATATCTATTATATGCAGTAAAGTCGGAAAAGAGTTTTTAATGCTATTTCTAGTATAATTTTCCTAAATTATTTGTCTTAATAATCTAAATTTAACATAATTGGCTAATCTAAGAAAATTATTATTTGGGTTAATAATATCAAAATTATTTAACCAATTATTTCTAGTCGAAATACCAATGTCGTAACTTAATTTTTTGTCTCTAATTTTATAAAAATTATTAAAAGTAATTTTATAAATAAATTTTTCTTCTAATTTTTTATATTTTGTATTTGTATCGAATTTTTAATTTATTTTCAGAAGTTTTATTTTATGATTAATTTAAATATTATTAAAAAAATTGCAAGTTTCTTTCTAGCTATTTAATCTTCATTAAGACTTCATTTGCTTGTATCCATCCATGTTTTGCTGACGATAGTTGTAAAAAAAAAATTGCAGGTTTTTTTCTTTTTTCTTTCTTTGGAAGATAAAAAGAGAGATAACTTATTCTTGTTCCAATTTTCTTTTTAGATTTTTTTGCTTTCCTCTGAGCTTAAAAATTCCCAATTTTATTTATTTAATTGGACAAACGAAAGTGATTTTTTTGTTAACAAATATGAGACGATATTTTGTTTATTAACGAAATTAATTAAGACTTCTTCACTTTCCCTGAATGGCTTTAAAAAGAAAAAGAAGACACATGTGTCTATTGTCTTTGATCTCTTTATTTTTCTTCTGTTTGTTTTTCTTAATTTTTTTCTTTTCCTCCGCGTTTCTCTTGTTCAAACCATTAAACAAATTAAAATAGAATTTATCGAAATCATTGGAGGATTTATGGATTAGACAATTCTGTAAGTTTCGGCTTCTTTTGAGTAAAGCAGTTTTATGTTTTATTTAGACTCTACTTCCAACAATAAGTTTTCATGAAAGGTTTCCGCAGCCTAAAGTGAGGTTGGATATTCAGTCTTATTCAATAGAATTTTGTGATGAATTCAGAATTGGAATGAAATGGAGAACGACATCTTTGAAAATATATTTCTAAAAGTATTATTTACGAAAATTATAAATAGGACTGCAGATGAAAAATAAATAAATAAAAAAAAATACATTATTTTTTGTGCTGCATTAAAATCCTCAAAATATAAAAGAATAAAAGTTACGATACATATTGTTTAAAGTGAAAGGAAATGTTTAGTGGAAATGTTTAGGAAATGTAAAGTCAAAAATACCAATAACAGTAATATACTGTATATTATATGTGAAGTGAATTCAAGATGATGTATAGTATTATTGGACGCTATGCAGAAAAAGAAAACAATATTATAGAAGTAAAATAAAAAAAGATGACGAGCGGAAGTCCTTGGATAAAGATCGAAATGCTAAAAATTAATAACTGGAACTCTTAGTTTGCACATTAACTTTACGACATTTAACTGGTGTCAGCTTAACGTGTGCACGAAATTGTTGAACTGAGGAAATAATGACACACACAATTAAAAAAGATTAAAAATATTTTAAAACATAAAATGGATGAGACCAAATTATTTGGTGACATAATAAGTGACATCCTGGAACATACCTTGAGGCACCACTGCGCTTCCGATATATTTTAAAACATATTTAAAAAATCCAGTGTCGATTTCGTCGTATTTAACACGACGTTCTCAACTAATGAGGATGGCCAACCATGTGCCTTTATACAGAGATCAGATCACAAAAATTATTTTGGAAAATATTATTCTACACCAATATAATTTTAACAATTTTTAACTAATAGTAAGATGTCCTAGTCGTTTTTGAGGAAGTCTTCACATGCTCATAGGCAGGTTCTGATGTCGTCATTGTTGACCAGGGAAACTGAACTGAAATCGGTTCCATAGTTGAATTGAAGGTGGATTATGATTCCGTTATGTTAAATACGTCGAAACCGGTACTGGATTTTTTAAATATGTTTTAAAATATTTTTAATCTTTTTTAATTGTGTGGGTGTCATTATTTCTTCAGTTCAACTTAATTTTCTCATAAGGGAATTACATGTCTTGCACGCCACACTTACACCATTCTCAGCTAGTACTGATTTTAATCTGTTACACATATGCTCCTGGAAGGGTACACTAACAAACCTTCTTTTATTATTATTCATGTCCTTCATAAATAATAATAATTCCTCTGTGGTGGTGTTTCTCTTATAAGTCTTCTTATCTGCTTGTTAATCATCTCTAACGGAAATTGTTTATTTAAAATAGTGCAAGAATTATTTTCATCTCTGTACTGACAAGTGAGTAATTTTTACTAAAGCAAGTTCTAGTAGCTCTTTCAACTGTCACTTCTATTACATTAGTTTTACAATTGCAAAATACCATCACCAAGAAATTCATGGTAATCCCTACCGAAGTTGGCTTTCGGAAAATTTGAATCGTTGTTTCAAATTTCCCATTTTGTCCTGTCACAGTAAATACTGTGGAGAATGAGAATCTAAAACTAATTGTCATGCAATAAGGAGAGTACCACTATTACTATTATTATTAAAATATTTTAACCTACAGCTGAAATCACAGTAAAAAATCGCCAATCATAAAAGCACTGTAGTAGAATTAAGATTTAAAAAAAATTAAAAGAACTCACAATGTACGTCCCCTTCTCATTAGGACTCCTTTTCAAGTGTCCCCCAATTCCCATATTTTGATCCTCAGAGTATTATCTTCATTTTTTTCTCAATGACTATCTAAACCTGTCAATGTCCTATTCGCGAAGATTCGTTTCTTAGTTTCATTTGTAATGTTTAATTCTATGTTATTTAGAGAGATTTGAAATTTCTAAAATCAATCATTTAACTCCTTTTTTTATTTACAGATCAAATCATTACAATACTGAATAAATTTTGCTGAAATTTTGCTGAATCACTGAATTATAGTTTACTGGCTCAGACATCGTAGTATTTTCTGTTTCCTATTTACATAAGGCATCCAAATTATGAAGGTTATTATTGTGAGGAATTAAGTTCTTGTAATGGAATCTGAACAGTATGTTGAATGTTTGGTTTGAAGAGTTCTTATTGATTGCGTAAAGTCACTTAATGATTCGATTGGCTTCATATTAAGAGACTAGCCAACATCAGTGGTCGTGTTGTTATTCAAAAATTGTAAACTCTTTGCATACGAACTATCAAACAAGTGTTCCTGAATGTTTCACGAATTATAATTCACGGAGACGAGACAATAATTGATTTTGATTTTGAACTATCACCACTTACCATCACCCTACTCCCACTACAAAAAATATACAAATATTTTTAAGATATTATAAAATAACGGATTGCGATAACAGTTGGCAGAATTGAAAAACACTTTTTAAATCTAAAAAAACCCAGCACCTTTGAGATCACCGCCGTAACTGGAAGCATTTTGCAAGACATTGAGTATCAGTAAAAAAATAGTAAGTTTATGTTTACAATACCCACTTTTAATCATTTTATGATTTTTTGCTTCATTTTTAATCGTCTTAATTTTATATTTTAAGTTGAAATATTGTTTAGATTAAGTCTTGTATATCAGCAATTGGAAAAATCTTAGTAGATGCATATCATATTTCTGAGCATATACCAATGAAATTAAAAATGGTATCCTCATTATTTTACACTGAAAAATCATAAGATAAAAAAACTGTCTGAATAGTGCTTTTTAAATTGATATCTTTTGCATTTTGCAGTATATATAAATTTAACCTTTTTAAATGAAATATACAGTAAAAATCAGCCGTTTATTGCAAAAAATCTAAGTATGGCCGTCTAACATGGTCGAGAGATTTAGGTTGGTCATTACACATCTCAGTCGGAAGTGCTTGGAATTGCGCTCGATTTCCGGTATGGAAAATGATGTTTCACTTTCTTCTGACTTTGTTCTTCTTCTGTTTCTACCAATCCTCCAATTCACTGGTCAGACAAAAGATTATACTGACTAGAACTTTGTTGCCAACCAGTCTTCTACAATAATATAAAATAAAATGAATTATTGAAGGTTTCAATTAAAAAGTTATTAATAAGGAAACACTAATTTTGAAGCATCTAAAACTGTTCTGTAGAAATAATATCAAGTAACTAATACATGAAACATTGTAATTCTATTGATGATATATCACAATGCAAGATGATTTTTAACTTATAAACTATTCAGTATTTCTCCACAGTGCGAGAGTGAGATGTAGTTGGAGGAGGGCACCCGAGTAAATATGCAACTATAATAAATATTATTTGGGAAATATTTTTTGGGAAAGTAATGTGTGAGGTTTAGTATAGAAGGCAATGACATTATTCAAAATCTGAGTGACAAAATCTTTAAAAGTTCATGGATTTGATAGAGCCCCTGATAGTATTCGATAGACTAAAGAAACAGACTATCCATCAAGTTCCCACAGATTCTAAACAATTTTCTTGTCTTTCCTACCAATTTATAAAGATTCTCAAAATTAATCTCAATTAGGTCTATTGTATGGAATTGAAACTAGAAATATTCCGTTTTTCGATAAATTCCTGAACAAACTTATTTGACAAAATAACTATTCAGCATAAAACTAGTACAAACAGTTACGAGCCGATGAGATAGAGAAGATCAAAGAAAACTAAAAGTTTCTGAGAAATCTTAAAGAATCCGTCTTTAAGTTTTTTCTGAAATTGCTAAAACTTATACAATATGAAGAGCTGTTCAAACAGGGATGTTATGATCGAGATGATGATAAAACAAAGCGGTGTAATATTGAGTTGTTTATTTAATCTGTTTACAAAAGCTTTAGCTACAAAACTTGTTTATCTCTCTTCTTTTCTAGTTCGACATGTTAAGTCCAAACTCTGCATCCTTCATTTTTAAGTATTCCTACGTTTGCTCTTTTTATTTTTGGCTCCGCACTGGGTCCGATCAATGTTGAGCTAATCTATTGTTTACATACTTCTCACTGTATGAGTGAGGGGGAGGGTATTTGCATGAGGAGTGGGGTAGTACTTGCATCTCCCTTTTGATGTTCGCCTCCTTCACATGTCACAAGACAACACGACAAAAACTGCTTCCTCTCGGGCTTTCAAGCATTTTGTGTTCTGTAAATTCACTTTCACTGTTAAATCAAGAAAGATTCCCGTGTTTTTATTTAGATTTGCAGCGTCTCTGGAACTAGTGTATTAACGTTGAATGGAAAAGACCTGATGGTTTCACGGATGACAATTAGTATGAATATTTAATGTGAAAATGATTGATGCTAGGATTACAAGTACTAGCAACGAAGTACTATTAGTCTTTGTTGAAGAAAATATAAATGGAAACTTGCCAATAGAAGTACGGTATCCAATCGTGAGCCAGAACGTAAACAAAAAAAAATACAAAAATTTTTTCATAATTATGAATATCAATGTAGTTTTGTCTGTAAAAGAAAAAAAAAAAAAACATTAGCAAAAATTATTTGTGATTTGATGGCCTACAATTTAAGACAATAATATCACCGAATTTAAAATGATAAAATTTTAAATTGAAATTGATGTTTCACCGCCTATTTTAAAGGTAAAAGGTAATATTAAACAAAATTAGCCAACAAAAAGCCCCCTTCCTTGTTAATATCCTTCAGGAACAGATAAGATATTGGAGAGTCTGAATTGGTTGCTATTATCAAGTTCTTTTTTTAGTAGCTGAACAACATCCGCCAATTTTTATTCAAAACAGAAAGATGAGTCGATTTCCTGTAGTTCATCCTGTAGAGAAGACATTGCAAATGACTCGGTAAAACTTATTTATAAGAAGACTCCCACAAACGTAAAAATTAATAAAACCTAAACCAAATTAAAATCGAATTTAAATTACAACCCATGTGGTTTTTTTTTCCATACTTTTCAAATTATCTTGGTTATTTTTCTTTCTTTTTTTTTTTCTTCTCCGATTTTTCTATTTATTTATCTTTTATGGTTCTTCCACAAGATTCCTTTCAATGCCCGTTAGCGATAAGCTTCGGTTGCCTGAAACTTCAGTTCCGGTAAAATAAGATTCAAGGCTGTTGGTTTATTTTCTCTCTGATCAACGGATTGGCAAATCAATGCAAACCCCGAAGTCCAGCTGTATTATATACTTAGAACCTTTACATTTCAAGGCATTTATGCCTTCACTACGTGTAGCTTTAAAACTTCAGCAGATTTGTCGAACGTGCTTACATTTAAATTTTAGTGTGTGGCTTTTACACCACTTCTTTCTGCACTGTTGTATCGAGCTTTAGGATGATGATGTGGAAGTAATTATAACACTGTATCACATATTCTTTAATTATATTGGCTGTAGATTGTATTTAAGACCATTGTTTTATTGTACTCATTCAATTGGAATAGCCTTGTTGAAAAGGTGAAACCTGGTCCAATGTCTTAAATCATTAAATTATTGTCGGCGTCCTTCAATTCAGTTCTAATAGTAATGCAACTTTTACTCGACTCAGGGTTGAATTGTTACTCAATCTTTGTGATATTAAAAAGGTAAAACATGTTGGTCTTCTTTCTTAGCACTTTGTGATTATCAAATCCATATTCATTCCTCAACCTTCGTCTAGTATTCATAATATATACAAATTCTTCTTATCTTCTTAATTTATTGAGATATTATAAAAAATAATACAAATTTTCGAACGGAAAAACTACGTCCTTTCTTTTTCAAGTAATTTATTCTTAACCAGTAATAATGAGTGAATATAAATTAAAACTATTAAAATCACCCTATTATTGTATTATTAATACAACGAGGCCAATCATTACAAGGCCCCAATATGATAACTAACAACTATTGTTAGTTGTTATCATTAAACTTTTCAATAATTTTTCTTAATTTAGAATTTTTTCAGTACACATTACTTCAATTAAGCTATCAATGCGAGTTTTTGAACCCTTGAATTACGTAAAAGTCAAACAAGTAGATAAGTCTGAATTGGCAGAACATTGCATTAAATTGGGGAATCGCATTGATAGTGTAATTGAAGTATACTGAAAAAAATACTAAATTAAAAAAAATTATTGAAAGTTTAATGATAAGAAATTCTAAAGAAAGTAATATAAACAGGAATGAAATTTTGAATGAAAGGTTTGTGAAATTGGCGAATGATTTGATGAATATATCTAGGGAACAATTAAAAAGCAAAATAATTGTTAAAGAATTGGCTCAATAGTTGTTAGTTATCATATTGGAGCCTTAATCCTCACTTACATGGCTTATGTGGCGGAACAATTTTACACGGGTGGTGCACTGAGTGCGCCACCTCGTTTTTTAGCAATCAATGTGAAATAAACTGTTATACGTCAAACTTTTTCCCTCTAAATGTTATTGTTTGGATTCAGTAATAATTAAAAAAATCATTCATCCATAAAAAAATTATTACAAAACCACTTGAAATTTTTAAAAAAATGAAAAATGCGTTCTTGTTTTCTAAACAGATATCTTGCATGAAACTAATAAATAAATCTTGAACATAAATAATGTTCAAAACTTTTTGTATAGTTGTAATAAAGATCTAAAAAGATACATAACAAAGTAGTCAAACATTTAAAGAAATTGTTTTATAGATATTTTTATGAACAAAGTTCTTGTTTTATAGATATTTTTTATGAAAAATTCACTCTCACCTTGCTCTGTAGCATTTTGTTCTTCCGAAGTAACTTCTTCCCCCATATCAGGCCCATAATCACATTCTGAATCAGAATCATGGTCACTATGCTAGGATAAAAGGGTAGGTTGCGGGCCAGCCCCCTCCTCTGCTGCGAAGTGATTATTTTTTTACTTTATTGTTGCATGGCGCACTCAATGCGCCATGCCATGCGTTTGAGGGTTAATAAATGTAACGATTGGCTTTATTGTATTAGTAATAGAATTGTATAATATCATGCCTTTAATAGTTTTAATTCATGTTGACTCATTATTATTGGTTAAAAATGGATTACTTGAAAAAGAAAGGACGTAGTTTTTCCTTTCGAAAATTTGTATTATTTTTTATAACATCTCAAGAAATTAAGAAGGTAAGAAGAATTTGTATATACTTTGTGATTATCTTCTTCAGACGTTTAACCTTTTCATTGTTTAACTTCCAGTGATTAAAAATCTGGAAAATTAATTCTGACAAAACACATTAAAGTATAAGAAAATGTTAAAACTACAGTTTCAGACCCTGCTGTCTTTTTTGTCGAATAAAGAAATTCTCTTTCTTTTTTTAGTTGCTAAAATCTTGATTTTTTTTATTTTATTTGTATTTTAATAAAGTTCTGTTCTACGAGATACCTATATCTAAAGAATCTGTCTGTAGGTTCTGTATAAGTTATAGTTTAGAAATTTTAAGATTGTACAGGAGCTAAAATGCAACAGTAATTGATAACATTTAATTTTTCTCATTGAAGTTTTGTAAAATACTAAAAAAAAAATCATCGAAATCCAAACAAACAAAAATCTTTTGACACGTGACACCTAGATTTATAAGAGAATGAACAAAACGAAGATAAAAGATATTTCAATGCTGATACTTGATATTTTATTATCTTTTTAAATTTCAACATTCCAGTCCATATTGACGTGCTTTTAAGTAACAATGATCTTATATCAAACTCATCGGTTTTAAGATTCATTCATCTAAATGGCCATGCAACCTTTTTATAATTTTCAGATTAAGCCTTTAGACAATATATATTTTTTTTACGTTGGTCTTGCTTTTAACCCTTCTATTCTTATTCTTTATGTTCGTGTTTCAGTGGTTTTACATATGTTGTATAATAAAAAAGATATTGTTGATTTTATCCATATATCTATTAATAGATGTTTTTATCGTGTAGTTTTTATCTCACTTTTCTTTTATTGGCGCAGTTTAGCCATAGATGAATTTGCACTGCAGAAATAATACAACTATTTTCGATCATTTTCACTTTTTTTTTATGATAGGAAGTGATCACAAACCGGAACTAGAAATTTTTCAAAAGGATTTCATTCACGCCTGTCTGACTTTTAGTTTCGGCTACAGGGGTGGTGACAAGACAGACGGACGGACGAAATGAACGGAAGAGCTTCCCCTTCTTCACACTTGTCTTTTACGGAGTCACTAACAAGGACTCAAACGAACAGAAATATCAGAAGACATAGTTTATCATTCTCTTTCAATCAGAGAAAGCATACAGTGAAATCGAGAAGACTTCCTGCTAACTCGACTTCTCCCATCGATTAGATCGACAGAAAAGGCCTGCACTGACGATCTCATCGAAATTAAATCTGAAAATTAAATATGAATAGCTTTCCATCTCCACGTATTTGGATGGTTATTTTATGCATTTGAAGAGATTATTAAGTGCGTTCCTTCCAGGTTGTTTGTTTAATGGCATCGGTATTCAACAGTCATTGAGAAGAGGAGCTGGTTTATGAAGTTTGATTGTTAGCACAAAATATTAGGAAGATTATTAATGAAAATAATGCATTTTGATTGGAAAGATAAACGGAAGTTGTGATCTACTGTCACCAGAGTTCAATAAATTTAAAGGAAATTGTAAACAAACGTCAAGTAATAATTAAGGAAATGCAAATGAAAATATTTTCAGTTTGGATAAGAGCAGATGTGGAGGAGCATCAAAATACAGAAAAATAAAAGTAATAGGAAGGAATTAAAAAAACGAGACAAGAATGAAGAGAATTTTAGAAATAAAGTTTAATTACATGTTAGGAATGACCTTCATAAACTCTAAATTAAGGAGAAGGACAGCGATTTGATATTGCAAGGGACTTCCAGAACTTCTAGTTCTAGCTTCTCTTTACACGAAATGTTTTCCTTTGGGAGCAATGGTGGATAGAAAGGGTTTTTGCTGATTATTCCACCTACAAGCGCTAACCCTTGAGCTGAATTAATTTTGATGTTTTTTATATTTTTTCCTGGCTTATAACTATACCATCATGTTTTATTATTATTACTTCGAAAGAACACCAGCCATTACTAATGATGAAAATTGAATTATTAAAGAATTTATAAAAAGTAGTTTAGGATTGCAAATATATGGAATATTTAATAATACCCGTGTCCTCTCTATATACTCTTTATTCTTTCACTTTATTCTTATCATAATCACTTAGGAGCGCAAATGGAAGGGAGCAGTCATTACTTCGTAATTACAGTGTAAAATATTCATAGTACTTAAGATATAAACGGGCTGTGCCGCCGTTATTTATAATCCAGTCGTTAGCCTAAGTAAGGAAAATGGGCAGTTGGAAATGGGCGAAGAAACGAGGAGGAAAACTCGTAAGATTTTTGTTAAGAGTTTAAGGTAGAAAAGTCCTTCTTGTTAGTATCTACTTGTAATTATCTTGTAACTCATAAATTTAGAAATATAGAAGTCAAGAACTTGGACACTTAGTTCCTCTCAATAAGTTAACAACCAAGAAGTTTTTGAAAGAAATTAAGTACGTTTCCTTAATTAAATCTTAAGGTGTTTTTTTTTTTCTAGTCGTCAAATAAGTAACCTAGAAATGGTTCTGTATTTGAATTAGGAAAGCAAACAATGTATCTTAAAATTTTCCGTCTGCTGAAAATTAATTGAATTCTCAAAAAACTTAATCTATACCGGTATTACTATAAAAAAAAATTTTTTTTCGGATTGTCCGGCGCAGTTCAACAATTGCAAAAACATTGTTTGCATTATCCACCGCAGTTCAAGAATGGACAAGAGCGTGCAGGGATAATTGTCGGTGGAATTGTTGCATGGCTGGGTAATTGTTGC
Source organism: Thereuonema tuberculata (assembly GCA_023159025.1). Taxonomy (NCBI): domain Eukaryota; kingdom Metazoa; phylum Arthropoda; class Chilopoda; order Scutigeromorpha; family Scutigeridae; genus Thereuonema; species Thereuonema tuberculata. The sequence goes on from JAFIDM010006943.1 coordinate 63,957,411, forward strand.
GTGGAAGTCGACAAACGCAAACGGCGCAATTGTTGGGATGGTTCATTGTTGCGAGGAAGTCGACAGATTCACAATGAACATAGTTGAACTTCACAATTGTTTGTTTTGATGCAAATGTTATCTTCTCTCGACGCGAGCTATCAAATGATGAGTTCATGCAAAAACGAATAAAATAGAATAATAAAACAATACTAAAGATTTTAGTAATATATAAATTTCTTTAACTAATTCATCAAATAACATCAAACTACAATGGAACCGATTCCCGGAACTTCATAAATGACTCTGAAAGAAGCAGCCATAAGACACAGTATCGAGATGGACAATGAGAGAAAGAGGAAGGCAGGAGAAAGAAGAGTCAAAGGTATTGAGAGGAAACGTTTGAAAAGATCACAACAGACAGATTTGGATCGAGAAAACGAAGCCGAACGTAAAAGGCTATCAAGAGCTAAGGAGACAACGGAAGAGAATTCAGAAAAGAGGAAAATACACTGAAACGTTCGCGAGGGAATCGAACCTGTAACCGTTTGAGCCGCAGTCAGACGTCTTATCCATTAGGCCATTACATTCAAATTATTGGTTCATATCACTCCCTTTGTGTGTGTGTGTGTGGCACAATGAGAGAACAGCCAGAGAAAAAAGAAAATAATCCATTAACGTTAGCCTAATAGTTTTGCCAAGAATATAACCCGTTAATTTTAGCCTAATAGTTTTAGTCTAATGGGAAATTCACCCATTAATTTTAGCCTTAATAGCCTAATAGCCTAATAATTTAAATGCAAATGTTCATTGTTTTAGTTTCTCTCCGTCCACAAAAAGGAATAAAATATCACTTTGTACCGCCGCGCCGTAACCGCTTGGAATCGATTCTTCTAGAAGTATCTCATACTTACCAGGGGGAGACGGGGAGGGGGGGGGTGGCCTAGTTAAGTACAATTAGTTTTAATCAAATAAAAAAACATGCACAAATTTAAAAAGCATTATGATGCTGAGTTTTAGTCATCATTAGAAATTCCTTGTTCACTGTTAGAGAATTAATTGAAGGAATGAATCATAATCTGTAATTAATGTCTAACAGATGGATGTTGACGATCCCGTATTTTCGTGATTTCACGTAATTTACGCGAGAATAGTCTCTATCCATGTCTTCTCACAAAATATTGAAATATTTAAATGAATTATAATACGGGGAAATGCATGAGACTTTTACTACATTTTAATATAGTTTTAATAAATTGAAAACAGTCAATAAACAAACAGTAAATTCATTATGTAGCATTTTCCTAGTGACAGACATTAAAAATACTAAATTCCTTGAAACCTGCTGAAGAGGCTAATGGCGAGATCTCGTGTTTTCGTAATTCTCGCGCAAACGTGATCGTCAACATCCATCTGTTAGACATATATTATATAAAACCATTATTCTGTCTGTCATTGTTATAAGACTTTACGTTTTTCCAATTTTGTGACCAAACTATAAGAGATGGATTGGTCATGTACATGGATAAAATGTAGAGCTTTTTAAGACAAACAAAATGCTTCAAAAATCTTTCGAAAAAAAGTTTTGGTTTCGAAGATGGCGCCTTTCAAAGGGTCACATTTTGACTTTTTTTCAATTTAAACGAAAAGTATAAAAGTTCAAAGAGAACATTTTATTGAGAAAATGTTGGTATTTGAAAGTTCTATCGAACGATGTATCAGTCATTAACAAACGTTTCTGCGTTTGGAAGATACATGCAAAAATGAAGTGTTTTTGCGGCAACCCCTCGTGTGAGTGTCAGCGCGCAATACACCTAAGTTAAGCGGAGAAGCCCACGACGAGCTGGGAAGTCGTGTATTCTCCGATCTCCATATTAATTTGCTAAATAAATAAAGTTTTTTTTTTTTTTTTTAATGCTATACATGCAAGGGTTCCGGAGCGAAGCGACGGTACCCGTCTAGTTTATTATAAACAAGCTACTTATCATTAAGTTGTTGCGATAAATTAAATGCTTGCTTGTAGTAAATTAGAGAATTACTTGTTAATTTCAGTGTTATAAATTTCAACGGATATATTTCCAGATATAAAAGATAATTTCATCAGTTTAAGTGCAGGTTTTAAGAAGCTTAATAGTTATAAAGGAAGTACAAATTCAAACTGATTGGATCCACTTCATTTTCCTAATGAATGTAGGCTATTAAAAAAGAACAGAACATTTTGTAGAAATTTGTCAAATTGAAATAATGCTCTGACGAAGCGTTTTGGATGTCACGGTGGAAGCAACCTGTTTGACTCCAAGCTGTTAGATGTTTTGAAATATCAACTACAGATGGTAATACTATCAGTCTAAGCATGGAAGTAAACGATGCCAATTGGATTGCAGTAGCATTGGGTACGTAAATTAATATTAATATGACGAACCACTCAAGTATTCATAATAGCCCAAGTTATTAATGCATCAGTTCCAGTCTATATAAGCTAGGAATCGAATTCTTTGATAATAATATTCATTTAATCTTTTTTAAGATTCTATTTTAAAATTGCCAAATACTTTTACAGTTATTATAAAAAAGGAATCTTGCTAATATCATAAACACTTTATACTTTGTTTTTACTTTTAATTCTCATCCCGGGGCTGGTGCGGGTGTTTGTTTTATTTGCATTCTTCTATTTGTTGGTTTCTCCTTCCTGCTATTTGTTCTTCCGGTCTGTAGAAGAAACCCTGATTACTCAAATGCTAATGAGATACATTCCATTATACATCTATTATCCTTATGGAACAGAATATTTAAGTTTAGATAATTAATAATTAGACAATGATAAATGATTCATCAGGGTAAACTCTTAATTAAAAACGAAAAAAAAACACTTATTATATATAAATGAAAAAATCAAATTTCAAAATCTGTTTATATTGAAAATCTATGCTGTAAAAACAGTTTGCAGCCATCTCCTCAAAATTCAAATATCTAAAAATTAAAATTTAGATGATTAAATATTACTGTTATTAATATTTATACATTTTTGTTTAGTTATAGTATAAAATGGAATTGTGTTTGGTTCTTTGCTTTTTTATGATAAAAATATTAATAATAATAGTAATATTTTCATCGTAAAAAAGTAAACAAGAACTAAACACTAATATATTTTGTATTCTTTGTTCAAAAAACTTAACAGAAAAAGAATCATTTAATTGATTAAGATTTAGAAAACTTTATATAACTAAGATTATCTTGAAATCTAGTAGGCTAATTAAACGTATGTAATTAATCATAAAAACAAATTTACTTATTTCAAATACAACATCTGCACAATTATGAATTTTTGAAGATGGTAATTGTAATTGGAATTATTTCAATGATGATATCAACTAAAAATCTATCATCTGTAATATCCTCCTAGTTTTATTACTGTATTTAAATATGTTATTGTTCTTATATTTCGCACTCGCTGATAGATGATTTATCCTTGGTAAGATTGATCTTGTGAGCAGCTTACATTTCACAAATTATTAAGAATATATAAAATTTAATTTTTGCTGATTACAAATACTGTAAAACAAACACACACAATTATACATCATTATAATAATTAGTTAATAGAATTAGTTAATGTGGATTGTTAATAAAATTTATTTCTTATATTTATCTTATTTAATAATTTTAAAATTTAAAACTTTCATATTTATTTATTTCGAATTTAATTTCCTTAGCCACTTTACTTTTGTTATTAATTTTTGATTTTTCTTTCTGCTTCCATTTCCTTAATTGAAAAAAGAAAAAAAAAAGCCACGTGCATCCAATGTTTATTCTTTTTCTTCTCGACAGAATTCCTCCTCCTTCTCCAGCCAATATTTACTTAATTTTCTAATATTCTCAAATCTAATTTTAAACAACTTTCTTTTAAATATGAACAATTCATACTTTAAATGAATATGAAGCTTGTTTATATAAACTTCTATTTGTAATTGTAATTGTTAGTAAGACTGTTAAGTTTCTGTTTTAAACCTATTCGTAACGATTCAAAAATAAAGCCAAATGAATCTGTTTAAATCTTACTTCCAAAATGGGATAAAATGAACTTCTTAGTCAATACTATCAAGGATTTTACACGTTTGTCTAACTTTTCTAACATCTCTTAATATAAAGATAAAAAAGGATTAACATAAAAATTCTTATTAAAATAGTCATGTCCGTCTATATATGAACAACATAATTGGAAAGATACTGTACATATCCTAGGAAACTTTATAGAATTTTATAGATAAGTTTAGCTTACGATAATGAACATTACTGTTGATTTACGTATGTATCCCACCAATAGGAAAATAAATAGGGTCTTAAAAATAAAATTTCCCCCCCCCCCCCAAAAAAAGTATATCTTTGTCTATTTGAGTGTGTTTTGTTATAATTAAAAATATTAAAATTAAGCTTTTATTTCCCAGTTTTACTTCCTGTGGCCTTCAGTGCGCTCTGATGTATTTCATGTTTCTTGATGGATTCTTATTTCTTTTATTTGAAAAATTCAAATGTTTCCTTATTCTGTCTTTGTGAGTTCAGTCAACAAGGTCTTTGTTGACCAATGTCTTACCATATGTCTTTTAAGCACGATGTCATGTTTTCTACGGTCGAAGAGATAAGAAGCATTGAGACATCAAAAAATCAGTGGCTGGAACATGTAGTGTGTATTTAAGAGCAAACCCATCTGTCTTAAGACATCTTCAGAAGCAGAAAAAGATAAAACAGAGGGGTTTCATCAAGACAAGGGTCATCTTCAAAATATGTTGCATTGATTTTTTTTTCTCCTTGCATAACCTCTTTTATTTTTCTTGTCAGAAGACTTCATGGTTTGAGGACTTAGTTTGGGTGGAAAAAAATGGAAGAATGGAAAGAGGTTCTTAATAACACATTAAGATATAATTAACTAAAATAAGTTTACTCCCTTGAGATCTGCAAAGTTTGCACAGATCATTTCTCTTAGTGCAATTAAGGAACTGTAATTATTGAATTGACTATGACTCAGTCCTAATAGTTTAAATAAATAATGCTTAATTTTTGCTTATCGTTAACTTCAGCACGATTAAAGAAGACTGATATTAACTAACTGTTATTGTGATTTATCAAGAAAGGCATTTGGACATTTATTATTATTTATTTTTTTTGCTCTTAGCGTCTTATCCTTTAAATAAGCTTCGAAGCATGGTTTTAGAAGACCTGAAACACTGGGGAATCTTTATTATTAACTTCGACTCTTGATAAAGAATGTCATAACTAAAAGAATGCTTTTATAGTGAAGCATAGCAGGCTTATTCATTTACCTCAAGCCAGTTCCACGCAGACTCGTAGCTTAACGATCTCTAAAGATGACATTTACGAACTGAATTGTAGTCAAAGCAGAAAACTATTTTTCTGAAATACGGCAACGAAGATTTAACAGTGAAGGATTTCCTTTTAATTATTAACACATTGCAAAGTTCGTATGATTTTCGTTATGATCATGTATGTTTGAGGGCGAATGGAATAATACATTCACCAATAAATACAGACTTTTCTATCAACTGTGACAACAGTGAGCTAATCTGTGTTCCATTAGTTCTTCAAGATGTGGCGATAATATACTAGACCATTAAGTTCTGATCATTGCAATTGATAAGATTCTTTTTCCTGGATAATAAATGACCATCTATTAGCCAATTGAAATCTTCCAGAACCAGATACCGAAGCATTAAATTGTGAAAGGAATGTAATCAACTTTCACAACATTTTTTTTAGAAATTTACTGATTCGTTGTATTACATCATAATAATATTTAATACATTTAGTTCATTTATGTATTTATTATCAGATTAATGCTATGCAAAGCGTTGGTTAATTTATCAGTATTAAAAAGTTTTGTGTTTTTAAGATTTTTCTGTTTGCAAAATGGATAATTATCAGTTGTAGTCATATTGAAATTTTTATTAGTAATAATTTCAATATCAGTAAGGAAATGATCAGAAATAGTTCTTTACCTGCAGTATCGTAATGTTTTAGACACATTGATCAAAGACTTATAATCCCACTTTGTCTGTCCTATAAACAAGTATCATTAAAATCTCATTAAATTATCATTAAGAACAACAATCACAACAATCGCAACAATTGCGTTGTTTGCATTCACAACAATCACATTTATAAAGAGCTGCATTATAAATGTGATTGTCAAAAGGCGCAATTGTTGCGTTTATTGGAAATTAACACGAGGAAATTAAAGCAATATCAATGATCAGAAGACGTTGGGAAGCATTGTGATTGGTCTACTAATCGCTTTCCCTACCTTGTTTTTTAATATATCAGTTTTTGAAATTATAATTTTTTTATTCTCTTGATATGCTATATATGTAATTTTAAGATAATTTATATTATTATTAATACACCGATCATTAGCAAAATTTTAATATAATTATTGACAATTTTATTATGTTTTAATTGATATATTTAAATCGCCTAGCATAATTAAGTTTGTGCAACAAGAATTATTATAAAAAAATACTATACTTAGGAAATGAAACACAGCACTTGAAGAAAAAGACAGTCATTTCCTATTTACTAATTCATCAGCACGTTAAATTTCTTTTCTAAATACTATACTATTTAATGAAAATTTGTTGAATTTAGGAGACTATAAATTGCTAAAATAATTTAATTGAACTGAGTTGAAGCAATTGGTAATTTTGAAAAATACATTTTCATAATGGTTAAGTTGTACCACTTTAACATTTAATATCAAAGTATCTAGAAAAAAGGATGTGGTATTAGATTTTTTTATCTCTTTTATTTACGTTTGTGAAAAATTATTTAACTGATAAATATTGCTTACTTTTAGATATATTAACTTCTGATAAAATAATAACTTGAACGAAATCAATATAAAACATTATCCTAATACTATAAAAGGGAAAATCTGTACGTTTGATTGTAATTCTCTTGCCTTAACGGATCTACGAATGAAATTTTGCATGCAGGTAGTCTACAACACAAAGTAGGATGTAGGCTACTTTTCATCCCTGTCGATCAAGTAGTTCCCGTGGGATACGATTGTATATCTATATGGCACCACAGATCTGGATGAAAACCTTCCCAAAACTGTCGATAGATGACGCTAATGCAGTTTGAAATCGCGCTATGGTTTGGTGGTCAATGAGTGCATTTAAATATTCCCAAAACAGTCGATAGATGACGATATCGCAGTTTTAAATTGCCCTATGGCTTCGTTGACAATGAGTGCATTTAAAGAGATTGTTTGCAGGCGCGGACCACGATTAACTCGGGAGTTATGTGATACTTCTATAAGGCGATTTTCAATTTTTTTTTTCAACTTATTTTCAAGGTTTGTTTATTCATTAATTTTTACTATCCTCCCAGACGTTTATCATTTAGTAATAGTATATGATTGTTATTAGTAATCTTTCTTTGTTTTCGTTGTTCTGCCTGAGTTGCATCACTGAAAAGTTATCCTAAGGTTTTTTTTTTTTTTTCAATAAATTGGGAGATGAGGGAAATGGAAGTGTTGGAATCACTGATGATCGGGCGCAAGGCAAAGAAATCATTATTAATTTTCGGTTTATGCATTTTGGGTAACCCTATAGACTTAGGATTGTATAGTATCTGTTTATCAAATAGAGCACAACTTAGAATTTAAGAATCCTATCATTCTAAGCAATGAAAATGATCATTATCTTAGAAAATTTAAGTAGTCATTAATGATCCTGCTCTACAAATCGTATTGTAATAAGAGATTGTTGAATCCTCAGTTGAATCCGTCGAGGACTACAGTTACCATGTAAAGCAAATTTATTTATTCATTTATTTTTTTTTTCTGAATTGTAGAAACCTGCGATATTCGATTTTTGAAAAATGTTGTCAAAAATTGCCAAATGTATTTGTTATAGTTCAACCGTAACTGATCGGCCATTGCACTCCCAAATAAGACAAACATTTATTTATGGGTCAACAGTAGTATGAGAAACGTGAAGGAATAGGAATAGAATAATCACATTTATCTGAAAAGTGAAATTAATTCATATCTAAGAATTAAGCAGAATTATTTTCTTTGTTCAAATGCTTAATAACTGAAAAACAAAAAACAAATTGTAATCCGATCACAGTAACAACTTCGGATTACAATCCTTCTAATCTATTGATTAAAAAAACAGAGCAGATCGTTATTCTTAAAGGATATAACGTAGTAGGACTAAGAAGCTCAGCCTACTCAAGAAACGAAAGTCGATCCTTTTATCCTGTTGTATTAATTACCTTGAAATAAAAATGTTTTAAAACAAGAATGGATTGTAGAACGAGAGTCTTGTGATCTTTCTCAATTAGGTATAATTGCCCAAATATAATTTGCGTATAATTTGCCGTAAAATCCTCTTTGCCTAAGATCGTGCATTTCGATTTTTTTTTTCACTAAAAGTTCTGGTATTTTGCTGTTGTTTTTAATATGGATACTTTCTTGAAATCAATATCTGGTATCTTTGTACTCGAGATTCCGAAGCACCAGATAGATAAATCTTTCTTTTCGAGTTCACTGAAATGATAAAATTTACTTGGACTCTTCTAATAGGCGCACATATTAATGTTGGCTGAAGTACATCTCGTGCAGCTACGATGTTATTCCATCAGAGACAAAATGCATTTTAAACTTACAAGTAAACCTTCTCTCCTTTGTTACCGGTTTTCCGGAAACCCATATATTTTCTGAAAGCTTATGTCACAAGTAGAAAAACTGTGAAATCCTAGGGGCAAAGGGCGAAGCGTTTAGGAGCTATAGGACCCACAAAGTATCAGTAAAGTTTTGGAAACATGACATCAAAAGTCGCTAAAATGCTCGTTTCACGTACTTATATGAATTAATAATATGGTAAGAAGGTGGAGATCAGGTGGAGAAATAAGTGTCACAAGTCAGAATATTTGTTTGTATGAAATACATCATTTAAAGGACAGAATGAAAGTGGGAGGGGGGGGGGTAGAGGCTGCTTTCCAGCAACACAACCCGTCTTTGTAAGGAAGTTGCACGAGGGGTCAATTTCTAATTTGCCTTTATCTTATTTTCACAAGTGAGGCAATGTCTAACAATACATATTAATTCTTTTAGAAAACACTTATTTACACATTTGATGGTTGAAATGTTAATCTGATTAGCTAATCAGATTTTAAACAACGGAAGAAAGTAAGGTGGATTTAATCCGATTTGTTTTTTCAGGAAATGGAAACATTTTTATTTCAGGAACTTAAAAATAAATGTAGTCTTTTCGTTTGTATGGTATTTTGCGACTTTAAAGAAAGCAAAAGTATTAACAAAAAGAATTAGAATTTAAAAATTACAAACAATTTTTAAGAAAGAAACTTTTTTCATGAACTTCTTGTTTGTTTATGCATACATTATATTTCAATTTCACAGTAATCCAAAAACAACAACACTTCTTTAACTTTAAAATAAAAAATTAAGTTGTTTCTTTTCAACGAGTTGTTTCTTCCTTTATATTGAGATCTCCACCTTCTTACCATATTATTAATTCATAGTACAATTATTACTATGAAAAGTGAAATTAATTAGAAATACCAGAACTTTTAGGGAAAAAAAAATCGAAATGCAAATCGATCTTAGATCGAAATCGATCTTAGGCAAAGAGGATTTTACGGCAAATTATATGCAAATTATATTTGGGCAATTATACCTAATTGAGAAAGATCACAAGACTCTCGTTCTACAATCCATTCTTGTTTTAAAATATTTTAATTTCAAGGTAAATTCATAGTACAATTCAAAAGTATGTGAAACGAGCATTTTAGCGACTTTTGGTGTCATGTTTCCAACACTTTACTGATACTTTGTGGGTCCTATAGCTCCTAAACGCTTGGCCCTTTGCCCCTAAGATTTCACAGTTTTTCTACTTGTGACATAAACTTTCAGAAAATATATGGGTTTCCGGAAAACCGGTATCAAAGGAGAGGTTTACTTGTTAGTCGTAGGATTGGATATTCTGATGGTAAGCCCTCGAGTCCTGAGGAACCCACCCACACATTCGTCTTTAGCGCTCTGCATTCTGAAATAACTTTTATGGCTTCTTAATATGGATCCTCTTTGTACTTAATTTTACGAAAATGCAGTCTAAAGTTAATTAATTTTGGAAACTATAAATAATAGCCTTTAAGGTCACTTGCTAAGCCTTTGAACTTAAATAAATATGAACAAGATACCAGTTGTACATAACGAAATAAAATCCTCCCTTCAGAAACTGTTGTCTATTATTAAAAAGTTATCACAATTTTACTTTCGAACTCCTTTGGATTTCCTCGTTATTGTTATTCAAACGCTAGTAGATTTTTTTTTCTTTCACAAAGTTTATTTTCTTGAATAAAATTTTTGATTTATTTTAAAGATCTCACTTTACTATTTACTTATAGAAAGCACAAGAGGTTCCTGTAGGAACTTAAAACCATTTTTCTTCTCAATCTTATGCATCTGCGTTTGTGTGTATGTATTTTTAAACGATATGCATATTTGGAAATTATAATAACCATCAAAATATATAGTAAAACTTTTCATTGGATAATGTGTGTGTGTATATATATATTACCCAATGAAATGTTTTATTATATATTTTGATGGTAAATATACAAATATATTTGTATATTTTTTATTTGTATATTTTTGATGGTAAATATATTTTGATGGTAAAAACATATATATATATATATATATATATATATATATATATATCCGCAAATCGTGAATCACGCAAATCATTAATATATATACAAGCTGATTCAGGATTTGCGGACATACGTTCCACTATGAATAAGGTTTGTTTTTGTATTCCTGACCTACTATTAAAGTTTTTATAGGGAATTTGGAGTCACCCTGTGTATATGAAAATCGCAGATTTATAACGTCAGACGTTTAAATCATTTTGAGTTTTAATGAAATTAAAGCACCCACGAAATTAAAATGAATTACAACGCAAGATGAGACTTCAATAGAACTTCAATGTTTCGTGTCCAGTGTGTCTCGTATGCTCTTCTAAGTCAGTTTAGATGCAAATTTATTTTTCTTAGACAAAGAGAAATTTTTAATACATTAAATATTTTAATTGCATGCCAATTTCAAAAATATAATTCACTGGTTCCACAACATAATCCATAAGCTTGTGCCGGAAGGTCTCTCTCTTGAAGAAGCCGCGAGGTTCCGGACCGAAATATTGAGTATTATCTCATCCCAGAGTGAGAAAATTCCTCAGACAATAAATTTATCCAGTATCATGTTCCACTATAGTTAAAGAACCAAGCTAAATAAATATCTTCTTAAAGTGCAGGAAATCATTAAATAAATAAATGTGTGGTTTTTTTTTTCCATTCCTAAATCATCGAATTCATTCCAATTTTACAACTGATGAATGAAAGCAGTCGTGTATTCTGTCGAGTTCCTATAAATGACTTTGTATATTTCGTAAACATCAGTTTCGCTCATTAGTCAAGATTCTATTGTAGGAAATGATCTATTCTTCCCAGTTTTAAAAGATTGTGAATTTATAATGATCGTTTATTTCTAAGAAGAAATTTAACCCCATCTTCTATCATTATCTTTTCTTATCTGCCACTGAAACGAAGCCTGTTCATTAAATACATTATTAATAATACATGGAAAAATACAAGAATGCTTTCTCCTAAAACATGTTTCCCCTTTTAATAATAATATCTTGATGAATAAGAATTCTAGATGAATGAAGGGCAGCGCAATCTGATCTATTCCACAGATATATTTTGTAATCGTTTTCATCCTGTTAAGTAGTATTATTTGTAAATGCTCTAATTATTTATGACTATAAGATTGCGGAAATCATATTAAATCAATACAAAGTAATAATTTCTTACTAATGTTTTAATATTGGGCGGCACCAATTCTTTACTGGACAAAAGACGATCTGAATTAAGTTAAGCTTTTATTTATCTAAATTAGTTCTTAAAAGTCTTGCAGAAGATGATTGAAGAGAAGATTATTTAAAATTTCTAATCGTAATACTAATGTGAGCAAGAAAAGAACATAAAATAACAAAAGTACATTACATACCATACCAAGATTGGTCAATCCATAGATTAGTTCAAGTCTATGGAACCCTAGTTACCCCCGAAGGGCGACTCCTAGGAGAAGCCGTAGTTATACAAGGGAACAGATACTGGAGTGGTTTCCCGTTGCCTTCTCGAGGACGCCATTACGGAATGACGTCAGACCGAAGAGAAAGTGAAGAAGAGCCTGACAAACACAGGAAAGGAAATTGAAACGTCCATGCTCTCGACCGGGATTTGAACCCGGGTACCGGCACACTGGCCTCACGGTAGACCGACGCCTGAGACCGCATGACCACGCCGGCACGGCAAAAGTACAAAAGTATGCAACACTGATGGCGCGCATGTTACTGTCGTCAACTTGTGAAGAGCAGCGAAGTGTAGTGCGATTTTTGTGGGCCAAAGCGCATAAACCGAGTGAAATTCACAGGGACATGCGTGGTGTTTATGGGGACGATTGTATGGACCGTAGCAATGTCTCCAGGTGGTGTTAATTCTTCAAAGAGGGCCGTGTAAACTTTTCTGATTCTCCACGTTCCTGAAGGCCGGTAACAGCTGCAACCGCGCAGAATGGCAGAGCCATTGAGGCGGCAATTTTAAATGACCGGCGTTTGCAACTGCGAACCATATCTCAGCAGTTAACATTTCCTACGGCACGGTGTACGATATTGTTCATGACGTATTGAAATTTCGTAAAATTAGTGCTCGCTGGATGCCTAAGAACCTGACAGACGACCACAAGGGCCAGCGAATGATGACAAGCTTGGATCACATAACATGTTACACCGCAGAAGGGCATGACTTTCTGGAAGGAATCGTCACTGGTGATGAGTCGTGGGCGTGCCATTACACGCCCGAAACAAAGCAGGTCTCTAAGGAGTGGAAACATGCTGCTTCGCCAGTAAAGAAAAAATTTAAAGTGACTCAATCTGCTAGGAAAGTGCGTCTGACAGTGCTTCTGGGATATCCATGGTGTTTTATTGGTGGACTTTGCTGAACACGGGACCACTGTGGATGCTGCAGCCCACACCAAAACTTTGGTAAAGTTGCGTCGTGCCCTTCGTGAGAAACGCCATAACATTAATGCTGACGATGTCAAACTTCTTCGTGACAATGCTCGCCCCCATGTTGCGGCTTCAGTTCGTGAGAAAATCAACAACTTTGGTGGGGAGGTGTTCAAACATCCACCATACAGTTCAGACCTTGCACCGTCGGACTTTCATCTGTTTGGTCCCACGAAGAAATTCCTGGCCGGCCAACGCTTTGCGACAGATGCAGAAGTGAAATCATTAGTTCACGAATGGCTATACTCCAACCGAACGGACTTCTATGAACAGGGTATATTGAAATTGGTATCACGATGGGAGAAATGTATTAAGAAAGTTGACGACTATGTAGAAAACTAGCTAAAAGATGTTCATTTGTGATTTTGTTTTTTGTTTTTTTACCTATTAAACTTTTTTGACAAAAAATTATTGTGCATTATTTTTTCGATCCACCCTCGTATATGTACGCATAAAACAAACATACAACCATTAGTAAGAAATAGAAAATAATGTAGATATTGTAGAACAGTCATGATTAAATGTGTAAGTAAAATTAAAGATACCGAAAACTATCTAATACAATAAGTACTTATAATAAAAATGAATAAAAAACAAATAAACCATGATTTGTCAGTGATTATACAGGCCATTTAACAAAATTTCAACGAATAAAATTGGCCCATTTTTTATTAATAGTTTAGTTGACTTTTGATGTGAATGATGATTAATAAATCCCCCTTCTGTTCTCTTCTGTGCCATTCGTTCTTTTATCGGACAGTGATAGTCAGTGATTGAATGAAAGAATAAGAGGACACAAAATGCTGTTCACAGATAAAAGAAAGCACGCTCTGGTTTCCTCCGCATTATTCTACTCCATTGTCAGTAATTCTTCCATTCCTTCAGTGCCTGCATTCATCTTTATCTTGTAGAGATGAAATCTTAGGAAAAGATTCAAAGAAAGTTTTAACCTATTTTCTTCATGCTGTTTTAATAGAATTGTGTATATTTGTAAAATTCCTAATCAAATTCATATTTATTTCATTTAGTTTCATTAAATATAAAATGTTTTGGTTTAGTCTGACCAAAGAATGGAGGATTTGCCTACTTTGTTTTTTATTTCTATTACATCTGTTCTGCAGTTTTGAAGCGTGTAATAGAATGCGCTGGTGAAGGAGGGAGTTGACCCGCAGGTCTTACATTGGCTCAACTGCATAACATGTTGTTGCGAACTGATAGTATTATTTATTAGTTTTAGTTGTTTGAAAGAAAAAAAAAATAAAGTAAAATTGCTTGAAAAGAATTTTTATTTTTCTAAACGTTGTGAGTGAATACAACGAAATTAATTTTGAATATTCAAATTAGTTGATTGACGTGACGAGAAGCAAATCCTAATAGAGAGTCACGGTCGATCTCATTCAGTCGAGTCAGGTGAGACACAGAGATAGAGACACTGTGTTAGGGAGTATGTCTCAGAAGAGTACGACACTCAATGGCTATCAGCGTTGACGAGACGGGAACAAGTGTAGCCAAGCCGAGCGCACTTGCAGGGTCAGTAGAAAATAATTAAAGACAGTTCCTGAATATTAGTGAAAGCTGAATTAAATAGTATAAAACTATAAAGTAAATTAGCGAAGAATTATTCGATATTAGAAGCCGAGGATTGAACGGTCAGGAATAATCGAAAGGGACGTTTTCATGAAGACAGAACAGAACGGAACTGAAGATAAAAGAATCTAGTAAGAAATTTAAGTGTAATTAATTATAGAAGACGAATGGAACTTTTGTGGGATTAATTACGAAGAGTTCACAACGTGAAATTGTCGAATCAGTGCGAAGAGAGCTTTGAAGACATCGTGGAAGGAAGCAAGTTTCCCTACCTGTTAAACTGAGAACTTAGACCAGACCCGAGCGATAATTTATAATTGGAAAGATTCCATTTGAACAAGGAAGAAGTTTAGAACTTTTTATTTCGATTAAGAGAAATAATTACTACGTTAATATTCCCATTGAAGTTAAGTAAATTGATAAGGATCAATTACGAAGTGCCGTTATTATTAGTGAGCCGGACCTATTCCATTCAAATGAAGGGAGGACGATTCAAACGACAACGGTAGAAAGCGGGAATTCCAAATCTCATCCAAAGGAAAGATTAGAAGAGGAATTCAACATTCAATGAAGACTGGCGGTAGACACCTCAATACTTCTGGACGAATTTCCACTCAGGTGAACAAGCTATCGAAGCCAGCGAAATTGTAAGTACTGTACATTATTATTTTTGAACGGGAATATTCATCATCGTGAAGTGTCAACGATAAGTGAGAATTCAAGTACTTTAGTGTGAATCGTGAACTTAGTGAGATTACATCGAGGATATATAATTAGTCACATAAGGCGAATAATTTGAGCCGTTATTGTTAGGCAATCACTCGATTATAATAATTATAATTATCATACTAGGTTAATAAGAGAGTAGCCATTAGTGAGTTAATAAATTATTCATACAAGTGTAAAAAGTATTAGTAGAATAGAAAGTAATTCACATAGAATAAAAGTGTTCTTACGTGATTGTGAATAGTGAATTATATGCAAGAAGCATTTAGTGAATTAGTGATAATGTTATACCAGTGTTATTAAAGTGCGGAAGTGTGCTATGTTAAGTTATTCTGAGAATTAAAGTAAATGAAGTATAAGATCATGCAATTGTGAAAAGTGAATTAATCTGATTAGTGTATAACGTTAAGGCAATATAAAGTATTGAACTTTAATAGTGAAACTATACTAGTTATTTACATGGATGTTCTTAATTGAAGAACCGAGCCATTGTACAGAATTGTTCTGAAGATTTGTTCTATGACAAGTGAAATAAATCATTTTAAAATTTTACCACAGCTATTTCTCCTGATTATTATTGCTTTGCTAAACCAGTATGCATTCTGCAACCAAACCCCAGCAGCACATGTAATTTCAGACTTCATACATTTAGAAGAATTGATCACTTCTACTATGCCTTTTTTGCAATTTTACAATTTTTATTCACAATTTTTGCTTATTTATTAGATATCAGAAACAATTAAATCTGACAATTTATAATTTTAAAATGACATAAATATAATTTGTTTGACCATCGAATTTCATTATAATCAAAAGCAAATTAAATTTTTTTCTTGAATATTCTGAACATTTAACTTCTCCTCAGGTGCTCTTTCCTCTTTCAAGTCTTTCACGTGAATGAAGCACAATAGAATAGAAGGGAACCAACGAAACCTTTTGTTGCAGTTGTTTTTTTTGTTTTCCATAGTTTGAAACTTTTTCTTTTACCCTACTGTACATGCAGAAGATAAGGTTTTTCTGCTGCACCAGTCACTAATTTTATTTATTTCTAGAATTCTGTTGACTTCAGATAAACTTCTCAAAACTCTGTTGCCTCTTCTTATATTCGGTTGATAAAACAGTCTTGATTAGATAGAATTCTAACTTAACTTACGTTTTTAATTTGTATCTAAATCTTATGGCGGTAGCGACTTATAACTATTTTATTTTACATAGAAATTTTTTTTTTTAGTGAATAATAATGAATTTAATATTTTGTTGATCAATATCTAATCTTGACGTTATTTAAATCAGTTCTAATTTCCCTGCATTGGATCGAAATTCTAATAAATCAAATATTGGCAATCTTAAACTGTCTTCATGAATTGTAATAATCTCTCTGCTGAAGACAAAATTCAAATCCGGGTATTCGAGGATGATATTTATTTAATTCCATATACACAGACATAAGAAACAATGATTTAATATTTTCCCGCGTCAAAATATGGATAAAAAAATAATTGAGAACTTCCCAAACAAACACAAAAGAAAAGAAGCCTTGCTTAGGAGAATATAATTTTCAGTTGAATATTTAATTAAAATGCAGTTTGTTGTTGTCACGACAGCTGTTGTCTCTGCCTGGCAAATGGTTGTTTTTCAGTTCTGAATCAACCATTGTTGTGGTTGCCATGACGACAGCATTCAACACTCGGCGGCTTTTTATTATTTTAGAAACTAAAAAAAAAAAAAAAAAAAAACCCTATAGAATTCTCTTACAACAAATCAAGGGTATTTAGAATGAAACGGAGATGGACATTCGACGTATTCTGTCAATCCAATCAAAGTTGTCGCTTGCTAATTAGGCCGCAGTAATTCTATTTCTACCAATCTAGATTCCACTCCGTCCTTTTGAATTATTCATAATTGCTGTTAAGGGTCCTTTTGTCACGTAATCTTTTTTTTTCTCTCCTTGCTTATTTCTATGGTAATTTTGGTATTTCCATTGCTATGGCTCCAATGATCTTCAAACTGCTTTCAGGGCTTTGGTGGAGAATTGTCGTCCCGGTTTACCAATGACTGTGTAGTAATTTCCGTGGGACCTTGTTCATCTGTCGAATGCAAATAAGGCAGCAATTAGTCAGGATAACCACAACCTCTATAAGCATGGTAGAGGGCGCTACCAGAACGGAAGAGAGAATAACACTGCTTGAACAGATAGCTCAGATTGTTTGAACTACAACGAAAACCGAAATAAAAAAGAAAATGAACATTGATAAGTATCATTAACCAAAGCTTTTAAAACTTTATCATTGACATAAATAAAATTTCAGCCGGATTAAAGGTTCAATTTAATAAAATTAAAAATCTCAGATGTTTCTTTAATGTTGCCAATGAAGTTGGATCCTACCTTATTTTTTTTCTTTTTGAACTTTGTCTTACTTCATTAATTGTCGTTCAGGCGTAGGTGAAATGTTAAGGTAAAAACTTCCTTCTGATATGATTGAATGTAGATTCAGTTTTCATTTTCTTTTTTATTTGCCCTTTTTCTTTTTTGAAAAAAAGTATTCTATCTTAAAACATTTCGCCAATCTTCTTAAACTTTAGGTGACGCCGAAAAAAAAATTAATAAATTACAGTTAAACGATATCTCTTTTCTTATAGTTTTCGAGATATATCTGTGTCTAACGTGACTGACTTCCCCAAACGAACTTCCTCGGTATTTGGAAAATAATTTTAATTTCTTGTGGAAATAGATGTAATTTTTAATATGAAACGTTCGCTACGGGAATCGAACCTGCAACCTTCTGATCCGAATTCAAACGTCTTATTCCTTAGGCTTGAGGACTACATTAAATTACTGTTAAATATCTCTTATCACTCCCTTTGTGTGTGTGACGCAATGAAAGAAGAGCCAGAGAAAAAAAAACAACTCATTCATTTTAGCCTACTAGATTAAAATTTAAATTTGAATTTTCATTTTTTTTAGCCTACTACAAGCGCAGGTCAGACGAGCATTAGATGCAGAAGATCAGCGACGAACTGAAGAGTCGTTAGAGATTTCTCGACACGAATGAAGAAATTAAAAATAATATTTGAACACAAAAAAACACCTTTTATTTAAAATACTCTATCTCAAATAGAAGCAGTCACATTGTTCTGCCGTCATTGTTGACGCTAGTTTGCAAATACGATAAATTATTGAAAACATATTTTCAAAAGGTCATCTCCACCAAAGAAGAAATATCAAAGGAAAAAAAAATTGTAATCAAAATCCTTCTTATTTTTGGAAGACCAGGAATATTATATACCTCATAAAAGAATTACATGTAAATTGCTAATGTTTGCAAAATGTTTTGTCAAGTATTTGTTTTCCTTTGAAAGTGGAAGATTCCCTAACAAAATCTGAATTGCATCCAAACTAATTATTTATTTTTTTCCTTTATTCCTTTTCCTTTTTTTTTTTCCTATTGCCAAGTATTGCAAGATATTCATAAAAAGAAGTGAACAAATTTTGAAACATAAATTTATTGTTTAAATTTTTCATTATAAGAAATCTCCGCTATGTCTGTCTATTTCAGTAGAGTATCTCAGATGCAAATAATAGTTGAAAGAATTTGTATAACAATAATATACGACATTGCTATTCAAAAAGAAGATGAGAAACATGAAAAATATATTTGCCATTTTCCAAAATCCTAAAATACTTACCAATAAAAAAGATAAAAGCCATTTTTTTTTTCTTTGTCATACAGAGATTTTGAATATAGTTTTCTAGCTGACATATTTATAAAGAAAAAAGAAAGATTGAAGATAGAAATTTAGTTTTTCATATTTATCTACTTTTTCGTCACCTTTTTTTTTTAGTTGTTGATCTAGATTCTTACGAAGTTATAGTTCAGATACTTGCACTTGTTGATATTTTCTTCCTTGGGATTTATAACTTCGTTTTTGACGCTGAAAGTGGAATTCTTATGACATTAAGTGAGGGATATATTATCTTTCTTTTGCTGTTGAGTGAAATTGCCCTTTTTTCTTCTTCTTATGATCCTTTTCTTCTTCTCTTGGGTTGACGGTAATGGCGATGAGTAACGGACTCGTCACCAAAAAGTAGGTTGTCAGAGAAAAAGCGGGAACATCAAGGATCGTTCAAGTTTTTTGTGTGAACACCGATAAAGCACACTCGGTAGAAAATGAATTGCTGAGAAACTGACGCGTCTGTCTTCTTTCCATTTCAATCGTTTAGATTCTGCTGCTAAATCAACAGTCAACAAAATTAATCAAAAAGAATTCTTAGGAAGACCAGAAAAAATGCCCGTGTTTCTATAATTTAGATTTGCATTAAAAGACAAGATTTAAAATTAAAGGAAAGGTCGTTGCTGTATAATGATTATTTTTTTATTAATTGCTCTCTAATAGTTACGTTAAAAGGTAACCTATAATCCGTTTAAGTTAACAAAAACAACAACCAAATCAGAGTGAGATTGCTGAAGAGTAAAAATATTTTGTAGAAATATATTTTTTTTGAAAATCAAAATTAATTGAACTGAAATGAAATTAATGTATACTTATGAATAACTTCAATATAACTTCCTTTGGATATTGACATGTTTTTG
>JAFIDM010006943.1:63980244-63997640 GCA_023159025.1 Thereuonema tuberculata
CCTTTATTAATAATTGAAAGAAAATCATTATATTGGAAATCATTATGTTGAAATGAATATTTCTAATTCTCTGTGTGTTTGCTGTACTTATCCTCAATTTATTTTTATCATTGCTGTTTACTTTCAAAAAAAATAACGTGGGAATTGTAGAATTTCAATCATCAAATTAAGTTTCAAGAGGATCTATTCAACGATTCAAAATTAATGTGAGGTGAACAGATAAACCCAGCAACACATAAAGTGTCTGATAGCCTCAGTTGGAAAGTAGCTTTTTCTCATTTAAAAACTACCAAAATTATTTTTTTTTTGAAGGCATTGTAATTCTCGAATCAGATTCCATTTTCCTGTTTGTAAAGATTTAAATATAAAGCTTTTTTTTGAAAAATAAATCATTATATTAATCATTGAACTAGAAGATTGAAAATAAAAATTTTGCTTTTCTTCTGTGTGTAAAACTTACGGGAAATTTGCTTTGATAGTTTAGCCAGAGTCAGTCATTGTGATGATGGAATCTCCTCTGTTGCTTGTTCGCAGCATCCTTACTTTTCGTGAAAGAAAAAGAAATGCGGCTGAAATGATGACTTCTTCCTTCTCAATTAACAGCTGCACAGATGCCAGGAAGAGACAGGGTCTGTCTTCTTTTTTGCCATTAAGGTATAGCTGCTGTGCTTTCTGAAATGGCAGATGTCTCTGAGTCTTGCTGCACTGTGAAGATATCTTAATAGAACAAACCGTCCGACAGGCAGCCAAACAATATATGATCAAGGATTAAAGTAGTTTGACAACTTTTTCAGTTTCTGATTTAAAACTAATCCTTGGTAAAAAAAAAAAAAAGTCATGCACATTTATGGCTTTCGGGAAATAAGTTTTGGCATTTCTTGAAACATTATAAATTGGTATTAAATTTGGAATTAAATTAACTGAATTTGATATTAAATTTATTTGCCTAAATATGCCTGACTTTTTAGTGACCCCAATAATAAGGTATAATAGAAGGTTCTGTTCTTTTGTTCGTCCGTCCGTCACTACCGCTACAGTCGAAACTATAATTCAGACAGACATGAGTGATACCTTATTGGAAAACTTATGTCTTGGGGGAGAGCATTGGTTAAGTTCTGAGATCACTTCCTATCTCACAGGAAGTGGAAGTAGCTCAAAATGAAACATGACACCATTTCTGCAGTCCAAACTACAAATCGGACAGACACGATGATACCTTATTTGAAATTCTTATGACTTTTAGAGGTGAGGAAAAAATACGAGTTTCAATCTGTGGTCGATTTCTGTCTCACAATAGGGTTTCGTAACAATATCAAAACCAGCTTCTTCCTTGTTATGATTTATATGATTTAATGGCTTGTGATCACCATAAACGATAACTTTTTTTTTTCTTGTTCGTGTATAGATATAATAGAATTTAATTTTTTTTGTTATATATGTTGAAATCGTATTGTTATCTAATTAAAGAAAATAAATGAAAATTGTGCATTTGTTAATCACAAATATTACGAAATGACTGAAACTCTCGTATAGTTAACGTCTTAATTTGAAGTAATTAAGGCTTTGATTCTTGTTCTTTTGTTTTAACATTACTGTTATTAGTTTAATTTGAATGAATTTTTTTCCTAAGTCCTATTTCTTTCTTTATGTCGATATTGTTGAGTATCGAAATAAAAGAGTTATCTGTTTATTGAGTCGAAAAGGAAGAATCTAAAAGAAAAAGAGAATTGTGACGATGAATAAAGAGTGGTGATGGATGTTATTTACGATGGTGGGTTTGATACCTAACGACGACTGACTTGTCTGCTTTGATTTATGACGATTAGAGTCACGTGCAAATCAACAACAGAAGAGACACAAAATCCATCAATCGCCCTGTGGAATCCCAGCCGCTTCTCCTTAGTTCATTTGCAGAGAATGACAATTCTATTTACAAAAGAACTTCTGCATAGGCGAAACGCTAAACTACCTACAAACATATCATTAGAAATGACAAACGTTACGATGCCGCTCTTCGGTTTCCTAATGCGCATTTGCTATTTAATAATATTAATAATACACAGTTAAAATTGAATAAATTAATTATATATTATAAAAAAAAAATTATTTCTCTGTCTGTCTATCTGTCCGCCGCAATTGTTACGATTTGTGAAAATAGAAATAATTTCTACAAGTTCGCTACGGGAATCGAACCTGCAACCTTCTGATCCGAAGTTAGACGTCTTATCTATTAGGCCACGGGGATCTATATTCTAATCTCTATAAAAAAATATAAATATAGCGTAGTCGCACTCGCTGGTTCTAAAAGCAGTCGTGGGTTGGGAGAATCCACTTTTATCGGATAGTTGTCAGAAAGTAGTCGCACTTTGGAAAATCCACTATTCTCGGGTTGCTAATTATATTTTAAAAATACATTCAATATGAAAAAAGAGGGATCTGATTCAAGCCATGACTCGGCTTATCCTCAGCCTGCACAAACTTAAAACAAATGCGGATGTTTTATACATCAATAAATTATCTTTAACCAATCAATTAATACTGGTAACGAAACCGAGTGGAAGGAAATCTTATTGGGCTTCATGGCTTCAGTGGCAATGACGTCATGACCAGTATCTCCATGAAGCATCAATGTTAGAATTTTCAAATTTGATGGAACATTGACCACATCCAATCGAAGCATCAGCAGTTCTTTCATTGGTTTTTCCAAGGTTTTTCAGTCATGGGCCTATTGCTTTCTTTTTATCTTCTGTATTTTTGGGAAATGTGAATCTGACCTGAAATTACTTAAATAAGATGAACTATTAGAAGTTGGTAATTTTGAGTTATAGGGGTGCAATACCGATAAATAATATGATTCCATTGTTTATCTAATAATTTTATTATTGCTTCTATGCATTATTACAGTGTTTTTAAAATATGCTTGTAGAAGATATGATTTGGTTGGTAGAAGATAAGTGAAGATATATGAATGATGTATTGATATAATCAGATCTGATCGGTGCTGGTACAATCTGTTACATAATTTTTACCCAGTGATCCCAATGTAGAAACATTGTTGATTTTGACATCGAATCATATATATGCATCCCTTTTGATCGTTTTAGCGGCCCCAAGGTTACAGCTTGCCTGCAAATCGCTAGGGGACCGCTCTTGCTTTTATCCTGTCTGGATGTCTTACTCTGTAGCGACCAAACGGTTAGAAATATTAGAATTAAGCTTTCACCATTGTGTTGAGCATCAAAAAGTAGGTGACCACGTAAAAAACAATCAGACCTCTAGGACCACTCCCTGACCCCCCCCCCACCAAGGTGTTGTCTGTCTTTTAAAGGCGTTTTTAAAAGAAAGACAATGCCTTGGGGGGGGGGGGTCAGGGAGTGGTCGTAGACGTCTGATTTTTTACATGTGGTCACCTACTTTTTGATGCTGAAGGTTTCATTCGAATATCTCTAACCGTTTGGCCGCTACAGAGTGTGCCATCCAGACAGCATAAAAGCAATGTTAGCGGCCCCTAGATTATAGATTGCCTGTAAAACATAGGGGACCGAAACCTTCACCATTGTGTTCAGCATCAAAAAGTAGGTGACCACGTCCAAAAAATCAAACCTCTAAGACCGGAAGTTGGGGATTAAAAGTGGTCGCTTCCGACAAAGTTGTGTTTATAAAATTGTGCGTATTATGGGGCCGCTTTGCTTTTGACACTGTCTAAAAGCATTAATTATCTTGTTTTTCTTTTGGTTTGTTTTAATATGGTTGCCGTAAAGAAAGTTTATTACACAACTCGTAAGGTACCTTTACGTCAGTATCTTTGAATATTTTATTAAGTTGTTTGAATAGAATAGGATATGGGTAAATTGCAGAAATGGTTGTAGATGTTTAGGTTGGCTGTCTCTTATGCCAACTGATGAATTTGTTTGGGGATATCCACTGTTTGAAAATTACAGTACAATTTTTCTTAATTGATTATCGAAAATTTGTTCAGATGTCCTCAAATGAAAGGCTTTATAGACGCACACAAGTATTAAATTTTGTTTTACGTGTATTGGAGTGGAAGACGCTTAAGATGTGACAATCAGAGACGCAGTGGGCTTTCAATATTATTCAGTAATAAATTGCTTGTTTCTCTTAGTGACTTTGATGTCGAGAAAACTCAATTCCTTTTATTGTTGTTTTTTTATTTTCCAAGGTGAAGAAAGTGTCCTATAGTATCGTGTTGAACTCCTTTAAAATGAAATATCTTTTTCTTTCTTCCGTAATGAGGAATAAGTCGTCCACATACCGTTGATAGAATGTAATAGGGACATCCGTCGTTTTGAAAATTTTTTTCTCAATGTATTACATCACGATTTCAGAGACAATGGCTGAAGGTAATCCCATCAAAATGCTAAGAAGTATTGGTTGTCCATTAAAAAATTTATTAAATCAGAAATAAAGAAGAAAAGTTTCAGATTGTTATCTTGCTGAAAGCTACATTTTATGTCTTCTAAGGCTGAAGTAATTAGATTATGGGAAATAGATATAAATAAATTGGGAAAAAAAGGAATATTTCCTATCTTATACTAAAGTAAACAAAAACCAATTCATGCTTCTAATTTTGTCATTGACGGGGAATCTTGAATATCTATTTCACCATTATTATATATCATAAGCTAGATTTATCCCACAACGACAAGATCGGAGAGCATGGAAGGCATTGGAACCCAAAACCTGCCCCGGCTATGAGATCCAAAAACATCATCAGTGACATCAGTAAAGTAACCAAAAACAAATGAAATGAAACATAAAATCTAAGAAAACAGGAGGAGAAATCTACTCATGAACAGAGAGCATAATGCATCAAGGTTTAATTTTTATAGATAATAATAACTGATCGTTGACATTGAGCAATTCTGAATCCATTCCCAATGATCATGTAACTTTAGTTGACTTTAAAACAGATACTTGGAAAATCAAAACCTTATACGGAAAACATCCGTATAAAATTTCACATATTGATAAAGAGGTTCCTAATAAATGACTCGGAAAAAACTCAACTCTTTGCGGAAACAGAAGGTTTTTATTATTGCATATACAGGATCTCAAATAATAAAAACTAGGAGTTACATGAAACATATCTTTAAGGATTGGTCAGTTATGGATGACAAATGACCTCGAAGCCAAGCTAAAAGAGAGACAATAGCTCATTTAGAAGCGGATGCAATGTACTTGCACCCATTGAATATACTCATGATAAGACATGATAATATCTGCAAACAAAGACACCATGCCCACGCTATAAAACACAAGCTAGTAGAAAAAACTGTACCATCTTATGTGTATACAAATGTAACAAAATTATATCAAATAGACAAGTTAAAGTATATTGGAAGAGAGATAACTTAATTACAGACAGTAGATTATCACACAATAGATCTGATATTACACTCATAAACAACGTATTTTATAGATACCGATCTTAACGGATCCTATAGATTCAAAGAAATGTGGCATCAACATACAGTCCAAATAATATTATTGTTATTTCATCAAGTGGAGTCATACCAAATACACTGCATAAAAGCAGAAATGAATTGTGTCTTAGCAAAAATATTTATTTAAAATTACAAAAGACTCATCATTAATACTTGTTCTTTAAACCGACGCTTTCTTAATAACACCTTATACTAAAATAATACATGAAATATAGCTTGAGTTACTTCGCTACACATGCTAAAAACCGGACATTTAATCGAGAAGACACAAATAATAATAAAACGTTAATAATAACATTATGTCTGATTTATGTAAATAAAATATTTATCTGATATTATTTTTTCTCTCTGTTGCTGTCGTCCGGAACTTTAAGGGGACCACATATGGATGGTTCTTTTCTGTAGAAAGCACTAATTTTGTTTGGGTTTATCAGCTTGTACAATGGAATACATTTTTTAGAAGCACAATATGTAATGTGATATCTTTGACGTATGTGTATTAAAGTCAATAAAAAGACTGAACTTCAGTCACATATTTCTTTGATTGGTGAAGAAATATATTAATGCAGCATTTAAATAGCCAATGGTATATGTGATAGTGTGAACCATTATCAAAGTTATTAATACTTTTTTCACCATGTATGTCAGATAAGGCATATTCACACAATGTAATGCCAGTACTTTCTCTTTAAGTGTCAGTACTATATCCACTTCTTTTATTTTCTTCTATCTTTTTGAGAAACAGGATAACAATCCACAAAGTCAAAAGTGAAGTCATTGTGACCCAAGAGTCTTTATTTTAGACACTGATTCAAAAACTATTTTTTAAATATTGTAATTGAAGATTTTAATTGAATGTTATTAGCGACCCATTTGGGAATTATTGTGGTAGCAACCAGTGATATTGTGATAGGATCGGTAGCTAAAGCGTCTATCCTGTCCGTCCATCCGAGTCTGTCCACCAATAACAACTCCCGAAAGGAAGGTCAGACCGACAAACGGATTTCACCATTGTGTTCAGAGGCCCAAAGACAGTAGGAATACGCATTTTCAGGGGTCAACGCCCTCCCCCTCCTCATGTACGAGATATTTGGCATTGTTGCCATTGTACCCTCTTAACAACTCCCGAACGGAAGGTCGGATCGGCAAACGGATTTCATCATCGTGTTCAGAGGCCAAAGAAGATAGGAATAGGGTATTTTTAGGAGCCAGCGCACCCCCAAGTTCGAGATATTTGGCATTGTTTTTATAGAATTTCCGCTATTAGCCTAAATATCAGAAATGCAATCATCTTATTTTCAGTTGTCAGCTATAGCATGATCGGTTAGTTTTCGGACTGATGTTCTGATTGTTGTTGTATCTACTTTCTATTTTCTTTACTTCTTTGAATCTTTTTTCTCTATGTCCGAGTTGATTTTTGTTTTCCTAACTTTTTTTTTTTATTTTTTCTTTCGCTAATATACTAACAAAATTTTAAAATAATAATAATAATAATGTTTTATTATTATTTTAAAATTTTATTAGTATGGGTCGCCCTTAAATTTACGCTGTAGCACAAAATTACATTCACTGGTTTATTTTGAAACTTAATATTAACTATATACACGTTAAATTATGAAAATTTAATAAACGATAAATTCTTAATATTTATATTTTCATTTCGAAGCTGAGAGTTATAATTGTAACAGGAAAAGACTAGGAACCAAAGTATTTGTTTTTATTTTTATTTTACAAAATTCTCTGAAATTAATGTTAGACGTCCAAGGTTAAAAGGATACATTGCCGCTTCATTATTGTAAAAACAAATTGTAGTAACAAAAATAATTATAAGGTGTTGTAATAATTATAATGTCTAGTGAGTTACCCAGTTGTCAGTTAAAATAAATAAATCATTGTTGAATGGAACTCTGATACAAACATGACATTGCTCTGAATTTATGTCAACGAGCCTCTGGACGTAATTCTTGTTTATTAGCCATTATTTTTGACAATGAGAATCTACTTGTATAAATCATTCTCTTCATTTAACAGACAGGGCTCTTTACTTTAAAGCTATATTTGTATGAAAGTGAATGCAATTTTATAGTTCTCACAAAACAGTAAAGACTCGAAACAAATAGTTCACAATTACAAAATAAAAATTGAAACTGGTCATTTTTTTTATATTATGCTGTTTAATTTTCTGCTTCAAAAAAAAAAAAAAAGTTGATCAACTTCGATAAAAGCTTTCTTTATCTACTTATTCATTTAAAACCCGAAAGTGAGTTCTCTTTCCTTACAGCAAATTGTAACAAATCATGGAACAACTAAAAACTAAATAGTATTAATGATAATCATAAGTTATTTTTAATGATAAAATTCAATAAAAATATTTGTATTATTGTTGATTTTTTTTTCTGATTTTTTTTTTATTTACTTAAGTGCAAAAAAAAGATAAACATCATTATTAAATTCGTATAACTTGAGTGAATTTGCGCTATTCTCTTTGTGCAGTAAATCTCTCTATACGAATATATACATCAGATCTACATTTAAGTACTCCAGTAGTACTCATTTTGTTCGAAAACGAAGCATTGTTTAAAATAAATAAATACGAAATTTATGTGGTTCTTCACTCAATTGATAAGACTTCCGGATTAAATATAAATGAAAATACATGCAGATAAGCGTTGTGAATATAAATATTAAACTTGTTTACATTTATCGAATGATGTTGAACTTTATTTTCAAAGCTTCATCCGTTTTTCAACAAGTAAACATATAAAGGTTCCTGCAAAAGAGTATGTTCTTTACCTAAAGACCAGGAAATATTACGAAGTTGTAGGCTTAGCATGCATGAGTGTCATATATAGCTATTCATTCTTAGATTATTTATAGGCCGCGTGGTTGGCGTTGTCACTGTGACAGTGGCCTCCCACCTCTGAGTACCGGGGTTCGGTTCTCATGTGGGTTTCGTGATGGTGGACGATCCGCGCTGGGCAGGTTTTTTTCCTCGGGGTTTTCCCGTTTCCCCTGCACTTCTCTCACCATACTTTCTCAGTCCAGTAGCAGTGCTTGGCTTCCCTGCACCCACATTCACCATATAATTAAAGCCTACACATAGATTATTATATAGTCAGGTACTCCATTGTTATTTACTGTATATTTTGCTATGTTATCATTCTATTTGTAGAAGAATGAGTTGACGTCATCGTTTCATAGCAATTCTTCGTTTTAATATTATATTCCTTTAATTTAATATTCCTTTAATGACTTTTTTTATTCTATTATTTACCTTATATGTCCTGCTTTCAGAGATAAGCTAATCCTAATATCATATTTATCTTTAATACTTACAAAATTGATTCAGCTTTAGTTCTTTTCCAGATGTAGAAGTTCTTGCTTACTTCAAATTTCACTTTTCTCTCCCTTTTTATCTTATGCTTTTCTATTCATCCTGCAAGATTTCGTAATGTCCTTACATTTCATAAAAATATTTAGTCTGTTAGTGAAGTACATATATATATATATATACTGATTTTTACAATTTTTTAAAAAATATAAATATAATAAATATATTAATATATGTATTAATATAATTTATACATATAATATATATTAATATAATATATATCCTGGTGTCTTTCTATAAGTCAGTTTAAGTTTGAAATTTCTTGACCACTGACTATCTTTGATAGAACTCTGTTTACATTGATTATTTCCATGTTGTTGTTTTTTTTTTGTAAAAGTTTCATCTTGAACTATCCTTTGAAGATTCTTTTATTGGACTTTTTCTTGTATATTTATTCTTCGATGTCTGATTAAGATTTTTTATCATGGTTTTGACTTGAAATAAATGGATTTATGAATTACAATATTGCATTTATAAATTCTTCTTCTGCAAATTATTCTTAAGAATTAGATAACACCTAATTTATTGGAATTTGTGTTTTCCATCTGGAGGAAATTTTGAACCATCAAGAATCCTTAGTTAGGGATCTACAATGAAGTTTTCTTAATTACCTGAAGTTTCTAAGACTTATATCAAATCAATTTCCCGCTTAACTACACATCGAATCAATCTATACAAGAATTCTAAGTGTCCAAGAAAATTTTCTATAAATTATTAAACAGAGAATGACTCACTTTTGAGTCAACCTCTTCATCCTCACTCTGTTTTTCCTTATTCACTCCTTCCATTTATTCTATTACTCTTTCCGTGGAATTTTAGGACGTCTTTTTTTCTTTCTCCGTGGGATTCTAGTTCAGTAATGATCTCTCGACAGCTTCACTTGGTTTGCGGAGACTGTGGCCAATTCAGTCATTTTATTTCCTTAATCTTTCTATCATCGGATTTTGTTAGTTCTAACCATACATCTTTATTTGATATTAAATCAGACCACTTCAGATTTAGAATGGGAGTAAGCATCGATTGACAAAAGTAGACAACAGAAGTTTTCATATCATATGTAATATTTCCACCAATATAGCATATATTCAATAAAAGATATATTTACATTTAAAATTCGAACATACGTATTCGCCCCCCCCCCCGTCTTTTTAGGGATCATTTTCAAGTTCCTAGTTAAAACAAAGGGTAAAAAAATACATTTTACCTCCTGCAGGAGTCATACAGACATTATATCAATCCTAGTAATGGCTAAATATTTAAGAAATCTCGATTTCTAATTAGGTGAACATAATATTTTATCTGAAATTCTGTTCTTTTTTTTTTTTTTTTTTCAATTCTTTGATAAATTGTGACTACTCTGAAAGAGAATTTTTGAGCTCTCAAAGATAATTTTCTCTGAGAGATTTTTTTTTTTTGATTTTTGATAATTTGATAATTTTTTAATGTTGAGCATTGAGATATTGATAGCGGTCTCGTATGATAGCACTAGTACGAATCTCCGCCACTAACATTCCTGTAGGTTTTATATAATTTTGTCGAAAGCCTCCTTATTGGCAGTGTCCTCTATATTATTATTTCCAGTGACGTTATCCTATGCATCATTGATTACTATATTACGAACTATTATAGAAAGGCCTCCCGTAGTTTAAATATATTTTACACTTATTATTGTAGTAAAGATGAGTTTATTATTAATGTTGCCATTTTTGCAATCTTCAATGTACAACTAATAATTCTGTGAATGAATTTAAATTAAATCAAACGAATATTAGAATATTCCACAAATAGAAAAGTAACATTAATTGTTAAAGTTATGAAATATCACCAAGTGATGTCAGAAAAAGCAAGATAAGATTATTTGAACTGAACTCCGAAGAAGTAAAAATTTTATGAAATTTCTACAGCTTCCGTTTATTTAATACATGAGTATTTGATATTTATCAGATCCGGTAGCTATTAATGCTTAGAGAAGCTGTTTATGCTGATACTAAACTGATTCCGAAAATACTTTTAATTTAAGATATTTGATAGCATGTTTCTGCTCCCACGGTTTGTTGGCAACGACACAAATATCCACTAGAGCAGTTAAGTGGGAAGCATCCGATTGGAGACTTGCTTCTGGAAAAAGAAAGCGTGTAATGATTTCGAAAATGATCACATGTGTTGGCAATTTGCGCGAGAACGACTTCTGTGATCCAGAGAGATTAAATAAACATCAAAAATAAACACCTCTGAATAAGTCACAGAACTCCATCAGAGAAAGTTCTTATCTGTAGGAAAAAGCAGTAAAAGACAGGTGAAAAGTTTAAAAAAAAATTACAACTCAAGGTGTAGTTTGTATCGTTACCAACTTACTCAAATGGCATTCAAAAATAGTTGATATTGATATTTAAGCATTTTTATGTAAATTGCATCTACTTATCATTGTAACTGCGTCTTAAGGAAAGACAACATCGAAAATTAGAGACAAAATTGGAGAACCTCATTTTTATCAGAATCATTTTGCACTAATTTCTATCAAAATTTGAGCTTTATACGATAATTGTTTCTGAGTTTATGATAATATAAACATTTAAATTTTTTTGAATACTGTTTGTCCCTAACCCCAAACCTAATTGTTCAGATATATCAAAATCAACTGAGATCTTCCTTGTAATAAATTACAACTTTCAGCTTCCTAGTTATCTTGATCACACACGAACGCACGGAGATGCATATCTCCACATTAATTTCTAAAGCTCTTGTTTTCGTGATGATTGATTTCATTGATGTATATTAATCTAAGTTTATAGTTACGTTAAAATCTGTAGAATCATTCATATCTATAAAACGGACATAAAAAAATCTTCGGGACATGTTTTTATTGGTAATTTAATTTAAATTAGTTCATAGGGAAACGGGACCTTTCAAAATTTGGATTAAGAAAATAAAAACAACATAAAAATGTAGAAATCAAATCCGAAACTATCACCACAAGATTCAATAGATCACGATAAAAATAAATAAAAGTAAAACAATAAAATACTATATTAGATCTTAAGGAAATCAATTTATGATAAATTTTTGAAGATCAGTTTAGTTTCTATGAACGCATTATTTTTACCCTAATAAGCTTTTTGAGTCTTTGCGTGCTAGGTATCCCTGATTGAAGAGTCTAACAAGCTGTAACATTTATCGCAGGTTAACATATATCTCAGCTTGACTTAAAAGTTTCCTTTATCGTGTTTAAAGTAGTTTGTTAATCCCTGACTATTCTGTGTGTTGTTCAGTAAATTTTCAGTTATCAATAGCTTCTTGAGAAAATATTCAGAAATGAATTATCACAGTTTGAAGACGTTACTGCAATTTAATTTTAAAACATTTAAGTTTACATAGGCATCCAAAACTTCACCTAAATAATAATTCTAGTTAAACACATCTTCAATAAGTTTTAATTCCTCTCAATGATAATATTTAGAAAACATTTTCTAATCCAGTATCATGCCTTTTATTTTATTTACTTTTTCTTTCGTGTTTATTAAAAGATTTTCTAGAAGTGATAACATTCAATTATCTTCTAAATCTTATATATATATATATATATATATATATATATATATATTGAAGTAGTTGTCTATTTCTAATGGTCTGTAATAAATATACATTTTATTTAGTTTTATCTCTTGGAACTGAGTGAGCAGTCCAAGAAAGTCTTACCTTATTTCATCTTTATTTATTTTTTTCTATAATTCCATTCGAATCCATTGGTCGAAAAACCTTTTACCTGATGATCATTCAAGAAAAATTTGAGAAAAACCCAAATCAAAGAACGTACAGAAATCTTTAGGATTTGAAGAATTTTTAATCAAATTTCAGAAATATCCGAAATCAGAAAAATCCATAAAAATGTGAGACTAAAAAAAAGCTTACCTCAAAATGATAAATATAGAAAAACTTTAATAAATATCCAACTCCCGAATATCATCTTTTCTTTTCTACTTAATCCCTAGTTCCTTTTTTTTACATTCTATTTTTTTCCTGTTTATTATCCTTACTTTTTCATTTCATTTCAATTTTCTATTTCATTTTTTTTTCTGAAGTTTCAGTAAATTATATATTTGGAAAAAACCAAGTTGCAAAAGTTTGTAAACACGAGGACATGGAATGGATCTCTTAAATTATGATTATGTGACTGAGTTCATAAGAAATCAGTTCTCTTGAAAATGATCAATATTTTGAGGGGTAATGAAAGAACTGAGAGAACATTTAATGAAGACATACTTTTAATTAACTCAATATTACGTCTTAAAACTGATGATGAAGGGATGTATATAAGCCGCTGTTCGATTGGCTTTAACAAATAGTTAAAATCTGTGGATATTCTGAAAGTAAGGAAATAAAAGTAAATAAAATATAAAATAAAAAAATCCGAAAATAAAAAAGGTGTTTTTTTTATGGATTAAGTATGAAATTGTAGAATTAAACAGACTGTATAAAAGTATAAAGTTATAAAATTGTCTCATAGACACTACTGTTATTTTTTAACATATCACATTTTTTTCATATTTATTTTTATAAATCTGACATGTTACAAACTGGATTTGAAACTGGAATGTAAAAACATTGATACAAAATTCAATGATACAAAAATTGTTAGTTGAATAAAGCAAATATTGGAGAGAAATAGTAATTTAAAAAGGTATCTAAATGAACTTTTAGTTTATTCCATTCTTACATTTGTTGTTTAGGAGATTTCAAAACATAAAAAAATTGCTCATATATATAGGGAAAATTAAATAAATTGATAGTATTCTAATAATACTAATGGTTAAATGAGTGATCTGGTGCTCTTAGAGGAACTCGACACTTACATTTCCGTGAATTCTTATTAGAAAACTAGGCTAAAAGAGGATGTTGTCTCACTTTTAACAATTTTTGAAATTTGATACCAATCTAACCGAGAGATAATGTTTATTGTAAACGAAAATATCTCACCAAAATATCTTTGGAAATGAAATAGTTGATTCTCACTGAAACAATTCTGGAAGTGGCACAATGCAGCGTAATCGATCTTGTAATCCATATTAATCCGTGCTTTTACTTGATTAAAGTGGATTTAGACGCTTTTAAATAGAAATTTGCGAAATTCATCGAATTCTCAGGAAATGAATTATTTGAAGGCGAATGGTTTGGATTGCTCTTATAAAATACAGAGATCTTTCTTTTGTATAATTTTCTGACTCTAAAAAAATCGAAATAACTTACAGCACAGCCACTAGGCTATCGAGAGGAAGAGGGAGTTGGAACTCCCGTCCCCTCATTGTATCCGAAGATGGAAGGAATTAGGATTTTGGACCTGCTTTTGGGTTGGAAAGTTGATTGGTAGGTCAGTAAGCCCCTCCATTCAAGAAAGGACACAACACTTTTCTTTTCGTTCAGAGACTACAACCATCATCCTAACCCCTCCCATTTCCAAAATCTTGGAGCAGACTAATCTCCTTACAGTTTTTTTCAAGAGCATTTTCTGAAAAAGGAAAAAAAAAAAATCCCCAAATTAAATTGTCTAATTTCCTTATAAGTTAAAATACGACAACACAATAAAACCCTAGGTGCATAAAGATGAATCTCCAGTAGATTCGAAAGTCTCAAAATTGTAAATATGAACTTTTTATTGTTTTTGCAAATTTTAGTGTAATCTTTCTTATAAAGAAATTATCTAGACGGCGGTCTGCCGTGTGGCCTATATGCCGGACACCTGGGTTCGAATCCCGGCGAGGGCATGACTGTTTCTTTCTTCTTCTGTGTTTCGTCCGTTTCTTCCCTGGAACTTACTATTTCAGGGTTATTTTGGTCGAGATGAGAATCTCGTCTTCCTTGACTGTTCTGGCCTCCTCCTGACTTTGTCGGATCAGACTAGCACGTGATCCGTAGTTGACCGATCCGCGTACAAAAAAAAAAAAAGAAATTATTTAACACACGTTAAAGGATTATTTAAATTGTCTAATCCGATTAATTTTAATCCTATGAAAATGCGTGCAACGGATTAAGGATTAATATTCGTTGTTTAAGTTAAGGAGATATTAATAGAAATAGGATAGAAATCCATTGTTTAGATTCCAATGCTTTACTTTGGGAATTTTTACCTCCTTCCAGTGTTAATTTCTTGACACCAACCAACTTGGAAAAGATTTCAAATAGAGAACTTAGATCGTCTCTGGTGCTCGAATGTGTAGATCAAATTTCAAGAAGATCCATGCTATGGTTCAAAACTTTTATCTCAAGTCTACGCACACACACACACACACACACATACAGACTGGACGGATTCAGTGAGACTTACTTTCTTATTACAAAGTAGGATAAAAAGTGCAAAATTTTAAGGAAATGGAAGTTGATTCAGAATTTTATTTTCAGTTGACTGCAGTGGATCGTTGTTTATTTCTTTATTGGTTTTTGGTTCCCTAGAGGGTAGAACTTTCTTGATACCTTTTGTTTTTAATCTAAAAAAACGTCTTTTCATAGAAACAAGCTGCCTCCTCCTTGTATCTATATTGCCCAAATTAAATCGTAAATTTATAGATTTCAGTTTCCCAAAAATCGTAATTTTACGATTTAAAAACGTAATTTGCTTATTAATACTGAAAGAAATAAAAACAAACTACAAAAGACAACTGATGACTTAAATAACAGAGAAAACAATTGATATTTTTATGAGTTCAGTTGTGCTGAATAAAGTTTGGTTGTTTTAGATGACTTTAACTTTTTGCTTTTACTAATGACCCAAGCTTTGTTTGGCCTAAACATCCAAACACATTTAAAGTGGTTATTTAAGATTTTCAAGGTTAATTTCATGTTTATATTTTAACTAAATTTATATTTGGATCGATAGGCTTAACAAAAAAAATTATTAATTCTTTTTTCTCTTGGAAAAAAAAAAGAAAACCCTTTGTGGTTGTCATCTGATGAAAATAAAATGAATTGATATCAACTGCGAAACTAATCCCATAATATCGACTGTCCCTCGTTGCTGGTTTTGGCAAGTGACTTATAATGGAACTATGAAAGTAAATCATTTTTTTAAAGTTTAGATATCGAAAAGTAATGTTGATTTTTACCAGCAGAAGAATTGCGGGAAATATTATTCATAAAAATTTATGATATTATAACTTAAAGCAGAAGTTTGCTAAAAATTCAACAGGAATTCATTTAAGATAGTATACAACTTGGGCCAGAATATTTGCCAAGGCAACTGTCGAATATCTAGGTGGTCAAATTCTATAAACATTGATTAAAAAGAAAAGAAATGAGAATATAGTATAAGAATTTTCAGTTTTTTTCTTATTAATCAATGTGCGGGTGCGTCGGTGGATTTCATTACTTGGTTTCGTGATCTGAGCTTTCGACAGAGGGTTTGTGTGGCTGATGAGTCCATAAAGAGGACGAAACGGTCGTCCCACACTCCCACTGTTGATAGCAGTGGGAAATCTTTTGTTCACTTTGGTGCCTTTTTGGTTTATTGATTTATAGTATAAGAATGTTGTGTGAAGGCTTCCAAAAAAAAAAAAAAAAAAAAAAAAAAAAACCAGTTTAAAGATAGAGTGAGAGAAGAGAAGAATAATCTAAACACTAATGGTCGAGTGCACCAAACCTCAATTAACTTTGTTGGTTGCAGTGTAGACGTAGCTAAAATTAGCGTGTGTGTGTGGGGGGGGTGCTCTATAAAAATTTTAGCCTTTGTTTTAAAATTGTGTGAAAGGAAACAAACGTGTATAAAAAGAAATTTATCAAGTTTCTGAATAAATTTTCTTTTTATACACGTTTGTTTCCTTTCACACAATTTTAAAACAAAGGCTAAAATTTTTCTAGAGCCCCCCCCCCCCACACACACACACGCTAATTTAAGGGATTATCATAATAATTGTCGTGAATTGCATCGTTCAATAACTGAAGAAAGATGATTCCGAAGGTTTGGTTACCTAAAAAAAGAACCTAAATTTTACATTTATCATCACATAATTCCTTGTGAGCGAATTGTAAGCGTTTTTAATCCAATCAAAGTCCTTTCTCAAGCATAACATATTTCGAGCTACAAATCCATTTGAATAGACAATTAACGCATAAACAATTTACTTACGATTTTATATAATAGTTTAATATTATGTAATAATCTAAATAATGATATACGAAAATGAAATTACTTGAAACTAATGGAAATATATATCTTTATGATTGTAATATCTAAAATCGTAAGTTTTACATTACGATTTGTCATGTTTATTATTGATTGTAATTGACTTTTTTAGATTTTTTTTTTAATAATTTTCTATTTTGTTTTTGCTAATTCTATAAAAATATGTTTACTAATATTTTTTCTTTTATTTACATGGTTAAATTTCCTTTCCGAAGTTTTTTTAAAATTAAATTATCTTTACAGTATTGAAATAAATTGGAACCAACACACAAGACTAAGTTAATAAAAAGCATATATGTACAACAAATTAATAAAACCGGTTTCAATCTTTTAAAAGACCTTTTTGAAGTAACTGAATTTCTTTTAA
>JAFIDM010006943.1:64007317-64041430 GCA_023159025.1 Thereuonema tuberculata
ACGGGGAATCCACTTTTTTAGGGGGATGGACGATTCCACAGGTAACAATATCTTACAAATTATCTTTGTTATTAAGATTGTTCAACGTTCAGTGCACCATGTGTCTTAAGCACATTATTTTGTAAATAAAGATTTATTCAGTGGTGGCACACTATATTTATCAGATTCTGCTTTGGACTGATGAGAACCCTGAAGGTTTATGAATGGCTGTGACACTATCACTGAATTTCAAAAGCCTTGAATGCTATCACTGTCATCACCATATTCGATCAATTCATCCATATTTAACATAATGAAATCCGAAACTTTTTTTTTTGTGTTCATTTTCTGTTCATTTCTGGTGAAGATCACACTATCTAAGTTTCTTCTGTTTCCATATATATTTTTTTTGGTACTTATGTACTACCGGGACACATTTCTTATAATCGACATCTTGTGTTTTCTTTCATTTCTTTTCTGTGTGTATGTGTTTTTTAAAACATAACTTGTAGTTGTCGTTATTTCTGATACCACTGGTCATTTCGAAATGGAAAGTATTTGTTTCTCCGTCGTATTTCCAAACGAAACCTCCTGGAAAAGATTCCACCTCAATTAACCTAACATAGTGTTAATTAAAAGGAAAATGTTTTATTTTCCCCCAAACGATATTAGGTAATACATAAGTGCCTATGTTTATTACGCATTTGGAGGGGTTAATGATTTAAAATACACATCAGAAATCGATTATAAAAATGGGTCCTGATAGTACGTAAGTATTCATTTTTTTTCTCCGTATACAATAAGAGCCACCCAAACAAGAAGGTATAAAATATCAATTTATGATTGCATTGTCTCTTTCAAAGTTTTCAAAGTGCTGATATTTTTAAGTGGCTATTACAGCAATTACAAGAAGTTAATGATAAGACTTGACGCCTACTTTATTTAAACTGTTGCTTTTTTTTAAAAGCTGTGAAAACATTTCAAAGGAGTAACTATGTATGGATGAGTAATAGCAGGTATACACACAGCTTGACCATTGTCTAATGAGGAAAGATCATGCGACGTTGGCTTTGAGGGTTGGGAAGTGGGGAACTAATCTTGCTAATATTTTAATTTGGATTGTACATAAGCATCGTATCAAAGAAATCAGTCCAGTCCTTTATAAGGGATGGGAGAACTAAATTAATGTTCCTATGTTTTTAAGTTGTACCAAATAGGCTGCGTACGTTTTTAAGTTGTACCGTAAATATTATGGAAATCTGCCAAGTTTAATCGTGATGTGCTACAAACAACAGCAAATGAACAGAAGAGATATGTTGAAGTGTTAAAAAGAAATGTTGAAAGATTTGTCAATCAATACAGAAATAATTACAAAGAATCAATCGTAAAAGCTCTGTAACAAAAGGAATTTCATGTTTTCTATTAATGAGAATATTGTGTTACGTTTTATTAATAGAGCCTTTTAATTTTTAGCGGTAATTGTTTTGATCTGTATTTAAAATTTTGATTTCTTGCCAATTACAAATATGCGATGAGTTTTCTAATAAATGATTTCTTTTCTTTACAGCTGTGTTTGGTGCTGTTTAATACGTTTTAAAAGAATTTGTTGTGATATATCTATATTAATTTTGTGACAAAGTGGAATATTGTATTTAATATATAAAACCAACCTTATGGAAAACAGGAATTATGTTTTTTATTAGAAACTTTAGGTGGGAGAATTTATTGAAAGGCCTGAAAACTGTGAAATCCAAATTTCTTGAGAGAAATTTAAGATGTTCAGAAAATGTGTCATAATGTGGTAAAGCATTATGACACATTAAATTGATTTAAGATCTTTTTTCTTATTTTTAGAAGTAGCAAATTTTTTGTTAGATGTGGAGACTGAAGAAGTTTTTGGAGAGGTTTCAAAATCATCTATAACGGGTAATTACTTAAAAACAAAATGATGAAGAATTTTTATAGCTCTAAATTGTTCATTCGATCTAAATGGATCACACAAGATCCGAAATATGTAGATTTGCTTTGATATCAAGTATTATTCACCCATTTCTTGCGTTTAGTATAAATCCATTTTATTTACTTAAATTGACTAAATTCAAATTAATTTTAATCGGTTCAGATTTTAATCAGCACGAGAATTGACATTGTTAGGCATTTTACAAATCCATTGTTTCGCTTCTACCGTTTTACTGTAATGATTTTTATTGTCTTCACTTGCAAGTTTCTCATGGAAAAATTTCGAAATATAAAACGCAAATCATGTCTTTCCTGTAATTTTTTATTATACATACATTGCATTATACAAACAAGAAGATTCTTTCGTTTGTTCAAAAGTTATTAGGAAACAAATGAACATAGGGACACCGATATATTTTATAAATCTCACATTCTTAGGAAAACAGACTAAAAATTAATTTAATACACTCTCAAAAATAGCATTTAATAATTTCTCCGTAGTGAGCTGTGGCAATTGAACCCTATTTGTAAAACTAAACGCACTCAGTAGATTGCCTCATCGTTCAATATCACCTATTGTCATGAGGTCCACGTGCCAGGTCGCACAGGTCACGATTTGAATTAAAAAATACAACCTTGAATGGTGTGTCCTTCAATTTTTTGACTGAATTTCAATTTCTGTCAACAGCATCCAGACAACATTACTTTCTGCAAATAGTAAACAGTTTGAATATTCAAAGTAGAAATCGTTTTAGAAGGAGTAAACAGAGTTATTATAATCTAATAATACTTAATTCTTAAAAACATTCCCTCACAAAAAAATATTCTACACCTTTTTTTTTTTGGAATAGCGGAGAGGAAGTAGAAATGTAATGAAAAAGTAAAAAAAAAAGGAAATTGAATGGAATTGAGTTTCCATTTTATAATAAGTCAAATGCAAACTTAATTTTATCTGAATATTGGATAAAAGGTTTATATAGTGAAGTCTCACTTATACGAAACATTCAGTTATACGAAGAATTTATCATTCCCCGGCGAAACCCCCATAGTCCTATATGTAATTCACGTATAGAAATATTCACTTATACGAATAATTTTTGGTTCCCTCTCATATTCGTATAAGTGAGACTTCACTGTATTCGCTTTAAAATAATAATTTAGGGTAATCGCGATTAAATTTGGTCTATTGAGAGCACTCTGTAGCTGCAACCAATAAGCGGATTGATACCAAAATTTGTATATAGACAATTAAAAAGATGCAAAAAAGGATTATGGGAAATAATATAGTTCCAAAAAAGTTCTCTTAGGGGGCGCTTTACGGCAAAATACACGAAAGCACGATAAATAAGTAAGACCAACTTAAAATGATATTTTAAACTTTTCATTTTGCATTTATCAACATTACGAATAAACATACTGAAAATGAGCTGCCATCAATGAAAACGTCAATCTCATTTACTTAAGCACCCTCATTGTAGCAGAGTTCTGGGTATAAAAATAATTATAGCTATTGAATGCCATTCTTATCAGCTGCGATGGCTATCACTTTGAGTGCTGTAATTGTGAAGCTTTTTTTTACCGAAACCATGGTAATGCTGTGGCTGCTGTTCATGAATTTAGTCGTCGTAAGAACCACAATGTCTGCACAAGCTGTGAGGAACACAATATGTAGATTCGAGAAAACTAGATCGTTAAAAGGTCAATCTAGCAGAGGGCACACGTCTGTCACTGAGGAAGTCGTATGTGATGTTGCGACGCCTGTTGTCGAACAGTCAATGACTCGTCCTCCTGGCGCCAGTAGTGCATGACGGCAGTGAGATGTATCATACGGCTCAGGCTGGAAGGTATTGCGACAAATAGTGCATTCCTAAAGAAATATTCCGTTTCTATTTGCATTTCATTTTCTTTAATACCATAAAATTATTTGTTTTTCTTTAAAACTCAAAAATTGCCCTTAAAGACTGATATTGTTGATTTAGATAAAAATAAATGATGAAATGAGAGTTAAAAAATCTTAAGTGCAAAGCGTCAACACTGAAAGTTGATGTAGATTTAGTAATGGAAAGAACAGCTTCAGGAGTCTGCCAAATTTAAGCAGTGTAGACTTCTGCTAGGACCCTTAACTTAAGCGTCACCGAAATGAACCTACATAAAAAAATAAAGCTGCTAGTTTCCAGGAACTCGTCTTTAATGCTTGAATCAAGTAGCGTCATTGAAGTCTGAAGTTCTGCTAATTGAAATTCCAAAATGGTTTCAGGAAAGCTATTTTAGAAGTTGTTTGTTGAAGTAAGCGGATTTTTCATACTACGACATGGAGAGATGTCATTAATTGTCATTTGGGAAATATGTGAATAACAAATTAGATAATAAGATTTGTAATTACACTAAATTACCCATATCGGCATTTAATGGCTTTGAATTATTTTTAGCAGAAGTGGATAAGCAATAAGATTAATAAATCTGATAATCATTTCCTTAATTTCTTTTCATAAAATAGTCGATATTTTAGAAAGTCTAGTTTAATAAGTTTGAAACGATGAAATGAAACTTCAATAGTAATTTTCCGGTAATAATAAAGAATTGTTGTGGTCTAGTTTTTATTAATTGTCTGATTTTTTCCCCTCTTGTCTTTGCTATTTGTATGTTTCATATTCACATTTACTCTTCTAGAGTTTCTGTTTCCCGATTCTTCACAACACTTCGGTTTCGCAACAAGAAGATTCTCTCTTCACAATATTTGGATGGACAAGGGATGGATGAAATAAATACGCCCAAATCTTACCGAATTTCGATTGCATAATTCCAGATACTCTGCCAAAATATCGAACCAGAAATTAGAAAACCTTACTGCCGCCCGGAAACCGTATTTCCATAACAATACAATAAATCAGTTTAATTAAAAAATATGTCTCCAAGATTAATGACTTCAAAAGGATTTAATATACAACATTCTTATCATCCATTATTCATTAAAGTTTATTCTTATGCCAATTGAAAGGCTGAATTTATTCATTAAGTGGTTATCAATTACTCGAATCTTCTGAGTGAAAAATGAGTCCATTAAGCGTTCGTTACACTTCAGGCCTTTTTCTTTTGTTACGAACGATTATCTAAAGGTTTAATTTCTTTTTTAATTTGTTTCTGATTGTTGAAGTCTGCTGGAATTTTTCTGCAAACATCCAAAGCAATTTTCATACTGAAAAGTTTAACTTTTCTTCAATTCATAATCAATTCTAGTATTACAATTCTAATGTGTAATTCAGGGAAGGAAATTCTGGTTCTAAATCGGGGTACCAGTTCAGTTTTTGAATCTGTAAGAAAGCACTTTTTACACCAGCATCTACCACAGGTATGGTTGGCTTGGCATTTGTAATGCTCTGTAATTCTTCTTGATATTGATAAGTAAATTGAAGAACGATTCAACATACCTACTTTGGGTTATTACTATATCAGGTAGATGAGCAAAATAACCATTTTCATTTTAGAAGTAAAATTTTACTTTGTGTTTTTTACCTGATTACTCTTCATGGATTAAGAATCTAAAGACGTCTCACGGTGCAACCACAGTATCTCACGTATTAACAGGAGAAAGCCCCAATACTTACTCTTTCCATACTGGAAAATCTACGTAGGAAGGGGAGGGATGCACTAAAGGAAACTTGTCAAACTGGACATTTGCAACAAACGACTACATATACATACATAGTTCTCTGCCAAGGGCAGGTCCTTCACTGCAAACCCAGCATTCTCCAATCTTTCCTATTTTCTGCCTTCCTCTTCGTCTCCACATAAGATCCATTTACCATAATGTTGTCGATCATCTTAAATCTTCTTCTGCCTCGAACTTTTTTACCGTTCACCATTCCTTCCAATGCATCCTTCATTAGGGAGTTTCTTCTCAGCCAGTGACCCAACCAGTTTCTTTTTCTCTTCCTGATCAGTTTCAGCATTATTCTTTCTTCACCCACTCTTTCTAGCACAGCTTCATTTCTTATTTTGTCTGTCCATTTCACATGCTCCATTCTTCTCCATATCCACATTTCAAATGCTTCTAGTCGTTTCTCTTCACTGCGTCATAATGTCCATGTTTCTGCCCCATACAATGCCACACTCCACACAAAGCACTTCACTAGTCTCTTCCTTAGTTCTTTTTCCAGAGGTCCGCAGATTAGGACATAAAAAGCGTTATTTTTCCGAACAGAAAATACTTTACAGCATTTATTTATATAATAAACAAAAAAATAGATATTACAGAAAATTTAAAATAAAAAAGAAATTTCTATATTATTATACCATTTTTTTTGAGGACTTTTTGACACCGTTTTCCACAAAGCCAGTCTTCATAATTGGTTGAATCTTTTTCGTACTTTTAAAAATTGACGTTAGATGCTGCTCTATCTTGTACTTTCTGGAGATTTGTTATGTTTCATTACAGAAAAGAGTTACTCGTGCATGGAACAGCCAGTTTAATCTACGCGTAACGATAGACAACATTTTGGGAAACCGATCCGCAGGTAAATAAGTGTAAAATTCTGGAATTCTAACTTCCATACATTTTTGTTTGGAACAAGAGTCACATTGGATTTCAATTAATTCCATTTGTAAGTTATCGACAATTTCAATATCAATGAGAGAGTGAAGTAAAAAGACGACAATGTAATTCACAGTTTTAGAAATCAGAAAATCTTCTATCGAACTCCGTTTCTAACAACTTAATTTGGTGTGGATATTCTGCAAATTTCAATTCAGGTAATTTTAGCAACGAAGATTGGCAAATATTCTTCTTATATTTTGTAGTAAGATCATTATTAAGAATCAAAAACGATATACTTATATCCTTTTACTACGTATATTGCATA
The DNA here is from genome assembly GCA_023159025.1 of Thereuonema tuberculata. Taxonomy (NCBI): domain Eukaryota; kingdom Metazoa; phylum Arthropoda; class Chilopoda; order Scutigeromorpha; family Scutigeridae; genus Thereuonema; species Thereuonema tuberculata. The sequence continues at coordinate 64,014,115 of JAFIDM010006943.1, forward strand.
TATATACCTACAAAGGAGGATGTTTGTGGCTTTGTTTGTTCGCTATACACTCCTAGACCCTTTGATCGATCTGGACCGAACTTCGCAGAATTCTTCTTTAGGACACTGCGGAAATAACAGGCTACAATAGAAACCTGGACACATCTTCCCCTCCCTCTAATTTAATCCCACAACCTTTGTATAATTTTAAATTTTGGCTTATTATCTCACTTCTGTGTTCGAAATAAAGATGTTGCTGTGGAGCAGCGATTAAATGCTGGCCGTCGGAGCTATGGTTACTGGATTTAAATCATCTTGTGGTAATAATATATTTTTTTTTTATTTCTTTTTTTCAGATTTTCGCTTTACTTTTTCATTTATGATACTGAATTTCCTTTTCTTTGTTTTCAATTTCTTTTTAAAATTAAATGTTCTTAAACTTGAAACAAAGAAAACTTGGATCCAGATTAAGAGGTATAAACAGGGAAGCAAACTTTCTTGAAGGGTACATCTCCGAAACCGCTTTAGTTGGAAATATGAAATTTTGCATGAAATTTAAAATTTAAAACATGTCGATGAATTTTCGGTATTTGCATTCTAAGGGGGTATAAACGGGGGAGGGAGGTGGGTACAAATTTTATTGAACAATACATTACGGGGTTTTCAGGTTACAAAACACAATATAACATTATTTTGTAATCACTGGGGAAGGTTTGAAGTGATAGGGATGTGGATAAGGGCAGAAAGGGGTGGGAAATCGTATATGCTCCGATCTCGATATTAATTTCATATCTTATCGAGTTACAAAATAGGAATGTAATATTAATTTGTAACTACTATTGGACTCTTTTACCAACTGGAAAAGTTTCAAATGATCACACAATTACAATTTCTTCGTCACTCACATTAGATCTCTGTTTTGTAACCCGAGCGAAGCACGGGTATTTTTGGTAGTATATTTATATTTCTTCATAAATTTTCTTTAGTTTTTGAATTAAGACTGGCAACTTTTAAAATGAGAAAAGTTCTCTTTTTCTATTTGCTTTCGCCAAAGCAATATTTTTTGTTTAATAAAAAAAATGTTAATATGAAATAATAATGTGATTTTTGCCTTGAAAATCAAATTGACTAACTGAGATAACTTGTAATGTTAACAAAGAAAGCCAGGTCTTTTATCCGCTGTTCAATTTTTAACTCAACGAATTCATAATTTTTTTTTCTAAGAAAATTACTCTTTCGTCCAGTAAGAATCGTCTTAAGACTTGACTCGAAATCCTTCGCCACTTCCATTATTAAACTTATTATAATTATTATTATTATCTATCCTATTAAGGGTAGTTCGAAGTTTTCACTTTCTTTGTCTTCCTGAAGTGAAGCAAATTGGCGATGATTAAGTTCACGTGTTTAAATTTAAATTTAATTATAAAAAATTAATTATAATCATAATTTATCATAATCATAAATTTAATCATAAAATTTAAATTTTAGTGATATTTTTAGCACATGTCCGATATTTAGGTTTTGGAACACAGTGTTTGAATAATGCAATGAAAACGTTCAAAATAATTATTACACATTCATTGCATGTTTCGTTTAGGTTTGCAACAACTCCCTTAGTAATACCGTCATGGCACCATCATGGCAAGACAAATCAACTTTTCCAATGATAACTTACATTTATGAAGAACTTACATAAGTTTACCAAAAATATCAGTTCCAGTTTGTATCCTGCATAGGAACGCATTTCCAAAAGCTCTTCAGTCATTTTTAGGTTCACATTACATCCGCGAATAAAAACAACCATTTGATTGATATCTCGAATGTCTGTACTTTCATCGATTGCAACAGAGTAGGACTTAAATGCTACTGCTACTGAACTTGACGAAATAGCTGAGAATTTAAGGAATCAGTTGATTCTCATTAGCCACAGTATTTCAACTGAAACTTACACTTTTTAATTTGTTTAATTGTTCTGGATACAAACACTTACTTCCACTGCATTCGCTAATAAATTTCCCTTCTGTAATGGTTTTGGAATTGCTTCCAATTAAATGTTGTAATAAATAACTAGTTTTTCCAGCAGCTGTATTGTATTAAAGAAGTTTAGTAAATATATATTGTTATTTTGAAGAATTGACTTCAATTCTGATAATTTGTTTTCACGAAATTTCCCAACTCACAGTTTACTTTGTGATTTGTGTCTTGGTGCCTTTTAAGATTGTACTTCTTACAAACTGCATTAAAGTTCCTACATTTGCTATTGCTAATGCTATATTATTCTTGCCTTTGGGTAGAAAAATATTATAGTACCCATTTCTCTTGAAAAGTTCTGTTTTTCAATTGATCTTTTATTACTCATACTGGTGCTAGGTTTGGACAAAATTATTATGTCCAATTGACTCTAGATAGTTAACAAGTGAATATAATTTTGTGTAAAGCGTAAATTTAAGGGCGGCCCATAATCATAAAAATACGTTGGTGAAGTCCGTTTGTCGATCCGACCTTTCGTTCGGGAGTTTTTAGGAAGGCTCAATGACAACAATGCCAAATATCTCGAACACGAAGGGGACCATTGTCCCCAAAATACCCCACTCCTACAGTGTTTGGACCTGTGAATACGATGGTGAAATCCCTTTGTCGATCAGACCTTCCGTTCGGGAGTTGTAAGGGGTGGACAGACACGGACGGACGGACAGGACAAACGCAATAGCTACCAATTTTGGTCGCGCTCACAATAGCTCCCAAATGGGTCGCTAAAAGTAAAGTAGCGAATCTACGACTGAGCCGAGGGTTCCGATGCCTATCGTGCTTTGGGACTGCGTCGCCAACTCAGTATATTGTATAAACACAGGCCAGTTACTTCGCTTCCCTATGATTACGTTGTTATATTTTCAAATTTTTAGATGTAAAATTCATACTTAATTGTGTGCAAATTAGAATAAATTTATTTACGAGTATTTCAAAATAACAAAGTAATATTTTTCCATGTTTTAGTTAAGGAATTTTTTGGAAGATGTCTCGGACGGCAACAGCCTTTATGTCCGAGGGCCGCGTGTTTGACAAGCCTGTACTAAAGATTTAATTCAGTGTTTAAACTTAGTTTCAAATGCCCTGTGTTCCCATATACCATCCATCCCTATATTTTATTTCCATGTATTTATAAGTTGTAAAGAGCTAAAATAATCTGATGAATTAGCGAAAATATTTTTTTCTTTGTAGTTTGCTTGAATGAATACTATATATCATTATTGTCATATGGAAACTGCAAAAAATTAGTGAACCTCCTCTCTTTATAGTCCCCTGTCAAATGTACATCCGTGTGCTCCTTGATGATGCAAGTGTGGAAGTAGTCTCAATCTCTTCGTTTGACTTTGGAGAAACATAATTTCGATGATGGCACTTTTGAAAATGGTGCGTTTGAATGCTGCGGGCAGAAAACAAAATGGCCGCCATCGCAAACACGTTTTCCTATTTATATCAGTAACCGTTGGGATTACGAAAAAAAAGTTTGAAAGAGAAATGTAGTTACACAGATTCTGCACAGAAAAGGTTATTACAATTTTTGCCTTGCAAACTTCGAATACCTACAAATAGTAAGATTTACAAACAGTTCTAATCGATAATGATCATTGAAACTTGCAACAAACTTTCATCTTTTTTTATCATTTGAAGTGAGATTTGAGCTTTAACAATAGGTATCATTATTTTTTCTTCTAGCCACTACTGAGTCACAGGTGCACCGAAGGTATTGACTCCAACGTTTCTCTGACAATCCGGATCAGTTGACAGAGTGATCAGTTCAAAGCTCTCCCACCTTTAGCCTTCGAGGAAAAATTCTGGTTCCCATTTTAAAAAAAGACTGGTTGAAACTTAGGAGAAATAACCTGGGGAAACATTTCGACCTGTACCCTGATTGGATTGAACCCGTCCATTCACTCCCACAATCCAGTTCCTGTACAATGATCCAAAATTTGATCACTTACCTTAAGGTTCCAATTGATGGAGATCTTTCTTTTAGTAACTTCATTTTTAAAATTTCAACTTCCTAGGAATTATTTTTTTTTTCGTGAACTTGATGAGAGTCAGATGGATGTGTCAGAATATTCAACTCAAAATAATATTCTAAACTGTTTCTAACTTTAAATGTATCAGAAATATTAGATATAGCCAATGATTATCTTCTAGTAACTATATTTAACAAACGGATGTAACGATAGTTACTTTTCATTCTGCGGTGCTTGATAAATGATTGAAATGATAATGAAGACGTGGAGTCTATTTTTAGATGGTTATTGAAAGCAATTACAATAGTGACCTGATTGATCACGAAATGATTAACAGTAATCTTTGTTTGATCTCTAGTTAATCATTTTCACGATCAGTTAATTAATATTGATTACTTAACATGCAACAAACTAATCTTCATAAATGATAGAAAAATGTAAAATAACAATAGAAAACGAAATGAAACGATGTTGATAGATTTCAGTATTCAGCTACTACTTATTCAAGGTGCATAAAGCAGATGTTATCAACTGACGCCTCGTTTGAAGGATGATAACAACCAAAGATTCAGAAAATGGAAATTACCAATTCACATAATAGTTCAAACTCAAATATCACTTCGAAAATTTTAGTAAAGTCAGGCAAACCAGTGTTTTAGCAACTTACAATCCATTGTTTGAACTTTCATCAAAATGGCTGCTATTCCAAGTGAATGGCCTTTCTGCCTCTGATAAGAATTATATCTTTCCTTAAAATACAATTGAAAGATGTCATAATTAAAAATTATGAGTTCTCATCAAGAATTCTCTAGTAAAAAGATACATAAAGATCAATATTATAAATTACTTCTTATAAAAAATATACAGCCTATTTTTAATAATGTCGTTATCATTCTATTTTACAATCTTAAAACTTTCGTACATTAAGTGTTTTCATACAAATTTGAACATTTCATACATTTCATACATTTGAACTGTTCTCGTCGATTGTTTGTGATTCCCCAAGAATTCTTTTAATTACAAGAGTTGCACGTGCATGACTGAATTAGAATCTGATTAAAACTTCTGAATTGGAATAATTCGAATCTAATTACAAAATTATATAAAGGGATTGTACAGTTAAGCAGTTCTCAAGAAAATTAATTAAAAATAATGCAGAACCAATCTAAAATTGTTGAAATAGTTTCTAAATTAAAAATTAAATTCCTTTCATTAAATTAAAATTAAGTTATTAAAAATGAACAAATTAAAAATTATAAATTAAAAATTTGTTATCACACACGGGCTTCATAAAATTTTTGTGTAAGTTTGTGTTAATGTTTTTTTAGATTTATTATACATAATAATTAAAGTTCGAAGGACATTTTATCAGAAAAGTGGTTGATGCTTATTCAATAATAGCTATGAGAAGGAAGATGAAGGTTTAGTGAAAATAAAAAAAAAAAATAGGATTGCACTAAAAGAACAAAAAAACAGTAATTGTGTTTTGGCAGGAAAAAAGAAAAGAGAAATGTTACCGAACATTTTGTTTAGGCTAGTCTAAAATTTACAAGTTAAGAGCTTAAAATAAACAGCTCTTATCTCCTCACTTAATATAGAAGTGTCAAATAATCCCTATTTCTTTAATTAAATCCGTGACTTTTTCAATTCATTTTATGAACATTTGTAAAGGAACAGACAGACAAACAGACATGATGAAAATAGCAGATGTTTCGGATAAATGTTTCTTGCGAACCACTAAAAAAAAAAACAAACAAACATACAGTATACTTTTATTACTTTTATTAAAAAGTAATAAAATAAATACTTTCTCTTTTATTTTATTAATTAATGCAAGAAAATTAAGCTTAATTTTAATTAATTTTAAATTTTAATTAATTTAATTTTAAAAAGAAAATTGAAAAAATAATAAATGCTTAAATACGATTTAAGTATTATTCTCTAAATTGAATTCCTCTCTCATTTTGCGTGAGAATGAATTTTTCTCATTCCAACCTTGTTCTTAATCCTCTCTCATCATTTCCCATTTGGGAAATCACGAGAATGTTTGGTTCCATTTAATCCTTGGCAAACCACAGAAGTTAGTCAAGAATTCTGCAGTGAATATCGTGTTTAGGAATCTACCAATAAGACACTGCCTTCTAATCTTCGTCAGTTTGAAGAGCCACAACTACTTTTAAAGATGACAGAACACGACTTTGAAATGAGAATTCTAGATTTAAGTCAAGAGCGGTAATTTAAAATTTTGTTTTGCACGCATGAATTAAGTAAATCTTGTTAAAAAAGATTAAAAATAAAATGGTATACACTCATTGCCTTAAACTTATGGCTGCTTTACACTCTCGAATAATGCCTCAAACGCGTTCGAAATGTTCCGTTTGCCAGTTGCAGTTTGACTGAAAAGTGATGGCTTTACACTTGTGAGTGGCAAATTGAGTTTTGCTCTCGTTTAGATCGTGATTAACAATATTTGTCGGCGAAGCGACAAAAAAGTTGATTTTGCAGCTTTGCTTTGCTATTAATTGTATCTCATTTCACAGCATAGATAAAGAAAAAGGAAAAAAAAAAGATCCTAGAGGAAGAGAATCTTATCGCTGTAGGCACTCTATTAAGGGAATCATATGAGGCCACCGAATTCTGTTCCGTCCATCTAATGCTGTTCCGTCCCTGATCACTACCAGCGGAGACAGAGAATCGCAGATGATGACTCCCCACACCATGACTTCACCAATCCTGGCGATGTGTCGCTCAACAATCAAGTTCCAATTTGCTGTCTAGTGCTTCTCCTTACGCGATTACAGTGGTTATACGTATCTAAACAAAACCTAGATTCTTCACTAAAAGCGATTCGTTGCCAATCCACAGCTGCCCATACCATCCGTTCACTATACCACTGTACACAAGGATGCCGACGATTGGATGCTAATTGCATGCAGCGTAAGGAACACCGAGAATACAAGTTTCATTCTGCAAGTCGCCTCACAATCGTGCTGGTAGACACAGTCGTTTGTGTATTGTAGGTCCCGTTGCCTTCCCTGCACGTATCTACCTTATATCTCCACTGCTACCAACACGGTCGCACAGTACAAAGGGAACTGTCCAGGTGGCGGGCAATTCGACGGAAACGATCAATCTGTCTTCCACAGTCCAGCCATACGAACTCTCTCAAACTCTTGTCAGTTTGAAACTGCGTCGAATGCGTCGTTGAGTTTTATGATAGCGCTATCTTGTTACGACCTTTCTCTTACTGGTATGTTATAAGTTCTCAACTAGCTGCTACAGTAATTCGGTGTACTTAAAGTTTCAGAAAAAATCGTTTTTCTTTTTAAATGAATTCTGGAGTTTTCAAAAATGTATTTTTACGGCGTATTATTTAATTTGTAATAAAATGATGCGAGGAAAGCAGCAAACTGTGTAGCAAAACATGCTGATGTTACAAATCATTTTTGTGGACTATTATTAAATGATGAACAATAACATTGATGCATGCTCTTTTTTTTCTTGGTATGCTCTTTATCAAAACAGTAAATAGTGCTAATTAAAATGCAATTAATTAATTGCTACAATGATCTAACTGGCATCGAAAAACATTTTTAATCTTTCAATAATCGTCCAGAGAATCTGTAACGGTCAGTAGATAAATAATAACAAAAATGTTATCAGTTGTGCTTTCTATTTTGAAATTATTGGAAGGATTATTGACTTTTTAATACTTTCAGGATCTATTTTCTCACATCCTAAGCAAAATTCTACCGCTGGATGATGGTTGAGTGTTATTAGTTTAGTATTTCCGGACGAATCTATATCCGAATCCCTTGTAATGTATTTCTTTTTAATAATACAGAATCACCTGAGCAGGTCTTCTTCAGTCGTCATCTTTCCAGTTGCCTCTGTACTGTTGAAAGCATTAAAGAATGCACCTACTAAACGAAACCGGTGTAGAGTAAAAATATAATTAAAGCAGTTTTTATTCGTTTGTTCCAAAAAAGCAGAAATTGTTTTTGAATTTGACAAATTCCTATTTAGTACACCTCCATGTCTCAGAAAGGAGTTCTGGTAGATCTCTCTATTGTTTTTATTGTAAAACGGAAATCACTGTCGTTAAAAAATTAGTTGGTGTTTTCCATCTAGTGTTTCGCCGTAACAATTCTGAATTGGAGTCTACATCAAATAATACTTCAGTGGTGCCCAACCTACGGCCCGCTGTTTTATTCCTGTTTTTTTGGTTGTTGAATAAGAGATTCGGTGTTTTTTTTTGGTTGTCGAATAGGAGATTCGGTTTTTTTTTTTGGTTGTTGAATAGGAGATTCCGTTTTTTTTTTTTTTGGTTGTTGAATAGGAGATTCCGCCACATTGTGGCCCGCGAGATTCACAGCAAAGTCAATTTTGGCCCCCATATTCGAAAGGTTGGGCACCACTGCTTTAATTAATTAACTGCTACTCATAATAGATTTTTTTTATACAGTAAACTCCCGATTATCCGCGGAATTAGGACAACCACGGATAAGCGAATTCCGCGGATAATCCGAAAATAGAACGAAAAAGGACGAAAGTCAACACAAAAATGCTTTTAACATGTTTTATTTACATTAAAATGGCAGTACACATATTGTAAACAATTATTTTATTTTATTTTACTTTATTTTCTTACTTTTTAACAAAAAAAAAAATTGGTTAATTGTCTTTGAAACACGAAAACCACCTACTTGGACGTCGCTAAATGTGAATGCTGCACTGCCGATCGTGACTCATGCATTCTTTCTCAATATGTATAAAAAATGTATTCCGTAATTTATTGTACAGTAAAAAAAAAAATGGAAACAGGAGAGGTCCGCGGATAATCGGGATTTTACTGTCTTTGGTTGCTGAGATATTCTTTTGTAGTTGGATGGTTTGTGACTGAGATAGAAATACAGCTTTGGAAAGATTTCTTCAGTCAAAAAAAGTTGGGGACTTTTTGCTGCAATATAATAAATTAAAACTTTTCAAATAAATTGAAAAATTGTTATTGTAATTACGAAATACCGTAACTTCTTAAAAACAAGTTTTTTTCAGAATGCTTGATTTCTTGAACATTATGAAAATGTTTTGTGGTTTGAAGTTCGTTTATTGCTAAAGAAATACAGTTGGAGTTTATGCTGTTCTATTTTCTTTTTCTTATATTGTGGAATAAATTCCATTCTGCTACAGTTGAAAACGCTGTTAAACGAATAGGACGTAATGCTTGAGCTTGGAGTTGCTTTTATCCCTTGGTGGTTTCTCGTCACTTTTGACAGGGTTCAGTTTACGTAAAAGTTAGATTTAGTCGTTTCGTTATCGTTGGAAGCAGACAGTGTTTTTTTTCGGTTTGCAAATGTTAAAATGGGACTGTCGTCTTCTCTGTGCGGTTCACCACTTCGACTGAAGTAATAGCAAGTGACAAGCTCCAATCCTGCAACGCTTAAGAGTGGATTTACTTCGTAGACGAGAAGACTTCTTCCATCTGATTCCACTTCCTTTTACATAAACACTATCACTTCCTTGGAGGCTCGATTCCTGCCTTACTCGTCTTGAAAGTCTTGAATCCAAATGGTTAGGCATAAACGCATTCTAACAAGCCTTTTGTAATTACAAAGAGATCTCGCACAACTTCACCGTCAATAACAGTTCGATTATCTGGATTAATTCGAAATATGTTATTCCAAAATCCGGATAGCAGAAAATTGTAAAATTGTTGATAAATACAGGGTGTCTCAGGAGGAAAGGTCATTATTTTGAGAGGTGATAGTATCGGTCATTTTAAGCAAAAAAAGTTCAGATGAACGAGTGCCCTATTCCGAATGGTTTCTGAGATAATTGAAATTTGGCGAGCAATTGTCCCTGCGCCTGCTGGCCGTTGTTTTCCTTCTCTTCCACCGTGCGGTGCTTAGTCCTCCAGATGTAACCCCCTTGGATTTCTGTTTATGAGGTTGGATGAAGAGTGAAGTGTTTGGAGTGAATACACGAGACGCTCATATAATGGATGCTGTGCTCGCATAAAGGAACGTCACGATGAACTCAATCAAGCAACACGTGATGTTCTCACAAGAGTTGAGAAATGCATTGATGTTGGCGGTGGAAATTTTATTATAAACTTTAAGAAATGTGTAACTTGACCAATAAATATTAGAAACAGTAAATATTAGAAACTCTTTGTCATTTTGAAACTGTACATTCAAATAGTTCTATCTCGGAAACCATTCGGAATAGGACATTCGTTTTATAGGAACTTTTTTGATTAAAATAGCTAATACTATGCCCTCCCAAAATATTGACCTTTCGTCCTGGAATCTCTGTTTATGTCGTCACCATAAATATAATTAACAAAGAATAAGATAAAAAAAAATCGCTCATCGTGTAAAAAATTATAAATTAGAAAAATAATAACTAATTAGAGTAATAATATATAAAAAGAACATGTTTATGTTGGTGTCTCTGATTTATACATTAAAAATAAAGAAAAGAAAGCAAAAAATGGCTACAAAGAAAATAAATAGAAAGAAGTCATTTAGAAAGATTTTGATGAAATTGTCTACAAAACCTTTTTTGAGCAATTCGTTGGTAAAACACAATTCGATTGAAGTCAACAATTATTTTGAGTATTTAAATCAGTTAAATGGTTGGGGGGGGGGGGGGGAGCCAAGCCTCTGAAGCTTAGTAACTGCTATTTTACTTCTATTAAATTCTTGTAAATTTGTGATCCATGATGATGAATAGATGAAGGAGCGGATTTTATACAATACCAAAAGATGAACAGTTTATAAAATGGACACAATAAATATATCTTTTTATATAATAATAAATACAGTGGAACCCCGCTATTCGTACACAATCCGTTCCAGGAGTCAGTTCGAATGGCGATTTGTACGAATGGCGAATCATTTTTTTATCATAAGATATAATGTAAATTGGATTAATCCGTTCCAGAACCCAGAGATGATTGCTTATTTAAACCTTTGTAATAATACTTTAAGCGTAAAATACATAAAAACTATGAAAACAATAAATATACAGGCTCTCTTATTATGTCTTTCTTTTTCAGTATAGACGATATGGTTGATTTCGCCATGCCATACTGAGTTGCCAGGTCACAGACACGAGTTCCACTTTCAAACTTCGCAATGAGTTCTTTTTTCAATTCAATTGTCGTTCTCACTGCTTTCCTTTTAAGCTTAGTTGAATCAGTAATCTTTTTTGGACCCATGGATGCACGATTTTCAATAAAAATAACAATAAGTTTCATGAAGCTTGCGTGGATGATGCGTAGCGTAAGGAAGCTAGCACGAGACTGAACTGAAGCGACAGCGTGGGGCGGCCAGTAACAAGGTCACGCTGTCCGAATTGCGAGCAAGCGTACGAATGGCGAGTTCCATTTTACTTGAAAAAGTTGTACGAATAACGAGTTGTACGAATAACGAGTTGTACGAATAGCGAGGCGGACGAATGGCGGGGTTCCACTGTAATTGCTAATTTTATACAGAAAAATTGTTTTAAAAATAGAAGTTTTTTCTTATCTAAGGGTATTACAATATAATGAAAAGTTTCAAGTATAACGCTTACAAAATTTAGGGGATATTGCGAAATCAATATAATACATCAAAAAAACGGAGGCATTTGAGTTTATTTATTAAAGAACATCAGAGAAGCAAATGACATGAAAATGGAAGTTGTCTGAATATGCAAATGTAATGCAAAACATTAATTTGAATGTCTGCCCACAACCCTGTATAAAGAGGCTGGCGCTGCTGGGTTATCTCCACTTTCCTGGATCAACAACAAGTGGCAGAATCGTTGAGTGTCACTTGAAATCGTTGCCCCCTTCAACGTGATTTACCCGGATCTGAGTAAATATTCATAGTAAATATTTTTTGAGAGTCATAGGGCGTCTTAAAGCTGGCCAAACAGAGATGACAATGGCAGAAGCGGTTGGAACCACCCAAAGCATGATTAGCACATTCTGCTATCGCTTCAGAGAGGCTGGCACATTACAAAGTAGACCAGGGCAGGGCCGCCCATGTGCCATCACTGAAAGAGATGATTGCTACCTGATGTTCATAGAACGAAGGAATCGGCGAAGCAATGCGACTGAGATGCGGGAACAGTTTCTCGCTGCTACTGGACGACGGGTGTATACTTACACCGCGCGAAATTGACTCCTTCACGATGGACTGTATTCCCGGCGACCAATGGTATGCCTATTGTTAACTGCTGAACATCGCAGACTCCGCAGAAGGTGGACTGAAATGCTTGTTCCTTAGACTCGTGAAGAGCGGTCCACGGTTCTTTTCAGTGTCAAGTCATGATTCAGCCTGCAGCCTGACAATCGTCGTGCCTTGATCTGGCATGGGAGAATCCACGTTTCGTGGAAGACATATATTCCTTTGACGGAGGTGGAATCATGGTGGGCAGGCATTAGCATTGATGGTCGCACCGACCTCCATGTTGTTAGAAATGGAACGGCGAATGGTGTGAGATATGGGGATGAAATTCTACAGTCTATAGTGGTACCCCCACGCTGGAGCAGTTGGGGCCAACTTTCTTTTTATGGATGATAATGCATGCTCCCATCGTGCGCATCTCGTCAGCAACTTGCTGCAAGAGCTGGAATCGAGCGTATGACTGACCTTCATGTTCTCCACGCTTGGGATACTCTAGAAAGGATGCACTATGAAGGATTTACCTGTCACCAATCACATCCCATAACACTTCCTCAGCTGGAAGTTGCCCTGGTGCACGAGTGGCCAAGAATCCTACAGGAACTGCTGACAATTTGATCCTCTCCATGCCTCATCGCTGTCAGTGTGTTGTATCAGTCTCAGGTGACCATACACCCTACTCAGCAGTCATGTGTGACACATTTTTAACGTTTAACATACGAACGTTAACCTCCGTTCATGTATAACAATCTGCTCAAATTGATTCTGCACCTCATTTGCATATTCAGACAACTTTCATTTTTGTGTCATTTGCTTCTCTGATTATGTTCTTTAATAAATAAACTCAAATGACTCTGTTTTTTGGATCTATTATATTCATTTCGCAATATCCCCTGAATTTTGTGAAGAGTGTAAATTTACATCTGGCTTGGATGTCTCAGCTCGATAACTAGCTCTTTAGCTTAAGAGATGCGATTTTTTTTTTGAAGAATTTGTGACCAGAAAAAACAAATTAGAAAATGTGCCTAAATGTTAGTTTTTGCTGTTAATGCACGGTTGTAGATTCTAGGGTGATTTATTTTGACTTCTATTGGATTCGATTTTCTGTTTACGTTTCATTGTGTAAAATTTATTCTGTTTTCGAAGAATTATTTTTCATTAGGGATGATTACATTGTGCTCAGATTTTCATCTGACGAAATGGAATTTGTAAAAGGTTGGTTATTTTAATTTCGAACACTTTATCAAAAGGTCCCCAGGCGTTGTGTCTCTTGCGGTCAATGGCTGCCAACAGTTCCCGTCCAATTGTAAAGATATCTGGTCCCGAGAGACTGTGAGAATGCGCCCAGAAACCACTGAGCTGGTTCCGTTTTCAAGTTAAAGTATATTCTCATCAGCATTTAGTTTAGAATAAGACTCAATCACTCAAGGGAAAAAAGGTTGCTTTACCGTATTTGAAATGTTGAACTTTAAGTTAATTGTAATTTAATACTGAATTAACGGAAACCATGCGGTAATTAAGGAATAAAAGTGACGTAAGTTTCTAACAATAAGAAGAAATAAGGTATCTCCACAAATCTAAACTAAAAACAAGAAATACATAATAATCGTAAAATAAAGAAAATTCATGTGCTAGCCTTCTCCAGAGATGTCACCTAGTAAACATCTTATGTTTAGACATAAGATTCTCTTTGTATTAATTTCTAACGGAATTCTCCATTATCTTGGGTCCCAATACATGAAAAGTGGTCTTTTTGGTATGGAATCAAGCAAAGGTTTTTAGTTTAGGTTTGGTTCTATTTTTAATTATCTCCATGTAACGCAATATCCTGTTTATTTGTTCGCCACGTATTTGGCACTGATTTGAGCTGTAATAACTGAAAAACCAATATTAATCTGAAATAGGCTTTATCCAAGTTTGGTTCCGATTCGATCCTGTTTATGGGATTTTTACTGAATAATTGATCAAATATTTTATTCTAACAAATTCTCAAATTTTAGAAGTTTTTCGATCTGAAGATTCAGTTTCGATTAAAGTTTTATTATTAGAAATCTGCGAATTTAACATTTAGACGAATTAATTCGAATTAACTTATTATAAAATAAGTATTAGATTTTATTAGAAAAGAAGTTTGTATTTTAGTTGCATTTCCCCGTCTTTTCTAATATCCCGTTTTTATGTTGCATACCATGAATGGTCATTGGATGATTATTGGATGTTGGATCGTCATGAAAGCCTAAAAATAAGGATTTTAATTTTTTTTTACTTGTATTACAACATGAGCTGCAATACCAGTAGCGATCGCATATTGCCCCATGGCTTCTACACAGAGCTAATGTTAAAATCTCATAAACTTTGCAACTTCCGAATCCTATAAAAAAAAATAGAAGCTCTCCATAGAGTTGTGAGATTCCATTATAATAAAAGTAATTGACCAGCAATTGTAAGATTGATTTCAAGAAAGAAAAGGAAAATTGGCTTCATATAACTATTCAAATAATAATTCTAGTTGAAGTCAATTTAAAGAAATGAAGGAATAATTTTTCGTAATATGCCAGATTTTAATAAAGCTTAGAAATTAAGATCAAATTCTAGAGGTGACCTATAACTTAAGAATCACTCAAGCTAGAAACAAATTCTCAACGGCTATGAGCTAGTCTTGGCAAGACCTTTTTAAGGAGGTATAGATCATGTCTCTAGCATATGTCATTCCTGAGATATGAATTGCTCTCTAGGACGGGCAGAGGGGATATAAGGCTTCTCCTGCTCCTAGCTACGTTCTGTATAGAAGCCTAAAACCGATACTAATGCTATTGTTAATAGCTTTTAATTTCTGTGTGATAGGTAAATAAATTAAATATTATAGTCAAACTTGAATAATTCAAAGTTGAAGGGACCAGAGAAAAAGTTCGAAATATCCAAAAATTCGAATTACATATATTCTCTCAAACAGAAGAGATAAATAAAAAAGATTAACTCCACGATCAAAGATTTAATACAAACTTTATCTAAGAATGCTGCTACCTTTTTTTTCATTTAGTCAAACATTTTTTGCTAGCTTAATTATTCATCACTTTAAAAAAAAAAAAGGCAAATATTTTTAATTGCTTCATTGAATGCAATCGTTGAGTCATAGCATATGATTCCAACCTATCAATTGATACAAAAACAGAATCTTCTACATTAGACTGACCTTCAAAAAAGCGTCGTCGGCTTTTGTTTTCCTTAGAAAGACCGTTAAAATAAACAATGCACCTGAGAAAAGTCTCAGGAACAATTTTTAACGTAATATTTTAAGGACAATCGTACGAAAATTTCGAATTATCGAAAATAAAATTCGAATTATCCATGATTTTTTAACATTAGTTTAATACAGAATTCTAGGGACCGAGCAAAAAATTTGAATTATCCAGAATTTCGAATTAAACAAGTTCGAATTATCCAAGTTTGATTGTAATTAATTATTTAGACAGAATGCGATATATTTAAGGAAAAAAACTACGCATTTTTAAAGGCAACAGATTTTTGAAGATAAATATTAATGTATGCGTCGAAATAATATGTAGCCTAGAATAATAGATGAGGGGAAAAAAAAAATCACACCCAATTGTTTGAAGCTTTGGGAGATTAAAATTAAAATGTAGAAGAAATTCAATTACGAATAGAAGACAATTGAATTGAACCGGAAGTTCTTTTTTGTTCGGCTTGTCTTCGACGGTAAGTAGTCTTGCACAGCGTGTTGCATCTTTTAAAGAGAAACCTTCCGCTTTAGATTTCGAAAACCCCTTTTGGTTTTTTTGGGGGGTTTTTTTTTGTTGGTTATATTTAAAAGGTAATAATTAAAAAAAAGTCCATTAATATTGAATATTGAACTTCATAACATTGTTAATAAAAATTATTTAATATTAGATACAACATGTTTCACAGCAACGTTTTTACCTCATTTTCAAGTGAAATAGAAGTTAATAATATTAAAACAATATAAAAAAATACTACATCATATTTCAAAAATAATAAAAAACAATTGTTAAGAAACGATATATCGAGATAAAACTGTAAACTGAATGTTAACAAAAAGCTTTCATGAACTTAAATAAAAGATAACAAAAGCTTTAATAAACATAAAGAAAACCATTGATAAAGACACCATAACATAATTAAAAAACTAACAATGAAACAAATCGGTAACAGCAGGAATTTGAAATTTTCGGTTCATTAATTCGATGGAAATTTTTTAATGTGCAAGGCCTCTTTTACTTGTGATTTCTGATAATTATTATCAATATCTAAAATTTTGATGTCATCCCGTTAATAATATGATTGGAAATTTGCTTAAATGTTCAGTAATAGCCGATCTAAAATTTTTGGAATTTTGAGTAGTGGAGATGTTTTTGCTATCTAATTGGTATTGTTTAATTTTTTTATATAAATTTTGCTTATATCTAAGATTACATGATTTACAATTGATTTGGTAAATTACTCCTACTTTTTTGGTTCTGCAAAATAGGGTCTTTGACTGGAGACAATATATTAAGAATTTTATTTACAGGTTTAAAGATTATATGAAAATTTTGTTTCTTTAATACATTCGCAAAATTTCAGAATTTTGGTTATAGTATGGCCGAGAAATCATACGTTTTTGAATGTTCTTTTTGTCTTTACTTTTGTGCTGGGACATCAGAAAAATTAATCAAATTAGAAACAATCAGATGAGTAGGATAATTATTGATAAGCAATAGTTGAATACACTCTATAATTTATTTCTTTTGAATTTCTTCCGATGCTCTATGAAACAAATTTTTGATAATATGTATTTTGTTTTTGCAGATATTAATTCATTATGTATATTAACGATTAATGAAGGAAGAAGAAATTTAATGCTTACATATTCTTCATTACGCAAAATTTTATGGTGCTTAGATCTATAGAGAATAAATTCGACTATAGTATTTATGTCAAAACACTATTTTGCTAGTCTGAAATTACAAAAAATAAAAATAGCCAGTTTTTCGAAACGAATCTAAAATTATTCTCTTGTCTGACATTTTGCCCTGATTTTACAAATCTAGTAGAAAACCCACCGGGAAAACGTCAACACCAATGTGTTTTTGTCATTGCGGGAGGAGCGAATTGGAACAGGAAGTTGTAATCTTATCACGTGGATGGAACAGCGTCAGGAAATCAACATCAACGGAGGATTGCTTTGTGCACGAGGGAAAATCGAACCAGACATACAAAAATACTTTTTACCTAGAGGTTTCACCAATTCCAAATCAAAATGATTTTCATAGGGAAAACTCTTAACATGTAACTGTAGTTGACAGAAAAACCATTTTGTTACATTTGTTGAAATTTCTTCTCTAGAGCTATCACAAACAAAAAAAAACCCAATCCACGGGAAATTCACTTCAGCAAATATTAGATTCCTGACCAATTGCCTAAGTAGAAGAATTGAAGGAGGCAACAGTAGCCAAGTTAATGACCATACACTACTTTATCCATGAAGATCATGTTATATTAGCTTAGTACTGTATTATATTACTCGTTTAATAGTATCTGTATTACTGAACAAGTTTTCTAACTTCTTTTAAGTCTTTACTTTCCGTAAAATACGATTACGAGTATGATACACACACATGTCAAAGTAAGTACAGTTGCATTGAAAATAAATATGATTGCATTGAATATAAATATCACGATTTCATTTTGTTGTTATTCAAAAACCTTTAATTTGTGAAGAAAACGTTGAGATACAACTTTAAGGATTTCAAAAGAACCAGTAGTAGCTGAGACAGGAAAAAAATGATGTCAAAGAGATACTTCTAGAAGTAAAAAAACTATTAGAGTAGCGGACACATGAACACACTTCCCTACAGAAATGATGATTTCATAAAGCTCCTTTACTTCGGAAAATAAAGTATTAAATAACGGAAAAGAAATAAAAAGAAAATGGAAAAAGCTTTCAGATAGACATAGATATTTTTAAATTGATATCACTGAGAGAAAAATGTAACTGTAAAAGCTTTTAGAGTATTTTAACGACCCATAACTTACACACTCCACATAATGTATGATGCACTCCACAACCACACCTCGTTGAACTCCCCATGGCCTGAATGTTAAGGGAAAGATCTGATTTCAAGTTCATGCCACTTCCGGTTTTAAGTGAAGATTATTAAGTGGATATTGATTGGGTTAATGGAAATAGTTTTAATTGAATAAAATTAGAGTCCGAGAACGAATGTGATACCCTCGACCCATTGCAGTCACCTCTGGTTCAAGATTGCCACTTATCAGAGACGCCCGAATGACGCAAAAAAGATAGAGATGTACTAAGTAAACTTAGTGCGGGCATCGATTGAAATTGTACTTGATCCTTGAATTACAATGGCTTGAATAAATGGGTTTTGTGCCCCAATCAATGATAGTGTCACTTTTAACGATGCGAGCTTTTGATAGATTGCAAATTGTACTGTATGGCTAGATTTTGTATTACTACAAAACTGTGAATTGACATGTTTATTCTTAATGACTAATAGGAATAACTTTGAATTAATTCTAAACGTAGAACAGATATTTGTTCTGTTTTGGAAAATGCATTTGTGCATCTTCTGGAAGCGAACTAAATTGATTCTGTATTTACTGTAGATTAAAATTCTGCTTTTAGAATATATAATTTTAACTGGTGGTATACCAACGATTTTATCTGCGATTCGCAGAAATCTTTCGCAGAATAACCTTTTATCTTACATTTAGGAGGATTGTATCAGAAAATAAGTTTACAAGACTTTTTAATCATTTATGTTTTGAAATTTAAATGTTACTGACATCAGCGAAAGATGATTACTGTGATGTGATGTGAAATCCTATGCAAGCAATAGCCCTCCGCTGATCAGTTCCAATTTCCGAAACACTTATGGTTCTACACCATATTTCTAGTGGATATCTGGAATAAGGATGCTGTAAATACCGATAAATTCTGTGTTACGGTAAAACAATTTGTGAATTCCTGAAACAACAGGGAGCGGAGTCTTTCTGTGTCTGAAGGATGGACGAGCTCATTTCACTGTGACAATTGACACGATGACAAGTAGAAAGTTAGTATAACAACGACATGTTCACCAACTTTTCAGTTTACCTACACTTGTATTCTTGCTGTTAATTAATGGGATTATAATGGCTTTCTTTATTTGATACTCCCTTGTATTTCAACAAATATATCTCTAAAGTTGAAGCTTTCTAATCATAGATTTAGTTAGTGAAACTCTTCTTCTTTTCTTTCTTCGAATTCGGCCGACTATGGACCACGTGAAATAACTCATGATTATTTTTCTTCCTTCTTTCTTCTCTTCCAGTATTCTTTCATTCTTTCTCCATGTTGTTTCCTTCTTTCTTCCGTCCATTTTGCTCCCGTCTTCTTCTTTGCCTTTTCTTGAAAACCCTTGAATCCCCTGATCTTTTTTCTGAATTCTTCTCTTCTCTCCACCTCTTCTCCATCTATTTTCATTTCTTCCATGTCTTTTCTGACCTCCTTGATCCATGTCATCTGAGTCTTGGGGTTTCCGTCGAAGAAGGTGAATAATCTCTTCGTCAGTCTACCTTCACTCATTCTTTTAATGTGTCCGTAGAAAGTCACTCTTCTTTTCCTCATTGTGTCAGTTATTTTTTCTGTTTTTGCGTAGATTTCCTTGTTGTTTCTCAGTTTCCATTTTCCATCTTCATATTTTGGTCCCAGGATTTTCCGTAAGATCTTTCTTTCCTTTTTTTCTACCTCGTCTAATTGTCTGGCTGTGTTTAGTGCAAGGCATTCTGAGGCGTAGAGGCCTTCTGGCTTAATGACTGTATTGTAGTGCCTAATTTTAGCGTTTATAGATATGGACTTCTTGTTGTATATATTTTTTGTCAACTGGAATGACAGTTCCATTTTTCTTGCTCTTGCTAGGACCGCTTCTTTGTCAAGAGCGTTTGGTTGAATTATTTCTCCCAGGTATTTGAACTTATTAACCCTCTTGATTTTCCCATACTTTGTTGTGATCTGTCTTGGTGCATCTTTTCTATTGGTCATGTATTCAGTCTTTTCATAAGATATTTGTAGTCCAGCTTTTTCTGCTGTCTCTTTCAGTATATTTCAGTATTCTTGCATCTTCAATGTTTTCCGCTAGTATTGCAAGATCGTCTGCAAAAGCCAGGCAGTCAATTTCCAAGTTATCTTTCTTTCTTCCTATTTTTATTTTCTTGATTCCTTCCTCTTCCTTTCTTTTCCTCCACTCTCTCATTACTTTCTCCAGCACACAGTTGAAGAGCAATGGGGAAAGCCCATCTCCCTGTCTTACTCCTGTCTTCACCTCAAATGGTTCTGAAATCTCTCCCAAAAATTTTACTTTTGACTTCGTGTTTGTTAGAGTTTTTTTGGTGATCGCAATTGATTTGTCATCGGCTCCGAATTCCTCCAATATATTGAAAAGTGTGTCTCTGTCTATAGAATCGTATGCCTTTTTGAAGTCCACGAATGTCACATGAATGTCTTTGGATCTCAGTCTCCTGTACCTTATTATGAGTTTCAAATTTAATATCTGTTCTGCACATGATCTTCCTTTCCTGAATCCTCCCTGGTAGTCATCTAATTGTGGATGCAGTTGGGCCTCCAATCTGTTTTGTAAAGCTTTGGAAAGGATTTTGTATGTAACCGAAAGGAGTGAGATTCCCCTATAATTGTTGGCATCAGTTTTATCTCCTTTTTGTATATAGGGTGGATCATGGCTGTTTTCCAATCTTCCGGTATTTCCTCCGTTTCCCAGATATTTTGTATTATTTTATGTAGGCTTTTGACTGTTTTGATATCTACGCTTTTCCACATTTCTGCTATAATTGAGTCCTCTCCTGGAGCTTTATCATTTTTTAGTTCTCTAATAATCTGTTGGATTTCTGCTAGGTTCGGTGGCTTGGAGTTTTCAAATTTACATTTCGGATTTTGTTTAGGGAATTTTGTTTTCGGTTTTTCACAGTTCAGTAGTTTTTCGAAGTATTTTGCAAGTATTTTGCAGTTTTCTTGGTTATTCAGGGCTATCCTTCCTTCTTCGTTTAGTGAAACTCTATTGCTTTTATTTTTTCTTTTATTGCCGCATCACTTAGGGGATTTGTTGTATCATTCTTAACTTAACGAATCAGACATTAAATTTTCTTCAGAAAACTCTTAATTCATTTATCTGAAATGAATCAGATAAATATTATCTAATATTCTTTTTGATAATAGTTTTTTTTTAATAAAGTCTTCAAAATGTAAATCCAACTTCTATTAAAAACTCTTCTTTTTCTTTCATTAGATCTTATATTTCTTCATTCCGCCTCTTTTCTCACTCTATCTTTGAAAACTCGAAGATACGATACTCATATTACTTATATATTCACTACATCTCTTCCTAATCTTGGAGACTTAATTAAATCCGTCAATTTCTTGAGATATATACACTTGGATTGTTACATCACCTAATGTCGTAGATAAACAATTTAAAACTTCTTAAGATGCCATAAATCTTCATATATTCTTTAATACTATTTAAAAATAACAACATCAACCATCTACTGGCAATATTTCTTCTTATTGATATAACACTTCATCTGGCCATTTACAAAATTTTAAAGAATAGAGAAATAATATCTCTCTTTCCTAAACTTTAAATACATAATAATATAACAATCCAAGAATCTAACAATCAAGGAACGTGGATTCAATCACGTTCAATTTAATAAGTTCAAATTACTAACTTAAAATTATTTTTTCTAAATAAAAGCAATTCTCAATATAAATATTAGAAAAAGGACATTTGAAAGATTTATACTGAGAATTGCTTTTATTTAGAAAAAATAATTTTAAATTAGTAATTTGAACTTATTAAATTGAACGTGATTGAATCCGCGTTCCTTGATTGTTAGATTCTTGGATTGTTATATTATTATGTATTTAAAGTTTAGGAAAGAAAGATATTATTTCTCTATTTCTTAAAATTTTGTAAATGGCCAGATGAAGTCTTAGATCAATAAGACGAAATATTGCCAGTAGATGGTTGATGTTGTTATTTTTAAGTAGTATTAAACAATATATGAAGATTTATGGCATCTCAAGTTTTAACTAACACAAATTTAAGTGAGTTATATTGAAGTCGGATTTATTGGATTTGCACTAATATTAATATTCATTATTGTTCGTCATTGTTTCAGTTCTCTTTAAGAATGTCTCATTCTTAATGTAAAAGTTAAATCGACTTTGGTACTTAATCTTGAAACTTGGCATGTCTATTTATACACCAATGGTTCAAAAGTTATTAGGGAAAACATACGTACATAAATACAAACAAACATAAGATTTGATGAGACATACTTTCGTAAGCTAAATAAGTATTTTAAATCTTTTTAAGATTTTTCTAGAAATTAAGATAAATCTCTTTTAATACCATTAGTACTAACACTGAAAAACTATGGTGAAAGTTTCTCAAATACATCTGACTTTAATTAATTTCCAAGTTAATAAGATTCATGTTTTAATTAAAGGAAATCGAATCGTTCATTAAGAACGTAACATTTGAAAAAATAATATCTCTAAATTTCAATAAGAAACGTCAGAATGCTTTTAGGCTCGACGAAGTGAAGACACACGGAAATAATTAGCATCGAAATGGTACTGTAAGAACAAATCAATTTCAATTACAGTCAGATTTCGAAAATTCATTTCAGTTTTTTGCTTAACTTTGGTGTAATTAGATTTTTCTGGTTTTCTGTCTTAAACCATTCATCTGTTAAGTTCGTTGGACATCGGAACGCGACAGAGTTATTGATTCACGCAGGAATAACCTGCAAGCACCATTGGTGTAAGAATTTCAGGATTTATCGAAGGAATTTCCAGATGATTTTGTTTTTCCTATTATATAAAGTAATATTTTATTCGCATGGTACTATCAAACAGGATCCATTTCTAAAACTGATGTATTTTTTTATTGGATGTTGGTGGAAAGGACTTCTTCGGTCCTTCCTTAACTTGTAAAATTTCAGTTTCAACTTGACCTTTATTTTTTTTTTGGTTGTAAGGCCGAGCTTGCCACCCTCGAATACTATCTATTATAGATCCCAAAGGTTTTATTGTTTCCCAATAATTCTGGATTTCAAATAGTATTTTCAAAAATGATAATTAGGAATTATTTATACATTAATATTTCAAAGAAAAAAATAACTGTAAAATTTATTTATACACAACTATTAGTTTGAAGTGGATAAACGTTTTCTCCAAATCAGAAAAACATTGACTTTTAGTAATATTTCAAATAAAAAGAATTTTTTAGTCTCTTTCAGAGTTTTTAGGATCTGTATTTCCTAACATTAACTTCTTAAGTATCTGAACTTAAATTCTTGAGTAGATTCATAAAAAAACATGTAATCCATTATTGGCACTAGGTTTAAAAATTTCTAAGAAAAAACGTATTTTTAAAAATGAGTAAATTTCAAAAAATAATTGAAACAAAGTTGTTGTCCAACAGGCTTCAATTGGACAGAACGAAATACCTGGTAAAAGATGGACAGAAGTTAATTTAAAAAGCTATTCAAAGATGGTAACCCCAACATCAGGAATCCTTTCGTCTCATTGAGTTATTTCTATCATAATTTCAATGGTTGACAGCTCTGTTTTCCTTTTGACAGTGAAAGCTATCAAATGTTTAAATGATAGGAGGAGTGAAAATCGGAAGGAGATCTATGGATATTTTATAAACAAGTCCTTCGTCAAAATGAAAGACAAGGACCTGAAAATGACTGTGAAACTGGCTCTGAAGAAAGGATGCATGAAATGAAGTTTTATTTCAAAGAGAAAGCAATCTTGTATATCGCTGTTATAAGATTATTTTACAAGAAGTTTTTGGTAATAAGTTTATATTTATGTCAAGCCAAGGTGAAGTAAATGTCTAAGGTTGAGATGGGTTACAATATTGGAGGTGAACTTGTAACGTTTATTGAAGGTGGATTAAATTGTAATGTAGGATTAGTTATGTTATCTGGAAAAGTACTAATCAATGTACTATAATGTTTTCTTTCTACTAAAATAAAGAAATATACTTTAATTGATTGAGCACGTGAAGGATTACTACTCCACTTTTCATTTACTGCTCTTTGTAAGCTTTTCACGCTAAAACGGCTGGCCACATTTCCATAAAACATTGGTATTAGCTTATTTATGGTCCAACTTAAAACCTAGGCCTATCAATTTTGGTCCCACCCTCAAAATGGTCCACGATATTCCATCGCTAAAGGGTTGGACTGATTTCTTTAAAAGTTGGTACTAGGCTTATTTAAATTTGAACTTAAAACATGAGCAGGGTTAATTTTGTCTCCAAGTGGCAGCCCTAAAATTGACCCCAAATATTCAATCCCTATCACGTGATGAATATTTGACCTACCTACTGATAAATATATACACATTTAGTTGGCGTAACATTTATAGATACTAAAGATGTTTGTAAACTTAAACATCATAAAAAAAATACATAAATTCAAAAAATTTCAAATTTAGCAGATAAGTTTGAAAAGTATTATTAAAGTGTAGTTCTTTATTTTAATGTTCTACTTTAATATGTTCCATTTTAAAAAGAAGCTCTCTCCCTATAAAACTCTGCCTCAGTTTCCATGGTGTGTATGTGAAAAATATTGATACAAGAATGTAACCAAATGACCTCCTAAAAGAATCACCAGCCTGTTACTCTATTTTATTGGATGGCTAATAGCAATAGCTTTGCTTCGTCACACCTTATGGGTAGAGGATTTTGTGATGCAGAAAGATACTATATATAATTGCGCTTCAACTGAGCGGAAATGCTGGGTCACAAAGAATACTTAGTAGCTGCTAGGTTCATCATTACTTGGTACCAAGTCAATGTCTACCGTAACGCCATCGGTGAAATGTACACAAAAGCTTTTAGCTTAACTTAAAGTTGCTCCGAACTTCATTTAAAAAGAGATAAATCTATTTTATACTTAATTATTCACTATTATATAATATTTCTAGGATTAATATAACTTTTTTTTTAGAAAAACTTAAAATGAATATAGTATTACGTATTTTAGGCCCTAATCATTTTGCGGTTATTTTTCATAATATTCCCTCTAGATTACTTTTATATATAGATCTCGTAAAAAAGACATTTTATATCCATTGCTGCATTTAATTTAGAAATTGGACTGAATCTCAACTTTTCTCAGGTTTCTTCGTATTCATCTATTTTTATTCAACTGAATCTAGATGCATGTCTTCATTTCCATATTAGTATATGGCATTAATCTGTGAAGCATTTCTGGAGAAT
The DNA here is from genome assembly GCA_023159025.1 of Thereuonema tuberculata. Taxonomy (NCBI): domain Eukaryota; kingdom Metazoa; phylum Arthropoda; class Chilopoda; order Scutigeromorpha; family Scutigeridae; genus Thereuonema; species Thereuonema tuberculata. The sequence goes on from JAFIDM010006943.1 coordinate 64,039,612, forward strand.
TCGTAAGTATTTAAGTACGGTCCTTTGTATGCTATGAAAGTCTTTCTATCTGAACTTGTTCACTAATCATCTCATACTAAATATATGGTCGCACTGAAATGTGCTAATAATTTTAGTTTCGAATACAGTATATTGCAATTACTTCACTGCTTTGACATTCCAGACTGGACGTCACAAAGATTTGTTTCTGTAATCTTCTTAGTTCGGATATATTAATTCTGTGAATATTATGCTTTATTGTTTCGCATATTAGGGACTTCTACTTAATTCTACATTTTTCTGTAACAAATTTTTAACACTTTCTAGCAACTATCACATCACAGTATATATCGGTTTAGATAAGTAAACAATGTAACAAGTTGTTTTTTTGTTATCACTCAACCACGTTGTTGTATAAAAATGTTCTCAAATATATACCTTTCATTAAATATAATTTCTAATTGAACATATATAAATATACACAGCAAAGAGTATTGGATCATTTCTAATTTGAAAGATTGGCTAACATAGGCAGATATGTTAGGCAAGGAATATTGAAGTTTAGTAATCCTTCATAAAATCGTTTTACTAATTCAAGAACAAATTATTAGTAGAAAATAATTAAAATACCATTAAAATCTACAATAGCATGTCCTTGGGTTTTCCATTCCAAGGGTAATAAGGATAATAAAGGATAATTTCCACTTGATTCATTTGCCGGCGCTGTATTTCTGCCGATGCGACGGCTGTGTTTATTTTGATTAAGAGAATGGGAGCTTTCGGCATCTGACCTTCAAAAATGACCCCGATATGAATTCAGACCGTCTAGGTTAAAGGCGAAGCAATAAGAAACAACAAGGGGCAACTTCTTCTAATTGACGGTGTTCGAAAGTGTCGCAGCTCTTGTACTCATGAGTACTCATGAACTTTGGGAAATGACTTTGAAAATGATCTGCATGAAGTCCATTAAAGTCTCTGTCCCCTTGATATAAAAAAACTTACTTCTAATTTTAGGAATAGAAACGTTTTCGATTTTTGATGAAAGGATACGTTTGAGAACCGATTTGCCTAATGGAAATCGAGCCTCCAGTGACTGTGCTGTTCAAGTAATTCACAGACGTTAAATTACCTTGTTAAGTAAGCTTATATTTTGAAGCTGTTTTACAGATTAAAATTAAGAAATCTGAATGTAACCATACTTTCTCTTTTCACTAGATTTTATGATTCGTTTTACTACTTTGGCACAGTGTCAACCAAACTTCAGTTTCACAACTAAGTTCTAAGTAAAATTATATTTTTTCTTTTTAGACTAGTAAATCTGAACGGTAAAAGTTAGGTTTGGGGGTTAGGGTAGGGTTAGTGGCAATATAATTCCAAATTATGAGTTCGATCTTAAAAGCGATAATGGTGCTAACATAATTAACCAAAATCCATCGAATAAATTATTCATGAGCTCTAATTCAATCAATTTAGAGATCAATTACGAAACTGAACCTTCAAGCTAATAAAACACTGGCAACATCTGCTACAAATTAAATTCTATTATCTAATTGCAATGTTGAAAGGCTTTCATAAAATAACAAAAATTATAGCGAATTTGATTTGTTAGCTAGCATCTCTTCGTTGGTAACATTTTAAATAGTTAGACCTATTTACATACAAGTTGAGTAGATATCCTTTTGTATCTACATTCAAAGCTTGATCTCAAAACATTTTGTTATTTATGTTATAGGCATCAGCAATAGGCCGTAGAGGTCAAACAGCGCTTGGAAGATCCATATGATTCTCGACCAGTGGCTCAGTCCGACTTCATCTGCCTTTAACATTGGGATCCGTATAA
>JAFIDM010006943.1:64041830-64126775 GCA_023159025.1 Thereuonema tuberculata
ATTGCAATGTGCTCCGATCGATTGCCTCTAGCGATCAACGCTTGAGGTCTCTGCTTATTGTTTTTTCCCTAATCCCCCCCCCCGTATCATTGGTTCATAATTCTACAGGGATCCCACATCGACCTGCCATTATTTACTTTCTCATTGGTCCTATTGTCCTACTTACAGAGTCTGTGTTTTCCTGTCTGTCACCTTTCGATGGCCAGTCAGCACTGTGGACGCTACTAGCATGGTGTATATTTTCCTTCCTTCCTTTTATCGAATTTGGCCAACTAGGGACCACGTAACTAGCTCAACCTGACAACGTCAGGGCGAGGCTAGTGAAATTCAAGAAAGGGGGGACGGAATTATTATAATTTTATTTCATCTTTTTAGTCAAGTGCGGAGGATCTTCACCATCATCTCATAATATTGCCTGCACGTTAAATTATTTATTATTAATTAGAAGTGTTTATTAATTCTCGAAACTTAACTTTAATAATATTAGTATTAGCATTTATTTAATTGTTAAGACCTAATAAAGTTGGCAGAGGAATTATTAATAAAACTTCGAAATGGCGGCGGTTAAGAAGAATGAATGATAAGAATCTTGATGGCCGAGGAATAATGACGCTCGTTGGAATTCCATTAGGACTCTGCATCATTTCCTTAGAGAAAATGAAACAGTAACTCACCAGATTTAAAGAAAGTATTCCAGAAACCCTATTAGCATAATCAAAGTAAATGAAAGCGTTTCATTTGCCATTATTTTTTTTTTATTTCGTTCAGAAATCCCATTAACTTTTTTTAATGGTGGTTCTTAAGATACAAAATGCTAAAATTCGAGAAAGTTATTTACAGGCAAATTATAATTAGCATACAAACTTTCGAATCTGATGATACTTTTTTGTTGTTGTTTTTTTAAACTCAATGCTTCTTAGTTTTAAGTCTGATTTTGATTCAAATTAGATTTCAGAGTTCAATCTAAAACTTTCATTTGCATTTCAGAAATCTATATTTTATAATGTTTGAATGTTGATTTATGATGCGATGTTGTTCATTTCTGTCCAGAACCATTAACGAACAGTTCCTGATAAGCTTTTATTATAATTTTTATCCTATTTTACTAAGAAAATACGGCTCAGGAAATGGCTCAGATAGTCTAGGGTATATGCGGCCCCCCCCCCCCTTTCCGATAATTAACCGATTGATCAGTTTTCCTGAAACGTGACTTCCAGTATAAAGGCAAGAGTCTGATCTGATAGTTTCTTTGTGTATTTTTGTCGAGAAATTAGCGAGAGAAGTTGACTACACTTCATATACAAAAGCATAAGAACCGAAACAGACGATTTCTAGAGATACAAAGGATATCCATTCGCTCATTAATCCTCCTCTTGTAAATCTGCAAGGTTGGATTCAACTTAGTACTTGAATAATTTAAATAATTTCGTTACAAAATGAAAACATTTCCACTGTGTGTATTCAGGAAATATTATCATTAAAAAAGAAACGAAGACTTTTCTTTTGTATTATTTTCACTACTTTATAGGAAGATATGAAAGAAAAAGGGCTTCAAGTTCTTTAAGAAACTTCGTATTTTGTTTCAGGATAAACGAAATACTTCAAAAATACATCAAAAATATGTTTAAAGCAATGTCCTTGTCTGTTTTGTCTTTATCTACGATAGACCTCTATTAAAGGTTGGCCAACTCCGTTACATCCAATAGAAGATTTCCTTCACATGAAATAAACCTATTTTATGTTGAGGATATTTCGTTGTTGTATGTCGAAAACAATTAAATGTACACGACATACATGTTTAATTTCGCTACCATGATTCATTTTTCAAATGTTATAGTGGCCGCGCGGTTGGCGTTGTTGCTAAGACATCGGCCTCTCACCTCTGAGTATCGAGTTCGGTTCTCTTGTGGGTTTCGTGATGGTGGACGATCCGCGCTGGGCAGGTTTTCTCGGGGTTCTCCCATTTCCCCTGCACTTCTCCCACCATACTTTCTCAGTCTTTCTCTCCTTCTGTCCATATTTCCGTGGGTTAGTACAGTAGACCTCTGGTCGCAGTGCTTGGCTTCTGCCACCCACCTTCACTACATACACTATATACATAAATGTTATAGTTGTTAAAAAACGTAAATTTAACGTGCTGGAATTTCATTAGAAAAACAAGAAAGTAAACAAAAGCAGCACCAAGAACAAAGAAAATTTGCCATTCTGGGTTAATTATGGGAGGGAATTGGGGACGGCCGTGTCGTCCTGCAAGGGACTTGGATTGGGTCGACGAGTCCCTTGCAGGACGAATCGACCGTCCCAAATTCCCTCCCATAATTAACCCAGAATGGCAAATTTTCTTTGTTCTTGGTGCTGCTTTTGTTTACTTTCTTGTTATAGTTGTTTCTTACCATCAGATATCATCAGATAAAGTTTCGCAGCGCCCATTGTACCTGAGAGAAACAGCAGACCAAATATGAACATCAAAAGTAATTGCAGTAATTTTAATTTACCAAGAAAAAACACTTCGTCTTTGCCAAACAACAGTGGATTTCTCAAAATATTCTCTTAAAAAAAATGACATTGTTAGTAGTAGCTTCATTTAGGCTGTCATTGTAATTCAACATTTTGAGATTCATTGTTTTTAAAAAGCATATTCATATATAAAAAATTACGCAGAATATATATGGAGACCAATTATGCACAATACATACAAAAATTTATAATACAGTCCTATTACATATTTCGAGAACCAGTTTTTCGGCTCTCTTTCTCAAATATATAATTGTATAACGAACGAGACATATTAAAAGATGCGGGTTCGTCATTTCTCCTCTTAAGCACCAATCGACGTCAGGATTCTTCCATTCTTCAAGCTGATTGGCGTGTCTCTTCGATGAGTCTGCTTTGATAGTGCTACGATGGTGGCAGACAGAATCAACGCTCTAGTATTACAGAGAAATCGGTACAGTAGCAGATATCATCGTTGTCAAAAGAAAGACAAACAAACAAATAAATAAAAACTACAATAATAAAAAGAATAAAAATAAGATAAAAAGAACAAATAAAATAACGCATTTGATGGATGAATAAAAAAAACTAAAAATGGGGAAAAAAATAATAATAATAAAAAATTGGAAAGATGACAACTTTTCCTTTTTGTCTTTTTTTTAAATTAATTACTAGGTCATCCCCCTGTCTCCCCCTGGTAAGTATGAGATAATCCAAGAAGAATCGATGCCAAGCGGTTACGGCAAAAAGTGATATTGTATTCCTTTTTGAATGAACTCATTATATGATAGCGCGCGCATTGTTGACGCAACGAAACTAAAGAAATAAATTAATATAATTACATATAAATATATAAAGAAATATATCCAATTTGGGAAGGAGAGAGATGGTTCTCTTTTCCCGTTAAGGTGTAGGGCTTGAAAAAGAAGGCCGGTTATGCCTTCGAAATATTGTGTAGTTGTTGAAGTTCTGTAGAATTAAAGAAGTTTAAGATATTTAAGTTACATATTACTTTTTTTACGAGGAATTTGATTGTAAACAAATAAACACTGAAATTTAAATTTTAATATAGTAGCCTAAAATTAATGAGTTATTTTCTTTTTTCTCTTGCTCTTCTCTTATTGCGCCATACACACACAAAGGGAGTGATAAGAAACAATAATTTGGATGAGTCCCTGTGGCCTAATGGATAAGATGACTTCGGATTAAAAGGTTGCAGGTTCGATTCCCGTCGCGAACGTTTCATTGTATTAGTAGTAATTTTTTTCACAGGAAATTAACAATTGCGCCGGACAGACAGCCAGAGAAATAAAAGATTTTAGTAATATAGATTCACTTAGATATTCACTACAGATGAAGCCAATATTGCAAAGCGTTCATTACGGTTATCTCAGTATTATGACAACCAGATGATTTGAAAATCAGTGATTCAAAGGAACCCTCTTAAGTAGCAGTCTTTTTCCATTCTGAACGTAATGAGATTCTCAATGTCCGAAGAATGGCCATGCTTACCACCATGTGCGGCGGTGATGTTAAAAAAATTTTAAATGCTGTATAAACATATAAGCAAATGTCCAGTGTGTTTCTTACACCTGATTCCATATACGATACTTTTCCTTTCCATAATTTGCTGGGTTTTTTTATTGTTACGTTCTTTGTATCTAAGTTTCGTGCTGATGGAATTGATAATTTTGCAAGATATCCGGATGTTGTATTCTGCTAGAATTGGCTGCAATCTATTGTATAATGCCTCATTGTATATCAGTACTACACGTTTCGTTGTATTATTGCCTATATCGTTTTTTGTAACGGCTGACTGTCCGGTTTGATTCTGTGGGTTCCCCTAATTTTATCTATTTGCCTTTTTATGATTGCTTCAAGATTATCATTCTGTAAAAAAGTTTTATAGATTACTTAGCTGTCATTCATCAGGTTTTTACTAGAGCACAGCTTACTTACTCTTTTTACGGTCATCTTAGGTAGTAACGGTGTTGCTGCTCGATAATTTGTGATGATTCTTGAGGATGTTGGTTTCCTATAAACCGTTGGTTATAGTTTCCATTAATTCTGATGACAAGGAATCTAAAATTTGGGCAATTTACTCTTGTGTTCTTTTTCCATAGTGAGGGAAATGTCTTTATGGACCTGGCTAAATCTTTTGATACTTAATTTTACTAACAATCAAAAACAAGTCATTCGCATAGATACTCACTTGCGCCGTATTGGCAGAAACAACTTTATGTTGCTATGCTATTTCTTCAATGGAAATCATAACACATTTCGATAATATAACTGATGATGGCAGTCGAATGAACTAATCTTTTGTTTCTTTTAGGTATGTCCATTAAATGCAAAGACTTATATATCAATGACATAATTAATTCCAACGTTCATTCAATGTTAAATTCACTGCTTCCGGTCATCTAAATTTACGGAGCCCTATATGTAGGTGGGGGTCATGCCAATCAATGGCATGGATAGTAGTAATAAGTTCATAGTAACATCGAATGTTACCATTTCGTCATTATCTTTTGAGTAGAACCTTTGATAGTCTTTCTAAAAAGGACGTATTGTCGATAACACTAAATCATGAACGAATATTGATTGGATTCAGCCTATTTACAACCAATTTCGATAAAATCATTACGGCTATGTTCATGCTTGTCACGATGGGTCTAATCCAATACAGACCACTCTTTAGATTTGTATACTTTCGATAATCTTCTGAATATTATTAGCTTGGAATTTAATCTGAGTCATCTCATTCATACAATCCTCCGGGATTAGCTCCTTTAATTATGTATTAGTTTGTTGATGCCATTAATACTTTCTTTTTCATTAGTAACTAACCATCTAATCCTTCTGTCCAGTTTATGAACTTCATGCGTATGTTACAATAGTCCTCTTCGTTAATTACGACCGGCTCACCTTTATCTGATATTGTGACAATTTATCATTTTTACCAGATTCCATTTCTTGGATGGGATTCAGCATTGATTTAGAAAACGTGACATTTCTAAATTGCTTTTATACTTGTCATACTCTTCTCGGCACCTGTTTCCTTGTCACTATCAGGTATATAACGCACCTGTGCTTTTATCCATCAAATTAACGTTCATCTTTTCTTTCTTTACATTGAATTTGAGACCTTTGATTAATAAAGGCGGTTGTGAGTACGAGGAAGCGATGTTGCTGTCATTTATTAGTTTACTATTGTCATTACAATACAATGCAACATTTGCCTTAGTTTATTGGTTCCATTTGGCGATTTAATATACTTTCTACTGTGGCGTAATTTTGTAGCTTCCCGTGCTCCTGCTGCCTTTTTTGCTAAAATTAGTAAAATGGAAATATAAGACTGTCTACTTATGTTTTGCTGTTTATATTTTCCTTTTTCCTTAATAGCGTCGATGTTAGTCCTTATGAGGGTCAATGACAAATCCGAGTCTTTTGTTCTACAATTGTACATTTGAGAAAGAGAACCGAGAAAAAGGTTCTCGAAACATCTAATCTAATGTATTGAATGTTTTTATACGTATTGTGTAGAATTGGTCTCCGTTTATATCCTTGTTATTTCTTTCACATTAGACAACATAATAATAAAAAATTACTTATCTAGAAACGAGATATTAATATTATAATAAAAGAATTATCCAATTTATCCTATGGAAAGATGATTTTTGTCGGTCAAGAAATTTAGGCTGTCTTACTTTGAATTGAGATCTTAAATTTCATTTATTGAAATCCTAAAATTCAATCGTTTGAAAAATATTTTAAAGCTTGTTTGTTCAAAGTCCGAATGAATGATTGATTGGTTGATCATCTCTGGGATTCTGACAGTTCTACGAGCAGTCACCTCGTGTGTTCTTCCGCTTGGACTGATTCATTCCATTAATCTCCTCCAGTCAATCATGTTTCCCCGTCATTACATCAACTAGAAAGCGACTGGAAACCAACCCATTTGAGTCCAATCAAAGAGAGAGAGAAAGAGATCCCCATTCTTTTCTTTCTCTGACTTGATCTAAGCAGGAGTACATGGAGTCTAGTTGCAGCTTTAACAGTTTTAATTTGTAGCTGTAATGTTTTTAAGTCAGATGAAAACGGAACATTAGAGTTGGCGTATCAATTTTCGAGTATCTGCTCGGTAACAGTCAAATATGACCTCTAAGTAACACAAATTCGGATGTAAGGAAGGTCTGTTCTATACATTCAGATATGTACTTTGTAGGATAATAACAGATCTCCATTGTAAACATAAAAATACGAAATAAATTTTGTCTCTTAATCTGTTGCTTTTATCGTCAAACTTGATCAGAAATATTTGTGGGAGCAAACACTGAAAAACAGTAAACGAATTTGACTTTTACCTCCTTTCCTTATATTACTTCTAGGATTTTCAATAGTAGAAAGAGGGACAATAACAAGATGAATAGTTTATTTCCCTTTATATAGAGAAAAGGTATGCAAGAGTATCAGTTGACTTAGCAATTTTCTCATTATAGGTATTTGGTATTTAATCAATGTTAGGAGCTTTTAATTTATTACTTGAATATTATTTCAACCTATACCATGATTTGTTTGAGCAGTCTTAATTACAACTATTCTATTTCCTTCTATCTCTCCCAGTTCTTGCAGATCCATCGCTATGCTCCTTGTAGATCGAAATTTTAATACCAGCTGCTTTGATCGAACAGGAGAAGATGATTGTCTTCTATTTACTAAACATTGTTTAATTTTAATTCTTCCAGATTCAGAACAGTTTCTCATATTATTAGTCAAGAATCAGGAAAAAAAAGAAACCAATTGAAGCCTTAGGAGTAATTTATGCTGTAGCGCATTTGGTTTACTAGGTTTCATTGTTTTAGGTCATCATATGGATGGTATAGATGTTTGATGCACGAGCTTATTTTACTATAAATTAGTAGAGCCGTTACTATAATTACTGCTATTCTTGCATGCATTAAAAGCTTTAAATTAATAGTAACATTTACTTATGAAGCTCCATTACTATGAGAATTAGGATTTGTCTTTTATTCACAATCGGAGGATTAACAAGAGTAGTTTCAGCTTTTTCATAGGAACTGGCATTTGCTATCTTAGAAGGAATTACAATCCTTTATTCCTTTTATTTATTTATTCGAATTATACTAAAGATCAAATTCTTTATAAAGGTTTTTAGTAGTTAACTTACTTTTTTCTCCTCAAGACTTAGAGGCATACCGCGACGATATTCAGATTGCCCAGATTGCAAAATCTGAAATGTAGTCTCTTCAATTGGATCAACAACTTTATTTATTAAAGTACAAGTAGAACCCGTAGAAATTCTACGGTTGGAAATATAGTTCTCCTAATCCTAATTAAATAAGATCTTTAATCATATTTAAGTGAAAAATATTACCTAATATAACAGCGATTATTTCTGTGCGAACGTAGTCAATCACTTTTTGTTTTAGAAGAACGCAATAGCAGGGATCAATTTTAGGGAGGCGTCAATGTTTATGAACTTTTTATTAAAATTACTTTTAGCAAAATTCAACATGCTCATACGCCTCCACATTTGGACCTTTAATTTGATATCATATTTACCCCTGTATCTCTTGTGGTTCCCGAGAAAATGGCTTGGAAACTTCCTTTTATATATACGTATAGATAGATTACTCTTAATTTATATATTAATATAAGCTCTATTATCCCAACGTCAAGTTGATTTTTTCTCTTCACCTCCCTTCATCTATTAAATGGTAAAATTCTTTGTTGTTGTATTATTCTTTTCGTTCTATATTAACGTTCTATTTTAGGCATCCTTTGAGTAACTATTTTTCATGAGGATGAAAAGAGATATTCTTATTTGTTTAGTGATGTGTTCATATGACCTTAATATCAAATTCAACATTGAGTAGGTGGGGATTAAAAGGAAATGCCGTAACACAACCACTTTCAAGTTATGATCCAAAAACAAGTTATTCGGAAAAATAAATTATAGAAAGTCATATAACAAACAAACATTTACGTAGAATTGCGGAAATTAATCTGGTTACTTTTATCATTATCAATATTCTCTCCTTGCCTGTTAGGAATTTGCTGCATGAAGGAAAGTTAAATTAGTTAAAAGATTCCATTTTAGTGGTCATTTTGTCCCCTTGGAAGAGGTGGAGGTTTGTCACCCAACAATTCTCGATCATCGGAATGGAATTGGGTGGTCAGTCCGACTGCCTTCCGCCTTTAATCCCGGGAAAAAAAAACCAGCTCTCCATTTTATACAGGGTTGAGTGAACTCTTCTGAACACTCAAAAAAAGTCCCGACTACCAATGGGAATTGAACCCGGATTCTTAGTGTCCAGCGCTTGCCTAAAAACCAACTTGGTGTTGAGATACTTAATGTAGTCGTAATAAAAATTAAGTTTAAAACTTTTAAACCTCCAAAGTGAGGAAAATAAGTTGTTTAAATAAAAAAATCACCATTGTCAACAGTAGTCTATTCAGAACACTGATCTACAGTTTCCGTCATCTAAGCGTCATCTAATTTGTACGTAGTTATTTAGCTTTCTAAGATTCCGCAAACAAAACACCATTTAACGTTTGATTAAAGTAGAAGACGATATCTATCCTCATTTCTGCATAATTTTCTTACGAGTTGCTTAAAGATCTAAAAAAATAAAGCTTTCTTGAACGCTTAAAGAAGATCTTCTTTCTGGATATAATGAAATGTAGATCATCAACTTAACAATTACCATTTGTTGATTGCTTACAACTTTGTTTCTACGTACATATCACACAATGGTCCTAAGATATTTATAAATGAAAGATATACTTTATTTAATTTCCTTCTGATTTTATTCTAACCTCACTATTGTGTAACTTGTGGAGTGAAATAATAAATAATTCAAGGCTTCTGATAATAATTGAATTCAGGTCGGAGGCTTCGATAGATCTGGTTTTTCTTCTCCAAGTCAATAAATATGGATGGCTGAAGGCTTCTGATAATCGAGGCAGGATGTTGCATGTATTCTGCGCTATTTATCGCTCTCGATTTGACCTATTGTCCGGCGAGAGCATTCGGGGCTCTCCTATTTTATGCGGCTCTGAATTCGACACTTGGTGTTCGGGGTGCATGAAAGCAAGTCGCGGTTGGAATGATTTCGCAACTCCCACAGAGATCTGAAATCCCTTTCTATTCGAATGCGATCCGCTAGTGTGAATCGAAAAATATCAGATCTAATAAAAACATTTTTACAATAGAAGGAATCCTCGTGGCAGTGTCTGTTTAGCATCAAAAAAGTTATCTTCTTAAGAAACCAAAAAAAAAATATATATATTTTAAGATTTAAGACAGCATAAAAGCGGAACAATTCTTCCCAGTTCTAAAGTTGTCCTGAAATTGTAACTTTAGGAAATCTCAAATGGCCTGATTATCGTTGGACCCAAAACTCTTTTTTTATAATTTTTACAGTCTTTTTTATGGTTACCGAAAAAAAAAATATTTAAATAAGTAAATATTTTATTCTTTCAATTCAAGAGATATCCAACAGAATTATTAAAAACATTACAGGAATTGCATTAAAATTACATTAAAAATATAACATATATTGTAAATAAATACAGAAATTAAGAAAAATATTAGATATCATTAAAAAGGTTCAAACACTATAATGAGCTTAGTAACCATGAATTTTAAAAAAATAACAACAAACAACTTATGTTTCGGACGCCAATTCATGGTTTTCCTCAAGGCAGGTATTGGAAGAAGAAGTAATGATTCACCTGTTTCAGTGCAGGGATTTCATCACGTTCTCTCTTTTTTTTTTAATTGCATGACTAATATCCAATTTCTTGTATTTCCTTCTCCCTCTCGAATACGTTGCACATGTTCTTATTGTCTTCACAACTTGTGAATGATCATCAGTCCCGAACGTCGGTTTTTATCCTGCATAATTTTTTTCATAAAATTTTATCTTCTACAACCTATACTTTTTATTTATAGAACTATTATTTCTATTTGTTTAATTGCATTATAAACAAAAGTGTGGTAATGATCTAACTGTTCTAACACATTGCACATCTCCCTGTTACTCATTAAGTGTAGGTTTGAATTGAGAAAAAGCTTACCTGAACAATTTTCTAACGTATTTCAAACCTGAGACAATTCCAAGAGAAGTCAAAAATAATCGTGAATAATCTGAGGGAAATAAAAAACAAAAGAACAACGCAACAATCACGTTCAAATAAAGAAGAGATACACATGATGCCAAGTAGTAACGATTGTTTTGAACAGTGAACTCGAGACGTATTGTTGCGTTGAATGAATTCTGAGGTTGGAAGAAAAAGATGGAGTTGTTTTCCGAGGTGTAAACGAATACGTATTCCAACGTTGTTTCATCGAACATACTAGGAATTATCTTGAGCCAATGTTCCTAGTCCCTGCAATAGGAAATGCATAACTAAGATTGACATGCATTAAACTGCAGAATTAAAGTTTACTTTGGTGAGAAGGATTTAGGAAATAATCCCGATCACTATACAACGTTCTAAAGGGTTCAAAAGCCGAAGAATCCAACGAAGAGGAACCGAATTATCCACTCAAGTAATCGGATATTCAAGAGGTTAGATCGAAGATGATTCAACAAAATGTTTTGTAAGGATGTCTTTGATTCTCCTTAACACGGACGGTCCAAAGACACGAATACATTGACCATCGACTTTCATTCAAGTACAACAGTTTAGCTAAGACAAGTAACGAGTATAAAGTTAAAGAGTCAAGAGTTCAAAGTAACTATACTTAAAGATTTCACAAAGAGACTTTTATAATCTAATCTTGAAGTGAGGTTATCCAAGCATATTACTGAATAGTTAAGAAGAATATGATTTACAAGCAGTAATTTCATATGAGTGAACTAGGATAACAAAATATTTGTAACAGACTTTTTAAGAGAATATATACTCAGTTGTTTAAAAATCTGTCTTAGTCGTTTTTCTCACAACTTAGTTTTCACACGAAGGTTTTATAGCGTGTAGTTACAAGTAATCTTCTGCTGGAGCCAGGGTTTATATTATAACAGCTCCCCGTAGGTTCAACATCCTACATTAAGTTCATTTTAAATTATATCTCCAATGAGAATTTTCAAAGATCTAAAATGCGAAGTTATCATTTAAAACAAGGTAATTTTTTTATGTTTATTTTCATGATACCAACTATTTTTGTTGAAGAATGACAATTTCTGCAAATGTCGTGGTTTGGCAGCTAAAAATTGGATACGATAAATTAAAGCGACCTAAAGCGTTAATGGATGTCCGGTTGTTCTACCATTCAAAATAATAAAATAGTTAATCTACATTCGATACATTTAAAAAAAATTCCTTTTAGGAAATCATTAAGAATTATTACTATTATAGAAGCATTTGATTCACTTCAATTCAAGATAATTATAAAAATTATCTCTTTCATACGTCACTGGAGGTTGAAGGTTTTCAGTACAATTCATAGAATAGAAGATCTTTGAAGAATCAGTCCTCTGAATCATGTAGTTCATTAGCAGATATAATGCACTTGGTACATTGAATCGATAGTATTTTCTATTGCTTTTCAGCTATGATAAAAACCACAAGATCAGTTAGAAGTAATAAATATTTAAATATTTATTTAAAGTAATTAATATTTATTAATTTTCTTAATTTCATATGCTTCCTTCTCGGAACATGTTCTCTGATCTATTTTCCCCAGTGCTCAGTGACATGGGATTCCACCCCTAGGAACACATCCCTTTAAAAACTGCTGAACACTTGCTCGCTTTTACACATTTTTTTAAATGCTTTGTTTTGTATTAGATCACATTGTTTAAACAGTGTTGAATCATTTCAGTCACTGGCTAGGCGATCCAGATCCACATTTAAAGAAAGTATCATATATTAAAGAAAGAAAGAAAGTATTCTTCATCCCCTTGAAATTGCTGAAAGCTTCGTGATATTCAGTCGACAGAGTCTATATATGTCATTTTTACTTGTTTTCAAATTGTATATCTATGTTCACGTTCCAACAGACTGTTCGGGAAGTACTAGTAGACAAAAATGAACCAATCAGTCATCTGCTCGCAGCTGCTTTACTATTATTGATTATAATTGATTATCTAATAAGAGTAACATAATTTAAAGATAGTTAAAAGAGGAGAACTTTTGTAATTTAACATACAATCAGAAATAAAACTTTAAGAAAAACGTGATAAACAAAGGAAGAAAATTCGTAATGTAAAGAAAACACATGCTCCTGAACGAAATTAAAAACGTGTAAAAGAGTAAAAGGTCAGTCTGCTTTGACTCGAGAAACAAAATACGAAGAAAGAAAGAAAAACAAAGCAAAGTAAGTTGTTGCTTGTGATTATATAACAAAAGTTGAAAATAGTTATCAAAGAAAATGTAAAGAAAATGTATAATTCTATAATTTATTATTCGTATCAGAATTAATTGGAAAAAGTTTTACAATAAAACTAAATTTTAACTAAATTAAAATATATATATATATATATTTTTTTAAAATTAAGAAAAGTTCTTTTTTTTTTACTTTACGGTTTTTTTGAAGAATGCTTTTAATTTTATCAGAAAAGTAAAGAATGCCAATTTTTTTTTTAATAAAAATTTTGTAGGATTTAGAATAATGATTACAAAAACACAAAACAAAAAAAACGGATTTTTGTTGAAGTTAAAAACTTATAGATCAGAAATGTTAGACTAAATTTAACATTTCTTATCTTTAAATTTTAAAAGAATTCGAAAGTCTGAATCTTTGGCTTAGGTTTTATCATTCATCAGAGATAGAGGAATGAGGAATTTTAAGAAATATTTTTTTTAAATATTTTTAATTTACAAGCCTTTTATTCTGTCAAGAGAAGTATAACGAAAAGTGAAATTGAGATAATCAGAAACCTGAATTTGTAATACAAACAGAATTAGTTAATGTTTCAGAAATATTTCGCTGAAATTACATTGAAAAATTTGGATAGAAATTTATAGAATATGAAGTTTTAAAATTTTATGTTTCCATAAATAATCGGATAAAGATCGAAGAAATAAGGGAAGAATGAATATTTAAGGAAAGTAAAGAAACCAAATTATAAACTCTTTGTAATTATTTCTGTTATTTTCATTTATATTTGGGGAACAAGTTTAAAAATTTTCAGTAACTCGAGAACTTATGTGCTGCATATTTTATTATTTCTAAATGTCTACAATTAAAATTTAAAACATTAAAAAAATGTTTTATTATTGATATATATATATTTCTAAACATTATATTTATAAATATTATGAGCTCTTTTTTTAAGAAAAATTGGGAAGACTTATTTTTTTTTTTTTTAATGCTTTCTCTATTTTTTGTTTTTGTTTTGGACAGAAGAAAAATAATCGCACGAGGGTTCTAGAAGATTGCGAATTCTTCCAACCGTAACAGGAATTTAATGAGAATTTGATAGGGTCTCATTTCAAAAGAACCCCCCGAGGTTTCTGCATAGAGCTTCTGCTTTACAAGACTTTAAAAAACGATTTTCAGAAGTGCTTAGAATTTCTCGTCAATATTCATAGAATCTCATTTCTGAAAGCACTTTTCCAATCCATCAACGTAAAAACGGCTGCTGAAAGTTATTTTGAAAGAGAAAAAGTGCAAGAAGAGACACTTCCATCTGTACTGTTAAATGGACAAATTCAACTCTTTTACTCCATTCGCAGTTACATTTGTAGTTGGAGTGATTTGCTCCGAGCTTTGGATATTGAATTACCAACGCATTTGCTATCGTAAAAGCTAGTAATGGATAACTTTCCTGCGATCTATAGAAAGGAAATATAATTACTGAAAGTGCAGACAAAATGTTTCACATTGAATACTTTTAAAATAACCCTTTGTTGCATTTAAAATTGTAAATTTCTATCCGTCCGTCGCTGAATGTTATCAAATGTTATGTAAATTGATGACAGTTCTCTTTTCTCTACCTTTTCGAATGTAACTTGGTTATTGAAAGTCTCTTGGGAGAAGATCGTAGTTGACAAGCGACATCAACTACTCCATTTGCATGGATTTAGAAATATCTATGCATTTAACTCTCACCTCTTGTGAATTCCTTAATATTTACAACTACAGCACAATAAAATTCCGCACCTCTCTTTCCATTTTGAAGCACATCTCCTTATATCTAAAGATGAAATAAAGAAATAAGAGTTGAATTGTCGTAATCATACTAACATTTCGAGCCAATAATGGAAAGCAGAAGATACCAGCAAAGCAAAAGGACACTTACTTTTGGCTCCAAAGAATAGGATGGTAACACGTAAGATAACATGATGATTAAATAATAAGTAAAATATTATCAATCCAAAAGGAAAAGACATGAATCTATTGTCGAAAAATACTTCTCGGACGCCAACAGTTA
This sequence comes from Thereuonema tuberculata, assembly GCA_023159025.1. NCBI lineage: Eukaryota > Metazoa > Arthropoda > Chilopoda > Scutigeromorpha > Scutigeridae > Thereuonema > Thereuonema tuberculata. The sequence goes on from JAFIDM010006943.1 coordinate 64,056,734, forward strand.
AGTGCAAAAATCCCTGACAAAATTTATTTTTGCTAGAAATAAGATTTCCTTCTGCTACAGTGACAATTTTTTTTCATATTATTTATGAATATTTTTAATATCAAATTTTTAATATCCAATATTTTTTTCTTAAGATCCGTCTTGGATGCATAAACAGATAGTGGCAATTTCCATTCAATTTGTATCTTGGCATTATGTAAGAAATTTTGATAGAATTTACTTTGCGGCTTGATATTTGATACTTCAATTTTTTTTAGACCAAGTTTTGAAAGCCAAGCGCTAGTTGGATCTTTGGGATATTTTGAATTATCCGGTGTTGCAAGTTTTGGAATATCCGTAATATATTAAAGACGTGTTCCCTTGGTTGTAACTCGCATAGTTGAAGAATGGATTCTTTCTGTGTCTTAAAACTGCTGATCACTCAATAGTGTCTGCACTAGGTAAACTTTACAATAACACTTTTCCTCCATTTCTTAATCCCTACACTAGAAACCCTCCGTCGATTCTAATCTGCTGTAATTCCATAGCATCCTATTATTATTATTAGCTTAAATACATAATATCACACAGGAACGTAATGGATTCTGTCAGTAACTTCAGTGAATATGAAACTCTGCTATTGTCTGTACAAAAAAAAACTTCTAATAACTCTTTGAATTTTCAACTAATCATTTCCAATTCGTTTTTGGTGATTTAAAAAAGTAATGTACAGCACTTTGCACAGAAGATTTCTAAAATGCAGAAGAGAAGCATTTTAGGCATTACCATTGGCCAATATTGTGAGTTTTGAGTTTATTATTTTATAAATGTAAAAGTTGACATCATGTACAAATTATGCTGTTATTACTGAATTCATGAATAATTTAAAATAATTTGATTGATTAAGTAATTAAACTGGTCACTCACAATGATTAATTCCATTGCAATGACAGCTCATTTAAGGCATTGGTCCATTAATTAATTGCAATGATTTTAATAGATTTTAATGGCTTCTTCGTGATTTTGTTTCTATGTACAAGGTGGTTATAATTAAAGTTGGCCTATTTCGAGCATTCTGCAGCTGCAACCAATAGTCGGAAAGATACCAAAAGTTGTACAAATACTATTCAAAGGATGCGCTCAACGATTCTGAAAAAAAAAATAGTTACAGAATCGTCTGCTAGAGGGCGGTTTTTGCTACACAATTAAAATAATTGTAGAAAAACATTCAACATGCAATGCTATTACATCAGATTACGGTTTAATTGTAACTTTTCGGGTTTTTTTATTGTAAAAGTGGTCCAAATGTCATTTACAATTGTTTAGGATTAATCTTTATGCAAAGAGAAAATTATCTGATTTGCATAGACACCAGAAACGCAGCCGATAGCGGGCTCTAAATAATCGTTCTGAACTGAGAACGTGCCATTAGCAACAGCTGCGATGAAGATGACTTTACAATAACGTGCGTTGATGGTCAAGTTTTTCTATGAAAATCATGGTAATGCTGTAGCTGCGATTCGTGAGTTGCAATTTCGTCCGGCTAAAAAAGTACGTTGTGAACCGATGACACCACGAGGAAAATGATGAAAAAATTTAAAGAAACCGGATCTTTAAAGTGTGCAACGTGGCAGAGGAGGAAAGTGCATCGATGATCACGTAATTGAAGACGTTGCCACATCAATCGTTCATCAGTCGTTGAAGAATGCTGCAGGTTCAGGTAGTGCCCGAGCCACATCACGACTATTAGATCTACCCTGGAGTACGGTTAGAAAGATCCTGAGAAACTTAATTGATTTTTTTTTTCCACACAAGATCAATCACAGACAAGAACTGCTTCCACGCGACATGAGAAACGACTCACTTTTGCATTGACCTTTCTGGCGAGGATGGAAGTAGATATGTCGAGGGCATGAGACATCCTATGAAACTAAAAAGCACACTTTTATTTAAATCGCACTGTGAACACCCAAAATTGCCGTATATGGGCGAAGGAAAATCCAAACGTTTTCCAGGAAATGGCTCTGCATTCGCCCAGCTTACAGTGTATGTGGGTTCACATCCAACTTTATCCTGGCTCCTTATTTTTTTGAAGAAATTACTGCTAATGGTCCTCAGACATGTTCCGTGACTGCGGTTAGGTATCGTGACATGCTCCAGAACTTTGTTCTACCCCAGCTGCGGGAAATACAGTGTCTCGTTTCAACCTCTTTTATGCACGATGCTGTACCTCATCATTCTGGAAGGTTTGTGCAAACTTTGTTGCGTCAACACTTTACCAATGATCAAGTAATTAGTCGCATGTTCCATACTGCCTGGCCAGCAAGTTCTCCTTATCTAACTCCACGCGATTTTTGATTGTGGGGAGGATATGGATATGGTGTATCGTTGAGAAATTGCAACATTAGCAGAATTAAAAGACAGTACCAAGCTGCATGTGCGACTATCACGGGTGATCACCTACGGTCAGCGGTTGAGCATACAGTTCATCCTCTGCAAATGACATACATTTGTCAGGGAAACATATTGAGCAGTATCACATAACTCGTTGAAACATCTAATATTGTTTGTGTGAAATAAATGTGTTTTTGAACAGTCTGTTTTCGTTTTCCGATCATACAGCTGTAAAAGAGCCCTCTATAGGACAATTTTGTAACTAATTTTTCTTTTTTTTTCTTTTTTTGGCATAATCGTTAAGCTCATCCTTTGAATAGTATTTGTGTAATTTTTGGTGTTCTCTGACTATTGGTGACAGCTGCAGAATGCTTTAAATAGGCCAACTTTAATTATAACCACTTTGAATATTATATCCATTAATATTTCTTTCGACATTTCCTTATTTATTTTATTTTTCCTTAATAAAGTTTTCAGTAAAAAATCAAGTTTTTATGGACCTTATTTTAGAATCTTTTTCAAGCTACTTGGAACTCTTCCTATTTTTATCATCGATTTAACCAATGTACTGAAATTTGAACTTTAGTTTAAATAAGATTCATCCAGATAGCAAAAGTATTTTTATTCCAGTCCTTCAAATCTAACTTTCGGTTATTGATTAGAACCTGTAGGTATCTATTTCAAGTGAGATATATCGTATTGTCTTATTTAAATCCCACGACAACCTTTGAAAGAAGATTGGAACAGTTAGAAAATAGATCCTGTTCGTTCTGTTCAGACCAATTGTGACTAGCTGTATCTTTGCGCCATCTTTGCACCGATTTATTATTATACTTACTTACAGAATTAAAGAATGAAAATCATATTTGTAATGATATTTGTAAATTCACTATCTCCATAAAATCAGTTTTTATTTTTTCATTGCCAAAATACTTCATCACAAGGAATTACATCAAATTTCCATTGAATTTCATTTCAAATTAAAAACAAATATAGAAAAACTTCAATATTTAATTGTATGTTGATTAAACCTTGATTAATTTTTAATTTATTTCTGGAAAGAACTGCGTTAATCCAGGTTTTTTTGAAGATAATAAATATAGCTCCTTCTTCTTGAAATTGTTTATAGAGCTCTGAAATATCGTTGTTGTCTTACAGTGATATCTTTAATCAATGCAGGATCCCAGGAGTCGTCTGTATAAGGAAAACTGTTTTGCTGAGTTGTTCTCAAGTGAAATTTGGCAGATCAACATCTTTATTTATTTTCTGAAAGGCTTTAGCGGCTGCTGGGATTTCATTTTTATAAAAAAAAAATCAATGTACCTTTCGTCGTATGCAACAGAGATCAAAAGCTTTTGTAATCTTTGATTGTTGTCAGCTTACTCTCGTTGGAACGTGAATCGAAGAAAGCAGCCAGATGTATTCCCGTATCCTGAAAAATATGGATGCACTAATTCTTCTGAAGTCGTTTGTTAAGTTCGACAATGGAACAGACTAATTGAGAAAAAATATCTCTTCGAAGTTAGCAAAGATTTTGTTTCATAGACATAGACATTCAAAACAAATTATGTTGAATGTATATTGGGGAGACGAAACAATTTGAGGACAGAACGCAGCCATTCAATCATTTATTGAATTCATGCTTGATATTGAAATCTCATTATAATTGAGACGGTTATATAAATGGTATTATTATATGACGATGAAGTAGATGTCACTTCACTATACAGCTCAAAACATAGTCTTTGCAAATGTGCAAATGTGATAAATTCATTAATGTAAGTGTTTAGCTACGGACTCGATCCTTACGCGAGTAGACAAACCTTGTTACAGCTCTGTAACTTCTACAATGCTGTCTTCGTTATTAGCAGAGGCCAGGTTTAGAATCATTGGATGGTTATTAATAAAATGTTAAGAGAATAATTTATAAGTCTAATAATATATCTTAAAGTAACTATAAATAATAGATAGAATTAAAGATAGAATTAAATGACATAACGGGAATACATTCCAATTTCTCTTTTCAAATTTTACAATCGTACTATTTCCGTAACTTATTTCGTGTATAAGTTATACATTGTCACAACTATTAAAAACAATGTGTATAAACAAAGGAAGAAGGAAGAAAGTAATTTGATGCCACTGTATTATTTGGCCCCTGTAGCGTGAGGTTTCTTTGGGATTCTCTTTCCTCCGGATGTTTTGGGATTCACCCAATTCCTTGTCAAAAAAAAAAAGGGTACTGCATTTTTTCTCGTATGGGGCTTGAGTTTGATCTCCCGATCTCACCTTAGACCTCCCACAAGTGTCCCTTGGATTGCCGGGAGCCTTACCTCTCTCGATCCGAAGCATCACATTACCCTACAGTGGAATACTTAAACATTAGTGTTACGTCTTTAAATATATTGTTACCCGGTAATTTAAAGTACAAGAAAAAAAAATCACGCACTCTTTGAAATTTATTCATTTCAAAGATTTTATGGTGTTTTTAATTAATAAAGCTTCTTTTACTTCAAATTATTTCTCTTCAAATCTTTTCTTAAAATTTGATGTTTTTCCAATCACAAGCATGGTTAAGATTACTTTCTGGACTTTGGTTCGAATCCCAGCATCGGCATGGATGTGACTTCTGTTTCAGGGCTTGAATGTGAACTATCTCTTATAGTGTACTCGGAGCAATGATTCCTCGGCTAAATAATTCATAGTTTCTGGGCCTCTTATTGAGGTCAAACGGCGTAAATGCCCAAACATTGGGAAAAACAATTGTTCCTGCGCAGCGTATTCTTTAAATTTCTTGCTCCATTAAAAATTGTACTTTTTGAAATCAAGAAACCAAAGATTTCATAGGAATTGGATCCATAGTGAGCGAAAATTATCAAAACACAACTCTCAGAAAAAGCGACATTAAAACAATAAATGAACACAAATTAGATAGACATGCTTGTCAGTTAGTTCGCTATTTTTCTACATAACTATTTGGATCTTATCACGCCGCTATTTGAAAGTGGGCATGCCAATTATATCGTATTCTTTTATCTTCAGCTATGGCAACCAGTGATTGATTTATTATGGTGAATGTGGGTGGCAGGGAAGCCAAGCACCGCTACCTGTAGATCTATTGTGCTACGGAAATGTGGACAGACAGAGAGAAAGTATGGTGGGAGAAGTGCACGGGAAATGGAAGAACCCCGAGGAAACCTGTCCAGCGCGGATCATCCACAATCACGAAACCCACCTGAAAACCGAACCTCGGTACTCAGAGATAAGAGGCCAATGTATTAGTGACAACGTCAACCGCGCGGCCTAACGATACTCATAATATGATTGGGAATTAATTTTGTATGTAAATCTTAAAAAAAAGAAGCCTTTGAGTAATTTTTTTTTGTTTTAAATTATATTCGATAGTAGCTGTTGTTGTTTTCGTTGTGTTTAAATGACTCCTTTTTCTCTTTAATGTTTTAATTTTTAACTGTATTTGGTAACAGTTGGTGATTCGTGACACGTTTCAATCTCGCTGTTTTCTCAGGAAATCAACTGTGAATCGTCTCAAGAAAGTTCCTCGAAGTTCAACTCCTCCGTCTGCTTTGAGGCGATTCGAAGGAGAATTTAAGACATGAATCCGATGTTGAATGTGCTGTGGTCCATTCGGTAACGCATTGCCCGACTCCTTAAACTTGCCTTTGGAACTCGAAGCGGAATCATTGAAATGGTTTACGGCAAATAAAGTCTCCTTCGACTTAAACGATGTTTCTGCTACGAACTTCGCTCTGAGGAATTCTTTGTGGTTATAAGATAATGCCTGCAGATGTTAAATGCTGGAAATAAAACTTTGCTTTTTCGGGTCTTCGTTTCTGTATCTTAGGATATTTAAAGTAAAGAATTTTATTTAAATGAAAGGGGAACTCTGAAGCCAAGCGAGAGAAGGATAAGATAAAAAATAAATATAGATAAATGAGGATTCAAAATTAAATATAGTAAATAAATACAGTATGTATTTTATCTGTATGTGTTTGTGTGGATGTTTGTCCTTTATACAGGAATATGGAGTAACAACTCTAAAATATGAAGTTGTTGGAGATCAAGCACTGTAGAACCGCATTATAATGGACCCTATTATAACGGACGACACTTATAACGGACAGTTTTAAAAAAAATTGATAGTAATAATAAAGGATGCTTATTTTTATCTAACGAGTTTTACATTTCCAAGCAAGCGATTAAACATCGATCGTTGTGTTGTTTTGCGTAAATATGGGAGGAAGAGGTAGGAGACACTACTCAAAATTTAAATGGTCTTTCACTTCGCTCACCTTAATTGTAGGCTGTTATTCAATATGCAATCGGCAAATGAAATGTGTTTGCATATTATGTGCACTTACGACACCTCCGTCAGTTATTAACTGAAGAAATAAGCAGCAACAAACCTAGCAGAAAATAAATTATTTTTTTCAAACCAATGAATGGAAACAATCAACATGAACCAGGACTTTCTTGTTCTACAGATTAATGCAATATATACGTACACATCTTTTTCAATTCAACCTATTATGTTGAAGGCTGTTTTTTATTTGATATATAATAAACACTTTTTATAGCTAACTATTGTATTTTTATTGATGTACACCCTGCTGCATTATACCCCTATAAGAATTATTTGTTATAAACCGGACTTTCATTAAAACGGACAACCTTCAGCCCCAATTAGTCCGTTGTAATGAGGTTCAACTGTAAATGTGTTTCGAGTTTGGTGCTGTTTTAAAATCACTCTTGATTCATATGTTTTACTTTTGTTAACTGTGGACGATTCTAAAAAGTTAGGTAAAAGCCCACAAGTCTAAAATACAACATTTAAAAGCACATACATACGCGAAGCTTTTCGGATCCGTTTCCGGCCTTCTTTGTCAACCTACAGCACGATATCCAGGCCACACTATGTATGGGGTCTTCAATCAATCCACGTTGGCCATTAATTTTAACGAATGGACTTCCTTAATTCCATTCCTTCAATGTGAACGGTCTGTATGACGGGATTTTTGATGTCAAGGAAACTTTTCAAGATTCAATCGAGTTGTTGTCGATTGGTTGATCTATTGGTGTTCTGAGGTATATTGTCAGTATCTTGTTTATTGGCTGAAAGATTTTTTTTTTCTTTTTTGTTTTATATTGTCTGTACCTGTAATTATTAATGTATGTATTTATATTTAAATTAGATTCTTGTGTATTGTATGGTTGTAATATAGAAATTTTATCTAAATTTATTGAAATCAACGTTATGGCCGTGTTCATAAATATGCTTTGAAATATTTGAAGCGTTTATGTTACCTGTGCGCATGCAACTTTTATGGTTTGCGAATCTATTTTTCAACATTTCACCGCCATTTTCTATGTAGAAGCATGGACTATTTGTGCATTTAATTAAATAGATACAATCAGTTTTATTCTGATCTGGTATTGGACATGTTTGAGTGGGTAATGTTTAAATCACTCTTAACACAAATTTTATGGTTTATTATAGGATATAGCTCATTCTATGGGCCACTTTACGTAAGGACTCATTAATAAAATGGACCATTAATAATTTAAAGAAAAAAATTGATCAAGATCAAAGTTTTTGAGAGTTAAAAATTATTTTATAGCCAAGATTAGCGCTTGCTGTTTATAACTCATAATAAGCGCTTGCATTTCATAATAAGGACGAACTATTCTGTCCCCAAGTGAATCAAATGATAATACATTAAATTATATGAGCTTTCATGTTGCATTCTGGTGTTCTTGTCAATCTATCTTATGGGCCAAAAATAAGGGCCTTAATGCGATACTTTTGAGTAAACAAAAGAATATGCATTAATTTAAATCAAATTTCATATTGAAGACTTTAATCTCACTACTTGATCACAGATAGTAAAATTATTTTACTACCTGTGATCAAGTAATAAGATTAAAGTCTTCACTATGAAATTTAATTTACATTAATTTTAGTGGTTATTCTTCTATTTAAGATCTACTTTTCTTAAGACCCAGAGGCGTCACTAGGGTTGGTGTCACCCAGTGCGGTAGCTCATGGTGTCACCCCCTCCAAAAAAAAAGGAAAACCTTGTAAAAGCATTTTGGTGTCACCCCTTGTGATGGTGTCACCCCTTGTGATGGTGTCACCCGGTGCGGTCCGCACCCCCCTAGTGACGCCACTGTTAAGACCCCATTAGGCTAATGACAGTATCATAGGTTAATAGGACACCTATAGGTTAATGATACTGTCATGTAATGATTTCTTTTATTTTACAGAATGTTTTCAGTAAGTGGATTGATATTTAGAATCATAGCAGATTACGTTGCTGATAAGTAATATTTTATTTAGAACCAATAATGAAAGAATAAAACATTTTATTTTTAATATTTAATTCTTTATTTTAAATGAATAAATGCAATTTTTTTTTTCATACTGAAGACATGTGAAACCTTAGTATTACATTTCTTTAGTAAGAAGAAAGTGCTGCAGTTGTTATTTGCTATTCATTTAAAATAATGACTCAAAAGAAATACATTTTGAAATTTAAGTCTTAAACTTAGTTATAGAGGAGTTGGAGAAAAACAGGACTTCAGAAATAACAACATCAAGTGCAAACATTGACTATGAATAAATAAATAATTGCATTTCATTCACGCCTTGACCTGTTGTCAAAGGGAATCTCGGACAGCTGTTTCATCCTTATGAGGACTCATTAGCTCCCTGTCAACGCTAGATACAAAAGACTTTCAAAAAAGCGACAAATGAGACAAGGACAAAAGGAGTCTTAATATGGCCGAGGTTTTGCTACTATACTGGTCACAGTGATTTTTGTTCGTACGGGGTCTCACTCCGTGAGTGGGAACGAGTAGTATTTCACGCCTTCGAGTTGATCTTCAATGTAGGTAAATCTAACATTAGTAAGGACGAAATAACTGTCGCAGACGATAGCTCAATACATGAATGAAATGTACAACATCTCTATATCTTTTTCATGTTGCACTTTGTGCACTTTAAACTCCCTCATTGCAAGACTAATTTCAAATAAAATAAATTCTCTTAGTTTCGGATAATAAGAACAATTAAATATAAATGCCGCTTCACTGTTATTTAAGTTCACGCAATCTTTAAGTTTAGGCCTTTTAGTGACTTTTCTGTAAAAGTTAGCAAATATTCCTCTTCAAAAACAGCCCTTAAAAAAGATATTGTTGAACTTTAATCAGATTTGAGAAGAATATCACTATTTTTGAAATTAGAAATTTGATGTCCATCAATGCATTGTAGACAATGCATTATTGACTGGTGACTTCCGCACTGCTCGATTCCACAGACCAGAAAAAAAAATAGTCTTGATTAGTTGGAATGTTTCCGATTTAATATTATTCTACATAAATATAAGAAACGGTAAAATATTTATTGAAGATTGAATATATTTTCGTTGCTATCTTTTAGTAATAACGGACCATTACACGACCGTTCGTGTACCTGCGATTGGGAATCACTGGTTTGGGCTGTCGTGTCTACAGATTCAGGCTGGCTGACAAACAGTTATCATGCGGAAAAACTATATTTCCTGGAAATCCGGAAATCGATTTTCTTTGAAAAGCTTATTACTGAATTTCCTCAATGTAGGTAAAGGAGAAACTGAAAATGAAGAAGGGTAAAACAAAAGAATAAAAAAGAAAGAAAAATCCTTTTCATGGAAACGTGGGATCAGGATTCTATCTCCTTTTGCGAGTGAATTTCATCTTATATTCTTCTTTTCTGTATATTTATTCGTATTTTAAAATTCTAAAAAAATTACGAACAATATATTGGTGCTGAAATAACAACTTTCGAGATGAAATTTCAAAAGGTAAAAGAATTTCAATGAGAGAAGAAAGAAATTGTGAGAGTGTCGCATATATTATTAGTCCCGAAATGAAGAATTCAGCTTAATTCTACCTTTCCCTCTTTGCCCCTTTGGGTGACATTAGGAAAGTGTGACAGTCTGCCGTTTATATCCTCTGATGTTTCAAATCAATTTCGGAAAGGCCTGAGATTTCGTAAGGGTCCCGAAAAAGAGAAATTGGAAAATTATTAATAAATTCAAAAATTCTCATATCTGCATCAGAATCTGAAAAAAAAAAAAAACTCAATGAAAAACGTTATTACCTTTGAAGTCGTTTGTCCTTTTCTGAAGATTAGATTCAGGGCTGATACGACAATGTCTTTTTTATTTATTTTATATATATATCATATATATATATATGATATATATATATATATATATATCATATTTTTTTATTTCTAGGCCTAAAAGGTAGAACAATTTTGATTCTACATTTTGACTCTGTCTGAGACATTTCTTTTTTTTTTTAATTCATAATGAGCCTAAATACCTAAATACCTTCACTCAAGCTACTTATTTTTTGAATTAATTTTGATGTAAGTTTTATCGAATTTTTAAGAAGTTTTAAATTTAAAATTTCTTCATTTTTGAAGTTTTGCTTTTAAATTGAAATATCTGTCAATCAGTTTCAGCTTTTATTTTTGTTTGCGTGGAATTTTTGTTGTAATTAATCTACTTTTCGAGACATCAGATATTTATAGTTCCGCCTCTTACACAACTTTAAGTGTTATGAATTTTCTAAATCCTGTTATTAGAGGAAACCAAATTCAGAATTACCTTAAGTAAATTTAAACAAAATAAATTGGCATTCGATTGATTAATAAAAAATGGAAACCATTGAGTAGCTATTAATCTATAGATAACAGCTCTCTTATAAGCTTTGAATTGAGACTATTGTATTTATGGCAATACACAAAGTTCTAAGCTCCTACCAATCCTCAGTTCTTAAGCTCTTCTTCTTAATTACATTCCCGAATTAGAAACAAAGAATATAAAGGGTACATATATTTTGTATATGAATATTTATTGATTTTGACATTTTTATGTGTTTGTATGTGTATATTCAGGGGCTGGACAAAATAATATGAATACCTGTGAAACGACTCAAAATCTTAGTAAGGTTTTGGTCCACCATTCTCCTGTATTACAGCTTTTATTCAACGTCGGATATACAAATATAGGTCATGTACAAGGGAATTCCTCGTGCAGAGCGATTCAGAAAGTGTGGAGTTAACAGTTGGAAGGAGGCAATCAACATAAGAAAGACTTCTGCGGGCGTTCTCCACACAAACACATCCAGTGGTCAGAAATAATGTAAATGCAGATTCGTCAGACCAACTGGACGTGTTCCCACTGCTGTTGTGTCGAGTGTCTGTGCTCATTGTCGCCACCAGATGCATATGTGGCGCTATTATCCTTAAAATGATTTAGGTTCAATGGTCGACACCAGTTGCTATGTAGCGCTCTTGTGCAGAACAATATTTTAGTTCCAATAGTCTAATAAATTTCATGTGGGACAGGTAAAAATCCATTCAGATAATAAAAAAAACACACAGACTTTGGTTAAGTATGAAATATATTTAAAACTATAACGCCATTTCTAGTTCCAATTGCTATTTTCAAATTACAAATACGGATGGGAAATAAAATAAACAATCTGAGATTCAAAAAGGAGCTTGAATACATTCATTATTGATCGGGGGATGGGAAAGGAAACATGAATCAAAAACAATATAAAGTGAGTCACAAAATTGTTATTTTTTTAAAATCCTATTTTTATTTGTTTCGGTTTTATTGAAATAGTTTTTTTAATCCCATTTTGAACCCTTGTCAATGTACTCGATGTAATTTAAATCAATGATTTTTCCGCCTGTTTTTTTTTTTTTTTTTTTTGAATCTATTACTTGTGAATTCAAACCTTTATTTAAATATTTTTACTTACATAATTAAATTTATTATTTATATTTTTAATGACTATTTTATTATATTAAGTTCATTGTATCATACCATGTCCTTGTTTGTTATAAATATTATTGTAACTTATTTTAAATTGTTTTTCACTCATATTTCCTTCCCCTTCCCTATCAATAATGTATTCGACCTCTTTTTTGAATCTCAGATTGTTTATTTATTTCCTTTCTGTCTGTCTATTTGTTACTTAAAAATGTCAATTGGAACAAACATTCCCGAAACATTTGGGTTATATTTTAAATACATTCCTTAATTAATTAAAGTTTGTGTGATTTTTTTATTATCTGAATGGATTTAGTTCCAGTTGTTGCACAACAATATCTGTATAGTTCTCTTTGTCACCACCCGATGCCTATTTGGCGATATTTCACGGATTTCACCCCCTTTTCAACCCCTGGTGGAGGGGGTGGTGTGTCGAGGTTCCAAGGTAGCCCGTTTATTCCGCAAGATCCTAAAGTGTAATTCTGTTTGGTCCAAATAGGTCAAAGGGTCTAGGATTCTATAGCGAAGATACAAACAAACAAATAAATCCATAAACATCCTCCGTTATATTTACAGGGTGATTCACGAAGATATGCAGAAACTTCGGGAGCTCATTCTACATGTAAAAGTAAAGGAAAAAAGTTATATAAATATAGATCCGGAAATGCTTCGGTAGCGAGTTACGGCTAGCGAAAGATTTCGCCCATAATTTAGTACCCTGGGTGAAATGAAGACTTGCTGGAAGTCTGGAAAGGTAAATTAAAGGGCGAAATCAGTGGTTTCATATGGTTGTTGACCTGAATAAGCGAATGAAGCATGTCGCAGAACTGTATCTCCCTGTGTTTGTAAGCGAATCCCACGTGGAACCTACAAAAGAGGGATCGCGAAACAAGTTTTTCCGTTTGACATACAATAACGTTGTACAATTAACTTTCTGTACACTGTATTTGCACCGTTTTGTTCAGAAATAAATGTTCTACAAATTTTGTTGTACACTTTTGTGTGTCTAACCTACTTTACCAACGTTATTGTATGTCAAACGGAAAAAACGGTTGTTTTGCGATCCCTCTTTTGTAGGTTGCACGTGGGATATGCTTACAAACACAGGGAGATACAGTTCTGCGATATGTTTCATTCGATTATTCAGGTCAATACCCATACGAAACTACTGATTTCGCCCCTTAATTTACCTTCCCAGACTTCCAGCAAGTCTTCATTTCACCCAAGTACTAAATTATGGACGAATCTTTCGCTAGCCGTAACTCGCTACCGAAGCATTTCCGGACCTATGTTTATATAACTTTGTTTCTTTACTTTTAGATGTAGAATGAACTCCCTAAGTTTCTGTATATCTTCGGGAATCACCCTGTGTATATATATACAAATGTACAAAATCAATAAATGTAAATAAACTTAAATGTAATATATAAATATACATATTTGTATTGAATGTGGTAACATCAGTTAATGTTAAAACTTAAAACTTCAACTCTTAAAACTTTTCACCTTTTTTTTTTAATAATAACGAAATAAGAATGAAGGTTATTTAAAAAACTCTAAAATATTACAGTATAAAAAAAATCACACTTCTGAATGTTTTATTTAAAGATTTTGAATATGCCTTCTTATAAAAAATAATGATTCTTCCATAGTTGCAATATTGCACTTGACACATGACTTGGTATCAGTCTATGACAATTGTTATTCTTGTAGGGCTTTGAAATGATGTCTTCAGTTCTGACCTGAGAATTGGGTGAAGGTTCAAAGCAGGAAATGCATTTCTGGGGTCAGACATCGATCACTCTACCCATGAGATTTTTCAAAGTGGACTCAATCCATCTGACCATGAATTATTGTCAGAAATACAATGTGAACTGATGGAAAAATAAAGAAACTTTTTTATTGCGACAAATAGAAAAATAGTGTGAAACATAATTAATTCACAGTGTATAATTATGTAAATGTACTAAATAACTCGGATATCGTTAAGAGAGTGATAAATAAATGATACGTGTACGGATTATCTGAAATGTTTAAATGAATTTATAAAATTTGAATTTAATGAATAAAGCGAGAAGAGTTGACATGGATAGGAAAGCCTCTACTTTTCAAGCTTGTTTTCAGGCATCCGCAAATGTCTGAATTGATTGTTAAAGAGAAAATAAGAGTAGAAATGCAGTAGTTTTTTTTAATGCTTGAGTAGTGCAAGGAAATTCTCGTCAAGCAGCTCTGATAAGTGTCTGAATTTTATTGCATGAGTTGAACATTTATTTTATTTGTTGCTCTGCTCGACAATTTGGCTGCGTGGGTGTTTATTTGTTTATCTTAATAAACAAAATCGTATAAGAAAAAACGTGTTATAAAGAAATATTACTGCATTCCAGAAGACAAATGTATTGTAGGAGTATAATAAAAACGTTACTTAAAAATTCCAACCAAAACTTTATTTTTACTACTTTTTCAATGCTTAATGAGTAATAAATAGATCGACTTTTTGTGTTCAACGACACACAAAAAAGCCATCTATCGAGACATACTGGCGATGAGATTATATAGCTATTTTTGTAAACAAAAAAAAAAACTGAGTGGAAAGGTAATTTCAGCTCGTGGTTGCGACACTCTAGAAGTTCCTAGGGCCAAACCCTTAAATGAGATATGAATGAAATAATTCACCCGCAGCTTAAAATAACTAATGAATGGTTTAATCAAATTTTATGAAACTGCATTATATTTTGAAAAGAAAGATGGATAAAAATGACTTCAACGTTATTTTAGTTTTTATTTAATCCATTAGTTAATTTTTTTAAACTAGCCGAAAATTGGCTAAAAACTTTGACTATCTATTTAACAACGAGTACATCAGTACTTCACATAAACAAATTTCAATTTGTGACTACAAGATTAAGGAATCTATGATGATCTATCTCCAGTTTTGTTTTGTTATGTTTGTTTTGTTTTTTAATGAAAAATCTTAGATATACTGACTAATGAAATAAACCAGCACAAATCTAAATAAAAATTGATGCCTCACTGTTTCAATTTTTATTTAGATTTATGCTGGTTTCTTTCATTAGTCGTTTGATCCTACAGCACATTAAATATTTGTTGATCTTAGATTTACGTTTCCTATAAAAGCTTTTATGTTGATTGGCACTGAAGATACAGACTCTGACGTTTCAATGACAATCGGGACTAGTTGAGTTTGGATGGTCAGCCCAATGCTCGCTCGCCTTTACTCCCGAGAAAAATGCTGGTTCCCATTGAATAGGATTGAATCCTAGGTTCGTTCGGAAGAGAAATAATTTAGGAAAAAATCTCTGCCATACTCCGGATGTTGAATTCTGCTCCTGCAGCAAACAACCTAGTGCGTACACCACTTCGTGCTTTTTCGTGTTCGTAGAATTTGCCGACAAAATTTCTGATCTGCATTGCGATCAATTTTAAAGTATCTATAACCTTCTTTCAATAATTACAGCTGTTGCGGCACAGCCTTGTGGTCAAGGTAAGGGCCTGCCAAGAGGCTCGCTGTCTGAACTTAGGTTCGAATCCTTCAGTGTTTTGTTTGTCTTCGTTAAAGGACGACAAAGTCTGCTGTCACCAAATCGTGCCTCCTGGATCGATATTTACCGACAACAGAATTTCTCTCCCACTATGGAGTAAATTCTCTAAGATAGTGATCCAAAATGGATCCAGGATAAGTCTCTCTCACGAACACCCACAATAATTATTTATTGTTAACTGATTTCGGATAATTTCCAAAAACTTATAAGGGGAGAATAATATTTAGTAATCCATCCATCCATAGTATTCTATCCGGAGTCATGTCCATATCCTGTGGAATTCACGTGGAACTCCCAGAAACACATGGGGAAAGATACTGGGGTGATTTTCCGTTGCCTGCCCTAGGATGCTATTAAGGAATGACGTCAGACCGAAGAGAAAGTGAAGAAGAGGCTGACAGAGGAAAGGAAATTGAAACAGCAAAACCATGGCCGGGAATCGAACCCGGGTGTCAACACAATGCCCGCACAGAAGACCGCCGTCAAGACCGCTCTGCCACGCCGGCACGCTGTTTTGTAATCATTAATTTTCATATTGTTGAACAATTAACTTCGAAAATATATTTGTAATATAAAACAACTGGCTAGTATAATCCAAAACATCTACTTTATTCTTCACAATATTTTATTTCTCTTAGCGAGAAACTTCCTCAGGTGACAATATTTGAGGAAAGAAAACTGATTTCTTCTTCTCTATAATTCCATCGATCTTAATGAATACATAATAATGTATTAATAAACAAACTTCTCAACCATTCTTTTAACAACAATCCATTAGCCTAATTGTCTAAACATTCTTTTAATCTAACTAAGCAACAATTTATTATACTAACGCGAATTATTCTCGCAAAAACTGAATAACAATTAAATAATAAACTAATATTAGTGGATGACAATCAGACTTCTTAAATTATAAATATTTCACTCTTCTATTCATGAACTATTTAATGCATTCAACAGATACATTACTTATTTTTAAGAATCTGTCCTGATCTGTAAACTGTTTCCAATTTATTAAATATGATTCCAGCATAAACCTCTCCTTTTGTATCTCACAAATGATATCTTTGGGATCCGGGTAATGGTCCGCCCGGTCCGATATTTTCGTTTTTCTTTTTTTTTTTTTTTTTGTAGGCTCTAATGTGTTCTGCTAATCTCTCTCTCAATGTACGTCCCATACTTCCATAGTAACCCCCCCACAATCTCTGCATTTCAATCTATAAATTACCGCATTTTATTTAATACGTATTCCTTCTCTAATTTATTCTTTTTATTCAATTTATTGCATCTGTAAAAAACTAATCTAATATCTTTATCATTACAAATATCCTTGATATTTTCAATTCCTTACAACCCTAACGGCAGTTTCATTACCTTATTATGATCTGTTTTAACCTCTTTCTTGTTTTTTTTTGCTTTCTTCCTCCCCTTAAAGAAATAGTTTTTAATTATAAATAAAATTTCACAGGTATTTTTAGTAATGATAGCTGTAGGTGCCGGTAATTATATTTAAAAGAAACTTGTTACTGTACAAATACGAAAGCACTAATTTTCATTTGGTTAAACTTATTTGATCACTTCAATATATTTTTTAGTTCCAGTTCTACATTTTCGCTAAGCTTTCAGTTGATTTAACCATTGCATGGAAACAATGAATTACTGCTTCAGGGACATCTGCTTTCAATCGTTTTCAAATACAGATTTTATCGTGAATATCTATTTTGCAGAAGAATTCCATTAGCAACTATTATCCACTATTGCTTTAAAAAGCCTTCCTTTCTCTGATATCGATTCTAACGCTTTTAGTATCTTCGTTAAACTTGTTGCTCAATTTTTGTTTTTGATGTTTGCCGATACGTGCTGATAAACATTGTTGCTGTCCTATTGTTGTCCCTGGATGCGAAGGAATCATGCGTAAATTTATGACTATCTTCGCCATTGTGCTTTGCCTAAAGATGGCGGTAGGCTTTTCCGCTTCATATAAATTCGGAGCGATTATTAATTTATTATCACGATAACGAGATCATCGTTTGAAAAGAAATAGCGCATTAACTGACACGAGTTCATTTATTGCAGAGTAAGATGACAAAAACAACTTTTTATTGCGTGAAATTGATATTTTTTATATTAAAGCGACTTGTTTTAATAACAAACTTACAAGAACACGATATATCCTGTATAACACGGAATTTAAGCTAATTTGTGAGATGAAAGTAGACATGGATTGCAAGATACTTATGTTAGAATTAGCGCATCTCCGATTTCGGGATATTTGATATTATTTTCATTTATTTTCAAGCATTAGCTTCTTGTTGTTCGATTTCAGTGGAAATGTTAATGTGACGGAATGATTAAGCAGTGATTTCAAGTTCTCAGCATCTAGTGTTCAATGGACTACTTGAGGTTTACGCCCCTATCGACGTCACGTATGACGCGTAATGTGGGATCCTGTGGGATAAACCAACATATAACTTAGTGTGAATTGCTCAAAAAAATCGTCGATTTTTGACATTTCAAGACGGAATGGTGCAGTACTGTGCAGTTCCTTATTGTAATAATTCTGTAAAACGCTTGGAATATCCTTCTTTAATATAATACTAGCAGCAAAGCCTGTCGGACGACAGACATAAAAAAATCTGAAAAATCATTTTATTATCAAGTAACAAATATTAAGTAAATGTAATCTAAATACTGTGCTAACTTGTGAACGAAGCTTCTATGGCAAAAATGGTTTTAAGTTTCGAAATCACCGTAAACAACTGAGTAAGTATGCCAAATTTCATTAAAATGGATGCAGTGGTAACAAAATTATTTGGTTTTGAACATATGTTTTGTTAGAATTTCAATTGTCGAGGTCAGTTCGCAAGAATAAAATTTCATGGAAACAATATGGAATGATACAATGAACTAATATTTTCATCCAATTTGAGTACTACTGATTCAATGGTAGCGTTGAGAACGGTTGGATCTATCTTAATAGCTTAATTATATCGAGTTACAGACAGACAGATAGACGAACTTAGCCAATTTATATGTATATATTTGATTCGATTGATGATTTCATTTGAATTTTTTTTTTAATGTTTATCAGACCTATTTAGGTGTACTTCTTACCTGTACACCTGTAATATAGGTTCTGAGAGTTTAAGCTAAAGGATCATTTTCCACCCAAAAAGAAAAATGAAATACCAACCATATCTAAAGTTTAATTTATCTAAAGAATAATTATTATTTTTGACTCATAACGCCGAAAGGCATTTTAAAACTCACCTATGTATAATTTATGTATGCGCTAACTTGTGAACGAAGCTTCTACGGCAAAAATGGTTTTGAGTTTCAAAATCAGCGTAAAAAACTGAGTAAGTATGCCAAATTTCATTAAAATTGGTGCAGTGGTAACAAAATTATTTGGTTTTGAACGTATGTTTTGTTAGAATTTCAGTTAAAATTTCAATACCCAATATCAGGGTATTGCCTTTTATATATTAAGACATTAACAAAAAGCCAGAAGTAACCGCATTAGGATAAGAAAGAAAGAAGACACCATTAAAATAAAATTAGGTTATATATTTATATCTTTTCTTTGATTTTCTAAATTTCTTTTCTAAAATTATTTTCTAAATTAAGGTATTTCTAATATTAAAAAAAAAATAGAGAGAATAGTTATCTTTAATTGAATATCACGTTTTATATTCGTAACATAACCGGAAAAAAAAACCGAACTTACATTAAGAAAAGAAGAAAAGAAAAACACAGAAAAAAGATAGAAAAAGAAAGAAATGGAATAAAAAAAAATTGTAAATTCTTTATATCAACAGGATATTTCGTCTCATTGTTAGTGGTTCATTATAATCAATGAAGTTTTTAAAGGCCAAATATAAATATTCTAAAAATGTAAAAAAGTTACAGCACAAGTAACACATACTTGTAAAACGTAGATTTTCGTTTAAAACATTATATTTACAATAAAAGTAACACGACGTTTCGGCAATTTCAGGCCAATCGCCATTATCAAGTGAATTAGTATACAAAGATGGATATACAAGATCAGAATATACAAGATGGCGCAAAAGTCCTATCCACGTTACAAATTGCCCTTAATTCTTGAAAAGCAGTAATGCAAAATCCCAATAAATCCATATAGATATACGTATGCTGGCTGTAGAATAAGGCATTTCAAGAAGATATGCTCATATAATCTTACTTAAGTCCAAATTCAAGCCTAATATTTCATCCCTGTTATGTGGTCTTCTATTGGAATACAATCCTAATCGCAGGTTACAGTTTGTTGAACTTATGTTGGATGAAGAAGATCCTGATTTGAATTCAAAGATTGTTTGGAGTGATGAAGCCATCTTTAAATTCTTTGGTCATGTTACCGACACAATTGTACGTATTGGTGTACTAAAATCGTAACATTTCGCTTGAAAGTCAAATCAACCAGTCCAATCAACCGTTACAGTTTGGGCGGAATCTCATACCATGGAATACTCGGACCATGGTTTTCTTTTGACTGGTTAGAAATTTTTGAAAATGCTTCAAGGTATGTAGTTCTAAAAAAATGGGGACCAACGTCGAGAAAAGTCATTGGAAGAAAATGATCAATTGAAATGCCATCAAGGTCTCCAGACCTCAATTCTACGGATTTCTTCTGTTGGGGCCTAGTCAAACTGTAAGCCACGAAACCAACAATAGTAGATGACCTTAAAGCATCCATCAAACAAGTGTCATGACATTGATACAGACTGACAACTTTGCCAAGTCGTCTGTCTCGTTGTTCCTGGACGTCTTTTGCAGAGTGTCAATGTAGAGGGAAAACAATTTGAACATACAAAGTAGTTGTAAATCGCTAAGAACTTACAAAGTTATAGTAATAAATGGATATATACGTGATTATAAGATAAACCAGACATTCAAATTAGAATGTCCTAATTAGGTTTATTATTCTGTCTTAATTAGGTTTATCATTCTAGAGATAAGTTTAAAAGGCTTTAACATAAAATGAAAAGCTACGTGTCTACTTTTTTTAATAGACTTAGTGTAATTATGCGCAAAAAGCAGAAAACTCATAAGTAAAAGTCACGATAGCGTCACCGGAGTTGCCAGTTCAGACCATGTGCATTCGAAAGATCTTCCATATCTAAGTCAACCAGCAAAATTTTAGCGGCAGACAGCCAGGGGTACAGCAACTGTGAGGGGTCAAGGTTAACACTTTGACCCCTCATAAGTGGAAATCACTTATAAGTCACTGCAAGAGGCTTATAAGTAGTCTGCAACCTTAGATAAGGATGAGACAGATATTGTGATAAGCAGATATTGATTGGAAAATAAGCAGGATATTGTTATTGATCAGCTTCAAATCGAATACAATCGATGTGAAGTTCAGAGAACAGGGCTGCAAAAGCCCGATACTCTGTACACTGACATGGTAAAGGGTACTACTGGGTCACCGGAGTTATTGGACAAGAGGCATCTTTCCTGAAAGCTTGTCCCAGGGGGAGTTCACTGGTCGAATTTGCCGGGCAGATAGGCAGCAGGAGAGAAGGAGGAAACGGTGAAGTCCGGGAATAGTTCAGCATGCCGGAGCACCTCTTTCTGCTGCATCTCACTTCTCTTTTTTCTCCTTGCCTCTCCACATCTCTCTCCTTCTCTATAACTCACCTTCTTACACTTTCTTCACACCGAAATGGTACTTTTTCTTGTTATATGTTTTTGTGTTGTGTTTGGTGTTTTTCCTCCTCTATCTGCCAGAGGCTTCATACACAGAGATTCGCTTCAGAAACATGATAAAGTATGCGTTCTACAACTGCGGGTACCTGGATTTTGAATCTGATCCATGAATAAGTCCGAACGACTACTGCTTCGACTCGATCGTCAATGACAGTTGCTTCAAGTGTGACAGCATTGTATTCGTTAAATGTGCTCACTGTGAGCAGAGTATCTCCCTTTCGCACGCCCTGTTCTCTGAACTTCCCATCGATTGTATCTGATTTGAAGCTGATCAATAACAATTTCCTGCTTATTTTCCAATCAATATCTGCTTATTGTGTCTGTCTCATCCTTATCTAAGGTTGCAGGCTACTTGTAAGCCTCTTGCAGTGACTTATAAGTGATTTCCCATAGGCCACCATGTTAAATTGGACCCCTCATAGCTCCTACAACCCTGGCTTTCTGCCGCTTAAATTTTACTGGTTGGCTTAGATATGGAAGCTCTTTCGAATGCACAAGGTCTGAATCAACAACTCCGGTGATGCTATCGTGACCTTACTTGTCAATCATTGAATTAGGTTTATGGGCGTTATTCAAAAGGTAAAAAGATTAAAAGGTTTTAAAATAATGGAAAAAAAATGTTTACACACCTATTATTAACAATAGGCTTAGTTTTATAGCCCAGAAAGCAGCAAATTCTGGCATTTTATTAAACAATAAAAATAACTTACAAAATAAAATACCTATAATTTATGTACCTGAAAAAATAATAAAACCTTCTTATTGGATATGGTATCGTTATAACAATGCTTATTGGTGGCAATATAATATGATTCTTTTAATTCCATCTTCTTCAATTTCTAATGTATTTTTATTGGTTTTTTTCCTCTTAAGTTCTTTCAAAAAAATTTCGAAATTCTGAATTTACTGCTTTCTGCGCTTATAAGACTTAGCCTATTATTAATAATAGGTGTGTAAAAAAGTTTTCCATTATTTTAAAACTTATTAAAGTTTTCCATTATTCATTTTTTTTTATCTTTTGAATAATGCACATAAACCTATTTTTAATCACTGCGTCTACTGCTTCCTGCGCATAATTAGGCTAAGCCTAGTATTAAAAAAAAAATAGATGTGAATTCATTTTATTTTCAAATTTTTACCTCTAGAATAATGTAACTAATTTGAAAGTCTGGTTTTTCTTTCGAATTTTATATTTATTATATATTAATTCACTTGGTTGTAATTGGTTAATTGGTTGTAATTCACTTGATAATAACAATTGGTCTATAATTGCCGAAACGTCGTTATTGTATATATAATGTTTTTATTGAAAATCTAACATTTTTAAAATTTTTATGTGACTTCTTCTGTAGGTTTAATAGCTCTTTATCACACGTTAAAACCTTGATAACTCTAAAATATTTATTTAACTTCTTTTTTTTTTATTTTTTTTTTCCCTCTTTGCTTTCATTTTTTCTTCTTCTTTCTTTATAATATAAGGTTTTTTTTCTTCTGGTTATATTAGAAATATTAGGTGAAAATACAATTAGAAATAAATAAGTAATATTGTCCTTAACTTATTTTTATTAGAAATATTGTAATTTATTAAATGTAAAAATAAGACAATTATAAATGTGATATTTTGTTGATATTATTAATATTTGATAAAATGTCAAGAGAAAGTGTATTAGTATAGGAAAGAAAAAAGACAAGATTAAAAAAAAAGTTTAGTTAAAAAGCTTACTTTTGTATTTTTTATAACATCTCAATAAATTAAGAAAGTAAGAAGAATTTGTATATATTGTGAATACTAGACGAAGGTTGAGGAATGAATGTGGATTTGATACTTAAAAGTTTAGTTAAGTTATTACTGTGTTTGTATTATTATATATTTAATAAATTATGATATTTCTAATAAAAAAATAAGTTAAGGAGAATATTTGTTTATTTATTTCTAATCATATATTACTTTTCCACATAATATTCTTAACATAGGTTGTTGTTGTTTTTCTGGTTATCTTTGTTTTTTTCTTCCTTATTTAATAAAAGAGATTGAAAGGAAAAAAATTAAAGATAAATAAATAACAATATAAAAAAGAAATCGTTCCATCCGCAGAATCGAACATTGGACACCTAGATTCAAGTCTTACGCATTGGGCCACAAGAACACCTACTGTGAAATGGATAGCACGAAGTTCATAAGCTAATACACCTAACCCTCTGCTATAGCGCATTCCGCTATAGCGTTTTATTACTATCGCGCATACTTAAAAAGCTGCCCAAATACCTTTATCGCGCTCTAAATGACTGCTGTAGCGCACCCTGGTTGGTCGAAAAAATTCAAATATTGCGGGCTCCGCAAGTGAGTAGATTCATTCAGTGAATTGGTCAGGACATCACGGGTGATCTGAAGAAATACAATGTTAAACAAGCAGTAGATTTAATTGTGGACTGTTGGAATAATAAGACACAAAAAACAATTCATCACGCTTGGCGTAATATTTTGGAGGGCTTACCTGAGGCCCGCCATGGGAATGTGGACGGTGAGCCACAGTCAGTGCAGGCTGAGATTTAGCCAGCTGTGGAAGAGGCACGACATGTCCCTGGAGCTGGTTTTGCTGACACAACAGAAGAAGACATTCTAGAAATGAATGAATGTCCAGCCCCTGTTACTGCTGCTGAAATCATAGAAGAGGAGAATCTGGCACAAGAGGATAACAGCGAAGGAGAAGAGGAGGAGGGTGGTGGTCAGGGCCCGATCTAAGGGGGGGCAAGCCGGGCAAATGCCCAGAGCGGCAAAAATGAGGGGCGGCAAAATTGAGGGCGGTTGGCGGCTACTAAAAAAATAATTTTATGAATTTTGTAATTAATGAAGGCATAAATAATTATTCGAATATATTAATCACATAGTCTATTAAGTAAACTATTCATTGACAAACTGCTCATACTGTTCAAGAAGCTGACGAATAAAAGACCAAAATTGAAAAACTTATTTTAAACGAATTCGATAAGGCAGCAACACCAGGGTGTGTAATGTCATTACTACAACACTGAATCCAAGTCAGAAACGGGGGATTACCGATATATAACCAAAACTAATACTTGCCATTGGTAGCGTTCACACAAAAAAAAAAACGGTCGGTGGTTTCATATTTCAAATTGAGGGAGTTCTCTGTTTCCCCTCATATATATAAATATTATAATGTATGTTTGTCCGCAATTTTCTCAAACTACTGGGCCGAGTGTTTGTGTTCAGACATAAGGTTTGGTGGAATCCTGACCTTCCGAAGATATATAATATACTGGTACATTGAAGTACTTTGTTTTAACCAACTTATAAAAAAGAAGACTCTCTGTTTTGAACTTGTTTTTTTGGTAAGTGAAAAACAAAAATAATTGCTTTTCGTATAAACTGAAACTATAACAGGTTAGGGGAGTTTCGTCATAGTGATGTGTGGTCAAAAAACGACAGGGACTAACGGCGGAGTTTAGTCTAAGGCACACAGACTTTATTTACATTTATTTACAGTTTTGGATGGATTTTCCTTCTGGTCCGCCTCTGGCTTGCTCGAAAGCTTTCTGTGTGGTCCGTCTCTGGAAGAGAGAGATCGTACGCAGCAGATTGGCCCCCCGACTCAGCCAATCACAGGGCAGATTAACTGACCAATCGGGAAGGCTTTTCAACTTTGTAACAATAGTCTAGTTTCGTCAATGTTTTTATTTCCATACATGAAGTGAAGTGTTGGTTCGTCATTAGTGAAAACACTCCATCATAAAATAGAGGAGTTGTGTGTGAATTTACTAAGTAAGTACCTACCTACCTATTTATAAATCTATAGTATGTAAAAAAATCATTTACACCAAATTTACATAAAATCTTGGTTCGAACTTTCACGTAGGCTCAAATCGTCGCATACAATAGATGCCGAGTCACAGAGAATAATTGAGTCAGAAATAGAACACTGGAATGAGTTTTGTTACGTATTGCCTCAATCATCAAAATATTGGCAAAAAGTAGCTTTGCTTTTCAAGGTACTTCTGATAATCGGTATCAGTATAACAATGGTAACTTTTTAAAACTAGTAGAGTTCTTAGCCGAATTTGATCCTGTTATGCAGGAACATGTACGCAGAGTTTTGAAGAAAGAGGAGAAACAAGCAATCTACTTAAGTAAAACTATTCAGAATGAGTTCATTAATACGATGTCAGAGAGTATAAAAATATTATGAAAGCTATTATTAAATCGAAATATTATTCTAATATTTTAGATTGTACCCCGGACGCTAGCAAAACTGAGCAGATAACCCTGATAATTAGGTATATTTCTATTAATCAAACCGAAGACCATCCAAAAACGTCAGAAATTGTAATAAATGAAAGTTTTTAGGATTTATACCAATCGAACAATCTACAGGTCTCAAACTAACAGAAGTTATCTTAGAACAATTATCAGCACTTGCATTGTCTTTAGAGAACATAAGAGGGCTAGGGTACGATAACTGATTCAATATGAAAGGTATTGAAAGTGGGATCCAAGCCAGGATAAAAAACATGAATCCACGGGTATTTTATGTTCAATGCAGTAGTCATTCTTTAAACTTAGGGGTAAACGACATGGCAAAGTCTTCACTGGAAGCTACAAATTTTTTTAATATTGTGCAAAAGATCTAAGTTTTCTTTTCCTCTTCAACGTTGAGATGGTTAATTCTTTTGATGAATGTAAAAGGTATTACTCTAAAACCACTTAGTGACACGAGATGGGAAAGTCGAATCGAGGCAATAAAACCACTAAGATATCAAATAGGGCAAGCTTACGATGCATTGTTTAGTGTTTACCAAAACACAGATATGGATACCTCTACACGAGACGAAGCTTCGGGTTCGTTGAATCAAATTAAGCAGTTTAAATATTTTTATGCTCTGTAATAATTTGGTACGAAACTTTGAATCGGATAAATCCTGTCAGGAAATTAATGCAAAGTAAAGATTTTGACTTAGTTTCTGTCGTTAAATTAATAAAAAACACCAAGTTTTCTTTGAAAACTGACGTTCAGATGAGTATTTTACTCAAGTTCTTGAAGACACCAAAGCCTTAGCTGCTGAAATCGACAGCGAGGTGTTAGATTTTGAAAATGTGCCTAAACATCGTGTTGGCTCCAAAAAGAAGCAGTTTGGTTAAGAGTGTGATGATGAACCAATCATTGATCCCCGTCAAAAATATATGATCGAAGTATTTTTTCACATTGTAGATACAGCTATAAACTCCTTGAAGTTAAGGTTTTCCCAGATTACTGAGCATAGTAAATATTTTGCTGTTTTGTATAACATATATGCCTTGAGAGAACTGCCAAAAGATGAACTGTTAGAACATTATAAGAGCCTCCAGACTATTTTAACCCACGAGGACTCATCTGATATAAATGGATTAGAACTTTCAGAGGAGTTGTCAGTCCTTTGTATGATTTTAAATAGTAATTTCTCTCCTCGAGACGTTTTAAAATTTATAACAGATTTAAGATTTGGTCCAAATATCAGTATTGCTCTCAGAATTCTTTTGACTTTATCAGTAACAGTTGCAAGAAGCTTTTCTAAATTTAAAATAATAAAAAATTATCTACTGTCCACCATGTCACAAAAAAGATTATCTGGATTGGCTATGATTTCAATAGAACACAAGGTTTGCGACAGTATAAATTTATCAGAATTATTAAAGATTTTGCAGAACGAAAAGTGCGAAGAAAATTATTTTAGTTACTTTAGGTAGAGAAAAATATTAATATTTATTCCCAGAAAAAAAGTGTTTTAATTTAATTTGTTTATTTGTTAAGAATGACTAATTCGTTTTGTGGCTCTACGTAATTACTATGTTTTTTTTTATTTGAATTAAATTTTTTAAAAATCATTTCTTGTTTTTTTTTTTTTCATTCATTAAACTGTAGGGAAAATATGTCATTAAAAAGTCAATGTAACAAAAGTTACATAAATATAAACCGACTTCATATAACATTTTGGTCTATATCTTTTAAACTAACGGTACTGAACCGACTTTGATGAAATTTTTACTGTTCCGTAAGTTGAATGATACATAAGTTGATAAAAAAAGAATTATTTCAATCCGATCAGTAGTTTCTGAGAAATTCTTGGACAAACATATATACATACGCTCATGAAATTTGGTTTAGAAGCCCTAGTATACTAACATATGTGAATATTATACAATTCCAACAATATTACATACATACGGATCGAAATGATAACCTCCTTTTTTTTGAAGTCGGTTAAAAGTTGCACCATCTCTGGAATAACATGCTTATGACTTATAAAGTGTTATTGTAAAGAGCGGCAAATATTATTTTTGCCCGGAGCGGCTAAATAGCTAGATCGGGCCCTGGTGGTGGTGATGATGCTGTGAGGCGTGAGGGACTCAGCATGGCTGACATCAAGGAACTCATTGACTTGGGTGTCAGGATGCGCCACCTCCTTGAACAGGATGTTACCATCAACAGTGAGGCAAGGTGTTCTTTTGTTATGAAAGCACTGGAAGGTTACGACGAACAGTATCATGCTCACATCAACTCCCTCCAGTAATGCCAGATAACAGACTTCCTACGCCGTCGTACCGAGGCTCAGCCGGATCCTCAACCAGGACCATCCAGTGAACCTCAGCTGGATGAGTTTGAGGATGATTTTGAGGGTTTTGAGGGTCCCTTCCAGACTCCTGCTGCTGATGATGATTTCCTCGACGAGATAGAACGTCGAAGGGGTGGCCAGTAAGACTCCACCCCAGCCTCGGAACCCCTTCAACCCACCCAAGCCCCTCATTGTCCCCAAAAAGGTTAATAAAACGGGCTATTATGTTATGTTTTTATTATTTATATAATCGTGATTTTTTTTAATTTCCAGTGTAGGTTTGTAATTAAAGTAATTTTATTAAAAAGAGGTCAAAATAGGGTAAATTAGGAGTAAAATTCGAGGTCGGGGAACCAATAAGAATTACTACCATAAGTTCTTCAGTTCGGCTATCGCGTATCCATGGGGTGTCTACTTAATTATATTAATCTTGGGCTCCCCCCCCCGAAAATTTATTCTATATACGCCACTGCCTCAACCTACACATATTTTTGAAGAACTCCATGTTTACTTTCATCTTATAAATGCATTGATTTTTGCGAAGTACAGGCCGTATCCTCTCCTTGTTACTTTTGATTCCTAACTTATCACTTTGCTTTAGAGAGCTGCTCATTTTTTTTCGAAATAAATATTATATGAAATTAACTTTGTTTCTATCTGAAATTCCGGGTAATGCAAAGAAAGTTAGTAAATCTTTCGTAGCTTTAGGGAAATTTAAGAAAATTTTGTATTTCATGCATTAGCTATTTTATCAGTCTGCTATCCGTTTTCAAAATTGTATTGTGCCTTTCTAACCAATTTTTCCGTTAACTCCTTGTATTGCTAGTATGAAATAAACAAATTTGATTCATTCTATATCTACATTTTATTAGAAAGTTCAATTTCCTATCTTTTTATATTTGATTGAACATGGGGCTTCTTCAGTTGAATGTTTTTCGAAAACATCTTCAACACCAAATATTTAAAAAAACCCATTTATTTGTGAATTTTTGGAAAGAGTTAATTCTTTCCTTTGTCCAGTTCAAATAGAAGAACTCTTCCCGAAAATTCGCAAAAAAAAAAAAAATATGCTTTTTTATGTATTTGGTGTTGAAGATGTTTTGGATCTTATATGATAAGACGAAACGATATAAGGATGAGGTATGGACTAGAATATTTTTCATCTAAAGTCTGTTTGTACATTCATTGTTTTAAAACGGCTGGCCAAATTTTCTTAAAAGTCCAAATAGCCCAATTGAAAATAAGGGCACCAATTATTTTGATCTCCAATCCAGGCATCCCTTAAAAGTCTTAAGTGATAAATGTGTATTACTAAATACATGTGACTTACTAAATACACATATTTATTTAAATGTAGCCTAAACATTTATTTAAAATTTGGTATAAATTTATTTAAAATCCCAATTTAAGACATTAATTTGGATCAGAAATCAGTCCACCACTTTTAGATAGAGTTAGAAGTTCATGGTTTACTTTAAAGTATGAGAATAGTTATTTTGATTTCCCTCTCCTTCCACTCGTTGTTCAAAAATAACTTTAGGAACTTGGTCAATTCCTGGCAATGGCAGGGGATTTATTTTCCACGCTTTTTTCTCCTCCAGAAGGACCCTGGGGTTCTCCCAGCCCTCTGTCAAAGGGTTACCGGATATTTTATTCGGAGGTTTCTTAAAGGCGGGCGGGCGTGAGACTGACCATCTGATCACAATTTACTCCAGAATCGCTGGGAGCCTAAACCTTCTGCGCTCCCAAGTATCTGCATTGGAGTAGCTTTACTTTTGCTTACTTTTTTATTTTGATATGATTTAAAGAAGAAAGAAAAAACAAGAAATTAATTCCTGTTTGGAAGTTTGTGATAAGATATTTTTCAATGCTCTTCAAGCATTTAAAACATGAATCAATGCTGCATTTTGTCTAAATTAACATCCTTTCATTTACAGCAAATTCTTCTATTTATATTTTTTACTTTCTTCTTTATTCTTCTATTTTATAGAATAAACCTCAATATGTCTACTTTTTTTTTAAATAATGCTGTGATATCTGTGTAAAGTTCTTAAAAGATAGTTCAAAGGAGTAACTCTAAAATTAGGAGGCAAATATCGAAATAAAACCTTAACTATATTCTGTTTATTAAAACATACATAGACTCTTGCTTTATACATTCCTATCCATCGGATTTCTTAGCGTAGTTTTGATATTCCTACAGCATTCTCGTCAGTAGATTTCTTATTCTACATTTGTTATCTGTAAATTTTACTATTGAAGATCACTGTTATATTTTGTATTCCAATCTACATATAGTGGTAATTGTGTAGGACTATTTAAAAGAAATACTAATTTTATTTCTTTTGGAACCAATCGATTCCTAAATTCGAAGTAGATATGTAATCAATGGAAAACTCTAGTTTTACTTTTTATTTTTTAAGAAAATTAGAAATTTAGGTGATAGGATGCACCTCTATAAACTAAGAAAAAAAATGGTAAACTTGTTTCAAAATTGAGTCATACCGAGATGAAAAATGATTTTTCTTTTGTGTTTCCAAACGAAACATCCTGGAAAGGGTCATACCTAACCTAATATTAAGTAAAAGAAAAAATATTTGTTTATCTTTCTCTATTTTATTTCCAAAAATCTTGAAAGGATCTTACGAATTTGCTATCAGGACTTCCAGCTTTTTACGAAAACCCAAGTTCTTGCTTTGAAAAATGTGAATCCGCCTTCCGCAAGAATGTTCTAACTAAATCTTCTAATTTTGTTAAAAATGTAAAGTAAATGTATTCATCAGTGTTCGTTTACATATCTACTGCGTATTTCGGAATGTTTGGTTCTAAAAAACAGAAAAACTCATTTTAATTTAAACTTGTTCTTAAATAATAACCCACTTAGCTCCTTAATCGTGGAATACTTACTTGTTAGTGCTTAGCTATGGCATTCGTCAAAGTTCCAAACTTAGAATTCATATTTCATGTGAAAGTGTTAAAAATTTGCCGATAAATATTTACGCATTCTTACTGCTGTATCGTACCACAATAGGTCATATAATTAAGTCACTTTCATGTTAATACTGTTCTTTAACCGTACAGAAAACATGGGACTAACCACAAACTTTAGGATTTCTTTTTAGTTCTCCTTGTCCCTTGTCCCAACTAAACAACTCAGTACCTTCAAAAAACGCATTGCATGATCTCGTCGCAATTGCATGTTTTATTCATAGTTACATCACATCATTGTTTGGCACAAATTCAGTAATATTAAACATTTTCCACAAATTATTAATGGACGTGATATCTTAGTTAACTCTTCTACAATTTGCAATAACAGAATTGCAATACCTGCTTTAGGATATTTTTATTCATTTCAGATTAATGGTTTGCAAATTTGTTTCAGTTTCAAAGTCTCAACTTATCATTCTTTTCGAAGTCATATTCGAATTATTTTTTTGTATATTTGTTTTTGAATCGACAATTAATAATGAAACTCTTCCAATAAATAAACACACAAGTTACGAAATTATGGCTCACAGTTTCCTGAAATACTAACATTCCTTAATTTAAAAATACCTTATTTTCCTTTAAAAAAATCGTTTTATTTTTGTTGTAATCATCACGTGCTGTATGAAACCTTCTTCATGAACAAAATCAAATCATAAAATTAGATTTATTTTCCGCAGTGAAGATTCACCGACCTAATCATGCTTGAGCGTATTTTACCGCAATGACGCTGCGTGTTTTATGTAGATAATTTAATTAAAATTCTGAAGCTGTATAATGTGCTTCTCGTCCAACATCCATTAAACAATCGTCGATTGTAATATCTTAAATTTGAATTTATTTTTTAATCTTATTCGTTTATTTGCATATAAATATAGTGTTTCTCTCACAATGTAATTTAAGATTGAAAACGAATCGCTATATAAAGGATCCGAAAGCTCGCGACGAAAATGTAATGTATTATAGCCATTTTTAAATGTTTTAAATAAGATTTAATTTTTTTAATAAGGTATAATGTGTTGTTATTACTGCTTTTTAGAAATATAAAATTGGAATTTTAAGAAATGTTCTAGAAAAAATTGTTGCCCAAAGATTGGAATCGTTATTTTATTTTTAACTTTAAATCTTAACAAGCTTTTACAGGTTTCAGCGATATCAGAAGATTGGGTGCTTACTACCTCAAAAAGGGTCAGTCCTCCGTTTATAACATTGAAGCCATATGAACATTTTAAAAAAGCCTTTAAGAGAATTTCAAGGTGGCACGAAAAGCTCATACAGATACTCTTGGGTACCAATTAATACTATGTTATTTTTTGGTTGTCAGCGTGAGGAAGAGATGGTTCAGACTCAAGGGTTTCTATGGTTTCTATGTAACAAAGGGAGGGCAAAAACGAAAACTTTTACCCAATAACTGGCATAAATAAAGGTTTACTTTATAAAACTTAATTTGCTTTTAACATGTCGAATTCAACGTAATTTTTTCAAGGTGGGTTTGTGCTAGTTTTATCTCACGATCTTATCTGTTGATATCCTCGGAAAAAAAAAACATAGAATATATATTAAAACAAAAATGTGAAACACTGATGTAAAGTAAGAAATAGAATTGGATAAGGATGTAAATAAAATTAATTTTAACAATATTTAGATCTTCGACAGAGTTACATCAGCTTTTTATTCAAATTAAGATATTTGAAGTAATTAAAAAGGCCACAAATACTTTTCACAAATACTTTACAAAACATCAAACACATTGAAGCTTTATGACACGACCAGGTTTCGACCGGACATGCTGGACATTTACAAATGTGAATTTCAACAGGTGCAAACATTTTAAAAAAACATTTATAAACAATGACAGGACGAGATGCAAATAGAACGATTTCCTTCCATATCCTCTGGTGGCAGGAATCGTAGACCGGAAACTGAAGAACCCTCGAGGTAAACAGGAGCATACGAACGTCAGATAAACAGGAACGGATGTATTTCAATGAGTCAATAACTGGGCCGGGAACTTCCACATTGAAACTTACAAGGCATCATCACAAGGGATTACCCATGTAAACTTAATAACTATTGGAAAAAAAACCGGAGAAAGAAATGGAATGGCAGAGAGGTAAGGGTTTCAAAATTATCTAATATTCGATGTAATAAGGTTGAACGCCAGGGTTTATTTATAAGGTTTTTATCTTTAACGGGAAAGTCGTATTGATAGGTTATTCTGTAGAAAATTGTGTCATTGTAACAATGAGGATCTGCTAATATAATCAGGAATTCTTTACATTTTCGAAGGAAGTGGTTCAATTCACGGTGGAGGATGACGGGATTCCCTAAACTAAGGGTATGCCCGCAATCACGGACATGAGACGCTGTCAAGTAATTGAAGTCCCCAGTTTACAGCGCGATAGCATGCTGGACCATCCGCCTCATTAATGGCTAGCGGGTCTCCACAATATATTTACAAGGGAAACCCTTGTTTCTACGTGAAAGTTCCCGGCCCAGGTCGTATCACTAAGTTTTAATGTGTTTTAAAGTATTTGTGTGTCTGGCCTTTTCAATTACTTCTCCAATTTTACACACATTAAATAGTGAACATAAGATATTTGAACTTGTATCTTCTACTTTATTAGATGTGCGCCAAATATCACGTCTTACAAGATTCGTTATTGTATATTATAACGTTCGAAAATTTCTGGATGATTGCTTTTAACTGTATCTGATTCCAAAATAAGTATCACAGAAAGTAATAGCAGCTCCAAGATATTGTACTATGTTAACTTTTTAGTGATTATTGTACAAAAATATTCAATATAATATTTTAGTACAATAATGATTAGGGTAAAATAAAATTCTCAGTTCATTACAAAGAACTTTTATGACATGTTCTAAGTTCCACTCTGGCGGAAATATAACTGGGTATTATGAGAGAATTCGTAAACAGAACTACAGAAATAAGCCTGTAATTCTGCTGTGCAAAGCATGCGTTCGAAAGCTGGATAAGGTTGTTGTAAATCTTCCATTTCTATCTTCTGCACCCGATAGAAGGTGAATTGAATTCCTGCTTTTACGTACGGGATGAAAAAAAGTCAAGTGTCTGATCATAATTAGGCCTACTTATACTTTGTAATTACTTTTGGGAGACCGTCCACTTCGAGATATAGTCACTCCTAGCTTTATATTTCATTGGAGAATATCTGAAGCATTCGGAAGAAGACCAATGATGCTAATCATGAAAAGGGATATCGTTGATACTCAAAAGTAATGCTACAAAGATAAATGCTTTGCGATGTATCATCTGTTATCATTTAAAAAACCTACAATAGAAAATCATCTTAAGAATTTGGATTGATTATAATTTGGAATTTAAGTTCTTTAATCTAATTTTACGGGGAAACAAAGAAAATTTCCATATTAGTTCGATACAAACATATGCTAGATGCAATGGACTTAATAATTATAATGAATATTTGAACTTAAAACCATTGGAAATACATCGTATATGATACTTATATTTCTTATATCTCATCATATACATCATCATATACATTAATTAGTTCCTTTAATATCCAGTGCAGAAATAACTTAAACTACATAAAAACTATAGAACCTAAAAAAAAAATTCCATCTTCTTTTTTAATAATCCCTACAAGGCACACACACACTCAACTATATTCATGTCAACAATATCAACAACATTATTCATTCATGTCTGCTCCCATTTACAATGCTATGCATCTTAATCTCACGATTAAACAATATTTAATGTACATTCACTACTACATTATTACTACAACGCTACTTAAATCACAAGATTAATTATATATATTATTATTGAATAGAATATAGTTACATTTATATTAAATATTCTGCTCATGAATTTGATTTATTTAAATATATAAATAAATCCCATAATCTAAAAAAAAGGGTTAAGAAATATTTGATTTTACCTTAAAAAAAATCTAAACTGAAATACTAACAAGTAAGTATTTTTTTTTTCATCTCAAAACATGTTAAACTTGGACTAACACTGTAAATTAAGGAAAGTAGGTGTCAAGGTGTCAAGGTGTTTTCAGAAATTTTATTATTTATACTTATATATGTACAAATTTATCGAGATATATTATTATCTGAATACATATCATTCTATTTAAAATTCTAGAAACATCTTTTTTTTATAATCATTTCTTATGTTTATTTAAAAACTTTTTTTTTTTAAGTAATTCTGAAAACACTTATTTAATTATCTGATTTTCTTTCAATTTGCATTTGCTTGAAAAAGAGAAGTTATAATTCTAATGATAGAATAATTAACATACAGACAGATTGTGTGATTTATTTTTGGCATCGTAATTGCTTGTGTACAACTACCTTTCGGGGCCAAGAAATCAGCTTATCTGCTTAGCAATGTAGCCGTGCAACAAAACATACAAAGTACATTAGGTAAGCTGTTCACAGCGTAGCTAGAACAGCTGATATAAAAAAAGTATATAAATACAAAGAAAATAGATTTATATATTATAATTTTAAATAAAAAAATATTGGCTAATGATTAAATCTTGTCATTGAAAGAATGGGTTTTTAATTCGAGTCTGCAAAGAAGTACAAGGAAAAAAATCCTAAAGTCTTCAGCCAATTGTGAATCGTCTTAGTCCTCTTGAAAATTGAAGACTGATTTATAAACTTCGTTAATGACCCTCAATGAGAGTTAATTAAAGAATTCCGTAATTTTTTTCTTGTTAATTATTACAAGGTACGACCTATCAATGTAGTCGATGTTGAACAAATTGTTCTTTTGTCTCTCTCTTAGTCACGTGAGGATTAAATTATTCCTTTTGCATTCGATGCAAATTTCGGTTGGTTGGGTTTCTTTGGATTTATTACCCACTTATTGTGTTGCCTGGAGACACTCTCTTTGAGCCTGATTTCCTGTCCTTCGGTGGGTTTTCTATTACTGCTTTTATCGCGCACTTTGGCCTTATTGGATTTAGTGATATTCGCAGCCCAGGTCGAGATTCTTGCTGCGCCTGATCCGTCGGCTACAAAGCATCTTCAGACACCCTGTTGCGGTTGGCCTCGGAACCGATCGAATCAATAACCGAGCTTCTCCTTATATTCGCCACACTATTGATTTGACTTCACAGCAGGGGCAAAGACGTTAAAGATAACCATTTCCTAAGAAACTACTAACTTCAGTCTTACTGCATGAATACTAAGACTTCAAACTTAATCTCTTCTTTAACTTATTCTTTCATCTCTCATCTTCAAAGGTTCTTCGATAAATGCAATGAATTATCAGATATAAAATTTTTATCACTGAAATTTTGGAAGCGTTTGAACTCACTCTTTTAAAATGTAATATTTTTACATTTCATTGAATAAATACGTATTTTGATTAATTAAAATGTTTTAATAGTTTTTTTTTGTTTAAAATTATTTTTTTTTTAATTGTAATGTATACTTTGTTTTCAAATATAATAGGAAGTTCCTGAAAAAAACTTAAAAATCTATCTTGTTTCAAATATTGCTACTATGTGACAGTGAGTTACTAAGCGGAGTAAATATTTATTCTTAGAAATTAATTGGCGTTTAATGTTTTTCTTTATAACATCTATGTTCAGATTTTTTCGATTGGGACCTGCAAGCGAAATTTCAAATTGTAAATTTAGATCAAAATTCAAGACCGTAAAAATTCAAGCTTCAGAAAGATGCATTCAATGGTTGAAAACTATTATTGTGCGATTCACAGACAAAATGCTGCTTTTAGTCTTACCTGAGGCACTACCTCATTTTTTTTACCTCATTTTTTTTAGCAAAATAGAGTAAAAATAACTTTGAAGTAACTTGAAAATAAAGGTTAAATATTAACGTGCTATATTAAAATTAACACATTGCCAACTATATTAGCACGTAAAGAAATCAATCACATTTTCAGAATTTAACTGCTGTCTCGTGCTTTTACAGTGTTTTACAGTGCTGTAGTTTTCATTGTTGCTTTTGACTGCTCCTACGTGTTCGTTCACTCGTACACCTAATTCACGTTTCACCTAATTCACGTTTCACGTACACCTAATTCACGTTTCACCTAATTCACTCGTACACCTAATTCCTACGTAAATGCAATCCTTGGCTTCACCATCGTGTGATAAACATTTGATACCATAGATAGTACCCCGCAATTTCAATTTATCCTCATTAGAGCATTTGTCACTTTTTTATTTAAAAAAGAACCTATTGTGTTAAAAGGCTTGCAGGCTATGCCAATA
Source organism: Thereuonema tuberculata (assembly GCA_023159025.1). Classification (NCBI taxonomy): domain Eukaryota; kingdom Metazoa; phylum Arthropoda; class Chilopoda; order Scutigeromorpha; family Scutigeridae; genus Thereuonema; species Thereuonema tuberculata. Next base: position 64,094,102 of record JAFIDM010006943.1, read on the forward strand.
CCCGCATTAGCTAAAATCGGTCTAATTCTTTGCAAAATAGCCTCATCATATGATTGTTTTTGATAAACGTAAATTGAAATACCTACGAGAATTCTACGAATCATGTGTCATTAGAACGGTTCAAAGTTACAATCAGGACCTGTTTACTAAAAATGTGCTTGAATATGGTCTATAGTCCTGTATTATAGCGTTTTTACATTTAATATGTTTTCTAATCTGGCCGCTAGGATGTAGATTTGAAACATCGCTATTTTAGGCCTTAATCCAGGCCGTTTATTTTTCTTTTTCTTTTATTTACTTGAAAATAGAATCTAGAACGGGATTCTGAAACGTACGTCGTGGTATCGTATATTTATATGTAATTTTTGTTGATTTCTTTATGTGCTAATATAGTTGGCAATGTGTTAACTTGAAAATATTTTGAACCCAAGGAATTATTTAATTGTTAATGCGTTGCTCTAAGATTAAAATTGTCGGGTTTACGTTTTTTACCAGTAAGTCACTGAGAATGAACCTTTAAGAAGAATTTTAATTACCGTTCTAACAAGGATAGGCCCCTTTCGCTCCCTTCGCTATTTCATTCATATTTAGCAGATACATACAAAGTGGCAAGGTTTGAAATTAAACATAAATAAAAAACAAGAACTATAGTAACCTCAGTGACCCATGTGTTCTAAACGTGTGAACGTAATCCATTGGCTTCCGTTCGATTCCAGTTGCAGGCACGGGTTGCAAATTTTTTTTCTATATTTCAGTAATTGTTTCTTGTTTAGTTTTGAGCTAATAAAACTCAATAAGAAGTAGTTAAAGTGTTTTTTTTTAAATTTGCTTCTCTTGTTTTTAAAGTAATTTATAATGTTTTCAATGCCAATGGGTATCTGAGGTTCTTATGTTTATTGTAGTTCGTGTTTTGTATTTATTTTTAATTTCAACCCTTTGGTTAGCTGTCACGCTTGACCAGTGACCAGCCAGCACCTATGACCGAGTCACATTCTACCAATGTAACTGCCAAGTATGAATGCAATCGCCATTGGCCCAATCGGGATCTTTCTTTGTTGTTGTTGGAACCCGTTCTTGAGATTTGTTGTAACGTCTCTACCTTAATTGATAAAGTTTAAAGGGTCTTACAAAGAAAAATTTAAAAAATGTCTAGTCTCTTATAATACCGAAAAACCATAAAAAGTAAGTTAGTTAAACTTTGAATCTTTGGATGATACTTTGAAACTTTTTACATCCTTTATTATCTATATTATACAATGGCCTAAATATACAACAGTTACGCGTATGATTGGTAGCACTGAAGCTACGAAAACAAACCCAACAATTGCTTTAGAGGTGATTCCAGATTTATTCCACTGAGATTTTAGTAATTTTAGAATTTATTCATGAAGATGTTAGGGGTAACTACAAAAACAAGAACATTTATATTTTGACTGATATTTAGGAAGCTCTCGTTTCTCTCAAAATCAGGTCAAAACTATATATGAAACAAAACTTGGAATGGGCCGTAATGAACTGGGTAACCATGACTATATTAACCCGTATCACTGGTCTTAAAGGTATTGTTGTTAATATTCTGTATGTAATGTTCATTAAAAAGGTGAGACCTCATTCATTGAACCATCATATTATTATTAAAAGCCTTCCAAAGAGAGAACTGTAAAGTGGAAACTGTCATTTAAGAAACTATCTTAATAATTTAAAGTTCTGTGACAAAACTAATTTCGTTCCTATTAAATTTAAAGATTGTGATTCTATTATTAGGAATTGTGGCTATCCAATGAATCAGCAGATACGTTGTGATTGTTAATCCTTGACTTGTGCAAGGATCATCAATCCTGGTAGAATCTTTCCTGATCCAATTGCTTTTCATAAAAATATTCATCAGGTACCAAACGCGTTTAAAACCGGAGAACATAAACAGAAACAAAGAACATTGGTTGCACAATAGACCTTTCAGAACATTTCCAGGAAACTTTTTTTTACGTGATATCGTTTTGTTATGTTGAAACTTCATAACTTATTTTGTTACAGAAGTAAATCATCTCAAAACAAAACTCTTACAGCAGAACATACAGCAGCTACTAATAACCCAAAAAATCCCCTATCAATAGAAACATGCAAGTTCATTTAGGTTCTCAATTAATTTAGATCCTAAAATGAACTGCTACAAAAAAAAAACAAAACAACAACAACAATAACCCGTGTCCCAATATCTTCTAATATTGTGGAAACAAAGTAATTTAACATTGATATGAGCTTACGGATAGACAGAAGTCAACATTACATGTTCTAAACATGATCGATGCAGAAGAAAATCTCGTGTAATCATCGTCAACTGATTTGAGTCTTGAAACCTATCTTTTTAGGACCTTTTGGTGAAGTTATGAAATATAATTCTTGTAGGCATATGATATTTATTACAATACATTTTGATAATTTCTTTGTTATTACCTAAATACAGCTTTTGCGTAAAACTTCTGCTCTTTCATCTAAGATTAAGTAATGGACAACAAAGCCAGATTTCAGTCTTGTGTAAAGTTAAATGTTTAGTAGCGGAAAGTTGAAGGCGATGACCTGCCATGCGGTTGACACGATTGAACTCAGATTCGAATCTTGCAACTGGCTTGATTGTTTATCTTTCTCTCTGTTTTGGTTTCCTCGACTTCTTCATTTAAAAGGTTACATCATAAGTTCGTTCCTGATCCAACTTAGCTTTAGTCGCTCTTCAGTCATTAAAATATCCTATGTATCTATGTATGCTGCGAAATAAAGCAATTTAATAAAATGCTGCAGTAAATAAATAAATAAATAAAATATTGTTATTTTTTTTTATAAAGGAGACGAAATTGACTCGAATTCTATTAACGAAGTAACTTTAAAGTTGATACTAAATTCTATCAAAACAAACATAACTTACATAGAAGTATTCTTGTAAGTGATATTTTTCTTCTCAGTAAATTCTAATATTGTATGTATCATAAACCTTACTTTCGGTGTCCCGTGTCTTGAGACGATGACAGGTGTTTTCTCACCTGGATAATGGAAAAGGAATGTTGGTCATTCATCATTTACGTGAAACACAGGTTGTTTGCACTTATAAAGATTTATTCTCGTCTTGTTAACAACAGACAAATAATTGTGTGTGTGTGTGTGTGTGTGTGTGTGTTGGGGGAGGGGGGGGGGCAACGGTAAATTTTTGCTGTGTTAGACCTCTTAAACCAGTCAATTTATTTTGGATTTTTGTCATTATTTACGCAGTTTTGTAAGTTTTTGACCTAAAACTTAGGAATTATGAATACTATTCATTTAAAAAAAAATAATTGTAGATGAAAACACATCAGAAATGATAGATGTATCGTATCCCTGCAGTGTAGCACGTTTGATTGATAGCTCTCCCCCTTGTCCCTCTGGTAGATTCTTCACTACTGATGAGGTAAATGAAATGTTCTTGATATAGCCAATGTGCTTCATGTCCATTTCTGTGAGCTAGTCCGTACATCCTATTCTAAAACAAATAGCACACTTTTTGTAATATTAACAATAATATACACCCTGTAAAGAAAGTGTAAACTCACCCAAGTATTTCAAATAACTTTTTATTACGGGATTTGTTTATTTCCCTTTTTTTTCATAGTCTATTTAAAAGCAATAAATTCATGTACCATTTAAACATCTCAAACATTTTGAGTAGTTTTTAAATTAAAAAAATAAAACTCACTTTTCAACTGTAAAGAAAATATAAACTCAAAACATAATATTTCGAAAATTATTGAAAGTAATAATGTATTGTCCTCCTTTCTTTTCTATAATTTCTACCATTCTGTCAGGCATTGTCCCAATTAATTTTTTCAAATCGTACCTCTTTATCTGGTCCCAAGCATTCCAAATTGCAACCTTCAGATCATTCAAGTGATGATACTATTTGTTTCGGCCATAAATAATGATTGCCATCCAACCCCACACGTTTTCAATTGGGTTTAGGTCAGGTGAACGGGAGGGCCATTGGATGACATGAATTTTCCCTTTTTTAAAACCATGCTTTGGTGGATTTTGACGCATGTATAGAAGCATTGTCTTGTTGATATTGCCAATTTGGCCCTCATAGAAGATATTAAGTACGTACTTAAAGTTCTGATATTTTTTAGAGTCCATCTTGCCTTCCACAAACATTATATATGCCTTATCTCCTGCCCCAAATGCTGCCCACACCATCACTCCACCCCCACCTTGTTGTCTGCTTAATCTTATCTTCGACGGAGTGCATATATCATGCCAGTATGCGGAATATCCGTCAGGGCCGTCAAGACAGAAACGTTTTTCATCAGAAAAATCTATTTCGTACCAGCTTTGATTCCATTTTACTGTTTTCTTAGTCCAGTCAAGTCGGCTGGAACGATGAGGGCAGTGAGCTTGAGTTTAGCTTTCAGTTTTACAAACTTCTTGTAATTATTTGACGTTAAGCTTTTCCATACAGTCTGGTGAGATACATTCTTTGGCAACAGACGAGCAATTTTACGGGTGGACATCTCATCAGATGCAGCAAGATCTTGAATTCTCCGGTGGTCCCGAGGTGTGAGTTTTGGAGGTCTATCTGGTCTTTTTGTGGTTCCAAAACTATCATCTTTCTTGATGACATTTTGAATAACAGTCTGTGAACGATTTAATTCTGAGGCTATTTGCTTTGTTGACTTTTTTTGACCAAAGAGAAAAGGAATTTTTCGTATTTCTTTGTCAGTTAATGAATTTCCACGAGGCTTGATAAAGTAGTGGCATATGTTGCTACAAAAATGAATGGATTACTTACTTTAGCCACTATTAGTTATCTTTATGCAAATTTGGTATATTCCAATCACTTTGCAGGTGTCAACATCAAAACATTTCTTAGCGAATTTATATTTTCTTTACAGTTGAAAATTGATTTTATTTTTAAATTTAAAAACTACTCAAAATGTTTGAGATATTTAAAAGGTACATGAATTAATTTCTTTTAAATAAACTAAGAAAAAAATTGGAAGTAAACAAATCATATAATGAAAAGTTATTTGAAGAGTTTATACTTTCTTTACAGTGTGTACTTGAGAGCAGAAAAATCGCACAGTTGCATTTTTTTTACTTGCGATTATTTGTTTTATTTTCCTTGCGATTCGCAATTTGTTTGAATCAAAACAATGTCAATTGAAAGATCGTTTCATAACCTATCCAATGATACCACTTAAGTGTGTATTGCGTGTCAACGAGTGCTTTTTTGGAGAAATCTCCTAGCCTGCCAGAAAACCTCGTTTCGTACAGTCTGGGAAATGGTGATTAAAACAAAATTCAATACAAACATTTATAAAACAATCTTTATTAATAACGGGTATTCCCTCCTCTAGCCTTAATTACGGCCCTCGTTCGATTTTATCAATTTTCATCGATTTTATCAATTTGGGGTGTTATTCTATTGTTGTAATTGTCGTTGTTTTGAAGGGACAAGTCACATGTAACTGGTATCATTGGATAGGGGATGAAACGATCTTTAAATGGACTTTAGGATTAAAAAAAAATTGCGAATCGTGAGGAAAATAAAAAAAAACACTAAAAAAAAGGCACCTGTGTGATTTTTCTGCTCTCAAGTATTATTAGTGACAGTTCCGAGCATTGACTGTTTTTTATCAGACTGGTTAAAACTTTACATCTATTTCAAATACGTAATTCGAGAGAATCAAAGTAAGTAGAGGAGTTAGTAGAAATTGGAGGGAGATTTTATATTTACTTCGCTGAGTGAGAAGATTTAGGATTTCTCCTACCCAAATATAACCCAAAGTCTAACTTTAACCCCTAAATCGTCTCCCCAATGAAGTACATTTAAAATCTCCCTCCAATTTCTACTGACCTCTCTACTTCGATTCTTTCAAATTACTTATATTTCCAAATAGATGTAAACTTTTAACCAGTCAACCAGATAAAGAACAGTCAATGTTCGAAACTGTAACTATTATATATTATTGCTAATATTATAAAAAGTGTGCTGTTTGTTTTATAATATAGATATTTGCCACACGTTAAATTATGATCTTGATCTAGTTCATACATCAAATACAAATCTCCTCTTTCAGAAAACGAATACAAATTCAAACTGCGAGCAATTATGGAACAAAGTACATTTCACACAAAACTGAACTTAAACAAAAATTCCTTTGGATTTTTAATAGCACATTTCAATCATATCCACAATACATTTTGTTGAAAGCTCATAACAATGATAATCCTTTTCCCATTCATCGCGAGCATGGATGATGACTGTGTATTGAAACGAACAAAACAGTTACAAAACAATTTACGTATACACTATTCATCTTCCGCGTCATAAAATAGTCTCTATGTTCACGATGGATATTTAGAATACGTTTATTGGATATTTTTTACTGATTGTCCCGAAGTTTGTTTCTAAAAGAAATATTCTGTTTATAAACTTGTTTTTGTGATTAAATGTAAAATAAAAATGTAGTATATTAAATATAAAATATTTAATTTTTTTTTGTATCAATAAATATAAAATATTTAATGTTCTACATAAGTAATATTTGTTATATTTATAGATACTCTTTGATAAAAAAAAATCGAAGCCCCATGAAGGAAGAGTCCAAGTTGAATGAAACTTGTGTTATTTGTGTGAAGAGAATTGATATTGATTTAATTTTCACAGTGAAAACACAGATTTTTGTTGAACATTAGCAGCAACATTGTTACATTATCAGTAGCCTGTTGAGCCACTTCTTGCTCCTATACATGCTCACATACACAGTGGTGTAAAGTGAAACAAAGGCCTGATGGTTTTACTGTGGCAGATCACGCCAAGCTTTCTGAAACTGTTGCTCAAATGTCGAATGTATGTTGATGGATGCACTTGACATCCTAGTATTTCCCAAATATGGTCGATGAGACACAAGTCTGGGGACATGATAGGCCAAGGAAGAGAATGAATTGCTTGGAGATCCTGCTTGGAAATATGTAGAGGGTGTGTGGATGTGCATTATCCTGTTGGAAAATTTCTCGAGGCAACCGTGACACGCAGGGCAAAACAGAGGGTTGCAGGATCAGCACAGGACTGACAACATAGTTATCAATTATGCTACTATTGTTCAATAAAAATCTGTGTTTTGAAATTTGAATCAATTCCAATTCTGTTCATCCCTATGACACCAAATTTTTAAAAAAATTTTTATACATACAAACAAAGTATTTGACATTTTATATTAGAAATTGATTTAGGAATTGATTAATTGTAATTTTAATTTCAGAAATTTTCTGAAATAATTACGCATTTATTTTAACATCTGCCGTAAAACAACAGATGTTGATGAATATGGAAAATGCTTAGAATATAATTTCCATCAAAGGTGGAAAATATTAATTTGGTAATTTGGCTTTTTTTTTTTGAAGGGCATGTTGAAATAATCCCGTGTGCTCAGCTGATCACGAGCTGCTGTTTTTTTTTTGCAGTTGAAGCCCAAATCTATTTCAAGCCTTTTGATGAAAAAGTGTACTAATTAAAAAATCCTTTTAATGAAATACCACAAAATTACACACCTTAAAATATTAATAAATCAAATATAGAATTAAAATAAATTCCATAGAAAATGAAACTAAAAACTACTTAGCTTGTCTGCTTTTACATAGAAGTTAATGTAAAAAAAAAAACCTTAGAGAAAAGAAAAAAAAGTGTTAAACATTTTCAAACCCATTGATTATCCTTTACCTTTTATAAATAAAGTATTATAATACTTTAACGTGTGTTAAAATATAGTCTTTTAAAAGTTTAAAAAACACACAATCAATTTTAAAATTCTAAAATACATTACATATCTCCGGGATATTTCGGGTTCTTTTGCAGCTAACCCATTCTCAACCTCTCATTCTTAACCCATTCTCAACCCCTTCTGAAAATAAGGTTGAGAATGGGTTAGCTGCAAAAGAACCCGAAATATCCCGGAGATATGTAATGGATTTTAGAATTTTAAAATTGATTGTGTGTTTTTTAAACTTTTAAAAGATAAATAAAGTATAAAAGGAAGTATTTAAAATTATAAAATATATCAGAAAAAAATTTAATGTTTCCATAAATTATCGTATTATGATACAATTACTAACAAGGGAAGATCGATTTCATTCCTACTTGGCAGATGCATAGAATGTGACCTGCCGTTGCACAATATATCTGTCGTACTGACTTGGTCATTGGTCAAACGTGACAGCTAAAAGGTTTGAAATTAAACATAAATACAAAACACGAACTACAATAAATATAATCAATCCAATTCGATTCCAGTTGCAGTCTCAGGTTGCAAATTTTTTAACTGTTTAAATATTTAAAAATGATACAAATTATAAAAGTAAAGTGTTGTTTATAAGCCATAATGTGTTTTTAATATATTTTGTTGTTATAGTAAGTCTATTTTTGGCATACATATTTATAAAAACATTTAATTATTAATTTTGGGCATGCTAGCTGTAGTGTTCTATTTTTAGAAATGCAATAAATATCATGGAGTCATGAATATTATTCGTACATTTTTATCCAAAGTGTTCCAAAAGCACTCTGCAGATAATTCAAAATTAATAAGTGATTTAGAAAAACGAAAAGCCGAATTGTTATTTGATTATTTCGAAAGTTTTTGTTAATTATATGTGATATGATGAATAGGAATCCCTTGAATTTTGCAATGACTACGTTGACGAGGATGATTTGACCAAAGTTGACAAATATCAACAAGAAAGCGACGACACTTCAATATTTAAAAATGATTACAATAAAATAATAAAATTACAACAGTAAAAGCCCATCGACTTTGTTCGCACGCCTTACTGTTTGACCACTGTCACGATTGATCAGTTAGCACCTATGACCGATATATTGTGCAGTGGTAAATCATAGTCTATGTAACTGCCAAGTATGAATGAACTCGTGACGCCTTCCCTTGTAAATAATTTGGAGTAGGATTAACATAATCCGATTGTGATACGATTATCAATGGAAACAATATTATTATGATTCCTTTTTTTTTAGTTCTGTTAATTCTATTGTCGTTAAGATTATTAGAAATTTTAATTTACATAATAACGAAATTGTAGAAGAAAAATATTAATATATTACATTCCTTAAAAAAATAAACAAAAAGGCTGTAACGGCCTGCAATCTCTGATCCTTCTCTGAAAGACATTCACAGTTCACGATCCTCTACGAAAGACATAATATTGACAAATCTGAAATCGCTCTGCACTTTGCTGAGACAACATCCAATTCATAATTATTTATATACGTTAGCTAAATTCAATTATATATTTTATATTTCAATCATTCTAGTGTCCAATGAATGAATCAAATACAGAAACTTTTGAAAATGTTAAAATTATTACAAAATGAAGTAGTCTATTTATAAGATACATAATACTTGTATAATTTTGTTCTTTAATAACTACAACGACATTTTATTTTCTTCCTCGGGCTGAATAACTAAGGACAAGAAATCTCTTTCATCTTCCTCAAATGAATTCGTTACGATACATTTAAAAAAAATTGTAATACATCACATACAAACAGTACATGGATCTTCCGTATTTGTACGTAAATTATTATAATTTTTTTAAATGTGTTTTTAATTTTTTTTTAAAATTCAATTGAGAAAGAAGAAAGAGATTGCTTGTTCTCAGTTTAACCTGAAGAAGTTTTCTATTGAAGAAAACGAAATATAGGGATTAAAAAAGGGTTTTTAAGATGGTATTTTAGTAGCAGTGTATATGTATGTTAAGTTAGATTTAACATAAATATAGAAAGTTAGTAGTTAATAAAATTACCCAAGAAGAAATTATATTTCAAATTAACTAATGAGAACTAACTTCTCGGATCTTTTTACATATTTTTTCATCAGCTGAGTTCTCTCTATTTTCATATTTGGTACCCGATACTCAAAAGGCAGGGCCCGGTGGTCAAGTGGTTAGATACTTGAGTGACTGCGGGTTGGAGGAAACGGGTTCGATTCCCGGCCTGGGCGGAGGGCGGGAATTTTTCGTCCCAGGGTCCCAGGGTCTTCCCAGCTCTCTGTCGAATGGGTATCGGATTTCTTTCCTGGGAGTTAAAGGCGGGCCCCCCCCCCCCCCGACCCTAACTTCGTCCCTTTGGCTTACGTCTGCCGGGAGCCTAACCTCCCGCGCCCCCAAAGGCCGGTGTCGGCCTAGAGTGGGTATTTTAACTAACTACTCAAAAGGCATGATAGGTGATTTCTAATATGCACATATTTTTTCCACGCATACCTCTAATAATTGCCTAAAAACCTAAAATTGTAAGCCATTTTGCAAAAATTTCGTTGTAAACATCGCGTAATCATTCTCTCTCTTTTCTCCCTTAGGGGTTTTTGGAGAATAGTTGGTTTACTATCGATAAGAATAGATCGCTTTTCCCCTTCTTGATGTTGTTCTCGTTAAGCGAACAATTTTCTGCTCCAAATTTTCCAATTCAGTTCTTTCAACTTCCAAAACCCTGTAGAAAGATTCCTTTACCTTTAACAGAAGAAATGGACTGGAAATAAAGAAGAGGCTGGTGAATCACAGATATATCGCAATTGGTCAGACGGTTCCTGATACAAGGATACATCCGACAATTCAGAGTCGTCTCTAGAGTGGAGGAGTTTTCTAGTTCTGGCTGAGAGAGCGAACCATTGATTTTACTGATGAAAACTTCTGAAGATTGGATGCAAGTATTGCTGAACTGAACACATTCAAAATTGTTTTAGAAAATCTCAAAAAGAATTAAAAATATAACGATGTGTAATTGTGTCTGTTATTATTATCATTGTTTTCCACTCATCCAAGAATATCCAAGAAAAAAAAACAGTGTTTCTGTGAGAGCTCTTATACATATTTGTTTTCAGCTAATAAGTTTTTAACCGGTGACTAGATAATCTTAAAATGTATCATAAATATTCATAAATGCTCAGGCGATCTGAAAAATTTGAAATTGTTTCATTGTGTATTTTCTGGAGAAATTTGTCTCTGCAGAGCAAATGATAAAAAAAAAAAAAATAGAAATGGAAAAATGAATTTCTATATTTAACAATGCATATCAATCTACTTGTTAATCTACTGTCATCTCTAAGATCTTTGGTAAGATTAAGATTCATTTGATTTAATGAAGCTGAAGTAAATGTTTGTGGCTTTAATTAATGTTCAGGAACTGATAATATTTGAAGCTCTTGTCTACATCCTCCACGTATTCCAATTACATCCAGAAGATTCTCGCCTTGTTTTCACGGTTTTAAAATCAAAAATAAAGTTCTTCGTTATATATTAAAACATATTATTATTTTTATTTGCGGAAAAACTTGACAAAGCGGAACGATAGTTTCTGCGAAATATCGTTGTAGGATTTTGAACAGATTGATGAAATGGAAGAAATTTTTTTAAATAAAAAAATAAACTAAAAAACAGCAACGAAAGTAGTTTCGAGATCTTTAATAAGCATCTTGCTTTATAGCCTAATTTACAACTTTAACTTCAAATAATGCTCCTAAAATCAAATGTTACATTCATAATATTACATTCATAATATCAATCTAATGTGTTTCAGAATTCCCTCCGGGATTTCGAAGGTCTGTATCTCACAGACAAACTCGCCCACAGGTACGAAAGCATGGCTGTGTAAAGAGTACATAATCAAGTTTTTAACATAACTTAAAGATATTCGGTATGTAATCCTCTGGTAACTCGACAGACATCAATCCTGTAATCTAGCTCTTATCACACACGTTGCAATATTTCAAATCAACAGTATCTACTGCAGCCACGATTCTTCGTCGAAGCTCTGATAAATCACATGGTAAACATAGCCCCAGAGGAAAAAGTCACATGGAGTGACGTCGGGTGACCTGGGAGGCCATGTGCGGAGCCTTCGTTAGACGTATGTCCAATGGAACGGTGAAGTAGAGGTTATTGTGGTGACGGCAAACGCTCCAAATGAAAATCTGAAGGAGCTTTGTCCTATTGCAAAACGAAATTGTCACTATTCTCATGTAACTGAGGTAATAACCATTGCGGCAACATATCATATCCTTACCTAACCTATATAAAACCATTAACACTTTTCTCGGCAAAAATGATCCATACAGCTTCCGCGATGAAATTGCACAAAACACATTAACCTTGGTAAATCACGGATTGTTTAACTGTTGCACGAGGAGTTTTCGTGCCCCAAATACATAAATTAATGCGATTTACTTCGCCAGAAAGATGGAAGCACGCCTCATCACTGAACACAACCTTATCTGCTCCTCCTGTAGACGTTGTTGAAATTGCAAACAGAAGTCATGACGGCTATTGTTATCTTCAGGAGTGAGAGCCTGAAGCAGCTGCAACCTGGATGGTTTATATGCAAGTCTTTTGCGTAAGATGTGCCAAACAGTCATATATGAGACATTCTTTGCTTGTGTGACGTGTTGATTTTTGAGGACTACTGGCAAAGGATTCTCGTACACGGTCCACAGTCACAGGCGATAGCCCTGGCCTGCCTGTTCGTTTTGCGACACACAAACAGCCCGTTTCCTCGAATTTTCTACACCACTCTCTTATTGTTGTCCGTCGATGGTTCTGTATGATACTTGGATATAAAATCACGTTGCACTTTTACAATTGACTTGGCTTTAGCGAGTTACAAAACGCTTGAAAATGTAATGTTTTTACACTACTGCCTCCTAGTGAAGAAACGGGTAACTAAGCCACGGTATTTGATAGAAGAAAACCTGATTATGTACTGTTTTCACTGCCACGCTCTCGTCCCTGTGGGTGAGTTTGTCTGTTGAAATCCCGGAGGGAATTCTGAAACACCCTGTACAGTATCTTTTATTTTGACTGTATCACCTGTATATACTGTATCACCGTTATTTTTCTATGTCAACTATTATTCTGCTGCATTAATAAAAATCCCAATTTGGTATCTTTAAAGATATCAAAGAAATGTAAAAGCTAAAAGTATCATACAGGTCTTAGGAAGGGAGGACACACAGACAGCTTCTCAAAACAATGACATAAGAAAAGCGCCAAACTTCACGTGAAGCTCAACATCTCCTGAAGAAGGTCCAAGGGACTTTGCCGAAATATTGTGTGAACTTCGCTACGAGTGGAAGGAGTGAAGGAATCACATTTTAAATCTTGTGCTTAAATGATTTGCAAATTTAAGCACAAGAGATGATATAACTTTTACATTTGAATGTTTTTACTGTGTGAAGAGCAAAAATAAAGTAGTACTAGAATCGAAACACTGAATTTCTATCGATATCTCAATGTATCTATCAAAGGATACATTGATGTATAAGATCTAAATGTTGGTAACTCTAGAAAGAAAGCTTGTGGATCAAGGAAATGAATCAAGGAAATGAAAGCTTGTGGATAAAGGGAATTCCACAAAACATACATTTATGCAAGGCAATTGAGACAAGAACTATTACAACAAAGAGAGTTATAAGAATTCACACATTTTTAAATATGATACCGTTTATCAACAAAGAAAACCATAGGTTTAAATTATAACAAAAAAAAAACACAAAATATTTATCAGGTTATTAATGGCTGGCGTGAAATGAAACAATTGAAATAATTGAATTCAAAGTTTTTTAATTTGAATTCTAATAACTTAAGAATTATTTTGGAAAATAATAAAGAAAAATCTGTTCTAATATTACAACTTAAACGAACGGAAAAGAAGAGGAAAAAAAATAAAATGCAAGATTAAAGAAAAAGTAAATCTCAGATTAGTAGCCAATTGGTAAAGCGTTTGATTGGAAGAGCGGAAGGTCGGGGATTATTCTCAATGCTGAGTTCTCCTCTAGACGGGTCTGAAGGTCCACCCAGCCCTCTGACGAATGAGCATCGGATTTATTTCCCGGAAGTTAAAGGTGGACGGACATAGAGCGGACCATCCGTCCTCAACGTTGTTCTTTTGGCTATGAAACGCCAGGAGCCTTCTCTCCCTGTAGTGCGATATTTTAACTTTTTAAATCTCATGTTATTTGACGATCAACCTGCTTTATTTTCTGCCTCCAATCCACATTAGATCAAAATGTCATCGGACAAAACGGCATTTCTTTTGTTTTTTTGCACGAGAAAAAATGATGAAGGTGACAGAAATGAACAACACGATTTTTCAAAGAAAGAACAAAATTTGGTAAAATTAAGAAGAGGAAACAGACATTGAAACTAAAAATACAATAAATCATACTTAGAAGATCCCTTTAACGTTTGCGGGGTTGAAAAATCGTTGTAGACATAATTAAATATTTTAAAAATTATTAGCACACATTTAAAATTGAGTAGTATTTACAAGTTAAAAAACATTAAATGATAAAAAATACTTAACCCACCGTTTAGGGGTTGAAACCGTCCTGTTTGTTATGTTCAGTTCAAGATAAGAGCTGAAGATAACCCACCGTTTAGGGGGTTGAAACCGTTCGGTTTGTTAAGTACTTTTTATCCTTTAATGTTTTTTAACTTGTAAATACTAATCAATTTTTAAATGTGTACTAATAATTTTTTAAATATTTAATTATGTCTACAATAAATCATAGTGAAATTTACAAACGAACATTTAGAAAGAAATTGCTGCTTGTTTGCCGGAACCCTGAGAGACTTAGTTCCGCTAGTAATTGAAAAGCTAAAGCTAACAGTTCATTCATTATTTATAAACTGCAAAGAAGCCCGTAATTTAACTAAAACTTAGGTTTCTTTTTTTTTCTTTTTTTAGAAGAATAGTTTCACTGGTTTGCAAAAGTTCGTTTACCTCGATTCTTGATCAGATCAACATTCAACTTAGATCTTATTCCGAAGGATTTTGACAGCGAGATAATTGTAACGAATCAAACAGCATTAAATATTTACTTCTTTTAATACAACCCATTTACTTTTCACAAACAGCAAAAACTCATTTATTTTTATTCCGAGCTTAATAATAATGATTGGAATGTCAGTTAAATTTTATTACTTCTTCAGTTTCAAATTTAAAAGATTTTTGGCATTCCTTTCATTGGATTTCTGCTATTAGCTTAAATATTACAAATGCAACCATCTCATTTCAGTTGTGAGATATAGCTTGATCGGAAAGGCCTCGGATTCATATACTGAAGGTTATCGGTTCACATCCGTTTACGTACAGGTTTGTTTGGGTTTTTTTTTTCTTAATTTTTTTTTCTCAATGTCCGCCTACATTTTTTTTCTTTTTTTCTTAAGGTTTTTTTTTTTATATTTTTTTCCTTAAGTTAATGTAATTCCTTTATTATTATTATTATTTTTAATTTTTTTATATTATGGGTCATCCTTAAATTTATGGTTTAGCACAAAATTATATTAACTTGTTTTTTATTGTAAATCACAATTTTTTTTTTGTAATTAAAAATACAATAAAATTATTTTCATATGAGAAAAAAAAAATTTAAATTAGAATATTATGTTTATAATATTCTAATTATGTTGATTATGTGTATGGATTATGTTTTCTATCTAGAATATTTGGATTATTAAGCAAGTGTATCGAATAGTGAATAACGCTATTCTTTGTTATTGAATAGTGAATATTTGATCTGTTAAAACGATTCAACAGTCAACACTCCAGTGATTTATCGTATTATTTACTTATTCACTTCTAGCAATGTAGAGATCCAAAAATTCTCATTTAAAAGCTTTAAATTTGAAATTACTTGAGATGGCTTGCCCCTTTTAATATCAAATAGTTTTATTAATATTAGGACCCATAAGTTGATACTATACTGGAACGTTAACATTATTATCTTAAGTTCTCAACGAAAGTTGTATTTGTAAGGACGCGTTGACACCCCAACACAGCTTTTTTAGAAACCCGTACAGAAAGTGTAATAGGTGGAAGCTCTTAAGAAGGTTCTGTTATCTTTTCAATGCAGTCTGTTAATCATAAGATATCACTCATGTACGTAAATGAGGAATACCTAAATGGAAAGCTTATAACTTCAAATGCTGAGGTAAAATACAGGTCCGGTCTGCCGTCACTTCTATCTCAGAAAATGAAACACGTACGGGGTTTCCTCTGCAATACGAAACCAGTTTTCTTTTTCCTTAATTTTTTTAATGTTGTAAGTTTTGTGGCTCATTGTAGAAAACGTTAAAACTATTTGCACATACAAACAAATTGGGAAGCCTACAAACAAAAACCAGAATTAGATTTTAAATTCATGATTGATTAGTAAGGGATGCAGAAACTCCTTAGACTTAATAGCCTTTTCCATTAAAGCCCTAAATCAACCTCGGTCCTTTGTTTTCTAGTAATTTTTTCATAGAAATGTATTTGAATCACTTATTTCGAAACGGTAATATGTGACAGTTTTTTCAATTTTGCGTTTTTTGCGCCATATTGTTTTTCTTCTGTTTGTACATCAGATTTTGTTGGAAAACGTAGCATCTATCGCTTCGTCCAGGCGCTACGGCACCAGTGATGCAATTGTTTGGTTCGAAAACATACCATGTGCGTCAGATGTTACGTTCTTGAAGCAAACAGCTTGGATCTCCATGCGGAAATGCATAAATGCGCTTGTGCTAACCATGATGATCGCTTAACACTAACAACAATGATTGTAGTAGAGCAGCTGGCATTGTGAATGGGAAAGATATTGAGATCTGTTACTGTTTTTATTGTTTTGTATTCATTATTGCGTATTACCAAGTTAGGAATGGCATCGAATAGTGAAGAGAAATTTGAAACATTGCATTGCCGAAAAGGAAAAAAGGGATAGTGAATAAAGGAAATTATAAACATAATATTATACGAGAAGCTAAAGTGAAAGGATTACCCACAAAAACCACGTGGGAAATGATGTTTCTGAAAGGAAAAGTGGACCAGATTGCGGGTAAGTTTATAATCATATTAAGGCTAGATGATCTGAAGAAGCTAATGGAATACATTCCGGCTGAGAAAAAAGAATATTGGTCACAAATCACAAATTGGCCATCTACAGAGCAAAATGAAGCACCAGAGGAAGACTTTTAGTTATGACGATCATAATAAAAGAAATTGTACGTCACCGGATTTGTTAACAATTCATTTCTATTCAGTTTGCTCTATATTTAGCAATTTTTTTATAATTCCAGTATTATAATATTTCTAGTTTAGTTTAAAAACGCAACAAGTGCAAGTTTTTATATATTTTTTTATTTTAAACGCACAATACATTAACCAGTACTGAATACCCATATCTCATTATTAGCACTTATATTTTCACATAGTAACAGTAGAACTATTAATATTCTTACAGTTTATGGAATAAACAGTTTTTTATTTCTCCTGTAAAATTTCCATTTTCATACATGTTACCTTTTCGAAATAAGTGATTCATTTGAGTTTGACCAGAATTGTCTTTTTTCATGCAATTTCATGTGTGTTTGATCATCTTCGGCAGTTCTCTGCAATAATACTTTCAGAAAGTCAAAATGACAATAACAGTATTATACCACTCATTCTACTACCATAACATCGCTTTGAAAGTGTTTGACAATGATCAAGCCAGTATGCCACACATCGTTTATTGTTGGAAACGATCACTTTTCATCACAAATATGATACTAACCGTTTTATTGCGTAAATGTACTCTTTACAATGGTATACTTTTTTTTAATGCTTGAGAAAATCACTTATCCAGCTTTTCCGATTTGTTTGGAAAATGTTGGAGATAAAAATTCAAATTCTGCGATAGTTTTCTTACAGTTAGACGTTGCAACAACAGTCTTCATTGGTCAAAAAGCTCTTTTGAATCTTAATACCTCCATTATGAAATTTTTCTAACTAAAGCCACACAACACACTCATTCAAGTAGCCCTTCCCTTGAGCACCTTTAAATAAAATGAAATACAACTTCTTTTCCACATAATTTTGAGGCACATGGAAAAAAAAGAAAGATTCATAAAACAAAGTTGATTAATCGGTAGATTAAGTAAGTTTTAAATTAAGCTAATGTTAAGTTTTTATTTTATGCTAAACATCTCAACAGCAACAGCATTGAATTGGTCGTTATTTTCCGAACAATTAACAGCAATGGAAATATTTTTTTTTTCATAGTATTACTCTTCAGTGCTTATGCAGAGGTTTCAAGCATTATCCTTGGTATTTTTAAAATATCTTTAAATATTTTAAAATCAGTCTTGTGCGCTTTTAAAATTTCTTTCTCATGTTATTGCTGTACGCACGTGTATTTATGTATTAAATTTATGTATTACATAAAATATATAGTGTTTTTTTATTTTTTACTTTTCTTTGTATATACATGTTAATTACCTGCAATTTATAAGAAAAAAATCGGGAATAAAATAACCATTTTTTCTTGGAAATTATTATATATATATATATATATATATATATATATATACACACATCGGTATTATATTTAGTTTTAAAGATATCATTGCATATCAGTCAACCACCGGAGGTTCTTATGAACCCGCTGACAGCGATCCTAGTGTAGACTTTTGTCATAATGGAATTCGAAAGATGTTTAGAAAGCGAACTATGAAAAAAGTCAGCAACGTTTGATTACCTGTAAAAGTTCGAACGATCTATGTATTCCAGCTTCGTTTTGATAACCTCAAATTTATTCTCTATTTCTTTGATTTAAACTCAGTATTTCAGTCTTCAAATCTTCTTCAAATAATTCGTGTCTTTTTGAACATGAAATGTAATTGCGAACGCTGTACCAATTGCATTTCCTTTCTTTCTTTCTCAAATGCTGAATTTCAGAATTGGACCCATTCATCCGAATTGGATTGTCAGGCGGAATATTTCTCAAGGCCAGTTTAGATCCAAGATTAAATTTCTCTTGTGTGACGAAAAGACGCTGATTCAAAACTATTCAGGCAAATACTTCCACAGAGAAATCACTAAGGGATTGTAAAGTTCTCCAGTTTAAAGGAGCTTTACTTTTTTTTTTTATTTTTAACTATTCCTTACTTACTTTTGACATTTGAGCTAAAGAAATTGAAATCCTATTTTTCTTAAACTGTTACGTACTTTACTTTTCGTTGTTTCATTAAAACCGAAAAAATATATTCAAAGAAAAACTATCTCATACGTCCAATTAAGGAGGTTAGTATAAGGAAAGGCAGGGAAAGAATGGATCCTCCAAATCTAAACTAAAAAACAAGAAATACAGAATAAAAATAAAAGAATAGAAATTCATGTACCAGTCTCCACTGGCCTCAATGAATTTTCTACTGTATAGGCATCAATTAAATAAAAAACGTCTAAAAAATGCTGAAACACATTAAAAGGTTTAAAAGTGCAGCAGTGACATCTCCAAACAGCTGTTTCGCGATCAGTTGCTGATCATCAGTGGAGAGTAGTCACTATAAAACCCCTAGGCCCAATTACGGAGGTTAGTATAAGGAAAGGCAGGGAAAAGAATGGATCCTCCAAATCTAAACTAAAAAACAAGAAATACAGAATAAAATACAAAGGATAGAAATTCATGTGCCAGTGTCCTTGCCAGTTTCTTATTTTTTAGTTTAGATTTGGAGGTCCCATTCTTTTACCGGCCTTTCCTTATACTAACCTCCGTAATTGGACCTAGGGGTTTTATAGTGACTACTCTCCACTGATGACCGGCAATTGACCGTGAAACAGCTGTTTGGAGATGTCACTACTGCACTTTTAAACCTTTTAATGTGTTTAAGCATTTTTAGGCGTTTTTTATTTAACTGATGCCTATAGAAAATTCATTGAGGCCAGTGAATACTGGAACAAGAATTTCTATTATTTTATTTTTATTCTGTATTTCTTGTTTTTTGGTTTAGATTTGGAAGATCCATTCTTTTCCCTGCTTTCCAAAAACTATCTCATATTTGGATAAAATAAAATTTTTTTCAAGATTTCCACTTTACGTTCCTAACTGCAATTTTTTTCTCATATCAAAACACGAGCTTCTAATAGTGGATTAATAACATATCATTGTTTATTGTTAAGCGGAATGTTTAACTATGGAATTTCTTTTAACACTCAGGTTTCATTCAAATAACATATTTTCATAGATAAAATTATATCGTCTGTTGTTTGCAAATATGCCAGCGAAGTTCAAGAAGATTATAATTAATATTATTACAATCAATACCGCGAATTACGAAATTAATAAAATTAAAAGTATTTATAACTAAAAATGAATAGTTGGATAATTATTAAATTATAACAGTAGCTGATAGCAATAGCAATAATTTTCATAATTTGTGACTATTACACATATGAAAGTTTTATGAAATACTAATTACAAAAATCTAGCTTACATATTACCAAATGGAAAACAAAAGTATACATATATATATATATATATGTATATAATAAAATTATATATATGATCTGGTAATACAATAATTTTTAACAGAGTTGTAGAATTGTGATTAGAGAAAATAAAACCATCTTATTTTTCCTTGTTTGTTTGTTTTTTTTCTTTTGTAAATTATACTATGTTGAGAAGTTTATTGTTAGTGAGTTCAAACCAAGTCAATGTAATAAATATTCATAGTAAATATATCCGTACAAAGATTAAAAATGTAGCTACATTTTTATAGTGAATAGTGAATACAAGGATGTGCCATTTTCTAATATCAAACATTTAAGAATTTTAGTTTTGCCTTCACCTTCATAAGGTTTTTCATTTACTTGCTGTAGAGGATATTTACATAGAGGATTTAAGATATTTACTTCATTAAAAAAATGATACTGAAATTAAAACAAGATAATTAATACTTTTAGACAGTGTCAAAAGCAAAAAGGACCCATAATATGCACAATTTTATAAACAAACTTTTATAAACACAACTTTGACGGAAGCGACAACTTTGATCCCCAACTTCCGGTCAGGGAGTGGTCCTAGAGGTCTGATTTTTTTGGACGGGGTCTCCTACTTTTGATGTTGAACAAAATGGTGAAGGTTTCGGTCCTCCAAGTTTTACAGGCAATCTTTAACCTAAGGGCCGCTAACATTGCTTTTATGCTGTCTGGATAGCACACTCTGAAGCGGCCAAACGATTAGAGATATTCGAATGAAATCTTCACCATTGTGTTCAGCATCAAAAAACTAGGTGACCACATGGAAAAAAATCAGACGTCTACGACCACTCCCTGACCTCCCCAAGGCGTTGTCTTTCTTTTAAAAACGCCTTAGGGGCTCAGGGAGTGGTACCAGAGGCCGAATTTTTTATACTTGGTCACCTAGTTTTTGATGCTGTTTTTGATGATATCCTTCACAATGGTGAAGGTTTCATTCTAATATCTCTAACCATTTGGCCTTTACAGAGTGTGACATACAGACAGGACAAAATCAAGAGCGGTCCCCTGACGGTTTTACAGGCAAGCTGTAACCTTGGGGGTGCTAAAAACCGCAACATGTTTGAATGTCGGACATATCCGAGAGTTCTAAACGGCGTCCTTCCGCGATACACAATGAGTCTAGATTCGAATCCTGCAATTACCTTAAATATTATCTTACTGCCATCTTTGTTCGTTACTTCCACGGCTATAATGTAGATTGTGTGTTACGGTGTACCCTTGTTAACAATTTATTGGCAAAATAGTCTACAATAATCGTCTCTTTACTAAGACAAAAAATGAAGATGACCTTCTAGCTTTCCGCTGGTCGAAACGACCTGTTTCATGATAATATTTTTTTTTGTTACTTTTTAAATGTGAGCAGTATTTTTTACGTATTAATACAGTTGCTGATAAACACTGACTTCCACATGTTTAAATTTTAAGACAAAAACTGTCCAAAGACCAAAGAGTTTGGAACCAATCAACCAACCAAAAGAAATTATTATTTACTCTTTTGGAAAGAAGAATTTGCTGATGCTGTTTCCTTATTCTGAACTACACCTACGAGAAACTGTTTAACATTAACACAGGTATCTATAAGGCAATTTAATATAAATCTGCCACATTGTAGGAACGATAACGAGATGTATTTCTAAAAATTCAAGAATTCACAAAATCTGTAACAATTTATTATTGGAATTTGCGCAACTTAGAACAGATAAGATGATGTTCGATTATATTTACAACATCATTCTCTCAAATGAAACAAGGATCTTCCTTCTACTGATCCCCAACATCAGTTAAAATTTCTGACAAATGTAGCTTCGGTCAAAGATTTTGTGAAAATCTTTTAATAATAGTTTTTCTTATAATTCATTCCCATCAAAATAGGCTTAACAGAATCATCATCAATTTATAGAGAAAAATACTTGGTAATTCGTAAAAGTTTTATAGGTGCACTGCAATTTGTGGAGCTGCTACAATTTTTTTCAATCCGATAAGTTATAAATTCACATAAAAATTATTACACATATATCATAATTGAATTGAATTACGCACAAAAATTCTTTAACCTTAAAAATGTAGTTACCGAACCAGATTTCGCCTGTTCAACAAAGCTTTTTCAACTGAATAATTACAAATAAGATACTGCTTTTAAATATAATCTATAGCCAATGAAAGTAAATAAAGTTGAAAGGAGGTGGACCAATAATGTCTTGGGAAATGGAAACAATGTATGAGCCGTATTTTCGAGATGCATCCTGCGAAGCCGGAAATTATGAAGATTCTGACATCAAAGAGGATCCACAATCGGAAGTCAAACTATGTCTTAATGGTAGGTGAGAACCTAAAAAATAAAAGGGGAAGGAGGCAAAGGAATAGCAAGCATTGAAACCATATTCCGATATTTGTTGAACTGACAAAGTATCATTATAACAGTTGGAGGAACTGTAACTTCATTAAAAGTCAAATGATCATTTGAAGTCATTTTTATAAGAATTTTCCTGTTGCAGTTAAGAACAGACTTTTAAGCAACTGAATAAAAATGAATTCCAGGATTAGCATTCAAAAATCGGAGACTAGGGATAGGCCTGTGTTTGAAATCATTCATAACCACAACACCACCACCCCTTATCGGATTGATTGATTTTTTTTTCTTAAACAAGCAAAAAACAAATAATGTAAATAAAAGACGCTATAAAATTCTGGTCGATATTAATGTGTTTTAGTGTTTTTTTAATTATTGTGTGTCTGGTCTTTTTTAAAACTATACAATAAATAATAATGTAGTAAAAATTTTTTAACTTATACTCTAGCATTAAATATATATATTTTTTTTTGAAAAGAGACAAATTAAATTTTCCAGGACCTGTAAGACGGGACTAATTCTGTAACTACAGAATAGTTGCTACTGCAACTACTGGTAAACATTAAAAAAGAAAAATAAGAGCAGTATCTTTGTATTTTTTCAGTTGAAAAAGCCTTATTCAACAGGCGAAACCTGGTTCTGTAATTATATTTTTTTAATGTTTTAAATAATTTTTAAATTTTTTAATTGTGTTTCGGAGTCCTGCAATTCAGTTCAAATGCGCACGTTAAATTTTACTTACATATAAATCATGATTGTGAAATTTACACATTGGCTTGATCGATTATGCTAGATAAAATATAACAAAAGTACTAGCAATAATTATCGTCTTCGTTGAGAATTAGTGTCTCTTAGTATTTGGTCAGCTATTTTAGTATTCTCGAACAGAAAATGGAATGAGTCATTTGCTTAAATTTATAGAATGTTAATAGCATATATAAAAATCCATCTCCTGAGTTGCACTGAGTCCAATTCCAAGTTGTGCTGCAATGTCATCCACACTTACACGTCGCGTCGGTCTTCCTGAATGATGTCATTCACTCGTTCCTTGTTGCGTTCGTTAGAGACAATACGCTTCCGGCCGGAACGAGGCTTACATACGATGCTTGTGTTACAATCTTTAAACTGTTTTACCCATCGTCTGACAACGGTGGTACCCATGCACACATCTCCATATGTACGCTGAAATCTCATGAATTTCTGCAGCGGAGATTCCCTCTTTAACGAGAAATTAAAATCATAGAACTCTCGCGAAACGAAACATCACTTGCAGCCATTTTCTATCAACTGTCTGTGGTCACGGGATGGAATCTAATGACGTCACGACTCACTCAAGGCGCTGTCTATAGTCTACAGATTACAACAATGTTCTTGCTTTTTCATAATTAATATATTGTAATTTTTTAAACATTGTTGCTCTTGACTTTCAGTATGTCCCTCGTAAATTAAAATTCAAGAAAATCTTTGACAGACTTCATAATCGAAGCAAAAACCTACTTTCAGTTTTCAAAATTTCAAATTTTACAGAAATGCTGTCATCTGTAGACGATCTGTCGATTGTTTCTATGCGATTTTGAAATTGATGAAAAATAAATTCTAGTTTGTTTAGTAAAACTTAAATTTGTTGAAAAAAAAAACTGCACAACTGTGAATTGTTATCAATGGGAATCTGGAACAGGCGTTTCGTTCTTATTCAGACTCATCAATCAAATTTACCATAATGATGAACATTACAGAGATGTCGAAGGTAATTGATATTCAGAAAATAATAAGAAAATGTACTGCCACTATTCAAATTCAAAACCATGGACGTACTAAGTGTTCGATATAAAAACCATTTAAAAAAACATAAAAGCAAACAAGTTGTTATTTAGACAGATAAGAAGAGGATGGAGAATAGTGAAACAGGAATAAACGAAAAATAAAGTAGATTTATGTAATATAGCGAAATAGACGAGATTGCTGTCTTCCATGCGGCTTCTGCGTCAATATCTGGGTTCGAATCTAATAGTTGGCTTTACATAGATGTCCTTCTCTCTTCTGTGTTTGCTTCTTTCCACAGGTGTTGAAACACTTTTATCATGCTTTATTTGGCAAAATAGTCTACATGGCGCGCCGCCAACAAAGCTTTAGCAGTAGAATCCAACGAACAAACTCTACTCCAAATGCGGTTTGGAAATTTCATTAAAAGATAAAATATTTGAAAGTTAGGTAAACAAGGAAAAAAATGGACAGTTGTTTGAATAAATTGTGAACTTTAAATTGTATCCTGTCGGATGATCCAATATTGAATCTTTCAATGTAAATAAAACATGGGCAACAAAACTTCTCTAAACATTGAGAAAAAAAATCCGTATAATTGGAAAAAACATTATCTGAATTTTGAAACATCTTTTTACAATATTTACATATTGTTACAATGTTTTAAATTGCAGCATTGCACCAACCAACCAACTTTAGTCTGGAATTTGCAGAGTATGTTTGGACAAATACTGTTTTATAACTTAACAGCCATAATGTTAGCTACAATTTAAAGTTTTGTTTCGTGTATTCCCTTCCGTCACTCTTTATCCGAAAATAAGACTTTCAGGTGTTAGTCTAAAAAAAATCCATAAATTGAAAAAAAATACAACTTTGTGACAGTGTAGGGTAGTAAGCAATTATTGTGCAAAATCTCGTCCGGATAGTTTAAAGCCTGAGGGAATGTTTGTCTTCTGACAAATTAGGTAAGCGAAAGCAAGAAAATTATTACTTCTCGTAATCTTTTCCTTCCACCGAATTGTTTTTATGTAGTAAAATCTGTGTAAAGCAGAACCGTTATTGTAAAAGAGTTATTGTTTCTAATAGCCAATCCCTCGTAATTCACGCTGCTCTTGTCACGGGAGCCTTTGTTCTAAGCTGTCTCGTTTTAAGTGATTTAGAACGAAATATATCATCTCTGGGCCTATTCACCCTCACACAATGTAGTACAGAATAATCACAATCACTGCCGGAAATCACCAATCATAAATTATAGTGTTGACGTATCATGGGAAAGACTGAATCGTCCATTAAAATTATGTTTCTTTTCATTGGCGTGAAATTTATGAACTAACACAAAACCCTTAAGGAAGTCTGAATTGATGATTAATCTTTGATTAATAGAAGATAGTCGATATTTCTTATCTTATTTCTTTTTTTCTCGATTGAATTGTTAATGATGTGAATTCAACGAAAGGAGTTTCTACCTTTTTTTTGTAATGAATCGATAAAAGAAAGAAAAATAATAATTATAAATTATTGATAACTTTATAAATATTAATTACTAATGAAGAAAAATTAATAAAAATTGAATGAAAAAAAGTGAATAGAGTACGTCATCTTAACAGAAATGACTTAACAGAAATGACATCTTAACAAAAATGATCGTTCCTACATCAACTGTAAAGATGGAGGAATGTTATATGGAGTCATGGAAGAAAAAAATCAAATAAAATCTTAAAAGTATTTAAAGAGTAATTTTCATGTCTAGTTTTAATTAATTTTCAGCGTTATGTGTAGTTGGTATAAAGAAAAAGAATGTTTTAATGATGTACTAGACGACTACCCGTCGCTTCAATCCGGAAACCTCGGATTGTAACGGAAAACAACTTTTTATTTAAAAAAAAATCAAATTACATCAAGTAAGATAAAAATTAAAGCTTAAAACTAAAGCTAAAAATAAATTAAAGTTTAAATTCTAAAGAATACATGCAATACAATAACGTAAACCATTTGTAACAGTCGGAAATTTGCGCAGTTGAGTTGATCATGCAACAATAATCCTGTTGTCTGGCAACTCTGTTGCCGACAGAGTTGACTACGAAATAATACTCCAGTTGGCTGGCAACGCGCGTGCTAAATTCCATTGGTATGAACAGTTGCCATGCAACATACTGTTGCCTGACAATGCGAACTTCAATTATTACTGACGTACGAACACTTACTGTTTTGGGTTTTTTTTTTATGTCAAATAGGATTCCAGTTAACTTTCAGAAAATGATGAATTACTCTTTAGAGATAAACTGGAATATTAATAAATATTGTAACGCTTATGCAACGCTGCATTTAAAACCAACCATGATGTTTCAGCTGCAATAACTGAAGATCTCTATTTCAAATTTGATAAATATTTGTAGAAGCGTTGTATAGTTAATAGAACCAAAGCGTCATTTTTACTTTGTTATATTTATTTATATTTTTAATAATAATGGTGTGGAAGCCTAAAGATATTAAGATTCCAACTATTTGAGATACAAGTTAAACTACATCAATATTAGACATAAGCTTTTTGATGAAATATACTGTAGTTTCACATCAGTAATTTGATTTTTAAGATTTCAATATACAGGGTGAACGGGAAAGTCCTAGTCATTAAAATAACGTTAGAACGAAAGTACATTAAATTCAGATCTTAAAGAATATGAATTTTGAAGGAAAACCTGGTTACTTTGTATTTAACTAAAAAAAATCAATTGTGATTACTCAAAATTAATTTTCATTGTATGTTACATATTACAAATTAGTAATAACCAAAATATTGCGGTGGTAAATCAGCAAACCAAGTAAATGTAAAAGGAATAAGTTAAATCTGATAAAATAGAAAGAGTCTTAATACAGTTTAATTAAACTTTGAATTGCACAAGTTCAAGATATTGTGTTGTTAGATGGTTGTAGGTAAAACATTGAAAGATAAGAAATTTTACTTTTATAAACTTTTCTTGTAACACTGAAAGCTACCGCGTATGGACTTCAGAAGCACCGTATTTTATTGCAAATCCCATTGCACTCGCCGAAACTCACCATCTGATGTTGTATTACTTCAAATTTTATCCTAGGAGCAATGTTATTCGAGGAATTGCACCCATCAGAAGCAGCCATCTGTTTCTTGCAGCACAAAGATATCATCATTTCGTTTTTCTACAACTGTACCAAGGAGGATGCCTGGATGACACAATTTGCATGAAAGGTAGGGCTCTGCCTCATATTGTACGACCAGTTGCGACGTCACATTACTTGAAGGGAGAGTCATTAGTCGCTTCTTTCGCATTGCAGGGCCACCACGCTCTCCAATCTTACACAATGTCACTTTTTACTGTATGGTTACTTTCTATCGAAGAAATGTCCCTTACCTGGTTGTCTTAAATATCAGCATAATTCAGTATGTGCGGAACATCATTTCCGAGATGTTGCATTCATCAGTCTTGCACAATGTATATGGCAGGGAATTTCTGGTCCATATTACAATGGAAATCACATAAAAAAAATCAACTTCCTCATCAGCGGTCTGGAATGAGTTTGGAGCTCTGACAACATTCCCTCTAGCACATTGGTTCGCTTTTTGAAAAGAACAAACATAAAAAATTTGAAATTTCATCTTAGCTTTATCTTACTTATTCATTTGTTGATACTTGGTCATGCGTTTTCCCTTCTATTTGATCCAGAACCATATTTGATCCTATTAGCAGATTTTTTTTTTTTTTTCACGGAATTCTCATTGTGCCTGGAATAGTCTATTGCCTAAATCTGCATATTAGTTGGAGCTAGAGAGAACTCTGAATATATGGATACTTCAATGCAGCAGTTCTACTGCCGAGAATGCTGTAAATATGAAAATTATGTTACAGAATCCGATGGATACGAATTAGAGGTCAAGAGGCTATTTATGTATATAGAATATACTTACTGTTTTATTTTGATATTGCATTCTGATTCTGAACTAAACTATTAGAACTTCACACCTTTTTAATAAACCACTAATCTACACATGCTTTACTCTTCCTAAAATTAATGGTATTTCAACAACAAACATGTCCGTATTTATCATTTTTTTCGGAAAAGTATTTTTTTCTAAATATGATTATTTATTTTATCATTTTATATTTATAAATTGTTTATTTCTAAATATGAATATACTGAATACTGAATATAAAGAAAGCCTTTTCATCTGAGGTTTTTTCACGATTTTGAAAAAAAAAATCAATTCTACAAGGAAAGTAAGCTTCAGTTTCTTTCAGGAACTTATTTTTTAATAATATGATTTTTTTTTCCGTTTGTTTGTTTTGTGGAGCAATGAATAATTGAAAGCAGACCGTGAATAATGTAATTGTTTCAATTAGAAGTTAACTCCAGGCGCAGCCAAATTTCGCCGATTTATTTCGAACTAATTTTTTTTATTGAGATAGTTTATATTCTTTAATTACTGAAAAATTATTTCTATTACACCAGAGTGTTTCATTATGTTTATTTGGAAAGTATATCTAAATATCTGATTGATACATAGTGTGTTTTGATAACTTTTTTTTTAACTGTAATTTTTTTTTTAATTTTACGATTGTGTGAATTAATATTATTTACAGTTAAAAGTGATAACTTTTATTCCATTTTCAAAGATTTGATGGACCCCTTTTTGATTAGATTTTTATACGTATTTTTGCTTTAACCCCCGCAGTATATTATAGGTTTGGTGTAACCTTGGAAGGTCCTCTCTTTTGCATCAAGATTATATGAACATCATTCATATATCTTGTAAATAATTTACTCCTAGAAATCCTATTAATATAATAACACTCCTTTAATTCCCACAATATTTCGTTCTTCTTTGCGAAGGTCTTCTTCAGGTGGTACAAGAGGAAAAGAAACTATTCTCCTTCCTCTACATTTCATAAGGATTACAAATAAGAAGCTTATATGAAAGATGCTTATATAAAGAATGCAAATATAATGCAGTGAGAGAACTTCTTATTTGTAATCCTTATGAAATGCAGAGGAAGAAGAATAATTTCTTGTCCTCTGATACCATCTGAAGAAGTACTTCTTTGCGAATTAAATATTGTGGGAATTAAAGGAGTGTAATAATATTAATAGGATTTCTAGGAGTAAATTACTTACAAGAAAAAATAAAGTTGGGAATAAAATATAATACCCAAAAAAAGTTACCCACTATGAAAGCCTAATTGTCGCCAAATTCAAAATTCGAAATCTTTTAATCTTACATCGCTGAAGTTTTAATGGTAGAGAAATGTAATCAAATGTTATTTCTTGTTGATTTTGTTAGAAAATAGGATCGTATCTCTTAAGAATACAGTTCGCTTTCCTACTTAATGTTTGCTTTCAATAAATCTTGTTTTAATTTTATATTCCTTCTCAGAGTTTCGTCAGATGAAGTGACGAGTTTCATTCGTTGTTTCCTTCCTTTTATCGATTTTGGCCAACTAGGGACCACGTAACTAGCTCAACCTGACAACGTCAGGGCGAGGCTAGTGAAATTCAAGAAAGGGGGGACGAGAATTATATCCCGTCCAGGATAACCCTGAGATAGTAAGTCCCAGGTGGGAAACGGACGAAACACAGAAGAAGAAAGAAACAGCCATGCCACCACCGGGATTCGAACCCAGGTACTTGCGCATCGGCCACAACGGCAGCCCGCCGGCTAAACCGCACGGCCACGCCAGCACGGCTTCATTCGTTGTTTATTTTTATTTGTTTATTTCTTTTTGATCATTTCAAATAACTTTACCATTTGGAATATTCAAAAGTTGAATTTAAACCCTTTAAAGATTACATGTATATAAAAAAAGGTTAGTGGTTTTGGTTTGATTTGTATTAGTATCTTTAAATTTCCTTTTATTCTCGATATTTCTTTTATCTTCTTTTCAGTCATATTAGTTTAAACTCATAACTAAACTCTTCTGTTTTAAGATCTAACACAGCGTCGTTATTACGATACGAAGACATATTAAGAAGAAATTGAAAACTTTTTCATATCATTGTACTTTGCAGGTATTTTTGAATCTTACCATTCGGGAACTTTAAAATTGACAAGCCAGCTACATCTTATCTTGAATTTCCTTTGATAGATGTCATTGGCTGGCCTTAAACTAAAGAAATATAAGAATTGGGTTGTTCATTCTTAAATTCCCGGATAAGCTTAAACCTGTCCCGTTGAATTAAAATCACCCCTCGCTGGCCAATGGGGGTCCTCCAGATCGAAGGGGACCTGCTGTCATGCGAAGGACTTCCCATCGAATGATCAACGCAAGCTATCATTTGCTTCTGTCTCTCTCGCGACCTTACGCTGAGAGTTTGCCTGAAGTCTTAGGCATTTTTTTTCTTTTGCTTGGTCGATCGATGCCTAGCCAGAGGTCATTCAGGTTGAAATAAACTCGGTTCCGCTCCCAGTGTTTTCCTTTTCGTTGCTTTTCCACGCCTCCAACCTCAAGCTGCGAAATGAGAAATGACCTGGGACTGGGAGGACGACGTAAGAAGATCTGTGGACACGAGTGGTTTGGATGGAACCCACAATAAATCCAACAAGTGAAACAGAACATGACACAAAGAAACGGAAAGTCGTAATTAAGCTGCAGAACTGTCATTCTGGAATGTTCCTTACACAATTCAATTTGTAAAAAACCAATTCAATTTATAAATCAAATTTTAGATTTAGACGGAAATTTCTCGGAAAAGCTTCTTTGAAACTTAAAGATAAGACGGATTCTTATTTTCCCCTTTTATTTTTACTTTAGAATGTAATTGAAATGCAAATGAACTTTGAGTTTGATTGTTCTATAATTGTTTGTCCTCTAGAGCTGAAAGTTTAATAATTGGTTAAGTTTCTGTAATGTTCGCGAATAAAGTTATTAAAAGTTCCCAGAGAAGGATTTTTGTCAATGTCTAGCAGTGCCTATTAATCCGCCTAGTTGCGCGTCTTTTAAGGTAATTAAAATTAGTTGGATTTATAAGTAAGGTGGAGTGGGGTAAGTTCGGACCGGTTTTTGTTAAGTTTGAATTTAACCATTTATTTGTTAAATTCTTTTTAAAATATTTAACATACATTGATATCAACACGGAGTGGAATTAATACTCTTTAATTTTTATTGACAAAAACACTAATTTCCATTTTTAATTTTCATAGAAAATTTTAATTTTTATAGAAAACTAGTCGGCTACCCGTCGCTTCGCTCCGGAAGCCTCCCTTATGTAACGGAAAACAATTTTTTATTTATTAAAAAACACACACACACACACAAATTACATCAAGGAAACTAAAACTAAAATTTTTTAAAAGCTTTTTTTTTTAATTTAATTTTTGATGTCTGTATTCTCTCAATCTACGACTGCTTTTAGAACCACCTTGTAAATCATATATCTATGATATATTTGTATTTTTTACAGAGATTAGAATGTAGGCCTAGTGGTCTAATGGCTAAGACGTCTAACTTCTGAGCAGTATTCTACCTAATAGAAATAGTGCATCTTTCATTCTTGACAATCTTGTTTTTTTATTCCTATTGATACTTTTCAGTGGTTTTCGAGTTAGAAATACTGATGGTTTTTGATTTACAAATAGTGATTTTTCAGTATTCTATCTAATGAAATACTGCTTCTTATTTCTTGACTTTTTTTTTTTTTTTATTCCAAATGATACTTTTCAGTGGTTTCTGAGTTACAATAGTGTTCAGTATTCTATCTAATAGAAATACTGCTTCTTTCTTTTTTGAGTCTCTTTTTTTATTCTAAGTGGCACTTTTCAGTGGCTTTTGTGTTCCAAATATTGATGGTTTCTGAGTTACAGATAGTGATTTTTCAGTATTCTATCTAATAGAAGTATCGCATCATTCTTTTTTGACTCTCATTTTAATTATAATTGTCACTTTTCAGTGACGTTTGAGTTACATTTATTGATGGTTTTTAAGTTTCAAATAGTGATTTTTTTCGGTATTCCACCTCAAAAAAAAGAGTGCTTCTCTCTTTCTTGACTCTGTTTTCTTTACTCCGACATCTGGCGTGTACACCCACATATTTTTCAATATCACATAGGATTTGGTTAAGTAAGAATATTTAAAATATTGCAACGTTTTGGCAATTATCGTTTTAATTGTCAGTTTCGAATTACAAATAAACTGACTGATGGGAAATAAATAAACAATCTTGAGATTCAAAAAAAA